>RSEF01000004.1:13338757-13356402 GCA_003993805.1 Himantopus leucocephalus | reverse complement strand
CCCCCCCCCCCCCAGCCAAACCCCGGCCTCCCAGCACGGCGGCAGCCCCCGCCAGCCTTTCGGCGCAGGAGGATGAGCAGAGCGAGGCTGGCGGCTCCCAACGTCTACCTGTTGAAAGGGGGAGCTCCCCGAGGCGCTGGTGCTCCGCGAGGAGGTGGGCAGCACCCCAAAGGATGCGCTGCGCCCCAGCTGCTGCCAACCCGCCTCCTCGCTGCGAGGCCCGGCCGAATCCCGGGTCTGCCGGCGGGGCAGGGAAGTTTAGCCCGCAACTTGGAATTCCCGAGGTCTATGTATCGCAATAAAACGGCACACAGAGGAAAACAAACGCAGAGAAGAGAGGAGGAGGAAGAGAGGTTAAAACGCAGCAAGGAGTAGGCAGTGGAAAGAAGGACAGATTGAGCGTGGCGGTGCGGGGATCCCAGAGGAAGGGCGACGCGAGATGCGCTGGACTGAGCTGGCTGGGCTTTGGAGGGTTTGCGGAGCCACACGACAGTGAAGCTGGGAAGGCGAAAGCTGACAGTAAGGCGCACTCGAAATATATTGTCCCTGCAGAGCTCTCCTTGCTCAACACGCACTGCAAGAGTCAGCCGCAGCCGTGACTCCAAGGTACATAACCGTTCCTCCATCACTGAGGATGCGGGATGAGATAAAGGATCATAAACTGCAGGCATTACTGACCACCCCAAAATTCCTCTTCAATACTCATTGGCTTGAATACTTAAAAAAAACATGCAAACATACCTTAGGGCAAGGGCCCTCAAGGCATGGGTGATGAAATCCGGTTTAACTGTCGGTTCTCTGCCTTTTGATACCAGAAAATGACCCAGTTCTTGCTTCTAGGAGAAAGTTAAGAGGCAATTGCTATTCTACCTTATCCCTACAGACCCACAGCTATCCCGACGTTAGTGAGGTAGGAGCATTCATCATGGCTTGTTTCTGGGCAATATGAAGAGAACACAGGTTCTCTTTCAAAGCAAGATTTCAGCTCCCTGTGACCTGAGCGTGGTCTTTACTAATCCAGGTATCCAGACTCATATCTGGATAGCAGCAGTTCAAATGCCAGTAGAGTTCTGCTTTCCTCTGCTGGATAGGGGCCACAGGCAAGACCTGATGAGCCTCACAAGATCTGAAGACCAACACCTTGAGGAAAATATTAAGCTTAGTCCAACATAGTGCCCCAACAATCAAATCTGACATCTCTTAAACCAGAGGAGGAAGAGTCCTTAGTGTTACTGCAACACTTGGCTCTCTGACAGGAACTTAGGGTTTGTTGTAGCCACAATGTTATCAAGATAAGTTTCTCCAGCCGTCAACACCACATCCAACCCTAGCCGATGGATATTAAATACTTACAGGACAATTTTGAAGCATCAGCAAACAGGCCTTCCAGTTTTTATTTTCTGATCTCTGAAAGATATTTTGCCTGAGCTGCAGGGACCTTACTTTTGAGATCTCATGTGGACAGCTAACATTTTAATTGTCCTTAGACTGCTCATACATGAATGACAGTAATCAGTACATGGTATGGGGCTGTTCCCATTTAAAAAAAATACCTGTTTCTGCATTGAATTCCTCCTGTCATAACATAACATATCATTCAAGAAGAGACCCCTGTGTGCATGCCAGCAAAGGAGGTGAGGCAAATCATAGGATTATAGGAAAATTCACATTGGAAGATATTTCAGGACATCATCAGGTCCAACCTCCTACTCAAACCACGGTCAGCTAAGGAAGAGCCCCGTGAGCAACGTAAGTTGGCCATACTTATTTACACTGGATTTCTGCTTACATCTAAGGTTCCTCAAAGGCACATCTTCTGTTCCTGATTTATATGCTTGTGACCACAAGAGTGTTGGCAGGGGAACAAGGAAGAGCTCAGAGGGAGTCCCAAAGCACAGCCATTCACTTGGCTAAAAGCCCCAAGGATCTGGTCCACCATCTTCCCACTGGAAGATGACACTCCATTGGAGAGTGTTACTGAGATGACCATGCCCAGAGGTGGGACCAGACACAGGACTTGGCTAAGTCAAGAACATTGGTTGCCCGAAGGCTGAGAGCAGAAGAGGCCCTAATACTTGTTCTTCCTCCTTTCCAGACTGACTCAGCTGCTGGCATGAACTACCTTGGGTATGAGAACAGGCATGAAACAATCAGCAAGACAAGCATATCCGGAGACAGAAATGACTCAGGATTTTAAATGGTTCATATTGAAGAACATTCCAAGATTTAAGTAGTGCTAACAATAGTCACAGGCAACGGAAACCACGCTTCTCTTGAGGCCTGTTCATCCACGAGCAACAGCCATACAGGCTTCCCAGGAGCAACATATCTCACTCCACTCTGAGACACCTTCTCCAAAGACTGCCTCCTCTGCTCAGGTCTCCTCTGACACAGCCAGCAGCCTGAAATAGTCTTGGGCATGAGGCCCTTTATTGGAAAAGTTTTTCCAAGAATCTAAAAATCCAGTGAGACCCCTCCCTTTGTAGCCATGGCGCACGCCAAGTTCTCCTTATAAAGGTGGAGGAAGTGGCCATAATTGGGGTCAGACAGGAAAGAAAGCACAAGGTAAGGAATTACAAGGGGGTAGCCACATGAACAGCAAGTTGCTGAGAGCAGAGCAAGAGGTACAGCACCTAAAAAGCACCCTAAATGAGGAGGTCAGTGGACATGCACATTGCAACCCTTTCCGCCCCTCCAGAGTTGCTGATCCGTACCGTACCAGCTCATGCAAATCCTTGGCAGGGCAGGCGCCTGTGCACCACAGCACGGCCTGCTTCTAGCTGCCAAACCACAATAATCAAAATCGCCACCAGTCAAATCCCTCCTGGATTATAGAGGCTGCACCAGACAGACTCCAAAGCTGCGTGTGATCTGTGCCCCTTATGGTTTGGCTGCGACAGTAAGGGCTGGCTGCCTCACCGTGCCCTGCGGAGACATCAAGGGAGACCCTATTAACGATGGAGGCAGTGGAAGTCCTCCTTCATCCCAGCCAGTGCCAAAAGCCAACTGACTTGGGGGAGTACTCGTACCATCTGGCCAGTGCACGACGGCAGAGTTAAAGACACAAGGGCTATTCGGCAGTAGTACAGGATGACACTGAACAACAGGGGATGCTGTTGGGGGGCGGGAGAGGCTTTGGCCAGGGAAGAAGGCATTAGCTAGCTCAAGAAATCCAGCTTTAGAAAACCTTCTCTTTGAGGGGTTGGGGTAGTGTTATCGATGGCTAGCATTAGCTAGCTGGAATTGTCCTGATCTCTGCTCCGTTCAGAAGGAAAGGTAACCCTCCACTAAGAGCAGTCTCTGTGGATACATCCATCAATTTAGGAGTCATAAAAACAACTTGTGAACCCTGTAAGCAATTATCTTTTAATGCATCACTCTATCATAGGACTTTTTATTTCCTTCTTAAAATATATAGCCTCCCTCCCCACCCTGGTCTCCCTTACCTGCTGGAACACCTACCTAATGCTGGCACACTCCAGGAGAGATGGCTTTGAGGCAAAACCCCTCTTACGGTGATCAAGGTTAAAATATGGCTGTTACCACATTACTGAAGAGTAATCTTTCAGAATGGGAGTACAGCAGCCTGGGAATATCTTGCTAACAATTAGCTAAGCCTTTCCCTCCCATCGCCCTGCTCAACTAGCCAGAATAAAAGCGTGCTCACTTTTAGGTCCATGCTACAGTGCCCTGGAACTGAATGGGATTACAGATGGAACCCCTGCTATAGCAAAGCAGGAGGGTCCCTTCTGGAGGTGCAGGCTGGAGCAAGAGCTGAGGCTTGAGCAGCACAGCTCCAGTGCACTCACCTCTTTGGAGGCAAGACCATGCCATCCCTGTTCATGCCACCCAACACCCATACTCGGCATCCAAGGGAGCTGGCTGCAGTTATGTTGGAATGTCTGGGATGGAGGACTGATGGAGACATGTCGTGGTAACACACAGCTCCCCAGGGGCACTGGGTGGTGCAGACCTGCTCCGAGGCTGAAGGCTCATCAGCACAGGGAGGGCGCTGCAGTTAGAAACGTCCTGACCACTTTGTGCGTAGGCACCCGCCTTGGCATGGACTAAGTCCTGTTTTCCCCCCACTCATAAGCTAACCCTGAGCACAGCAGAGTCCTTTGCACCAGTCCTGCGTGAGGTGGCCTCTGCAAGCTGACATCCACATTCGCTTTGAGGCCCTCTCGTGCTGCCAGGGGAAGCAGCCAGCCTACGGTCACTAAGCAGATAGGGGGCTGATGCAAGCAGGAGACCCAAACAAAAGATAGTCTGGCTGCATAGGGGTCCAACCCCTTGCCTGAAAACTGCTGGTTCCACTCACCGCCAGGGAGCATCATGCTGACACCCCCCTCCTTAAGAGCTGGGAGAAGGGGAGTCTCATCTCCCATCACCCCTTCCACTTTCAAAGCTCCCAGGGCCATATCAACAGCCCTACAGACCCAACTCCTGCCCCTCTGTCCTGGTGCTACCCTGTTGTGTCTCTCCATCCCCACCAGGCCAGCTGCCCCTTCTCTCCACCCGCCTGCTCCTTGCAACCGCAGCAGCGTCAGAGACGGCTGCTGCCTGGTGCTTTATTAGCCCATCTCCATGGCAACTCGCCTACAGCTTAACTCAGAGAGACCCCTATCTCGCCTCGGCCATAAATCAGCCACCCGCCTGTGTCCTCGGTCGGAGACGGGGGTCACCGCTCATCCTGCGTGCTGCTGGGAGCCTCGCTGCCACCATCCCAGCCTCCCTGCTGGGGCTGTCCCACGCAGGCACAGCAGAGCTGCTGTTTGCCCTCTGTGGCACCACGTTTGCACCCCTCAAGCAAAGCCTAACTGCCACCCAGAGAAACGCTACCAAAAAGCTGGTGGTTTTCCTAGTTTGCAGGCAAACTGGAGCCACCCATACAAACCAGCAATCAGCTGTTGCTCTTCCTCCTTTGGGCAAGGAGCAAGAGTCCTGAGCCAGCCCCCAGCAAACAGGCATAGCACTGGGCTGAGGCACAAAGGCAGCATCGCCTTCCCCCATGGTCAGGCAGCCCCTTCCCCTCCTCATCCATGTGAAGCCCTCAAAGCCTGCCAGGAGGGAACAAGGAGCCACCTAAGATGCTGTGCTGTCCCTGGTATCCAGAAACAGCTCGAAAGCAACCTTTCCTCTGGCACAGTTCAAAGGCAAGGCGCCCCTTCCAAGCGTTCTCATCGGGACTGTCCTTTGGGCACCACCTTACCAGTAAACCCATACCAGTATCATCTCACATGTGCTGGTGAGTTAAAGGCTGGTAAGAATCTGCTGGTCCCCACAAGAGCAGACTTTCCCCCACACTTTTCCCCTGTGGCGCTGGAAAGGGGCTGCACTGTGTGCTGCTCTTTTCACCCTCTCAAACGCACAGCAAAAATGTGTTCTTGCTGCTGAAACTCTCCACCTCTAAACCTTAGACTTAGCAAATGGAGAGAGCTTTTTCTTTGTGTCCCACATGTTACGTAGTTTGTCACTTTGTCCATACATTTCAAGCACCTGATAACGTTGGGGCTAAATCTTGGCAACCCAAATGCAAAGGTGGCTCCCACCACCAGAAGTTTAGCCTACAGAAGCCTGGCAAAGCGAGCGAGAAAGGAACCATCATCTTTAAAAGCTGTTGGAGCATTGCAAGGCTGTGTTGATAGGAAGAAGGTGGTGCTGGTGGGCTCAGGCAGAGCTATCAAATGGCTCGGTTGAGGTCACACTAACATGCAGTAGTGGAAAAGATGATAGTTTTTCCTCACCTTTCCACATTCCCTGAGAGGTACTGATCTACCTATATAATCCCAAGGGATGCTTGAGGCACAACGCAGTGTTTCTGTATAAGATCACATAATCCTTGCTGCTTTAGATAAGGGCTCCACTGTATCTGGGGTTTTAACCATAGCTTAGACATGCCCAAGGAAATCCAGAAGTAGGCATTGGCATAGCTATATATCTTCATTTTACATAGATGCTCAGCATGTATACCCACGCCACAACCCAAAGAGCTAAAAAACCCTTCTCGCAGGACACTACAGAGCTCGATGTCTGCGTCTCAGCAAATCCTGGCAAAGCAAAGAGCTGGAGCCGTATTTCTATGACAAAACATGTCCATCCAAACCTCCATAAGCCGGGTCCAATGACATGGAGAAGTACCAGAGCTCTTTTCGCAGGAATAGCTGTCCCAAATTTCAAAAACTATATGCTGGCAGTGGAACAAATTCATAAAAGCTAATGGGCCTGAAAGAGACTGTATTTGTCCTGCAGTCCCTTGGCAAGGGCGAAAATAAACCTGGAGAGAAAGACCCGTTCACATACTGTTTCTTTTCTCTTCTGCAGTTACAATAGCAGCATCAGTTCAAAAATCCCCCTGTGGAGTCATAAGGTTTTAGATGCCTCAGCATTTCTATTTCTAACATTGCGCATGCTTGTCAAGTTCAAATATGCTTAAGCAATTAAGGTACCTAATGCTCATCTAAATCAAGTGCTTAGGAAGGCTGGCTTTCAGAGTCTTGCTTGTTTGTTTTTTCTGGTCCAGGGTCCTTCTGGGTTTGTCTCTGCACCCACAAAGCTGTGAATTCATTTTTTGTTTCAAAAGCAAGTGGAGAGTGGCATGAAGCCAGAACCTGGAACTTGAAACAGGGCCAAATATGAGGAGGTACACACTAAAAATTTTAGGAGTTGACAACACTAGCTGAAGCGTTTGAACATTGTCCTATGTTCATATTACATGGAATATGTTATTCCAGGTCTTCCCTCCTCTCCAGATACCTTCCTCAGCTTTGTCAACTCAAAGGAGGCACCGGTCTCATCATAGCTTGATAAACTGAGCTCAGTTTACAGCTGCACACCAAACAACAGCGAGGCTCCTGGCGCAAAGATGTTGCAGAGCTTCAGGTGCAAAGGCCATTAGGAGAATAAATCTCAAGGGAAGTATGAGCTCTGATGCGCTCAGGAGCCCACCACATCTGGAGACTGACTGTACTTTCATCAAAACAGCAATTTTAGGATCCTCTCCATCAAGCAGGATCGTTAGCCATACAATATGGTTGTAGATAGAGCCTGTCAGCAGGACAGCAGAAGTTTCCTGAAGACTTCAGCTGAACGTGCTACTTTAAGAAGAGCTCTAGATGTCACCACATGGCATGTGCTGTGGTCCCTGAAAGGATTAGTATCTTGTCATGTTTGGTAAACTTTACAAGGAACACAGGAAGCGGAGGGACAGGCAACCGCCTAACACTGAGTGGATCTCATCAGCTCTAATTAGCTGAAACAAAACAGCAGACACCCAGGTAATAAGAACTCTTCATGATATTAAGGCAAGTGGTGGCTGTGGGAGACAGGACACTCCAACCACTGGCTCCTGGAGGCACTCGCGTGGGAAGCTGAGGCTGACCCAGAAGCTCAGTAGTTAATGAAAGGAGGAACTGCTCAGAAATGGTTCATGTGTTAGCCTTGTCCTGGCATGCGGTGAAGCACAAAAAAAGGGGCAGTTCAAAGCCCAAGGGCTGTCTCCCTGTCACTCACACATCTTCTCATGCATACACCATCTGCACAGCTGGTGTCAGGGGTGGAAGCACGCTGGAAGACTGGCTTAGCCATCAGTCTAGGTCCCCTCCATCCCTAACTTCATTAGGACTGTTGATGACCCCCACTCTCAGAAACACCTTCAGACATGTGCATTGGAAACCACTACACCAGTTGCCTGCCAGAGCTGGGCCAACACTGAGACAGACAGACATTAGGCGACAGGTCCCAGGACAGGCACCTGGGACTCCTTCCTGACACAGCCCTTTGAAGAATCCAGCTGTAGTTGTGACTATAATTGTACCACCAATAGTCAGTGCTCTCCCAGGGCCTGTCTGCTTCAGGAGGGCTTTTTAGTGTAAACAGGTGAGAGACAAGCAGCAAGAGGAGTTGCGCATTTGATGCTAGGAAGGCACACGGCAGAGCAAAGCAGCTGTGCACGGGAGGAAGAGCCACGGGGCACAGAGACAGGCAGATGTTCTGCTGCTGCTATCAGCTGTCTGGGAAAGGGACATGGAGCCTCTGGAAACGCAGTCAGCCCCAGCCAAATAGGAAAACACAGGTCCAGGGAATCAAGGGATGTTCAAGATGAGAAAAGAGATGCTGTAACTGCCCCCAAACCAGCAATACTCATAACAGGCCAAGTTGCATGACCCAGAACAGCCCTACTCAGAGGGAAGCTCTGAGGCTGGTTGGACTGTGATGAGCGTCACTGCTTCCACTCAGCTCCATATCCCAAAGCACACCAGCCTTCAGTACTGGGAAATTTGAAACAGCACCTTTTCCTAAGTCTTCTCCTTCCCACACCAGCTGAAAACAGTCAGAACAAGACAGTTCTACAATGGCTTGGCCAACCACCTACCAAAGATTCAGGTTAGTTCTTTCCTTTGTATGCCTCCCTAGTCCCAGGTCCTGGGCTATTCAGGTGACTCCAGAGGAGCAGCCAGCCTGAGCCCGGGTCCTGGCCCTGAGTTACCCCCAGTATGATACTCTTCACATGCAGGGCTGGACTTGGGCCCCAGCTGCAGCATTTGAGCAACAAACTTCCCAGGATTCGCCAGAGCAAGCTTTACTTTGCTCTAACTCATAGGAGGGGACAGGATAATAATTATCAGGACCCATTCTGCTTTACCCAGTCCAGCCAGCCCCACCATTAGGCAGGATAGCTCCTCCTGTCTGGGAGCCACTGCACATGCCACCCTCTTGATTTGTAATTAGCGAAATAAGAATGCTCGGTCAGCTGGGAAATCTGCCTGAGTAAATGACATCCTCAAGTGCTTTCTAATCCAAGGAAGGCAGTCTCTCACTTCACTGCTAATGGGCTGCAGTGGGAAGCACCAGAATTTCTTCTGTGGACCCACATGCATCCAGGAACGCTTCTTTAGCTAATTCTCTCCAGGATCCATGCCAGCAGCCCCAGCTGGTCACCTGGGAGAACCTGCTAGGCCCTGCCAAGAGTTTGTGTCAGTAATTAAACTGCCTCAGTCTCACAGCACTTGCTCCCTCCTCAAGGCATCGTAAGCATATACTGTTTAAGGAATGGTCCAGGCAGAAAAGACTCCTGCGTCAAGGAATGTGGGAGCTACAGAAAGCCCAGAGCCAGGTTCAAGGACAGCTGCAGTGCTATTTTACATGGACAAGACTTTAGAAGTGAAAGAACAGAGTTTATGGGTAGAGACAGAAGCTGCACGGCACCTGGCAAATCACACATTGGAATATTAACTAAAATAACCCTCTGCCTCATCTCTTTTAAATTCAGATGCACAGGGGAATCCATCAAGGTAATTTATGGTGTGTAGCTGCTGATATGCCAATCAAAGGAAGCCCAGAGTTACAAGTGTGTTAAAAGAGACCTCATTGATCGTTATCTCCACAAACACAGGCTTAATTCCTTCAATCCCAGTTAATCAGGCTACTTTGTTACATTTCTTCTACAAAAGGGTAAGCGATCAGTGGGAAGCGTTAGGCATTAGATATGCAACCCCTAGACAGCTTCCCTTGTCTGGAGGGAGGCTGTGGAGGCGGTGTTTAGTAGGGCACATGTTCCGGAGCAGATCTGAAAGGTCACCAGCCACAGGTTTTCAACAGGACATTTTTTTTTTTTTCTTTCATGAGTGGAAACTTCTCCACATACAAACCCCCAAGATTTTGATGAAAACTCGACAATTTGTAGATGCAGAGATGACAATTAGGAAAGCAGAAAGAAAAAAAAAAAAAAAAAANGAGCTTTGCTTAATTCCAGGAGCCCACAATCAGCTTTCACAGAGGGAGCAGGCTCACACATTTTGCCAAGAGCAGCAGGGTGGACCTTCTTCCTCTGGATTGCAGATCTAGAGCCATCCGAGGTGCCAGGAGCTGCAGCAGGAAAAGTACCGCTACAGCAGCTTCTCTTTCCACTGTCAGTTTAACAGCACAAGCAGAGGTCTCTTTTCCTAGGTCTGATATATTTTTGTTCTTTACTTGAAAAGAAAGCCATTCTGACCAGATTGGTAGAGACCTTTCCACATGGACTGACGTGCTATTGTGTTACTGTAAGCTGTGACATCGCGGCACACTGAAAAGTGTTGAGAGAGGTAATGCGCAGATCAGGACTAGATCTGGTCTTATGAAATATAATAATTACTGATCTGGACGAGGGAATAAGCAGCACATTAATTAAGTTTGAAGAGGATCTGAAACAGAGGAGCTGCCAATAACCAAATTGAAAAAAGCATATAAAGAGGAGGAAAAAAGAAATCAAGCAAGTAGAAAACAGAACCCATCAGCAAAGGAAAAGACGGTCAAGAGGCAGCAAGGGCTCTCGTACACCATTGTAGAAAGACAAGTCCTCCCAAGTTTTTTACTTCAGCACCATTAGCAGTGAATGGTGGCAGCTTTGTCCTCAGACAAGCTGGGAAACCTTTGCCCACTTTTAGCAAAGGGCCATTTTGGAAACCTGCAAAGATTCCTCCAAATTCAAGTCTCTTGCTGCAGGGCAGGGCAATAAAGCAGAGCATCGCAGCCTTGCACACAAACCAACACAAGGTATTTGCAAAATTTCACCCCTTCCTAAGGATGAAAATGCAGAGCTTCACTTTTTGGGGTTTTTTTTTTGTTTGTTTGGTTTTTTTTTGGGGGGGGGATTTCTTTGAGAAGGTCAAAAGCTACAAAAAGCTTTTTGTGAAGCAGCCTTCAGGTGCCAAGGAATCCAGGGAGTGGTATGCTGCAGAAAAGCTTTTGCTGAGCAGCTGGATGAAGCTGAGGCCTCTCCAGGACAGAGATGCACTCAGAGAGCCCAAGTGACCACCCTCAGAGAGGCACAGACACACACGCCTCTATCAAGTTGCAAAGCAAAAAGGCAAACTCCCTTTCCCTGCCCTGACAGTGGCAGCATTTCCAGCGTTGCTATGGCTGTCGTGAAGTTGCTACACATTATAAGCTTCTTTAATGCAGACTACTTTGTTGAAGATTATATCTACATCCAACAGTGATGTTTAAGCTGGCCTGCCCTGGAATTGCTAACAGAATGACATCACCACTAATTAATCAGCCTCTGTCCTGGGTATTTCTCAAATCCCCTGAATTCAAAGTACAGCAATTAGTCACATATTCCAGCAGAAATTGTCACCTTCCTTTTCTCTTGCATTGACCTCCCCATTTCTTGCTCACACACATGCTCTGTAGCGGTGTTGCTGAGCCAACCCGAGCCTCTACCCACAAGGAAAATGATCGCATGGCATTGCTTAAAGTCCACATTTGCCTTGCTCATCATCATCCCTGGCAGAGTGTTGGCCAACATCAGTTTTAACAAAAGCAGAAATGCAAAGAACAAGGAAACAAATATTTCCCATACTGCTGCAGAGAGCTGGACTCCACTCAGCCCCCAAGCAACCTTTTTGAATGCCCTTCAAAAAACAAGGGCATAAGCACATACTGAACACACACAGTAGACATTCCAGATTAAAAGGGACATGAGGGAGTTCAGTGGCTGACAGCTCTACCTGTCAAGTCAGGGATGTTGGGACTGGCTGGGGAGGCAGGAACAACTGAGACAAGGCCACATTGGTCAAATGCTGGGCTGAAGACAAGACCCTGGGCCATAAACAGCAGCCAAAGCATGTGGGAGGGGACCAAAGTCCATAAACACTGCTATGGCCACAAGCGCCTGCTGCCAACAGTCTGTGATGCCTCCCCAGAAGCAATATCCACAAGGTTGTAGAGTCCAGCACTCAAATCAGAAGTGCCAGAATTCAGAGCAGCCCTGATGCCCTTACATACAGATATAAGAGCAGCAAATTGGGATACTGTTTAATTATATAATCCTATTACTTCAATACAGGACCTGCAGCTGTTTCAACCAGCCAGACGCATCTATCCCAGACTGAATTAGAACAACAAAGTAGCAGCGGTTCCTGTTTACGGGGAACTGCTATTTGTTGGAGATAACAAGGGACAAATAGCAGATAGCCATAAGGCTGCAGAAAGATAGAGGATGCTCATCGTGTGAAGGCACATTGTGGGAGCAGGTTCTGGCTCTTACAGAGTACCACCAGAAGCACTCAAACCCAAGTTTCCATAGGGAGCCACTTTGGTTCCCAGAGGTATAGGAGATCTCCTGGGTCTGCCTTAGAGATGTGCCAGGCACCCACTACTGTTACTCAGGAGTAGCTGCACTGCAGAGCCCTCTGGGGTTAAGTATTCCAAAATCATGACCCTAGATACCTTCAGCTTGACAGCCAGAAGCATTCGCTGCTCTTCTGCTTTAAGCTCTGCATGTCAATTCTCACGAATTTAAAGAGAGGATAAAAATAACCTGTCTTCCAGTAGTGCTGGTGTGAAATTAAATTCATTACCATGTGTGAAGCAGTCTGATACAATAGTGATGAGTACTACCGTGCAGCAAAGAAGCAGATCCTACAATAGGCAAAAGAAAAGAACCTAGGAGTCACATTGAATGCAAGCACTGGGTATCCTGTGATCTCAGACAGAGGTGCTTCGGAGAAGATCCATGGGGGTCAGGTAATTGGGCTGTATTGATGCATATGCACAGCATGAGGTGGAGTAAGGTAAAAGAGGCAGATTCAATTTTCATCTCCCAACTCCTGAACATCAGGCTTCACTGCCTGAACATTCCAGTAACAACAGCATGCATAGTACAGAGAAGCTTGGCAAAGAGAAGGTTAAAAATGAAGCTAGGGAAAAAAAATAAACCAAAGCCACAAAAAAACAAGAGAAAAAGTTGGGCCAAAAAGACTAATGAAATCAAGGTAGAGAATACCAGGTTTGCAGAAAAGCTTGGCTGCTTACAAGGAAGCACGACTTGAAAAGGCTGATCTAAGAGCCAGTACTTCATTTACTCTAAAACCATAGCTATAAAGGAAAAGATACAAAGAGCGTCAAGGTCAGGGGAAAGGGAAGGTGGGGAAGTAGTAAGGTTTGCATCTGTTGTTGGGAAGGCACACATGTGAAAGCAGGGCTATCAGAGTGACTCCAAGCAGCCTAAAATACATGCAAAACACACTCAGCAAGCGCTAGCAACCCCTCCTACGATTGCAACACCCATGAGGTCTCACCACGGGCTCTGAGGAGTCATTTTCAGCTGTCTGATGCCTTTGCCTGGCTTGCATTTTGCTAGCGTGGCTTGAGCCTCACAGATCAGTAGCCAGCTGTCCTCGGCCTCCAGCCCACAGCAAACACATCTGGGACAGTTGTGGATGGCAAATTGCTGTTGCCCAAGGAAGGAGTCATCATGCGGATTTACTTTACTGTTTTCCAGGCAATGTTTTGAATTGGAAGTGTAAGACAGCCACAGCTGTAGTCACCTATGCAGGCAGCTGGTTGGGCTTTGCACTGGATGTGACATTTCTGTGCCTGGGAGCCCCTGAACCACTGCAACAGGCTAGGCTGGTCCACTTGCAGCGCATGGTTTCTTCAGTGAATGTAGTCTTTCCCATCTGAGTCTCCTGCAGGCAGAGTCAGACTGTTTTCCATCCCAGTCATTTGCCAGGTGGTTTGGTTTGATGCAAGCCAAAGCTCTTTGACTTTATGTCCCAGCTTCAGACGATCTTACCCATGATTCCACTTTCTTTTCCAGTGTTTTGTCTCCTGTGTAAAGTTCATCCCATGGAAACTGATAGCAGCCTTGTCCTCAGTCACATTTATAAAACGGCAGCACAACCTAGAGCCGTCTCCAGCAAAAGCTCTTTGCCTCAGTCTCACCTGCTGTCCATCGCCATGAGGGCACTCAAGCTTGCGCTCCGGGTGCTGGTTAACACATTTAGAAATAGGATTATCTGAGGCCTCTTTCCTGCCTGGTATGAGGGGAGGTACGACTGACCGACTCCCTCTGCCAACACACACACTGAACTTCCACACCAAAGCTTAGAGGATTTTCTGGGGGCTAGTTTTCATTTTGTTTTGACTCCGTCTCCAAAGCACCTCCACAGGGCACAGCGCTGAGCAGGTGGTCAGCTCTCCTGTTGCTTTTAGGGCACGCAGACAAGGCCAGTAGGTGAGGGTGCTCCAAATCCCTTTGAAGGGGATAGAGGGGAGTTAGGAGGAAAAGACACTGTGCAAAGGTGAGATGGAGCTGCTGCCAAGCACCAGACCTCACTGCACATCGGCTGCACCAGCTTTCTGCACTGCCCTGCTAGTGAGAACCAGAGTTACAAGGATGCGATGCTGGCAGCTTTTTCATTTTAAAATAGTTTCTGCTGGATTTTCTAGTTGGTGGTTGGTTTTTTTTTGAAAAAACAGCAACTTTGACTTTAAAAGTCAAAAATGAAACTTTTGAGAAATGGTATTTTTCTTCAAGGTCTTACATTTCCACTTAAAGCTCTCCACCAGCCAGAACAGCAGTAAGAAAGATGAATTTTTCAGAGGAAACAGAACAATCTCTTTCAGTTCTTTTCCCCTTTTTATCGTTCTATCTTCACCTGAGCAACAAAGAAGTCAGAATATTTGAGCAAGTAGCTACTGCCTTAGTCCCTTTCTTCTCTCCCATTTTACCAACTAGAAAAGCGATGAGGGGTTTCCGTCACTTTGAGGAAGGTGGAAAGGCCTGATAAGTCTTCCCATTAGAAAATAAAAAATTAAACCAGAACAAAGAAAGCTTTGTCAGGTGAAAATGGATGAGAAAATTCAAAGAAATAGAAGGCTATTTCTCACCAAGAAACCACTCATTTGAACCAGCTTCAACTCCTGTGCTAAGACATTCCTCAGAAAAAAAGGGGGGGGGGGGGGTGTGGGNGGTATGTGTGTTAGTACTTGCTGCTAAAGGTACTTTTTTTAACCTGGGCTGATAATATCAACTAGTTTTCAAAACAAAGCTCTGTGATGAGACAGTTAAGAGAGAGTAAAGCTGCCTTCATCCCTTCACAGACAAACCTCAAAGCCTCCAGGGCCAGACGGTGCTGCACTGGGAGGAACAGACCCAGACCTGGTCCTGGCCACGCAGACAGGGCCAAAGAACACCACCACAGGTGGTGTTTTACAGTGGCATTAAACACCTGTGAAATTTTCTCAGGTATTGGGAGATTATAGTCCTCATGAGAACAGCTGCACATTTTCCCGAAATGCTGAGGGAAGGAAAGCCACATCTGGAGCGGCACTGGGCTGTGCAGATCAGGACCTCTTTCCAAAAGGGACTGTTGTCCTTTGGCAATGCCTAGCCATCAGAGTACCCTGTTTCAGGAGACCTAGAAAGAGGCATCCATAAAAAGGAGGTTACTGAGGGATTCCCTCACTGCACTGAGCTACTTGGCAAGACGCTCGCTCTGGAAGCTGCGGAGATACAGATGCTGTGCAAGCTCCCTCTGGGGCTTTTAAGAAGTGTCTGACTCAAATGGAAATCAATGCGAGGCCGGAGTCAACTGCTCTGGGGAGAAAAAGCTCCATCCAGAGCCAAGCCCTGGCCAGCCGCTTTGTGCCGCCCTGGGGCTAAGAGGCGGCATCCCAGGGCCCTGCCTAGCTTGTGGTGAGGGAGCAGCACACCACAGGGACCCCAGGGGTTTGCACCACGTTTCCAAGAGCTCCCCTTCACCACAGCACCGAGTTTCCCCCCACTTATCTCTCTTCTGCACTTCCTCTTTATTTTCTCAGGCTCTACCCACAGCCCTTGCTGGTCACACTCCCACCCCTACGCCTAGGGCAGGACTGTCCCCTGGTCCCAGGACAGCCTGTGGCCAGCAAGCTGCAGTGCTGCTTGCAGGGGTGCAGCAGCACTCCTCCTGGGCATCACTGCACTGACTGGCCATGGTCTGGGAAGTTTGTTTTGCCAAGACCAGCCACTGCCCTCCCAGTTCCCAGACAAGGTTGGAAGGGGGAATTACTTGTAGCGCAAAGAAAGCTCCCTAAATCACAACTGTATCAGGAGCCATGGCAGTAACAAATGTGCCTGAAGGGCCAGCCAGGCCACAGTCACAGAATCATAAAATGGTTAGAATTGGAAGGGACCTTAAAGATCATCCAGTTCCAACTCCCCTGCCCTGGGCAGGGACACCTCCCACCAGACCAGGTTGCTCAAAGCCGCATCCAATCTGGCCTTGAACACCTCCAGGGATGGGGCAGCCACAGCTTCTCTGGGCAACCCGGGCCAGTGCCTCACCACCCTCACAGTAAAGAATTCCTTCCTAATATCTAATCTAAATCTCCTCTCTTTCAGGTTAAAACCATTACCCCTCCATCCTATCGCTACACCCCCAATAAGGAGTCCCTCCCCATCTTTTCCGCAGGTCCTGTTTAGGTACTGGAAAGGGCTGTAAGTCCTGCTGGGGAATGACACTATGAGGCTGATTCCTAACATGGGGCAGAAATGCATTTGCTCCAGCTGAGATCCTGCTGCTTTCTGTGCCTACGCACCGGCAGAAGGCCCACTGCAGACAGCAGAGATCAGGGCAAGAGGTGTTGCTGGCAGCAACGGCACCCGCCCGCAGGCTCGCCCAAGGAAGGAGCCTGGAGGGATGAATCCAGTGCAGGCACTCACCGCACCGGCAGGGCTCACCGCGACAGACGTTGCCCATCTCCACGGCTCCGATCAGTCCCCACCACCTTGGCTGAAAAAAATAAAAGCGTCCCCGCACCCTCCCCGGGCCGGCAGCGCGGCAGAGCCCGGGATCCGCCGTCCCGGTCCGTCCGGGGCTGCTCCGCCGCCCGTTCCGCGGCTTCTGCTGCCCTCTGCCCGCCGCGGGCGGGAAGCGCCGCTGCTGCCGGAGCGGGGCTCTGGGGACACCGGCACAGGGACTGCCACGGGGCCGCGCAGGCAGGTGTAAACAGCCCCCGGTTAAACGAGAACAGACTCTCAAAGCAGCGCCCGGCAGAGACACCTCCGTCCTCCCCATCCCCGCAGAGAGCCGCACCGCAGCCAGGACACAAAACTCTCATCCCCTTTTCAGACCAAAGCACAGAAACCCCTGCCCCTCCGCCGGTGGTAGCGAATTGCCAGACCCACACTGCAGAGTGGNGATTGCCAGACCCACACTGCAGAGCGGAAGCAGCGGCGATCTGGGTGTAAAAAGATACAGCTGGTTTTATTTATGCATGTTTATTCCTGCAGAGAAGTGATCAAACAGCAGGCAGGGAGCTCCCTGGGAATTTCTGTGCAATGCCAGCACCTGGTTCCTGAGGAAGGGCACTGATTCAAGAGCCGCTCTCTTGACTCCAGCAAAATCTAAGCTCTCTATCTAGAGGGACACAGTCCTCTCTTCTCAGAGAGCCTTCCCGCCCCTTTTACACAGCACTTCTGGCAGCCCTTAACACATGCTTCCCGGAGCACCTTGACTAGGCTCACTTGCTCACATGCTAAGAAAAGCTGTAAAACAATAATAGTGTCACTTGCAGACATGTGCCACAGCCATTCAGGTCAACCAGTGCATTTCTGGTAAGTGGACATGTCCACAGGAGACCTCTGCTTTCCCAGATGAACTTACATTTTAAACTGAAGTTTATTCAAGCATTTGCATCCCAGTGATGCATGAAAGTGTCCCTCTGCAGGTAAAGTGACTGTAAGATGGCTTTTTTGTGTATCTGACTTTTTTTAAACAAGCTGAGCTACGGGTAGTTCCTTCTTCAAGCTACTGCTTTGCAGTAGAGTTAGGGTTTGAACTACAAACCTATGGTTGGACTAGATGATCTGAAAGGTCCCTTCCAACCTTAGC
>RSEF01000004.1:13261041-13338657 GCA_003993805.1 Himantopus leucocephalus | reverse complement strand
CCCCCCCTCCGGGCCTGAGTTAGAGGCAGAAAGTTTGAGATGCTGCAGAGTGCTGCCATAAGCAGAAACCGTAGACACAGGCAGGCTCTGCACCTCATAAATCATCAGGAGGGGGCAGAGAACTAGCCACCATTTCATCAGTTAATTACAACTGTTAATCATATTTTCATTAACCTGAAATGAAACTGCCAGCATTCCCCCCATTTCCACCCCATGCCCCAAATCCCATTTCTCAGATAGCGATTCTCTATCAGCCAGGACGCACGCTGTTCTTTGTGACATACAGACCCTGCTGTCTTGCCTCTTTTCCACAGCTGCATACGCACCCCTTCCTCGGCCTCATATGCACACATACTGCCTTTGCTGTACTGGTGACACACTTAAACTCCCTTGTACTCTCCCAACCCTGCCCCAGGTAACCTCCTAACCCTGCTTTGGGTGGGGAAAGCCTGCAAAGTTTTTGCCGTCAGACTTGCTAACACACTGATCATGTTGCTGTAATAGCATGCCTCAGTTTCCCCTATTTTTTTTTTTTTTTAAATAGACTGGTGCTACAAACCTGCTCCTGTAAAACGTTTTGAGCTCTCCGCGTACACCTGTAAACAGAGCTGTCGGTGCCAGACAGTCCATGGGACAGACAGGAGGGACAGGGAAGCCTTCACCCTCCGCAGGGCTGTAGGTAGCTGCGAGGGCTGTCCTGCACTCTGCCAGCGGTGGAAAGCAGAGTTAATAGCTCAGCAGTGATCTTGCCACAGTCAGGCCTTCCTCCCCCAGGGGTGGCGGAGTGGGCTGCAAAGCCCCTGTCCCACATGGCTCCGTGCCCCTCTGCAGTCACCAGCAGAGGCTCTGCACCCTCCAGCTCTGCTCCTGCTCCACTGTCAGCTTCCGCTCACGGCTCTCCATAAGGAGAAAGGGTGTTGATTAATGTTAATTGAAGACTTCGGGTGCTACACTTTCCCCCAGGGTACAGAGAAATAATGAGCAGTGTGACATCTGAGGTCCCCTTTGCCTCTGCTGTTCCAGCAGCACGCCTCAGCCCTCCCTGAGGGGACAACTCACCTCTGGGGTGAGAAGGGGATTCGGCATCCCCATGCCTTAACTGCTCTCCCTTCCCTGCCCCAGCATTCAGCCCCAGGCCTGGAAAACCCCCTCCTCCAGTCTGAGGCATCACGTCCCTCTTGTCTTTCTGCTCTTGGGAATGCAGCCCCCAAATGTTCCCTAGAGGAGCAGTGCTATCCCCAACCCTGCTAAGCACCAGGCACCACATCAGTGGAGCAGCACTTACCAAAGGGTGAGGGACAGTGAGGACATGAGAGCAACCACAGAGCTTACTGCTCTGCTTCCTCTGGTTCAGTGTTGGTCTACACCAAGGTCACTCCCAGTCTGAACTAGGTGGCTTGAGAGAAAGTAGTGACCACCCTGATGAAAGCCAACCTTCCCCCCTGCCCCAGCACTTCTTCAGCCTCCAGAGCTCTCCCAAACTTCTTGGATGGGGATGTTGCACCTCTTCCTGCATTTGCTTAGTCTCTTCGCCCACTCCTAACATCCAAGAGTGAACTCAACCCTGTGCTTGCTCCACTACCTGCAGGGCTGAAAGGAGGTCAGAAAGCCAGCCAGAGAAGGGAGGAGAGCTTGGTTATCAGCCAGGACCAGAGGCTCCAAGCTCTGCAGTTGCTTTTGCCTCCCTCTCCTCTCCCCCACCCTCCAGGAGGCTCAGATGTGCTAAGCAGGCTGTAAAGGTGTTAATGGGGAACGTATCACCTCTGTCACAATTGCAGTGCAACATGGCACCCAGCACAGAAATGAGATATAAAGAGTGTACTTACTCTCCCAGTGTGAAAACTGCCGGGTTAAATATAACAGAGACTTGCTGACTCCAGGAAGCGTAGCTGATCTCTTCATTTGATGGCAGAGTGCTTACTTTGCCAAACAGCCCTCAATCCCTATGGAGCAGCCAATTTCTCCTGTGTTAAATATGTGTATACATTACCAGGTATGATAGAGGTGCATGAATTGCCCTCATTATGTGTATTTCCATGGAACATGTCACAACATAATGTCTCACCAGCCAAGCCCAGCTTTTATTTTTGTTCAATGAAGTTTTTTTATTGGGTCCGAGCAACACTGGTTTCTGCAGATGCAGAACTTAATGAAGGAGTTGTGTTGCAAAAAGGGGCCGAGAAACCTTTGACACCTCCCTGGCAGCCTCAAGCTGAGACACAGCAAACAGGACAGAGGATTGCTACCAGTCAGGACCTGCTTCTGTGGCAGCCTTGAGAGTTAGCGTCTGCCTTCCAGTTAGAGTTTTAGACACAGATTTCCTCTCCTGTCTGTGCATACGTAACCCATCAGGCACCAGAGTCTTGGTGTGAGGATAACCTGCATTTGATATACCATCACACTATGCACAGACTACTTGGCATTCACCCTGGGTCTTCTGCAGCATTGTTTGTAATNCTGGGTCTTCGGCAGCATTGTTTGTAATCCCTTGGACTTGAATGCAACACAGGACATCCTTATCAGGTGCCGGTGAGGAGAGCTTAAATGCCAAATAAACACTCCCATGAGTTAGAGACCTGCTCTCCCAGCTGAGCAACTCCCACACCTTGCGCCCATGTTAGGAGACTGTAGGTGCTCACCATCGTTAAAAGTGAAGCTTCAAATGCAAAGCCCTCTAAATTCAGCAGTAGGCTGAGTTAGTTTAGCCGTAGGGGAGGAGGGGGGAAGAAGGTGAGAAACAGGACTTGCTTCTACCAGAAGTGACCTTCAGAGTTTGAAATTAGGCAAGAAAAAGTCACAAACCAGACATTTTTAATGGCAAGGGTAATTAAATATTGCGTTCCTTGCAACTGCATTCCTTGTCTATCTGCATAGGAGCTTCTGTTTACAAGAGGTCTGCAAAACAAAATACAACCCTTCTAACAAGCTTCATCCAGCTAAAAGTTACTTGGCTCATCAACTGAGGAGTGTTAACCAGCTGAAACTTCAGGACACATCAAATTACCCCTTCTGGCCTCAAACTCCAAGAGCTCAAACCTCCTTGAACCCTTATCAAAAGCTGAGGCACTATAAGCCATTTCTTATACCAGACTAGCCAACTGCCAACAACATAGGAACGCACCGCTCACCCTAAAAAAAGTCAGCATTAATATTTACTAACTGAATGCAAACTGCATAACAGCTCTTATCTGTGCCAGGTTTAAGAGCCGCCCAATAAAGACATGTCAGCAAGGCTTCTTTTTTAAGAAGAGTGCCAAGGGATCTTGTTGTAAGTGAAGATCTTTGAGAAAAGTGAGGAGATTCATTGCATTAAGTGCATAGTATAAAACTGGGTTAGACAGGACTGCTCTCCCTTGGGAGCTGGCTTTGCCAGTCACCTGGGGGGGGAAGTATCTTTTGGAGAAAAGCCAAGCAATCCTCAGTATTACCCGATGTGTTTAAGATTATGGCCCTTCACCAACCCAGTTTTCCTCCTCAGCTGGGAGCACCAGCTGGGTGGATGACACCTTCAGCCCCCTCTGTGCATTATCCTAGCTGGATGAGGGCATACCACAACAGCATAACTCCTAACTCTCCTGCCACAGCCCCCATCTTCATGGCAGCTACGGCTTTAGCATCACCTTCCTTTGCAATACGTTAAGCTAATCCAGGTCATTCTCCATAGAAACCCTGAAGAATAGCTGCTAATACATCCCAGCCCATTTCAAGGAAAGACCACATGCAGAGTTTGGCAGCTTTCTTATATCCATGATAATTTTATATCACTTCATTTTATTACCTAGCACTGTGACACAGAGCAGCGCAGGCTGCAGCTGGAACACCGTGCCCAAATTTGCAGCAGCATCTAAGAGACTGTAGACTCACTGCCAGGAGAAGTGAAAAGCAACAGAGGCTTATTAGCCTTGTTTCTTCAGGCTGAAAGAAGTGCTTTGAAGACACAGGCAACAAAGGGGGAAGTTTCGACTCACCTGAAGCATTTTGCTAAAAATAGCTACTCTACCCCCATCACAAGCTTGTGTTAGACTGTTAGAGTATTTTTTAAAAAAAAAGATTATACATACAGCTTCCTTCTCTTACCTCGCCAGATTTCTGATCAGCGGCTGCAGCACACACGCACACTACAGCATGCACAGCACCCTGGCAACCATTCTGCCTTTAGGGTTCACCAAGTATTAGGTCCAGCTCAATAAGCGAAAACATAACACATTTGCTATGGGGCAGTCATTGCTCAGGTCCCCTTCAACACTTTGCAGAGGAATCACAAAACTCAGCAACTCACTGCAGAAGGGAGAAAGCTAAAATAAAAGGCAGAAATAAGAACTAGCACCTAATTAGAGCAGGGACTAAAAAAACCCAGGCTCGGTAGTACCTTAGACCAGTGCCTCTGAGGGCATTTGGTTGCACTACTGACATCGGGTCCCTCACCAAGGTCCAGAGCACTCTGCCCCACAGCTCTGCTGCAAGGATGAACCAAGTCCAACCTGTGAGATCTCCCACGGAAGCCCAGCACCCACCAACCGATACATATGCTGACTGTGATCTGCAGGTGATTAATTGCAGATGATTTTACTGCAGTCTGTGGGGTGGATACAGGGGCCCCCTACAGTACCACAGGTGGGCATGGTTTGCTGCTGGAGGCTGGCACCTCCCTGTGGCTGGAGAGGAGATGGATGCCAGCAGTAGTGCCAAGGCTGCTGCTGCTCCTCTTAGGCTCAGATCTTGTTCCTGCTCAGGCTGGGAGTGCCCTGGGTGAACACAGCACTTTGCTAAGATAATCAGAGCTTAGAATAATTCCTCAGCAAACACCCCACCTAGAGAGCAAAGCCTTCCTCCCTAATGCCCTGGTTTTGCAACAAGATGTTTTTGCAGGAGGGCTTTAAAGTCATCTAGTCTGCTAGAGATCACCAGCGAGAGATGATGTTTGGGCTAATGCTCAGCTACATCTCCTAGGGCAAAGGCCAGGGAGAAATACTGCAGGAGAGCGGAGAGGGAGGGAGAGGAATTCCCTGAGCAGAAATTATTTTGAGCAGAGAAAGCTGCAGAGCAGTGTGGAGTGAGGCAGAAGAAATGCAGGAGAGGGAGGTGGCTGTGCTGGGGGAGACAAAAGAACAGAGGAGAGTGGAAATTCAGAAGGCTCCTCCAGGGAGGATGCAGGAGGGGGATGCGGGGAGGTAGGATGCTGCTCACTGGGGCTCTGTAGAGGATCCCTGTCAGGAGCTGGCTGGGCTCAGCAGTGCTTCCCCCTGCAAAGGGATTGCCTCTGCCACCCGCTATTGGTCCTGGCACAGTGACGAGCTGCTGGAGTGGATTTCTCTTCCCTGCATACGTGGTAGAGGTATAGGAAAACAGAAGCCCCATCCCCCTCCAGAGAAGCGGGATTCCTTCCTCTGCCACCGCTGGGTGGTCTGCACCAGGGCTGAGCACTCACACAAAACCACACAACCGGTCTTCAGGGAAATCCGCTGGGGTTTGTGCTCAGCCTGTCTGCACGATGCAGGGGGAGAGGTTGCTGTGCCAGCAGAGCACTGGGGAAGGGATTCAAAAAGCCTAGTCCCTGGTGAGACCCAACACATCTCCATCTGCTGCTGCCGCTGAGACCCTCCCTCAACCCCACAGCCATGCTAGGATCCTGTCTGCCCGCACAGGAGCGGACACCCAGACACTAACCAGCCTGGCAAAGCCGTGGTGCTCCTACATGTGCAGAAGGTGCAAGCGAGGCAGCCCAGGAGATGCAGGACCTGGGCTGAATGCGTCTCACTCACCACTCCTTCTGCCTTTTTCCACTTGAGACAAAGGGACACGACTGTCTGCCCACCGATTCAGGATCATGCCCAACCATGTCTGAATACAAAATATTACAGCCTAAAACCCTACCTTAAGTTCAAGTTTTATTTTAGTGACAAAACACTGACCTCTGATGTAGACCTCCTTGGTGACCTTGGGACACTCCTCTTTTCTTGTCCCTCTTGTCAAGGGAAAGATCTTCTTCACTTGTTACCTTGAGGGCTGCTTAGGAGCAGGAACAGGCTCCTGCTTGGCCCAGTTCCATGGAAGGCTCTGCCCAACTGGGAAGTATTGCTAGAGACATTGGAGTGTAGGGTATTCAACTGGTACCTTCTTTCCAGGAGCACATCTGTTATCTGCCTTCCTCCTTGGGTATGAGCTACAGAAGGATCCTCAGAGACCTGCTCCCATTGAGCACTGGGGAAGCAGCAAGAGCAGGGCTGGTCCATGAGGGGAAGAAAACCAGGAGCAAAAGGTGACACAGCCCAGGCAGTGCCCTTACCAACTGGGGTGCAGCCCCACTGTACCTGAAAATGGTAGGGCAGTCTCCCACACAAGGTAAGGCAACAGATCAGATCCAGGGAGTCCAGCCACAGGCAAGGCTGTGAAATACATGCAAAGGTCCTCTAGGACACAGAGCCAGAGACAGCTACAGCATGACCCAAAGCAAGAGGTAGCCTTCTGGGCTTGATCTTAAATGGTGTCATGGCTTAATGGGTGGGTGGGTGTCGGGGACATCCTAGGTGGGGCTGGTTAGGGCAACTGGGGCTTGGTGGTTCGTTCACTCAGGGCCCTGACACAGCTGAAACATCACAAGGCAAAACTCTTTAGGGGTGGGTCTCCTGATGGTTAGGCCTTTTTATGTGTCACAGGTGACTTTTCTCCTCATCACATCTTGCTTTATGCTGTTGCCTGTGGTCTGGAAAGGAGCAGCATAAAAAGCACTGGGGTAAAGTAAAAGTCTCATGGAATCACTGCACAGCTGGATGCTGGAGGGAAACCTCAGTGAACTCTTGCAAGAGACCTGAAGTGCAACCTGGAGCAATCTGCAGTCCTGCCCAGGGAGAAACCAGAACCAGCTTGAAATGTCCCCTCAACATACCTGGATAAAAAGCAGCAGACTATTTAGGCTGACATTAGCCAAAACTGTGCGGTGTATCACACTGTCCCAAATTACGTGCACGGGGGGGTAACACATGCCTGCCTGCTACAGGTACATAGACAAACACCTTTGGGTTGGGAGGTCACCTCCAGGGTGGGAACAGGGACTGCTGTGGTTGCCATTTGCGTGGGGACTCCTGGTGTCTTCTCCAGCATCTCAGAGATCCTGTATGGAAGCAGTGAATGTTTCAACCATGCAGACAGACCTGTTTTTTTCACTCCTCTACCTCTGCACTCTTCTCTCTTCCTTAGGGCACACCCTGCGTGATTTCTAATAGTGGACAAGAAGTACCTCATGCTTGAAAGGCCCAGGATCTTGAACCATTTTTTAAAAAATGTAATTCAGAGTCACCCTCTCCATCATGTAATGGGGAGCGTAAAGCAGTGCAGAGTGGTGATGAGGTTCGTGGGATGTCGTGGCACAAACAAAGCCTGAGTCTCCTGCTTGCACCCCAGGTCCCTGTGCACCGCTCAGCTTTGCCTTCCCAGGGAGAGATATTGGGAAGAAAATGAGGGGATATAAAGAAAAAAAAGTGGTTAAACCCTCTCTCTCCCTTCTCCCTGACAGTCGGGGCACGGATTATCCTGTTTTTCTCCCACCACAATAACATCGTTATTCAACTTGGCAGCACAAGGTGGAGTGAGTGAGTGAGTGAGGGAGTGAGGGAGGGAGGGAGGGAGCGTGTGTGCGGTTGGTATTTTTTTCATCTGTCAAACATTTCCCCGTTCTGCCGATTGCAAACTCCTGCCCGGCCGTCCCTGCCGCAGCATCCCGCGTTGCCATGTCAACAGAGGCTGTCATCCCCTGTGTC
This sequence comes from Himantopus leucocephalus, assembly GCA_003993805.1. Lineage (NCBI taxonomy): Eukaryota > Metazoa > Chordata > Aves > Charadriiformes > Recurvirostridae > Himantopus > Himantopus leucocephalus. Next base: position 13,330,900 of record RSEF01000004.1, on the reverse strand, counting down.
GTGAGGGAATGCTCTGCTTTCGTGGGGGCCCCGGGCTGGCGACGGAGGGGCGTGCACGTGCCCGGCTGATGCTGACACCTAACCGGGGCATTTTTTGGTAATTTTTCCCCAGAGCTTCCAGTGCCAGGAGATGATTTACCCCTCATCAGCCCCTTTAAGATGTCATCATCAGTGCTTGACTTAATCGGGACATCTTGGCATGAAAAACAGCCTTCTCCTGACCCCTGCGCTTCCACTGCGAATTAGATATAATAAAGCAAACAGCTCTTCCACTCCCCGCAATGCCTCACCACCTTCCTGCCCTCGCTGCCGCTGCAGGGGAGCGTGCAGGGCTGGAGAGAGTTCATGGATCGGGCTGGGCCTCTGCCTGCTTATTTCTGCACTCTCCTCTCCTCCTCTGCGGGAGCGGAGGCACCCCCAAGCCAGGCTGCCCAGCCCTCTGCCAGCGTGCTTTCTTTTAGAGCGTGTTTAAAGCACCGGCTTCCCAGGGAGATGTCCTGCAGGGCTAGTCGGGAAACAAAGAAGAGAAAGTTTGATAAGCTTTGCTTCTTTCCGCTGGGGTGAAGATGCTTGTGGAAGAGTTTCAGGTGTAAATGTGAGTGCCACCACCAGGAGATAGCAGTCTCCCTCAGGGTGTTGGTTGCCTCCAAGGACAGGGAAGCAGTGGATCTGCTGCCTGGTCCCAAGCTCACATCAGGCTGTCCTCCCCTCTGTCCTTGAGGGGGAAAAAGTGTCAGCATGGCAATGCGGGAGGGATACAGGGCTTGTGCCGGAAGAGAAAAGCAATGGCGTGACAACCAGCACTTACCTGAGACTGGGAAAACAGGGATCCCCTCGGATCAGGAGTGTCTCTTGCTTTGCCTGCTGGTTACAAGGTGTGGATGGCTTGCAGTGTGAGGGGAGGTTGGACTAGATGATCTCCAGAGCTCCCTTGCAACCAGTGTTTCTATGATTAAATCTCTGGACATCGCCAACTTGTTGGTTCAATTTTCTCCGCAGAACTGGGCAGCCATTGTTGGAAGATTTGTTACGTTGGTGGTCTGGAAAACAACTTCACATCCAGAAGGTGGGACGGTGGGCTGGGAAGCCAGCTGGGAAGCTGCTGCTTCTCCTGGGAGGTTGCTGACTGAGGCACCCTAGGTGCAGGTTCCCTGGGACACAGGCATCCAGCTCTGCCTTCGCTCCTGGGCTTGCCCCTGGAGACTGTCCCTTATGGTTATGTCCTCTCCAACTATGGAAGAAAAGTGGTCCCTGCTCTGGGTAACAGAGACTGGAGGAAGGAGATAGCAGAAATACAGGTCACCTCACATCACTGTGGGTAGTGTTATGCTGTCTTTCNAAATACAGGTCACCTCACATCAGTGTGGGTAGTGTTATGCTGTCTTTGAAGAGGACCCAAGAAGATGTGAAGGTCTAGATTTAGCCTGAGCTGTGGGTTATTTAGGCTTTGTAGTACACTTCCACTGGGGCCCCCAGGGAAGGCAGCAGTGGGATTTGCTTTTATTCAATTAAAGAAACAAAACAAAATGCATCACTGATATCTGTGAGCCCAATATGGCTAGCTGCTGGCTTTGAAAATCACCACCAGCCAAAAGTGCAACCACATCATGCCTGTCCTTTAGCCTAGCCTCAGGTCAACTCCTATATAGCCTTTTGGTTGGCAAATGAGGGCCAGAAACTCCAAAGAAACTAAAGAGAAAGATGAAGTTTCCAGGAACTGGGGGTTCAGGGTCAGGTGACAGCCTGTGGGAGTCTGGCAGAGGCCAGTGAGATGCCGGTGTTGGCACCCACCACTGACCCAGCCAGGGTTCGCTGGGTGCCAGGGCGGCACAGACCAGAGGTCCTGCTCACCTGGGCTGCTGCTCCTCCCTGCAAGCCACTGCCCGCACATCCCACAAGATGGCTGAGTGCTGTGGCCATTGCTATTTCCCTTTCATAAAGGAAACTGCCTTTCCCTCCCGGAGGAGGTTTGTACCAAGCAGCATTGCAGGAATGCTTTATACTTCCCCTTCCAGTTTCTTTGTTCTCTTGCCTCCCTGCAGTTTCCTTGGAAAAGATAATTTTCCCTATGGACTTTCTTTAGATGGAAACATTTCCCCTCAGTGGATTTGGTGAACACAGAAAACATCAGTTTGGAACCTGAATGGAAATAATGTGAAGCACCTTGGTGAAGAAAAAGTGGGTGCGCACTGAGAAAGCTTGCACCCCTATATCCATGCCGCGGTTCCCAGTACATATGAGATATGGCCTAAATTTATGTCAATAGCTTTCCAAAAAGCGCTTGTGCTAGCTTCAACTCATTCTACTACCTTCTGCAGCAGCTGGCAGCAGCATAAAGCAAATGTAACATGCTACTAAAGTGTTATGTCTTTGCACTCACTTTAGGCTGGTGCTAGCTGCAGCAGGAGGTGTTGGCTGGTGGAAAATCAGATGTTTCAGCTATTGCTTCAATTATAGATAGCTCTTCCTGAGAAAAGACTTTTCTGCATGAGAAAAAGGCAGTGGAGTGAGAGGGACAGCAGCCCAGCACGAGGACGGCTGAGAAAGAATTCATAGCTCCTCTCCATCCTGCACAGGGAACACGCTGTAACTCCTCTCTGTAACGCTCCTCTCTGACAAGTTTTCTGGGTATCGCTCTTAAAAAAGAGTTCTTTTCTTTATAAAGCTCAGGCTCTGGCAAGGGCAGATGTGGTTAGCAACACAGCTGACACAGGCACACCCAGTGTGACCAGTGCACGTCCTCGTCTCTCAGCTGCTTTACCCTGCGAGTACCAGCCCCAAGGAACGCTGCCTCCCCTTGTGCTCTCAGGTGCTGGGCTGAAACTTCATTTTTAAAGAGAAAGCAATAGATTAATTTCCTCAGAAAACACTTATGGTACAAAATGAAAATGTTCTGTGGAGAGAGTTTGATTTTTTTCCTTAATAGTCATGATAGAAGATTGTAATAGACTTTGTTCTGATAAGTGTTGCAGTCCTTATCAGTTTAAAATTAGTTTTGCCTCATATAAGAAATGACAAGAAAGGTACAGCTAAAACAAAACTTCATCCTGAACATCTCAGAAGCAGCTGTACTTAGAAAAAGTATTTTTGCTCATCTTTCCGAATTGGGATAAATCAGCCACTGGATTTGGGATTTCCTGCCAGGTCAAAGTCCTGTTACAAGGCTGTTTTCAGTCAGGCTGGGTGGAAAAGCATCAGGATGGAAAGAACAGAGCTAAAAGGTTTATCTTAATTATTAAGACTCTAGAGCTGAGCACGGGGAAACCGCGGTCTGTCGCAACCCTACTACTCCCTCACTGTATGAGCGCGAACAAGATACCTTGTTTTATGTGTCCCAAAGGCAACATGCATGAATGCCTCCTCCTGAGGATGCTGTGAGATAGTGTGGTTACTCTAAAAAAGCAAAAGAGAAAGCCAGAGGGTGGCCAAAGGGAAGGCTGACGTCCTTTTTGCACTGTGTTCTGTCCAGGGGCAGTCTTGTGTGGCATCAGGGGACTTATGTGGACAGCTGAGCTGTCAGGTTCCTGTCTGATTCAGTACTGAAAACCAGCTGACATGCAAGCAGGGAGAGGTGGGGAAACCTCATGCATGGGACAAAGCAGCCCTCCAAAAAATTTCTTTGGGATGTCTGGAGCAGAGATCTGCAGCCAGGACTCATGGTGCCGTGCTCCAGGTCAGGGGGATTACAGACATCCCCTGGGAAGGGATCAGCAGTGGTGAATGAGTGACCTGCCAACAGGCTGGGATTTCCCAGTGAGAAAGGACTGAGTGTCCCTTCAGTTGGCACAGTGGCCTTCCCCAGGGATCTTCCCGAGGGCTGGCTGTACCCCCTCCCTGCGATCCCTCCCTGAGCCATAGCTCAGCTCCAGGCAGGGCATCCCCTCTGGTCTGCCTGTTGATGTGGGGAAAGGGATCCCCAAAAATGGTGGATGCAAATGGGAGGACAGAGGTGCAGGAAGACCTGTGGCTTTGAGAGGGATTATCCAGACCAAAAGCATTTAGCTTGGATGGAAACCAATTGCTTTCCTTGTCCATTTACCCTATCCTTCCCTCCCTTCCTCCCTCCCTCCCTTCCTCCCTTCCTCCCTTTCTTCCTCTTTTATTTCCAAGCATTGAAAAGTAAAGGAAATGAAGATTAGACTCACACCCTCTGTGCTGGCCAAACCTGACCCCTCGGCTCCAGTGTGGTTCCTTTGGGACAGCTGAACCAGGGGCAGGATCCTTTTGGGGATTTGTCTGAAAAGTGGTGTTTGTTATTCCCACTGAAGCCTTGTGTGGGTGCTCCTTGTTCAGAAAAACGTCCCTTATCCCAAATCAGTGCAATCAACTTTGAAACTTGTCTGAAGTCCCTGAGAGTTGTGAGGGCAGCAGGATGTGAATCTCTCAGAGGTGAAGAAACACTACTGATGCTCAGAGGAAAACTGCTTTTTCCTGCAGTTCTTTGGGTCAAAGCTAGGACACATCTGAAGAGACACTGCAGCTGTCCCTGGGAGGTGACAGCCAAGAGCCCTTGCAGCTCAGCGAGTGCCCAGATATCTTCCCTGGGATCCTCTTTCCCCTCCCTCTGACTTCTCTGTTTTCCTCTACCCTCAGTTAGACTTTCATTTCCTTCTTGGTTCTTCTCACATTTTTGTGTTTATGCCTTTGCTCCAAGACACGTCCCTCTCTGCCGGAGCATGCTCCCCTTCCCTCTGCTATGTGTGCACAAGCGCAGGCACTGTGGTTGGAGATGCTCCTCTCCACCACAGCCCTGGAGAAGACTTGCCCTGTGCTCCATCACTCCCAGCCTGTTGCCAGGCAACACAGCATCACACGGATTTCACTCCCAAGCTCCAAAATAAACTGTATATACAGGGGATTTTCCTCCTGTTCCTCCAAAGAGGGACTTCACAGACACGAGGATGGGCAAGTCTGGCAGGGTGAGGGGTCTCCAGCAGTCACTGTTGGCTGCTGGCTTTGCTGGGGCTCTGCTCTGCCTGGAGCAGGACAGCTGGGACAGAGTGGGGTGGTGAAGGCAGAAAGGAGACACCTGTAACTTCTGCTGTGGCCAGCCATGGTTTCCTTGTCCCCTCTGCGTGGCTTGCTCACACTTGACATCTACCTCTCACGCTGCAGTCACAAGGGATGGGCAGCAAGACTTCTGCCAACCTGAAGGACCAGTGCTGCATTTTCTGTTACACTGGTTCAGATCAAGGCAGCTTCTTACCAGTGTAAGAGGGAATACAGAGCCCACCTCAGCTGTTTTCTCTTCGAAGGTGGGGACATACTTAACACACAGCTCCTCCCTTTACCTTCCCAACTGCCAGTTTGGCACCCGGGAAGTCCCACACTGAGTTTTGTTTGAAGGCAGTGGCTCCCTCCGGGCACAGCCCCGCAGGCGGCTGGAACCCAGACACTTGGGAACGGTTGGAAACTCTGGCATGATCCTTGTCTCCCACAGGGATTTGTTTAACGGGTGCCCCACCTCCAGCTTGCACAGGACTGGCAGTCTGCAGGCTTTAATTTGGTACTCTGCATACTTACACAGGAGTTTTGTTTTCACATCTACAGAGTGAATGCTAAGATGACTTCAGAAGTGGAGGCATGACCTGAGCTTACTTGTTGTCAGCAGGCTGATGGACCGCCAGACCTATTTCAGGAGCAAGACACATGTCTCACTGTCTTCCATCCCATAATGTACAAATTGCATTTCATGACAGCCATATAACACTCCTGAGAGCAAATTTTGGCACAATTATCACCCTTTTCAGGCCGTAAAAGTCACTCAGCTCTCAGCCACCTGTTTTAGAGCTGTCAGCCAAAGCCCCTTGCAACCACTGCAGTGGTTAAACGCCATGGGAAAGCACACATGAGTATTGTCTCACATAAAATGCTGAGTTAACGAGGAGCACACACCATGTTTCCAGTGAGAGCATATTGCAAATACCCTGTCCCGGGCAGAAGGAGTCCTAAAGGAAGCACGCCTTTCCCAAAGCAGCATATGCCTTCAGAAAGCACATTTCAGATGTGTCCTCCTGCCTTTCCACTCTAAAAACTGGACTCAGTAGACTGTCTCCATCACAGAAACAAGCCCGGCTTATGTGTCCAGCTAAGAGAGACCAAATTTGGGAAGTCAGAGACCTCCCAACTGGGAATGGGGCACTTGCACTACCAATGGGGACCTCTTGATCCAGCACATAATTAAGAGGGTCCTGGTCTGCTCCAGAGAAGCAACTGAGCAGAGCGGCTTCCTGGGATGGTGCGACACTGGAAAGCTGCCGGTGGACAGTGCTGCGGTGCGGGACTTTCTGCTGTTGTAGTGTCCATGGCCGTGCCTACAGGGCTGTACTGTGCTAAATGCTTTACAGGCACTGGGACACAGGAACATAAGTGTCTTCCCTCATGGGGGGCAACTGTGGTGCAAATCTCTTTGGAAGGAATAGTCATTGGGATTGGTGCCACCTGACACTGAGGGATTTTTTCCGCCCGGTTTTGGACTCCCCACGTAAATAATCACCCATGCCCAGGCTCTGTAGCTCAGAACAAAATCGGAGCCTTCCCCAGGACACAGACATGGCACCTGCCTCTCCTCCCTTACTGAAGTATTTTGTACATCTGATCACCAGAAGTGTTAACTTTTCATTCTGAACCAGAACTATGTATTAAAAACCTCTCTGCAATCATCAGTGAGCTGAAATATCCCAGTGACCAAAAGACCCAAAGAACTAACTTTTGCCTTTTCAACTGCACAAGCCCATCTTGTTTGGGGCTGAGATGCTCTTGCAATGTAGCATTGCTCTGGCTGCACTTTCCTGGGTTCTTGGTCCCTCACAGAGCTGCCTGTGGACAGACAACCTCCTAGCTCTTTATTTAAACCATCAGCTCAGGGAAAACTTCTCTTTCTTACTGTCTTTTTCTTCCTGTTAATCTCAAGTGTCATCTTACAGAGGTCCAGGGTTTTTAAATCTTCTATGGAGAGAATACTCTTATAGTTAAAAAGGAGGCAGGAGTTTTAGAGGACTGAAATTGTGCATTGTAGGCAGGTAATTAAGCTAGTATCTGCCTCAATTTCCCACCTGAAAAATAAAACCAGGAATTTATGATGAACAAAGGAGTAGGGTTGTTTCTTCTGCATTCAGTCTTGGAAACTTTGAAAACAGTTTTATGTTCTCTCTTTTAGCTCTGCTCAGAGTAGAAAGTCTTGATGGGCTGCTCGATGTGTGTGACACCAGTGTCCTTCACTGGTGTCACAGCCTGGGGACTTCGTGCATTTGCCTCTCCCTCTGCAGCTCACATATCTTTGGGATGCTGCCTTCAGCAATGTGCTTACTCAGGCACCTTCTATGTTTCCCCCCCATGACATCATGACTTGACATTGCCCTCCACCAATGACATCACTGCCATCTATCTCTGCCATTGTGCAGAGCATGATTCTGCCTAGGTGACCCCTAGAAGTCCCTATCCATGGCCTTTTCTGTGCAAGGGGGCTTTATTTGCAAGCAAGCCCTGAGCCAGAGACCCAACCAGCCCCTGCTGAGGAGGAAAGTCATGGGAGAGAGCCCAAGCTGTATCCAACCACCAGGGCATTGCCTGTGGAGGACATCACCATTAGCTTCGTCATGGGATAAAATACAGACAAGGACTCGTTCTCTCCTACTTGTGTGGGATGCAGGAGACGTGGGCTTGACCTTCCTGAGGCTAATGGGGAAACTGAGCACAGGTGCCCCATGGTGTGAAGGAACGATCTCTGTTATCACATTTGCTGTGGCCCCTCAGCACAGGTGGTGGATGCCGCAGAGCTTTGGGAGGAGACAGCTCCAGGTGGCACCTGCTCTGGGAACACATTGTCCCCGTGGCCAGCGGGGACCAGCAACTGGGTTTCACAGCTCCTCCTGCCTCCTGTGTGATGATGTTGGGCCTTGACCCTACTCAGAGCAGGAGAGCTGCAGGGACAGACGGAGAAAGAGGAGCTGAAACCATCCACATCTCCATGTGGTGCTCAGGAGTGAAATTTTTACCTAGATCCTTGCAATCTGCCTCACTGCTGCTTCCAGCACTTTTTGTTGGATCTCCACGACTCAGACCAGGATCTTTGACTTCCTTGCTGGCATAAATGGGAAGGAGCATCCCTAGGAGCGAGAGGTGCTATACCCTATGAAACGAGGATGCTTCATGGGAGACATGGGCCCAACAGAAGCACTCTGTGTCAGAGCAGATCTCTATTGTTAACAATAATGAGCAGGGAGGCATTTTTTGGCACCTTTTAACTGTCTGCAGGGGCTGAAGGGCCTTTTCCTTGCCTTGGGCCCTTCACACTGCCAGTCATAATATGAACAGAAATGCCAGTCCCAAAAGGCATCACTGCCTCTCTTAACCACCACTGTGGAAATGCGGAGAGAAAAAATAAACTTGGGGCCTTTTATGTGTTAATCTCAAACCTGAGCAGGCCTTTGCCACAGATCAGGAGTTTGTGTTTACAGCCCTGAGGTGAGATGTGCAAGCGGCACAAGTCTATGAGAGTAAGCAGGGCCAGGCAGGCTGACATCACCGAGGAGCTGGCCCTGATCTCCACGGCACTCAGTAGCCAGGGGACATACAGCCATACATGCATTCACAAGATGACTAAGGCTCTACATCCCTCAACACGGTTGCAGGAATGAATTCATGCCTCCCGGGGTACCACGGCTCCGCTACAGCTGCGTGTCAGCCCTAAGGCTGCCCTGCAGACCCGACTCACCTGCCTCCCCCATCACCAGCCTTCAGGTATGGCCGGAGCACATTGTCCCTGTGCCACAGGCTCAGCATAGTGTTACTGTCACCCTGCAAGTTGTCTGTGCGTGGCAGGAGAAGGCTGTGGCACAGGGAGACCAGCATGCATGGGGCTGCTCTTTCATAGTAGACATGGGAGCTAAACCTTTTCAACAACCACAGCTATCACAGCACTTCTACACTCTCATAATCAAAGGACCTTCACTTGCCCATACCATTTTTCAAGGGAAGGAAAGCCCAAACTACACTGTGTCTGCAGCCTCATAAGCTAAACCACAGACTGGAACGGGAGCTGGTGCATGAACCCATCTCCACAGACAATCCTTTCTCCCTTCCCTCCACACCTTCCATTCTGTAGTTAAAGAGATTTGAGCACAGAGGAGATACATGACTCCATGCAAAGTTCTGCTCACCAGTTCACCCATTCACGGTTCCTAAAATTTTCCACTTACTCTGGAGAAGTCTGCACTACCTTCCAAAGTGATGGCGGATCTTTAACTCAGCAAAGATGGGGAACCCTGTATATAAACTATGTCTTTGGGATATTTCCTCAGGAATATGTAACATCTAGAATATGGTGTATCCAAGCAGAGGGGCTCTTGGGCTAATACATTAGAAGTGATTTGTGGGTTAGAGGACATAGAGTTGCTGAAACGACAGTCCCAGCTCTCCAAGCAGTTGCTGGTAGCTGTCAGCCCTGTCAGTACATGGAGGCATCACCTTGTGGTCTTCTCTCGCCAATGCCTGAGGGTGATCAGGTGGCCCCATAATTGCTGATGGAGCACTTGTCCTGCAGGATAGCTTGAGGGAAAACCTTTCCTGCTGGAACCTAGAGCTGGAATTGCAAAGGCTCTCTGGCTTGGTGAGTTCAGTCCCAGACGCAGCTGCAGCAGGAGACAGAAGCTGTGTGCTACACCAGGTGGGAAAGCTTCACTTGCCTCTGCCCTTCTCTATTTCCACCTCATGAGGTACACTCAACTTACTTTCACGGTGTTTTCCACCTTCCACACAGGAAAGCCAGGTCCGAGACTGAATATTTTCTCCTTTCCTGCAGGACTTTCATTAAACTTCTGGTTTAGTGCCTGGTTTGTTTTGCTTTCTCTTCTCTTGTCCTTTTTCTGCTTTAGAAAAACAACTGTCTTCTGCTGGGAGTTGTTGGCTTGACAGAAGAGCCAGCCATCCTACCAGTGGGGAGAGGGGAACCAGGAAGATTTTCCACCTTGATGGCAAGCCCTTGAGAAAAGCAGCACTTAGGTGGTAGTCGTGATGGAAATGGAAAGAGCTCCTCTTTCCCTGCTGTGAGGGGGCCACATGACACCTCCTCACGGCAGGAGATGACACAGCTAAATGGTACTGGTGGACCCGTATTTTGGATGCTCCCTAGTGCTAGTTCTAATTATGGTATTTCCTAACGTTGGATACTTTGTACTGAAATATCTACCCAGAATCATTTCGCTAAGTGCATTTGCATGCTTGGAGAGGAGGTCTAAAGCATGCCTTGGTGCTGGCAAAGCTCAGCTTCCCTCTCTTTCCCTGTTTTTGCTGAAAGATAGGGACTATCTGATCCACTGCCTTGCTGCTTTACTCCTGCAATCCCCTCAAGACAGCACTGATTCTTCTCTCCCATGCTGTGAACCCAAAGATGGAGGCAGCACACAGATGAAGACAAAGCAAGCGCTCGACTGTTAGACACCATGGAGGAAAAAAAAGGAAAAAGAGGGGAAAAAAAAAAAAGTGAAGGAAATTACATTGTATCTGGTGGCTGTAAACTGTAAGCCATGATCTGGAGAGGCTTTTGGCACAACACTGTCACACTGACTGCAACTTGGAGTCAGCAGTGGCCACAGGATAAGAAGGGAAGTCAGGATGTGGAGCTTGCAGCAGAGCAACAAGTAAGAGAGGAGTGAAAATGAGTTATTTAATAGTGGAGGCCAGCAAATGGCCACGAACACAGTCCTCCATGGCCTCTTCAGGATGATTACAGCCATACCATTTCATCTCTAGCAGCCTCTCGCAGCTCTTTTCGGACTCAGAATATGAACTTCAGAAAAACCCAATGCTGGGCTCTTACTGGAGGCAGATAGCCCCCAGCATGGGAGGGAGACCCAGCGTGCAGGATTCTGGGAGGGGCTCAAGTATGCCCATCTCCCAGAGGGCAAGAAACAAACACCTCAGTGAGCATCATCACATATCAACGTGCATCAGCTTTAATGAGACTCAGCAGAGATGGGTGACTAATTCCAAAGCAGTCCTTTATTCATGAACATGGCTTCAGGTAGATTATTCAAGAGCACACAACGGCTTCTTTGAATGCATTCACTGCTAAGCAATTGGCTTTCCAAAGTTTCCTGTTGTGGCTGAGTGGTCAGATAATTCATGTGACACGGTTTCTGCTCCCGACTGGGTGAACTTGCAAGCACAAATGTCACCATTTGTGAGCATAATTTTTCCTCTTCATGTATGCCTCTGACATTTGCTTTTCCACTTACCTTTTTGCCAGTAACATGGGCTCACAGCTGGTGGGAGAGAGCAGTGCTGAGGGGACAGAAGAGGGAGGAGTAGAGGGGCCCAGGAGGGGCTAAATGGGGCCTCTGGTGCTCAGAGCCTTGGTGGAGGCAAATGCTTCTCGTCTCCCCAGGAGCTCCTCCCTGGTACCCAGCAGTTTAATTCAGAATAAGTACTTCAGAAACACACTGCTGCCAGGAGACCTGTGTGCTGGCAGCAGTGGAAAAGGTAAATACTGTACCTGTACAATGGTCGGCGCCTGAGAGGAGCCAGGGCAGCTCGTCCCAGGCTCAGGGCTCCTGGTGGTACACGTGCACATGGGGAGATCTCACAGGACCCCAGCAGATCTGTGCCATGTNCTCGCAGGACCCCAGCAGATCTGTGCCATGGCTGCCCATGCCCTGCACTGCAGAGCCAGCCGCACCAGTTGAGGCACAAGCGACCACACAAGAGACAAACTGCCCTGTGGAAATGGTGGGACCGGCTGCGTTTCAAGTTGGGGCTGAGCCTGACCCAGCACGGCCCAGATCTGCTGGGCTGGTTCCTCTTCTTCAACAGGCACGTGGGGAAACCCTATTGCTTTGGCCCATCTCCCCACAACCCTTTAACAAGAGGTGAACCCCCCAGCCACAGGAATCAGGGGGCCACAAGCTTCTGGGGAAGCTGACAAAGCGTGTCTTGCCCATGACGCCAGGGCACGTGGAAGCTAGGGTGCGTCCTGAGGGCGCACGCCCTCGGCGCAGCAGCCAGCCCAGCGCTTGGGCAGACGGGCAGCAGTTGCTCTGGGCTACAATGCAGCTAAATAGCACCAGCCATAGCTGGATGTCGTGGTGGAGTCCCTGCGTCTAACTGCAGCCTGGGAGGCCACAGCGAGTGGTCTGCAGTGAAAGCCCGTGGGTAGCGTGCTGCATCCCAGGCCCTGACTCCGCACACATTTGCTGGCCTGTGACAAGTGCCACTTAGATGCTTTGGCCTGAGAGAATGCACAGCGGGAGATCACTGCTCCGAGCTTAACTCACGGAGGCCTGGAGGAGCAGGGGTGCTCTGGGCTCTAAACCAAGCAGAGATAGTTTTCCACCAGCCTCAGCAGCAGGTGAGAAGACTTTTTCCCCTCCTGCTCTAGCATAGTCTCCTTGTAGATGCAAAACCTTCCCGGAGCCCTCTCCTTTTCCCCACAAGCCTGGCATGCTGGCTGCCCTCAGGACCTCCCTGCTGTGACAGGAGCCACAGGGTAGATGGCCCAAGCTGTGACACCAGGTCAGTGCATCACACAACTCAGCTTTTCCTTATTTTAGTGTCTCTGTATCGTAATAACTCAGTCTGGCCTGCAATGGGGAAGCTCTTCAAAATGGTCACTCTCCAGTGCCCTTTGTGGGAGAGATACAGAGTGGTGTGCTTCGGATGAGGAAATTACAAAGAGCCATGCTAAGCATGAGGGAAGGGAGCATTATGATCCCCAGAGACGAGGATTTGCCCAGCCAGGGCTGGGGCAGATCCCTCTGCAGAGAAAGGCAGGACAAGGGTGCTGCCCAGTGGCCACTGTTCATTGCCCCGTGCCCCTTCAGAGGCATTTTGGACCTCACAGCACATCTGCTCTGCCCTCTTGGCCCAGACAGCCTTGGAGACCATCCACACACAGATGTCAGCCAGCACCAGGGGAGGGGACACTTACCTGCTCGGAGGGTCTGCTCTGAGCCGCCAGGGAGCTACAGAGAAGACAGCGTCCAGGACAGTCCTGGCACGAGAGCTCAGATATTTCCTCCTTGGGCCACAGCTTCTGCTCTGCATTCAAAGTGCCGCTGGATTTCTTCTTTTTCCTAGGAAAAAATCCTCCATGGCAGTACATTACCACACACCTGATGTAGAGCTCCTTAATTATATACTTTTAAAAGATAAGAATCAGAAGCTGATGCACAGGTGATTGTGACTGTGAAGATTTCAATGTCTGTTACCATTTCAGCAGGCGAAGCCACAGCACCAGGAGCTGATCCTTAGCAGCATTGCTGGAAGTTCAGGCTCCCTTTTCCCCCAAACTGCATTGTACCCATAACAGAGCACCCTCCAGGGAAAGCTGAGCATCCCTGCTGAGCTGGGCTTCCCTAGCCTGGGGAAGACTCCAGTCCCACCAGGAGCTTCAGATCTTCCTCAAGAGGCAGCCACCAGACCACTCTGCCCCATGGCATGGAGAGCGTCTCAGTAAATCACCTTCTTTTTTATCTCTGTGGCTGAAGGAAGAAGCTCAGCCTTTGCTGATCATACTATTTCAGGCATCCGCAGCACCCATCAGCGCTTGCAGCTGAGCCACTCTTGTCCAGGCATATCCCCCCACTTGCCAAAATGCCATCACCTTTCCCATCTTCTTCCCTGCTCCCACCTCCCTGGGAAAAAAAAAGAAAAAAAAAAATCCCCACTGCAAGCCAGCAGGGGTTAATGTTGTCAGCCATGACGTCAGGATCCCAGTTTGCCCGGAAAGCCCCCCTCCCCATCCACAAACTCCCTCTCTCCTCCCCTCCTCTTGTGACTTTGCAATGAGCAGCAAAACTCCACAGGAGCTGCGGCAACAGCACTAGGGAGACATCCACTCCTCCCTCGGAGAGCAGCTCTTTCTGCAGACAGGGATTTATTTATTTTCTACACATGCATATATGTATTTATTTATTTACTGGATTGCATTTGGTTTTCCTTTTTTTAACCCTTTCAGAAAAGCCCCAAACCTTCCAAGTGACGAACCTGAGATTTCCCTAAAATAAAAAAAAACAGCAGAGTGGGGTTGGTCCGCTTCCCCTTCCCCCTCGGAAAATAAAGAGGGAGGGGGAGCACGTAGGTAAAATCCAGAATAAAATCATATTGCTAGATAACTCACACCTCCCCCCTCACACACACACACACACTCACACGCGCGCGCGCACACACACACACACTCTCTTTCTCCTCCTCCTCTTCTCTGAAGGTGGGTAGCAGGAGCCATGCAACATCTGCAGAACCGGATGGCAAAAGAGCAGGAGGAAAAATAATCCAAGTGGAGTGCTCAGGGGACACTGAGTTCTTTTTTTCTTTTCCTTTTTTTTTTTCTGTTTTATTTTTTCTTCTTCTCCTTCTTCTGCGTACCTGTGAGATTCGATTTCACATTTTGCTGAGCCCATTTTGGGGCATTTTATTTTTCTTTCTCTTGGGATTTTCTCCATTGCCAGAGGATGTCTCTTGTTGAGAGGATGCTGAAAGGAAGAAGAAACGAATTCTTTGACTGGCACTGAAGGAGGGGGGGGGATATTTTTCCCCCACATTTTTTAGTTTTCTTCATTATTCTTTTTCTCTAGGAAATCATTAACTGGGGGGGGTTGGTTTCTTTTTTCCCTCCCCCCCTTTTTTTGGAGGGGGATTTCAGAAGATCCATCCTTCTTTCCCCTCCCCTCCAAAGATTTTTTTTTCATCCTTCGTCTTTGTGGAAATGTGGACATTTCAGGGAGACAGATTGAGTGGAATTGTCTCTGCTTTAGCAGCTCTTTGTCTCGCCTGCTGTGCGCAAAGGTAAGGATTGCCATCCCAGGCTGCAGGGACAGGGGGGTTGATGCAGGATTTGTTTGTTTTGTTTGGGGTTTTCTCCATCGATCTGTATGTGGGAAAGGGGTGGGGGTTCGTTCCCCAAATTGCTTCCCCTGCTGCCTGCTGTTATTATTTCCCAGTCCGTGTCATTTGAGGGGGAGGAGGGATGCTCATACATGAGATGTGGAGCAGGCTCTCTGCAGACGGAGCCCACCTCGCAGCCCACTTGCAGCATGTCGTCGTGCGTCGTCGTCCCGTCCCCCGTCCCCCCCCACCTCGTACGCGACCTGGGGGAAAATGGCAAAATGAAGCGTTTTGCTGGGGAACATGGTGACCGCAGGAGCCGACGGAGTGTGTGGCACCGAGCTGTGTGCAGACGCGCCCGGCACAGGGCTGCCTTGGCCATGCCTGTGCCTGCACACACACAGTACACACGCAGCGACGCTCACATCCGAGCGTGCTGTGCCTGTACCAAAGCCCCGGCTCTGCCGTGTACGGGAGGCAATGCCTACGTCTGTGCCTTCGCGCGGATTTATGGCATGCAACATAATCATCTGTGATCCGTTCAGACACATCCCTGCATGTGCGCATTCATCCGTGCCCATTCGGGTGCACACACGTGTATCGCAACACACCTACAGAGCACAGCACGCTCTACCTGCTCTGCGTGTCGCCATGTAAGTGTTTGCACTAATACCCCGCGTACTCAAGCTGCAGCTATTCCTGGTACATGCCCTGAGCACTCGGAGTGATCCAAGCAACCAGAGGGGCAGGCATCTATCCAGCCTGGACAAGGTGCGCAGAGCACACCTGTTTGCTCCGACACGGGCGTTTATCCACTGCCTTCACACACAGGAGTAGCGCTGCCTACTCCTCCTCACCCTCCCTTCTCACACATGCGGACAGGTGGGTTCGTACCTCCGTGCTGACGGCGTGCATGAAGTCTGCTGGGGAGGGAGCTGTGGCATTCCTTGCTCAGCCATGCACACTGAGCAGCGCGTCCCCGACGCACGCATGCAGGTCCCTGCACAGGCTTGCAGATCTGTATATACAGAGATTTATGTTCCCGTAGTTATAAACACACACACGCGCAGACTCATGCCCACCTTACCCACACCGTTCACGCATGGCTCCACTGTGTATGGACACACACAGAGGCATGCTTAGGGGCAGTATCCAAGCAAATGTGTAAAGAGCAATGCCTGTATCAGAACCCTTTGCTCAGACGTGTCCTTGCATGTGTGTTTATATCTGCTTATGTCCAGAACTGATATTCACCTATAGTCTGCATGTGTAGCTGTGCACACCTCGGAGACAAAACACTCTCCCATGTGCACATGCCTTCGGCTACTCCCACACATCCCAGGCAGCAGCACGGTGCGCATATATGTAGAGGTTTGGCTGCAAGTGTAGCGTAGATGCAAAGCACACAGAGTCAGGGACACAGTATTCAAAAATTCAGTTCACAGGCTGGATGTACGTGCTCCCTAAGCGGATGCAGACCCACATTTGCCAGGAATAGCACTTACATGCAGCTGCTCGCCCGCAGCTGGGCAAATGCACAATTTGCCTGTTCAGCAGGAGGGATGTAGATTTTGGGATCAAAAGGAGCACTGAGAGGCAAGAGACCTTGCCCTTAATCATGATGCCAGTCTATGCCCTCGCTGGGCTGAGTTGTAGCTGATGAGGAGGAAAGAGCCCCTATATCCTCCTTCCCACAGTGCCCCTTTCTGCAGGGCCGCTGGCACATTGGTTACTGTCTCTGCCTCAGTTTCCTTGCCTATATTAAGGAGGAAACACTGCTTCCTGAGTTTATGTCCTGTGTGAAGCTAAACTGAAGTGTCTAAATCCCTTGAGAAATACATAGTGTATATATTATGAATATGGAAATCTATGAATATGGAAATCTTGTACCTAGGAATGGCTGCTTAGAGATGAACAAATGCTGGTGCACACTATTAATCCACAGTGGGCATATATACATAAGCATGTTGCAAAACCTCACATATCTGCATGGAAATCCACAGGTTCAAGCAGACCTTGCAAGCTTAGGCAGTGTTGTGAAAATATCCACCTGTGTGCACCTCTCTGGCCTTTCTACAGTGAATAAAGCAATGTAATGAAGAGCTGTACCCCTGTGAGGTGCGTGCTCAGGAACGCAGCTCAGACTCTCCTTCCCCCAGCACAAGTGCAGAGTGGTTTGTCCATGCACCAAAGCTGGGCCTGGGAAGCGTTCTGTCTCACATTTGCACATCCCTGTTTGGTTGAGAAATTTCTGCACATACACAGGCTGTGCATCCAGAGCCTTAACGCATGCCCAGACTCCCCAGTGGTCCCACATGCCTCCAACCCACACCTATACGGAGAGTCTGGGCACCTGGGAACCCAGTCCCAGGCACTCACAAACGCCTGTTTCTGTGCTCCTGAATAAAATGTGTCCACAGCCCAGTGTAACCTGACAGAGCAAGATCTGCGCCCACAGTCACCTCCACGCAGACTTGGATGTGGTCACACACATGTTTGTGCACGTTTCACAGCTGTACCCTTGAACTCCAGCGCTTTCATGTGTCTGCACGTGTGTGTGCACAGGCAGGGGGTGTGCACATCCTCCGCACAGTCAGAAGACTGTGCATGTCTGTGTGTGTGTGTATGTGTGTGCAGACACACGGACATGTCAGCGCAAACCCCAGTGTCCGGTGAGGCACGGGGCTGGCTGGCAGAGGCAGTGCTATGCTGCAGCTTTCCAGCTTGACTTGGATGGATGTGGGAGGCGGTGTTGACAGGGAGACATGCTGTTGTGGTGGGTGACTGCAAAGAGCAGCAGTTGTCACCGGCAGGGTCTCTATTCTCATGCAAAGCAGGGGACGAGGGTGGCACAGAGGCTGGGCTTTCAGGCAGAAAACCGATATAGCCTGCAGCACTGAACAGGTTCAGTATTTTTAGCATCCTCTGCTTTCTGGTTTCCCACCTTCAGTTTTGGTTTAGCTCTTGGGCTTTTATTAGAGGGAGCTCCCTTCTTGCTGAAATGGCTGGAGGAGCTGGATCAGCGTTAGGGAGGATGGCCGCCCCCCGCTTCGTGCAAATCAGAGGGTTGGGAGGGAAAGGATCGCTGCCTTGGCACAGGGAGCAAAAGATGGACTCTCCTTCCCTATGTCTGTCTCTTAATTTGTGTTGCTAAGAAGTCATGGTGATGCTGTGTGACAGAAAATGAATTTTTACGTGCCAAAGAACAGCCGTATGTTGAGGCCACAGGACAAAATGAGCATTGTTTTTTCCTTTACTTCAATAATATGAGGAAATACCTGGGTCGCTGAGAAGCAGAGGTTGCACTGGCACGTGCGACAGTGCAGGGTGCCTGCTGGGGGTGTGTGTGGGGGGGAACATGTGTAGTGGGGACCTCAGTGTGTGACAAGTCCGTGCTGTGCGGTGTGAGACCGGGAGCAAGCGCCCAGCGTGGCAGGGGGCGGGGAGCGAGCCCTGCAAGAGAGAGGCTGCAGCCGCCCCGTGCATGCCATGCTGGAACAGAAAGGATCATTTCTGCCTGCGTGCATGTGTGTGTGTGTGTGTGTGTGTGCGCACACCCATGGGCAGGAAGCAGTGAGGCGCCCCGAGTGTGCAGGTCGGTGCCGGGGAGAGGGTGTGCGTGGTGAACGGTGCACGCATTGACGGGGGTACCAGCCCGGCGGGACCGCTGGGATGCAGGCAAGCACCAGGAGGGAGCATGGGGGGAAGGAGTTTGGAGTACCCAGGAGCTGAGTTGGGGTGAGCCCCAGAAGAGGAGCCAAAATACCTGCTGAGACCCCTGTGCCACCCCCAAGGGTGGCTTAGGACCCCTGGACGCTCTGCGGGGCTCATGTGCAGGTCAGGAGCCAAGAGCTGCACCAGGGACAGAAAATAGGAGTGAGAAAGGAAATGGGGAGGCTGTGCCCATGGCTGGGGTGGCTTTAGCACACACAGGTGCCTTGGTGCCATGGGGCGGGAGGGATGCTCTGGTGATGCTGCCCAGCCAGGACCCTCTCCCGCAGGGCTGGTGGCGCATGGGATGACGAGGACTCTCTTCTTTTGTCTTTCAGCCCATCCACTGGGAATATTTCTGTGGTGAAAGAGATTGTGGACAAACTGCTGAAGGGCTATGACGTCCGCCTCAGGCCTGACTTTGGAGGTATGGTGATGGCCGGTCGCGGGGAGCAGAGCACGGGGGCTGTCGTGTCTCTGTGCTCGCAACACACACTGATCTCATGAAATGATCCCACCTGGCTTCTCCCCCCACACTGTTTGCTAGCCCCATCTCCTTCTTGCCTTCTCCCTCACGTTTCTTTCCTGCCTCCTGGTTGCCCCCTCCTCTCACCAGCTCCTCTCCTCCTGCCATAACCAATTTCTGCAGACAGTTGGGGTGTTGTCCATGGTGGGATGTTTCTGGGGACATTTTGCTGGGACAGAGACACTTTGCTTTTCCTCTACTTCAAACTTTCCTCCATTGCAGACAACCAGTCACCCTCTTCTACTTCTGTTCCCAATGTCAGATTTTCTAGCTCTTTTCCCTGCAGAGGGTGGGGGTTGTCGGTCATTGTCAGGGCTGTCGGTCGGTCTGCCAAGCTGCCCCCTCAGCAACAATATGGGATAAAATATTCCCTGGGGAGCTGGTGGCCTCACTGCTTATTCAGTAGGAGATGTGAGGATCTGCAATTCTTCTCTTGTGTCCTGTGAGCAAAAAGGAGAATGAGAAGAGCCTTCTCCTTGTTGTCCTGGTGAAGATGAAACATGAAGTAATCCTTGGTACCATCGTACTCCAGGGTACAGTTGAGGTCTGTTTGTTGGAGGGGAGCAGGCAATGGAGAACCACAGCTGACCACCCAGGGGTGGGAGGATTTAGAGGACCTCTGGCTTCAGCCTGCCGAGCTTGGCTGTTTTCAGTCTTTTCTGAACAATGCTTTTTCCCCCTCATGAGGAGACATGTGGAACTGGGGGATCTTCAGCCTGCAGGAGCACAGGAACCACATCTCCAGATGACTGCTGGGAAGCACATTCATGCTTGTGCTCTTGAGGGGGAGAGTTGCCAGGGCCAAGACCGTGGTGATACAAGGGAGAAGTTTTCTCCCAAAAGGCCTGATCCAGAGTTCCTTGAAGCTGGGGGTGGGTGAATATCCTCACTGATTTCATCAGGTTTTGAAGTCACCTCAGTGTATTCCAGTTTCCCATGACCCCATGAATGAACCCATCTCTCCCTGAAACCTCTGGTTTCCTTGCACCTCACCCAAACCTGCCCCCATCCACTCACCACCCTTTTCCCTATGGCAGAGATGACCTTCCCTACCCATGCTCACCGTCCCCGCCACCCTCGCCACCGCGCTCTCCCCCAGCATGGAGCAGGGGCTTTCAGGCAGCAGTACCAAGTGCTGCTGGGTCCTGGCATTGTGGAAGACCGGGGAGTGGGGAAGATGCTCATCCCTCAGTAGTGCGCAGGTCACTTCAGTGCAGTGGGGAACACTCCGGGGAGGTTTGCAGTGCTCTGCAAGGAAACAGGGGTTCCCCTTCTCCTCTCTCTCCTTTGAACATGGGATTTGATTTAAAGGCTCTGGCTGGGAAACATGAAATGTCCCTATTAGCTGACCAGCCCCAATCACAGGAATTGGTGCAGTCACATTTTATGAGGGGGAGAACTGCAGATACGACATAAAAACTGCAAGAAAACGATGCTGTAAGCCATTGAGATGATTATGATACAGTAAAACAGTAGGAGACCTGGCTCCGCGGAGGCACAGAGCAGAGGGGTGCAGCGGGGAGCCACGGGGTTGGAGGTCCAGCAGCCCAGGTCTGTTTCACAGCCTGTGTACTCTGATGCCAGGTCCCCAGGGTGTCCAGCAGCCCCCCCAGGACACAGACCGCCCCTTCCTTCAGCCTGGGCAAGGCAGCACGGTGCTCGGTGCAGGCGGTGCTGCTGATCCTGCCAGGTCTGTGCGGTGCATGGGCTGGGCTCGGCAGGCACTGCGTCCTTCCTGGCTGCAAAATGGATGGTTTTGGGCAACCATCGCATTTCATCTGATTTTACTCTGAATTCCCAAAGTCCAAACTGCATTTTCCCTCACTCAAGCAGAGAAATAGAAAGATGACCGTAACCCTCTTTCCTGCACTCATCTCACTGTTGCCTTTCACCCTTTCTTGTCCTTTTCTCTGCTCGTGAGTACAAGGTCCCGGGTGGCAGCACCAGTGACGGTGCCTTTGGTGCTCGTGTGCAGGGATGCCCTAACCCTCAGCATGTCTGGCACCCTCCCCCTGAGGATAAGTTTATCTGGACAAGATTTCCCCTGCAGCATTTACAGATGAGGGAAGGGTGGGCTGAGAGGTGAGTCTGAAGGCTGGAGGTCATCAGCATTACAAGCCCCGGGGGAAAGGGGTGGAAGTTTCCTTGCACCACTGCGGTCCCCGGAGCTCATCAGTTCTCTGAGGTTTTGGGCCAAATCCATTCCCAGGAGAAATCTAGTGGGATCATACCAGGATGTGTCTAACACTTTGTGGCTTCTAGTTCATCCTCAGCCCTGCTGTGCAGAGGGCAAAGTTCCCCCCAATAAAGTGTGTGCAGCTGGAAAAGGCACACTTTGGGTAAAGCCCTGGAAGTGCTGCATATGCAGACCTGCCATCTCTCAGGGACACGTGGGACTGGACTGAACCCCAGTCCCAGCACCCTGAGGACTGGGCTGTTCTCCAGGACACTGCCCTGCAGCGCACCTCGTGCTCCACTTGGACCATCCAGCCACCCCTCGACTGCCTTCCAGCTGGGCAAGATGGGTGTAAGCCATCTCTGCTGGGGGAGGTGATCGCTCATCATCAACTTGTGCTCTCACCCCGGGAAGACCAGTTAGGGTGATCAAATAGCTGAGACAGCATCTTGGAGGGGTGAGAGGTCCTGCTTAGAGCCGTCTGCCCTGGAGGAGCAGCATGGGGCTGCCTCGGGGCTGGCCCAGCAGTGACCGAAGGGTCTGGCTGGACAGGCAGCTGCCTGCAGGAGGAGTGGACAGGACTGGAGCAAAGCAGCTACCGCTCAGTTTCCTGTGAGCCAGGCTGAGCTGCACCAGAGAGCACCTCTACAAGCCAGAGGTCTTGGCCCCCTGCAGCTCAAAGATGAGGGCATTGAGGGCAGGAAGATCAGCGCAGCCGGTGCTGAGCACCCTGGAGGTGCAGGCAGAGAAAGGTCCTTCCCAGACAGATTGCCATGTGAGAAATGCAACCCACAAAAGCGATAAACCAGGCTGCCCTCCCTTCTTCCCTTCTCTGCTCTTTCCCTGCTCGCTTTCCCCATCTCTTCCTCCTACAGGAGTCCTTCCCCCACATTAGCGCCTGGTGGCACTCACCCCTGCTCTGTCCCCGACCTGCTCAGCCCTGTGGGCAGGGTACCACCTCCACATCCTGGGACTCCTCCTCCACGCACCCACTGCTGCTACCTGCAGAGCAGGAGGGAGCTGGGGACCTTTGGGTGCAGAGGCACGGGAGGAGCCTGTTCCCTTGTACCGTTTGTGCTCCTTGCTGTGGTGAGGCAGATCTTGCACTTGTCAACCTTTCTAGAAGCGCCAGTGCTTACACGGCAGAGCCACCCCAGGCTGCCCTCTTCATCCCAGCACCCCCACTGGCCCTGGGATGTGGTGCTTCAACAGCTCCGAATGCACCTCACGGCTCCCCAGTCCTCTATTTTTTTGAGAGAGAAAGAGAACTCCGACTAATGCCAAAAGGAGGACAGGCCTGCTGGGGATTGCAGTTCACTTTTTAATTTTGAGATGCCTCGTTAGCTCTGGGCCGAGCTGAGTGGCTGAGAAGCGTCAGCCACTCACTCTCCTCCCCTCTCCCCCACCCCCTTGGAAACCCATTAGGCCGATGAGCAGGTCGCCTCTCAGGGGTGGTGCTGTGGCAATGAGTGTGACTTGCTCATCTGGGGAGCCGGGCTGAATGGAGGGACACACGGGAGAACGGGGGAAAGTTGGACCCGTGTGGGGGTGATGGATAAATCTGGGAGCACTTCCTCCAGAAAGCCAGCCCGGGTCAGCAGGGGCAGTCCAAGGGGGTGAAGCGCCGGGTGAGATGGAGTGGAGGGGCTGGCACTGAAGGGCCAGCAGGTACATCAGTCCTTGGGGCACAGGTGATAACCCTTCCAGCCTGGAGAGCCTTGGACAGTCCCTTCTTCTCAGCCACAGTCCTCCAAGCCTTAGAGTAGCACACCAGGTTGGAGAGGTGTGGGACAGTGGCAGGGCGGGACAAAGCCCAATATTCATGGGCTGAGCAAGGAGATGGCCTGGGACTGAAAGGACAGGGGGTCATTGCAAAGCGGGTCTAAGGGGTTTGGCCAGGATTGTGGTGGGGATCTTGACCAGCCTTGGAGGAGGGATCTGCAGGGTAGGATGCAGATCCAGCCAGGGCTCTTGGTCTGCTGCAGAGGGAGATGTCTGTCCTGGTACTGCAAGATCAACAACGATGCAGAGCGAGGTCTTTTGGCAGGGTGTGCTGGGGAGCCCACTCGGCTCTGGGGGAGCAGGGCAGCATATCTCGCAGGGACATCAAATCACAGGTGGGTGTCATTCAGCGGGCCCTGGCCTGGGGGATGGACGATATGGGGGGCAATGTTGCAAGCCAGGCCACAGTAAGGCAAGCTGGATGCTCATGTTTTAGGACTGGATGAGCAGGGGATGCTGCAGATCAGGTCTGGGAAGGATTGCAGTGCCACGGGTGGGGGAGAGAGGGAGCTTTCAGAGCAGCACCCTGGTTCTTTTAAGTGCTCTTAGGCACTTACTTTCAGAAGCATTAGTTCCATAGGAGGAAAAAAACAGAAAGGAAAGAAAGAAAGCAAACGAAGACTGTATTGCCCCAGGGTAGAGAAGGCAATGAAGGAATGGCAGGACCATCCCACTTGTGCTCAGTGACTCAGCTGCTCTCTCTTGGAGCAACATTTCCAACCCAAAACTTTGCAAGTTTCAAGTAGACAGCTCTGCTTCCCAGGAGTGGATGGAAAGGGGACCCTTTATGGTTTCCCAGCATCGTTTACAAGTCTTATTAGCCAAAAGCAAGGTGAGGGCATTCTCTGATCCTTGCCCCCAGCTCACCTAGAGTGCGGAATTCCTAGTGTTTCTTGTGGGTGGTGTGCATAGTGAGAACACCTGGTGAAAAAGGAATGATTGGGAGCCCCTCAGGATTACACAGCAAATCCTGTGTTTCCATGCCTGTAGATCCAGCAGCTTTCCCTGCTCCATTTTTAATTCAAACTTTCCGAAGGAGAATTAGTGCTTTGGGGGTCTTGGGTTGAAACGAGCCTGTGTCCTGCTCCTCATCTGCTCTGTGGCATGGAGCTGGCTTCCCAGCTCTTGTCACCCTCTCCCAGTCTCAGCCCTCTCCTTTGAGACCCAAACCCCTCCTTAGCTGCAATATCTTGGCCTCCCTCCTTTCTCTCCCCTGCGACTCTTGCCCTCAGCCCCTCTCTGTTCCGTCCCACCTGCACACCCCTGGGGACCCAGCTTGCCCCCAATCCTGCTTGTTCCCCCATGATTCTTCTTCAAAGGCCACTCCAAATTCAGTGGACCTGGGGATTAAGTCTTCAGCCCTTCCCTGCATAACAGCATCACTTGAAACCCAGAATTGTAAAAATAAATGATTGCTGATGCATAAAGTGTTGCGGTGAAGCATCGTCAGTAGTTCAAGGCTCCGAAACTGGCGGGGCTGGCAGGCTGAGCGGCCGCGTTGGCTGGCACAAATGCTGCAGGGGGCGGAGGGGGGCCCAAGCCCTGGCCCACCAGCCCTGTGTGGCTGGGAAACAGCTGGACTTAGTGGTCGTGTACTGGAAGGAATAGAAATTCGGTTTCTTACATAGTCAAGGCTGGCGCTGTTGCACATTGTTAAGGCTTACCGAAAATGTCCCTGTTTTCCACTGCGTATAAGGTTCAGCCACAGTGGTTGTGTTTTTCCCATGCAGCTAGCTTGCTTCGGCTTTTCGAATGGGAGGGGGGAACTTTGAGGCAAAATGATTCAGAAATTTCTGAAAACAAGCTGAGGCACGTATGCGCTGGGGCTTTTTCCTCTCCTAAAATGTTGGGAGGTGAAACTGGCAGCACGTCCAGCAGGGCTGGCCCAGGTGCATGCATAGCCGGCGGGTGCCCAGGGCTGCCAGCGACCCGGCCGGCACAAGCACCGTGGCCCCACCATCTCCAGTGACGATGCAGCATCCCAGGGCGGTGGTGCTGCTGCAGGAGGACCAGGGTGTGGGGCCGGGAAGGGAACAGCCCTGCAGGGGGGCGGGCGCTGGTCCTGAGCTACCTGCCCCAGGGGCAGTAGGAGCTGTAAACCTACTTTTCTAGGGCTTAGTCCTCAGCTCTCCAGCTCTCTTCCCTTCTGCATCTGTGGCAAAAATGTTTAAATCTCAGAGCAGCCAGATTCAATTTTTCCTATGCTTCTGAGATGCCTTGAGCCAACTGTTTTGCACACATTGGGGCAGGAAATTGAGACTTAGCAGGAAGGTATTCTTCCCGGCAGGGCCATCTATCTCCTTCACTGTCTGCAGGAGAAATTGCCCAAAGCTGGACACAGGGTTAACCTGAAATGCTGCACTTCACAGAGCGTTACTACAGTGGGAAACATCACTCTTCCTTCCCTACATCCAGGTAGGGCTGAGGAGCAGTTCTGGATTTGAAAGTAGAGGGGTGAATATGGATAAGAGAGGAGGAAAGGAGTAAATTGAAGAAGGAGAGGCAGGAGCTGTCTGGAGAAGTCTTCAAACCTCAGTGTCACCCGGGGCCAAAGAAAAGGTGGATATGCCGCCACAGCTGCCAGTAGTCCCATTTTCCTTCCTGAGAAGAGTGTTAAGAAAAGGATGTTCTTGGTCAGTAAAATTGGCTGCAGCTGTGCAGCACCCACTTCCTCCCCCATTTATGTGACTTCTGGCTCCATACCATGGGTCACATCCTCTCTAGGGCTAATCCAGAAGGAAGATGACAACCTCCTGCTGTTGTGTCTTATTTCATTAACTGAAGTGGCAGGAAATGAAAGGATCCAGTCCTTCTTGGGACATATGTGGATGTTAACACATTGCCACATGATGGAATTTCTATTTTTTTCACTTTGCTCTTTTTATAGGAAATACATACTGTGAAAAGGACTTTGAGACTGTAAAGTCAGACACTCAGGACTTCAGAAAAGCCAGAATTGGGATCTGTGTTTGGTCCCTTTCTGAGGGTGCACCAGGAGGCAAGGTCTAATGGTCGCTTCCTCCTGAACACTCCTACAGAGCACACAGGAGATGCCATTTACACATGGAGCTGATCTTTCTTGTTCCCTTCATTCAAGAGGGGGATAGGCTGGGAGCGTGGCAATGGGGATTAGCTGAGGTGGTCACTGCTGGTGATTAGGACAGGGTGAGCCAGACTGGAGTGAGATGCATGTCTGAGGCAAAGCTGGGGACTGAGCAGGCACGGAGCATCTTGGACTCACACTTGCTGGACTGCTCTGTGTTCAGACCTGCTCATAACACAGAATTAGCTGGTTTTATAACTGTTGTCAAGCACACCAGTACAGCATGAACATGTTCCCACCTCCCCTCTGAGGAATCAGAAGTATCCCCTGCTGTGGGGTGCCCAGCCAAAACACCTGATTTGCCAGAATACTTAGCAGCATTGTAGTCAGCACGCCGCATGTTCAAAGCACAGCTCCTATTGATTTCAGCCACAGCTGTGAGAGCTCAGCCCCAGCGCCCCAAGAGAGAGACACACAGAGTTCACCAAAACCTGTGAGGTTTAGGTGACTTGTGTAGGAAGGAGCATGTAGGAACCCCTGTGATACACCCAGTCATGGAGAACAGGACTCAGCTACACAAACATCTTCTTTCCTTTCCTGGATGCCTCCCCCTCACTCACTGCATGGCTATCAGCTTCTTCAGCAAATCAGACAGGGACCCCACTGTCAGCACTATCCTCCGGTATATTATCCTGCGTCATCCTCAGAACAAATCCATGCTCTGTTGAACAAGGAAAAGGAATGAACAAGGATCCTGTGGACTGTTTAATTAAGAACTGGCTCCGTAACATCCATTCAGCAGTGGGCATCCTTCCACCTAACTTTCATCCATTTTGTTTCCACCTGCATTTTTTGGAGTGCAATAATATTTTATGATGTTAGACCAGACCCTTCCTCCAGCGTGATAGAGCTTGAGAAATTCTCGCTGCATGCTGAACGTATTTGTGCATTCATCTGTGGGCCCACAAGATCCTTCTTATCCTACTTCAGAGAAGGGAAGCTCTGACAGAGAGTGGTGGAGGGAGTTTTGGGTGGCGTGATGAAGACAGCAGTTCCCTGAGTCTCAGCCCAGAGTCAAACCGGACTTGGGTTTCTGAGCAATCTGTGTGCCCGCTCGAGAGCTGTGCTTAGTAGTACCAAGCACAGTTTTCTGGATTTGGTATCCGGCGGAGGACAT
This sequence comes from Himantopus leucocephalus, assembly GCA_003993805.1. Taxonomy (NCBI): domain Eukaryota; kingdom Metazoa; phylum Chordata; class Aves; order Charadriiformes; family Recurvirostridae; genus Himantopus; species Himantopus leucocephalus. The sequence continues at coordinate 13,303,665 of RSEF01000004.1, read as the reverse complement.
GAAGTCTTGCTGTCATTCATTAAGCCACTGTGCTTTCACAGAGACTGAACGAGATGTTGATTCTCATGTCAGTGCCAAATCCCATGTAGGAGAATTGCATCTGGTTGCCCTCCTCCTTCCTTTTCACCCTTGGCTGGTGCAGCCTTTCCCTGCCGCTCTGCTCCACCCTGACACAGCCACTTTCCAGCGCTGCTGGAGCTAGTCCGCGGTAGTGCACCGTGGCTAATGAGGGTCTCCAAAATGTCTCTCTAAACGAAAGATGTCATCACCATTTTAACAAAGCATTTATTCCATGAATTTTGCCTCTTTTCTTAGTCATAGATTTTTTATGACTGAATACAGTGCATTCAAGTTATTGATTAGTAGAATAATTCCACTGCTTCTTAATTAATTAGCTGATTAAAAGCAGATTGTTGTTTATAGCCAGTCTGGAGGATGTTTGCCATCTCACCTGGACCCATCTTCCTCCTTGACTAACATCTACCTAATACTCACCATTTCTGAGACTATTCCTGCCAGTAAACTTGCCTTCGAGGGACTGCCACTGAAAGCAAAAAAGAGTGGAAAACCCATTAGTACAAGTCCTTTTGATTACTCAAAATATATTCTCACAGCCCTAGAGCTGTTCATCAGAGCAGCTTTACATATCTGCATTGTTCATTTCCTAAGTCTCCCAATATCCCAGTTAGGCAGAAAAATGTTTTTAACCCACATAGCACAAAATATAAAAGGCAAGGGATATGCTGTAGTTTTACTGCTACACGAAAGACAGACTGTGTGTGCATGTCACTTTTCTCACCTATGTCTGGTTCAAAGAAAAAAAAGTTGGAGGCTACTAAAGTGTCAGGCTGAACTGATGTAATGTGGTTCTTCAGCAGTAGTGACAGCATTTGGTGCGGAAGTCTGTAAGATCCATTCTTGCGGATAGCCCTTGGTGGGGTTTGTTAAGTGTCTATTTATATCCTGATATTTCATGTGAAATATCATGCACTTGTTAAAGCATGACTAGAAACATGGACAAGACAAATGATGTGCTTAATGATGGCATAAAGCCCGTTAAAGGGATTCACATCACATACGAGCGAAAAAGAAATGTTGGATGGTGGAGCCCTATAGCATGAACAGATCTGTCACATAAACAGGTGTTCTGGAGATCCAGTGATTAATCCTGTTCCCATTAAATGGAAAGAAACAGAGCTCTTCTCAGTCAGCCCTTCCTCCCGGGCTGGAGGAGCACCACTGTTTGCTTTGAGCAGGGTATGAATTTCAGGCTGGTTTAGGGAACACTGATCATGAGTTCCTATAGGCTATTCTTCTGGTTTTGGCACTTATCCTTGGTTCTGTGTCACAGCTAAAAACTCTCTTTCTTCTCTCATCTTTCCCCCCTCCCCTTCCTGCTTCTCCCGCTCTTTGCAGTCCTGCAGGAATAGTACTGTTAAGTAATTGTGCACTTATAGATGTCTGTGGTTGTGACAGGGGTGAGCCTCAGCCAAACCTACCATGGCTTGAATTTCCCTCCCTAGACCTCAGGACCTCTTACTTCAAATCTAGGATGGCTCCGAGTATAGTTATAGTTGGAAAAGAGCCTCTGTAAAAATTACATCTTGTTGTTCCATATTTATTCTCCCTCAGTGGTTTCCATGTCAAATTTGCTCAGTTTACCAGTCAAAACAAGATATTTCTACCTGCCAGCTCTGCCAGCTCAGCCTGGGCTCTGGAAATCAAGCTGTGCTCTCTCTGCTCTGGACATCATCACCAGCCAAAAAGGATTCTCGAATCAGGGCTGAGCTGGATGTGATTTTGATTATGCACAAATATAATTTGTTCTCAGGTAGTATTATGGGCTCTGTGTGACAGATAGCAGCAAGGCTTCTGTGCTGTACAAACATTGACTAACAAATCTTCCCCACTACCTGTGAGATGATGGGCCACCGCTAGGTCCATTTTACATCTAGGGAACACCGAGAGGGGGCAGCTTGTTGAGGATGACACAGAAAACCTGTGACAGCACAAGGAATAACACTGGGAAGTTCTGCTTCCTGCTATTGCTCTTTATTCATGAGAACAGACTTGAGCACCTTCCGTGCTCTGGTCCACTGCTTGGTCACCAAACCATGACCTTTCCTTCAGCTGCTGCAGCCTGTGAAATCCCCAAAGGGAACAGGAGGTGGGCCCACTTCTTGCTGCAGAGAAGTGGAAGGGATATAGCTATACGAGAGGCTCTCTCATGCAATGGGCATTAATTTTTTTCACAAATACTTCCCCTTCTGGTGGATGAAGCAGGAGGGCATTCACCACCGTTCTTTTCAGAAAAACTGAAATTTTAAAAATTCGATCATTGGCTGAATATTTCAAAAAAATATACATGGCAGATAATATGCTCACTGTGTATGATCATGTTGTATAGTAGAAAAAGTGTGGAGGGTGTCCTGGCTATTGCACCTTCCAACCTTCACTCTTCTTGTGCTTCTGTAATAAGTCTCACCATGGACTATCAGCAAGAAGGGACACCAGAGCCTTCCCTGCCTCAGCACAAGACTCCAGTCTCTGAGCCTGCAGGGTCATTTCAGCCACTAAAAGCTGTGGTAGGCTTTTATCTACTACACAGACCAACCCCTACCAAGAGCAATGACCTTCCTCTTCCACAGGCCGTAACGGCAGCTGTGCTGCTGAACCAGGATGAGTTTTCTGATCAGGAGATCTTTCCAAACACACCTCCTCAGCTACCAGGCAGCTTCCTGGTATTCTCCTTGCTCTTCTCTTACACATTTGCCACAGCAAGACAATCCACCTGCAGGCTTCTTTCTTTAAGGATCTTTGCATTAGTGAGACTACAGCAGATGACTCCTCCAGGTTGGGGGAAACTTGTGCCATGGCAAAGGCCAGGTTTGGGGGCTGCACCAGGCAGTTCAGCAGGGAATCTGTAAAGAAGGGGGCTCCCCACTGCAGGTGGCAGAGCTCTGAGTATAACAGCAGAGGCTGTCACACCAGGAGACGAGGCCACCCAGGTTACGGGTGGGAGCTTACTGGTGGGACATTGTCACATGAAGAAGGAAACCTCCTCCATCTGGGGAGAAGGTGTGCAGGAAAGTCCCATCTGCTGACCTCTGGGGAAGGGGCTCAGCTTGGTAGGAAATTTTTGGAAGTGCAGGAGAGGGTAGGCTATGAGCTGAATTTTTCTTCTTATCCTCCTTTCATAGCAAAAATAGAACATTCATCACAAGTTCCCCTACATGTTTTTCTTCCCTATTGCACACTAGCTCCTTGCTAGTATTTGAAGCCAGAGAAAAAAAAATTGATGAGTACTCAAGTTAATAATGCGTGGTTATTATGTTGATGAATTGCTGGAGATGAATATATATGTAAAAGCTCTGCAAGATTCGCTCATCCATGCATCCTGAGTGAAAGCAATTATTTTGGTGAACAAATGGCAGTTAGTTCTATCTCTTAATAAGAGGTGCTTGGGGTAAAAGGTAACCTGGTAACTTTTGTCCTGCTGAATTTCCAGGACACTTTTGCAAACTGATCATTACTGAAATGATGGAAACACTAGCGCAAGGGTCAATCTTTCAAAAGTGACCAACTTACAAACTTGAATTCTTCTTCCTACAAAACTCTTGCAATTCTCAGCCATCACTGAATTTTGTAAGATTTTCTCTGTCTTGAGTCTGTGGACATAAAGCAGAACAACCTGAACAAGGCACATCCAAGACACTCTGAACCTGGGAGATGAAAACATATAATCCCATGTATAACATTTGGAAAGGGGGAGGCTTGTTTGTGTGTGTTCTTTGCTTCTCATGATTTCTAACTCAGACTCATGATTTTAATGTGAATGTCATGATATTTTCAGGCCTGACTCACTCCTTTTTTTCAATACTTGCACTGTAAATTGTCCTGACTGTCACTGAGCATAAGCCTTGGGCACCATACGACCCCAAAGCTCTGCCCCCGAGCCTTTCATAGGGTAAGGAGAGGACTGGGAGCACAGTATGGGGTGGGAGATATCTGAAGTCAGCATTAATGAAAGCCCTAATAACAGACAGTGTCAGGAAGGATAAAGCGAGCACCAGGAAAGGGCTATATCTCCACAAAGGACTTTACAGAAGTAACAAGAAAGGAGTGGCCTTCTCTCCCTTAAAGACCCAAGCCATTGACTTCATGCTGTGTTGGGGGATGAAGGACCATGTCCAGCACTGTCAAAAAATCATCTCATGGAGGTACAGCAAGGGGGACACAGCAGGGCTGTCCCCTGCTGTCCCTGGATGTCCCAGCCCTGATTTCAATATTTGTGCAAGTTTGGCATGTCCTGACCTGGCCATCTTGTTTCTTTTCTTTTTTCCCCGCATGTTGCATGTGTCCAACTGGATTCAATCCAGGACTTGGATTCTGTAAAAATTGAAAACAGGGGGGAAAAAAGGAAAACACCTTCTTGATGTCACTTTGATAAAAATGACAAGTCCAGATATTTTGTTGTTGTTACAAATACCTCCAAGATGGAGTAATGGATATGATATGAACGGAGAAGCTTGTGTTAACCCATTTAAATTAATTTTGTTCGGCTCATTTTCGGCTAAGGGGATTAGATGGCTCAGGATTTGGTAATGTGTGAGAGTGGTTTCCCAGACAGGTCACATACTCAAGTACAGGCCAGGTCTGCAGTGGTTTGGGGAACGATACTTCCAGTGCACATAAGAGAGAGGTTCCTCCATGTAGCAGACATTTATTGGTAACGAGCCAGAAAAGCCCAGCACTGAAAAGGTGGGTCAGGACCTTTGTGCCCTGGCTGTGCAGATGAGAAGTGAGACAGACTGATGGGCAACATGGCAGAAATTTCCACAGCTGCCAGCTGCTACGCAGGAAAAATTGCTAAATGGCTTCACCTGCATGCCACCCTGCCAGCCCCACCTGAGGGGAGTGGAGGGTCCTGTGGAGGGAGGGAGCTGAGCGGTCAGATCCTGTGTCAGTCTCCTGCAAGCACTGGGACAGGATGAGGTGATATGGGATGTCCCACATATAGCACCACCCCTGGCACTGGGAGCTGTTGGGCTTGGACTAGGAGGAGGGTGCTGTGGTTTCTCCAGGTAGTTTGCTGCACTTCTACCTCCTGGGCTGTTGCAGGGAGTGTCATGGTGCTGTGGGGGTCCCAGAAGTAGGGGTTCAGCCCTAATCCTGCTCAAAAATCTATGTGCATTTGTGGACCTTGAAGCACTGAATGTTGTGCAGGAATGCAGTGTTTTGGGTTGTAAAGAGGGTTTTCCAGGCTGTGAGGGAGCCCTGGGAGTGGGTCTGCTCTGAGACCAACCTGGTGAGATGGAGGTGAGGCAGGATGGGGCAGCTGCCTGTGCTGAGGCTTGTGGTGAGTGTGCTCTGATGGAAAGCTATAGGGGCATGATTAAATACCCTGCTCCCTTTTGCACATTTACCTATGGGGTTTGAAATACTTAACATCTGTGTGTAATCCTTTCTGAAGATCTGCCTTCTTTGTGCCTTAAAAAGCAGGGTGACAGGCGGTGGGCTAGGAAATGAGGAGCAGCAGGGTGCCGAAGGCTGCTGAGCCTGCCTGAGCTGGGGGAGTGGTGGCTCTGGGAGTGCAGACTGGCTGTGAGGAGATGGAGCAGAAGTAAGTTCTGAGGGTCTGAGTAAAATCAAAAGGGCTGGACTCCTCCTGAGTCCCCTGCAGCTCCCCAGGCAGGCAGAGCTGTGTCCCATGGCTGCACTGGCAGGGCCCACAGGGGAGATGCGCTTGCCTGCCAGGATCCTGACAGAGGTAGGAGGGAAGTCTTCTCAGGTGGAGAAATGTGGGGGTGGCTGATCAGTGTGGGTCTGATGCTTCAAATTGCTGCTGGGGAAAAAAAATGCCTGGCTTGTGTTGATCTGCTGTCAGTCTACAATCTATGCTTGCTCGGGAAGCCTTGTTGTCGTGCTGCTGCTACTCTTGGTGGAGAATAAGAGCTGGAGGGATCTGGGATGCTCAGTGCCTCTGCTTTTCCCAGGGTTAGCTCAGTGTGACCACAGGGAAATGCAGTGTTTCATAGAAGTGCCCTGCTCTGCAAGCAGAAATGTAAAAGAAAACACAAAGTGTGTGCCCTGCAGACTGCAAAGCCAGGGAGCTGGTCTGCGTGGGTGCCTTGGAGGATGTGCGGAGGAATGTCCCTGGAAGGGGAGGGCAGGAGATCAGTCCTTGCTCTAGCAGCACAGTGCACCAGGAGGTTGGGGCATTGCCTGAGCTGGGGGAGTGGTGGCTCTGGGAGTGCAGACCAGTGCCCATCTCCTGATGGTCGGATCTGGATCTGCCTTCTGCAGCCATCCTGCTCCGACAAAGAAACTGATGGCTGTGTCAGCCCTGCAAAGGAAACCAGCTGTGGTCTGAGCTGGGTGTTTCCTACTTCAAGGAATGGATGGTAGTTGGGAATTGGTGTTCCTGGTAATGTTACTCTTAAGAGTTGATTGCTTGGGCCCTACTGGTGGTGCCAGGTTGATAACAATCAGGTCTGGTAAGGTGATGCAGTTGTGTATGTCTGTAAATGAGAGCAAATATGCGGTTTGACAAACCTGGGAACTTATTTTCCTCTCACTTTGCTGTAACCTTACCAAGTGTGCATGACCTAGGCAAGAGATATGCGTATGGAAGGCTTTGGAAGGCTCTCTTCATCACTGAGGATGAAACAGCTTTAAAAAAAATCTGTCTCCTGAATATTGACCTAGGCCTCTCCCAAGAACAGATGGTATTCTTGAGTAGTCAGTGTTTTTTCTTAATGCTGAAAGCCCTGTGTGTGTATAGGTACTTTGCTGAACTGAGTCCACCAGTAGTACAGATGCTGTAAGTGTTTGTGTCTACTCTCTTGTTCCATTTTTAAGCCTGTACATTTGAGACCTTGTTTTTATTCAGCTTGGGTAGCTGTCTACCAACATCTTTTAAAATCAACCTTGATTTAGCTTCCTCTGTAATCCTTCAATACCTCTGGGACAACCTTTACACTGTTTCTGCAGCCAGTTGATTGTTCTCTCTCACTTCCAAATTTCCATGGGATATTTGCAATATCCCACTCTAATACCTACTAATCCATTAAAAATACCCATGAGAAAGATTAGGCAATCCATTGTGCCTCACAGACTGTGCTCCTTAGCTCTCTGCTTTCCCTAGAACAGTCACAGAATGAGTGCTACATCTGCATCAGGAAAGCATTGTTCCTCCAAAAGGATCCCTCAGCACTGGCTCACAAGCAAGCACAGCTTGCTTGAGAAAATCCTCTTTATCTAGTCAGATCTACAGGGACAGCTTCTTTTGACAACATGCTGGAAACGTGGCTGCCATTATCAAGGTTAACCTGTGTGTTTGCAGAGAGCATCACAGGATAGCAGTTCTTGAGTGGTCAGTTCTGCCTGCTCTGCAAGTGCGGTGTCTCTTGGCTCCTTGCTGAAGAACTGATCTCACCGCTTGCTTGGAGGAAAGCCTGTCTCTTACTAAAGCTCTTGATTTGTTCAGTGTTTGGATATTCCAAAGTTCTGCTCAAGAGCTATGCTATGGTTGTACCCTCCCTTAGAAGTTCCATCAAACCTGTGTGCTGTCCTTGATATCACCATCTTGGTGAGAGCTTGCTCTAACTTTTCAGTTCTCTTGAGGAAATCCCTAGTATTTCCCCTTCTGAAATGAAAAGTGCAAACTCAGTCATCTGACCAGATGAAGGGAAAAGCCAGGCTACCAGGAGAGCAGAATGGTTACAGGATGGAAATCCTCATTAGCCTCCTCTCACAAGGTATTGCTGTGTCTGATCTGATGTGGATGGATGGCAAGCCTAGCGAGGTTAGGCACAATCTTGTGCTGTGTGCAGGCTCAGTGGCTTAAAAAGTGCCAAGCCCTCCCAGAAGAAATATGGCAAAATGCAGGAAACCTGTCAGGCAGAAGAAATTGTTTTCTGCCAGATCTAGTTGCTAGCTGCAATCTCCATGAGAATCAATGGTGGTAGATGCCCCTTCTGCCCCTGCAAGCAATGAATCTGTGAGGAATTAGCAGGCATTGACAGCCCCAGATATTCTGGAGACCAGGACTCTGTCCTCATGTGGAGGAGATTCTTCTGCAGCAGCAAGTCCCTCGTACTCCCTGTTCCCCCACAGACAAGAAGGCAATGTCATATTTTTCTGACTTGCCATGAGACCGTCTCTCTTTCTGGTAACGTACAACAGTGGCCAAAAGCATAATGTCATGGTATGCTTTGCTCTTTTAAATCCAACAGATGTCATGGAGTGACCCACTAAGGGTAGGGGAAAAGCTTTGATATCAGCCTCTGAATGTGTTTGTTCCTGATTGTCACGCTGAGCCTGGCAAGCTTAGTGCACAGCACTGGCTGCAGGTGGGGGCGAGGTCATGGAAATAAGAGTGAAAAACAAGTGGGGAAAAAAAGGTTGGAGAGTGTTTACTGTGTATTTAAACCTAGATTTTGTTGAAAAATTTTAAATAGGTTCTTAAGAGACCCTGCTGAACTCGGCCCTTGTAGATGTCACAGCAAATCAGAGGTGCTGGTTGAAAGTGGTTCCCAAAACATTTCTGCTTTTATGGTACACGGTCAACTTTTCTTGCTCCTGAAGCAATGTTAACACTTGCTGAGTTTGTGCCTGATGCTGTACCTAAGCTAAAAAAAGGAAAGGAACAGGCAAATTAGGGTTGGGAAACTTCATTGTGATTTGGCTTGTGTAGCCTGCTGGGTGGCATCTTTTAGACATTCTCTTACTAACTGCCGTAGCAGAGCCTCAGTCTTGCTCTGTGAGCACAGCTGTTACGCAGATAGAAATTTGTGAACTCCTCTTACAATCCTTCTGTATGGTGAAAACCCAAGAGCACTTCCACTCTCCCTGTCCTGGAGGATAGGTATAGACTCAGTGAATTCGAGTGTCCTGGCAGTAGGCTGGCCTCTGAGTTATCTTTTGGGTGGGTTTAAAAAACTATGGTCCAGGACTAATTAATTCATCAGCTGAAAATTATTCAAGGGTATCTGTTTTGGGAGGGACAGAGTGTGATTTCTTGAGATTGTATGGTTGCATCCAGGCAGCAGCTCCTCAGCTAGTGACAAACCTCGTGCTGAACGTGCTGCCTTCTGCACCTCCGACTACCTGGGAGCTCTTGCCTCCCAACTAACCATGTCTGTCAGCCCTTGTATAACCAACTCATCGCTGCACGCAGCAGTGACGTGGGTTGTGGTTTTAAGTTGTAAACACAAAGGCAGGGTGCCCTGAGGTTCAGTGCTGTGAACAAAGCAGAGGCAGCGGCTTGGACAAACCATTTTCTGCAGAAAGGGCAAGTAGATACTGAACAGTTCTCCCTTGTTCAGGAAAGCGAGGACAAGACTGAAGGAAAAAGCCCTGGGAGTGAAATTACAGTCTGTGTGCTGGTCATGCCTTTGGCAAGCCTGAGAATATCCTGGCTGCTGATCCTGTTTGGTGTGGGGATCGTTGAAAATGCAAGTAAGGCACTGCAGTCCTGTAACCACATATATCAGCAGACCTTGCCCTCTTGATGCCTGCCTTTATCGCCCTGCATTTGCAGAAACAGTCCTGCCAGCCAGCGCAGGGCAACCTTGTCTGGGACTTTGTGTTTCTGGGCTCTAGTGCCACTGCTGTCCTTCAGCTTCTGGAGAGCTGGGGATGAGCAGCAGGGGTTTGCATGGACGGAGTCTCATGCCTGTGGGTCTTTACCATTGCAGGGTAAGGCACAGACCTGTTCTATATGTAAGGTTTAGTGGCTGAAACCTCTAACTTTCTCTGGTTGGCTTTGTTTACTCAGCAGAAGACCTTAAAGCAGCTTTCCCACTGCTGCAGGGATCTCGGAGACTGGTGATGCCAGAGGCATGGTGCAAGCAGGGAACACTGGGGCTCATGCACAAAGCTGTCTTGAACAATCTTCCCTCTTCTCCAAAAGAGACAGTGCTGTACTCCCTCTGCCTGCATGCTTGATGCGCTCTAATGGCATGAGCTGCCCCTCTTACATCTCCAACCTTCAACACCAAGTGAGCAGATCTCAGGATGGGCGCAGTGGGTTTGGAGAGGCTTCTGTGGTTTTATGAGAATGCTGTACATGGGAAGTTGCTTTTTCTTTTTCTCTGTACTGGTGACATGTCATCTTTGCTTCAGTGGCTGGTTGCTGGATACCACGCTTTAAAATAGAGATGTAGACAAGTTGGCAAAAGGCCAGAGGAAAGCAGCATTAATTGTCAGAGCTTTAGAGAACATGACCTCTGAGGACAGGTGGAAGAAATCAGGTGCATTTAATCCAGGCAAGACAGTATTGGTGGGGGAGGGAGAGGGATGTCATGGTTTCTCAGTACATAAAAGCTGTTATTAAGGAAGGATGATTGATTTATTATTTCACTATCATTGGGGAGAAATGATGAGACAAAACTACATTTACACTGCAGAGAAGGTTTAGTTTGGATATTTAGGAAAAGCCTTCAGTGCAGTGAAATGCAGGAAGAGATTATCCCGGGGAGCTGTGGATTTCTGACGCTGGTGTTTTAAAGAAACTCTAGTCTGCTTCCATGAAAGACGCGGGCTGTGCAACCTCCCAAGATCCCTGTTAGTGCCTTTGTTCTTGTAGTTTAGGCTAAACAGTAGGTTTGAGGCTGATGGCAGTCCCTTAGCAACCGCAAGCTTTGGCTCTGCCAGCATTGCCACGTTCACGTGGTCAGAAACGCATAAACCAGACTCCTCAAAGCATTGACTGTAGTTCATAAAAATGGTGGGGCTTCAGTAGATGATAACATCTGTTCATCTGCCCACTGTTTTTGAGCCTTTTTGGCTGTGTCTGTATTGCAGTTGGAGATCTGATGGCAGAGAAACCCAAGCTTGCTCTAGTCTAACTTTCTCGCGCAGGAGTGGAGAGGGCAGCTTGGACCTTAGTACAGGACAGTTGCCCAAGTAAGCATCCACTGTCTGGAGACCTATTACACTGAATTTTGTGCTATTGTCTTTGCTCTCGGCAGCTGAGGTGCCAGGCTGAGGTCTGGAAGAGATGTCCTGATCCAGGCTGCCGTCACCTCTGGCTGTAGTGCCGGCAGACACAGGCTCGGGAACACGAGCTTTCCTCTGCAGTTGTGCTGTAGGAATTACTGCTGTAACAACATGACTCTAGGTTCTGGGGCTTTTAAGCATTATAAAATAAAATGTGAAAGTAATAACTGGTTGCTGGGAAAATATTGCAGATTAGCACAACTTGTTCTCTACCTTGACTGTTTTTATATTTGACAAGTATCACTTGCAGAAAAAGGACAGGTTTTATTATAACTCTTTTGTCTGCTTCCCTTCCAACTTCCTGAGTATGGTTTTCACAGGCATCAAACTACTTTCAGGACAAAATGGTGATTTCTCCAGTGGTGATGAGAAACAGGAACGTGTGAGGGTGCCGTTCACTGGTGGAAGTGGCAGAATTTCTCACACTCCCTCACTCGTGATCTTGCCTACAAATCTTTTCTGGGCGTAAGATTTTCTTCTTTAAGGGGTCTAGTTTTCTTGCACCCATTGGCAAGGCACAGATAAAAACATGGACCTTTAATATCAGGTTTGCTTCTTTTGCCTTGTCTCAGATCCACAAATGCAGAGTTCTGCCTTTTTGGACAAATTTGCTGATGACGTTATCCCATATTTTAAATACCCTAGTTTTGTATCCCTCTTGCCTGAAGCTATTAACATTGGCGGAATTGATGTCCTTTGTTTATTTTGTGTACTACTTACAGCCCGAATGTTGGACACCAGCCGGTCTAGTTTTTTTGTTGGGCTGCAGTAAGAGGTAGGGCATGCTTTGTCTGTTGGCTGTGTATATGCTCTCGCTTATCCCTGTCCTGAGGAGACTGCGAGCCAGTCTTCACGGCAGGGATGGAGAACATGAAACGGATCAAATTAAGAGTAGGTCCAGTAAAGGTAGGGCTTTGCAGACCTTCATCTTTAGAGTGTTTGTATCACAATCACACACTTCTGCCTGTGGGTTGATGGGCACGTGCCTCGGGGGTTGCAAGCGGGCAGTGGAGCCTCCCACTTGCTGTGATAGACGGGGTGTAGAGGCCTTGGCAGTGCCCAGAGTGGCCAAGAACATTGCTGACTGCGCGCTGGGTGCAGCTGAGCCCAGGCTGACGGGGAGCAGCGTGGCTGATCTCCACTCCAACGTTTGTCTTGGAGTTGGGAGTCGGGAGGTTTGGATTTTATCCATGGCTCTGACACTGAGTCACTGCATGACCTCAGGCACTCAGATACCATGGTGATGAACACAGCACAAATGTCTAGACAGATAGATTAGATTGGATAGACTCTGTATTTGACAAATATTTGTATATCGCCGCTGTCAGTGCTCCCCTGCTATAACCACCCATCCTGGTGGTTTCAGAGGGTCCCCTACACAGCAGGGGAGAGAAGAACCACTTTTTGCACTGAGGAAGGAGGGGACACGCAACCATAGTGGCACAAGTACTGATGCTGACAGACTGGAAGCAAAGCCAGGCGGTAGGGCAACTCTTGGGGGAAACAACACTGCATGGCAGAAACGCTCCGGAGTCAGGAGCTGGCTTCTCCCCAGCTCTGCTGCAGCCATGCACATGGCCATGTCTTTCCTCCTGTAACCAATTTGTCTGTAAGATCCTCAGGTCAGCAGTGACTTCTTCTTCCTGCTATGGCTTGTATCACAAGCCCCTGATTTCAGGGAAAANCCATGTCTTTCCTCCTGTAACCAATTTGTCTGTAAGATCCTCAGATCAGCGGTGACTTCCTCCTCCTGCTATGGCTTGTATCACAAGCCCCTGATTTCAGGAAAAAAAGAGAAACCACCAAAAAGAGACTCCCTTCAAAGTTTTCCTGTGCCACTGTCAGCCTCCGGGCGCAGGGGAGGATGCAGGAGAACCGGCTCTCCCCAGAGTAACTCTTGGTTGTTTTCCCACCTGGTTCCCTTGTGAAAGATGAATGTAGCAATACAGCAAGGATGTGGCTAGGAGTGTGCCCGTGTAGGGATTTTCAGAGGCTCTGCAAAGGTCTCCTGAGCACCCCTGCCTCCGGCACCCCCGACAGTGAGCCAGGAGTGCTGGGGAAGAGCACTGCCTCTTTAAGGAAATTTGCATAGCAGGGCCTAATTACAGTTGTTGATTCTGATGTTTTCAGTGTTGTTCATATTCCATTAAAGGATAATGCCGCTTAATTTGCAGCAGAGGGTCTCGGTTAACAGTACACCCAATCACAAGGCAGCCCTAATGACACTACTTCCCTACTTCTGGTAACACATAATTAAAAAATCACTTCATTTCCAGTTGTGTAGTTCTCCCCTCTCCCCCAATTTCCTAATTACTTTCTAAGCCATTTCATGATTATCTGTAAATATTTCAGCACTTAGATCTACTAAAGAGTCCATGGAAGAGTTAATACCTTGAGTGGCATAATCGCTTGCCATTCCCTTTCTAATACTGCATTGCAAGGAATCATTTTCCACCTCGCATGTACGAGAAGAGGAGCTTTGGTCATGGTGGATTTGGGTTTGTGCTCTGGCTGTGGGGATGACATAAGACGGGTAGCACACCGAAACGCCATCTCAAGCTACAGGAGGGTTTCTGCTGGTTTTGGTGGTGGATGTGTATCTCTGCAAACTGTTTTATGTGGCTTAAATACCACTGACAGGGCTGTCCTGTTGCCTGGCTGTGGGAGCTGCTGGTCAGAGGGGCTTACGTAGAACTGCGTATGAGTCTGGATCGATCTGGGATGCCTGCACATCTGGAAGAACTGGCTGAAATTGCTGGTGTCTGTCCTGGCTCTGTAGGTTTGTGGGAAGTGATAATACTGCTCTTGCTGCACTTGGGCAATAGGTCTGGCAGTGACTGCCCTTGTGTGGTGTTTCTTCGCAAGCTTATCTTGCATGCCACAGTCAGCGGCACTCACTGTGGTGTTAGGGTAGCTCAGTCACTGGGTGAGAAGGAAATATCTGAATCTCTCAGCAAACCTGTGCACAGATGTCTGCCACAGCTCTGTGGCTTCAGGCAAGAGGATGTGGGGTGACATGTGCCCTGATGCCCATGGTAAAATGTGGAATCTGTTATTAATCTAAGCGCTGCTCTGCTCTGAAAAGCCACTATACAAATGCTGCTTTCTCACTTCATAGATCTGGTCCCTGTACTTGTCTGGTATCTTGGGTATTAAAATTCACTTGGGGTTTTCAGCCTGAGCCCTCAGAGCTGACAGAGCGACGGAGTGAGCTGGAGTATCTTTCCTGCCCATGTGTTGCATGGGCTTGACGGCTATGTTCTTTGTATGGTCAATCAGTAACACCTTATGCAAGCCCACTGGGAGCCTACTGGTGGTCTCTGAAGGCATTATTTGGAATAACCAGAGATAATTGTATAAGTAGGGGGTAATTAACTTTCAGGAATTAAAGAATCAAGCTTAGACTGCACTACTCCTAGGGGTGATTCTGTAAGGCTGAGTTAGAGAAATCTACTCTTTTCTAACCATTTGAGCACACGTGACTAGGAAATCCTTGATATTTGGGGAATGTGAGGCTGCTTCAAATCATATCCATGCATTTCTACACAATTCTTTAATAGCAGAAAAGGGAGGAGGGCTTGAATATGGTCCTAACCCAGTCCATTTGTGTTTCAGGTAACCCTGTCACAGTGGGAATGAGCATCCATATCTCCAGCATTGACCAGATCTCTGAAGTCAACATGGTAAGCATGGAAAAGAAAAAAAAAAAACAAACTAATAAACTGTTCTTCCATTTTGTGGTTGAAATGTGCTCCTAAGACAATAGCTCCTTGGAGCCACCTGAGATCTCAAGATGCACTTCTGAAAAGCAGAATACTCACACCCTTGCTTCCTTCTCCTCCTCCTACAGATCTTCCCTGTAGCTGGGAAGCTGTTGGAGGAAGACTGACATTGGTCTGGTAGTGAAGGAGTACTTTTTTTCTTCTGCTTTGGACACAGAATTTTGAAGGGTCATGGGAGCTCTGATTTGAGACAAATCTTCCTCACTATAGCATAAGGAATTCAAGGATGATTTCTCCATGCATGGTGCGATGAAAAAGAAAATCAAACACTTAACTGAGCCATGGGAAATGAGGGTTTTTTCTCTAAATTTCTTTCTCAGCATACTGGTGTCAGCTGAGCCTTGCTCTTTCCATCCACCAAGTGGCCTGTTTCACTGGGACTGCCTGTCAGTTGTCCCCACACCCTTAGCCTATCCCCAGGCTGAAACAATCCTGAACTCACTGAAACAACACTTGCAAGACAGGACTGATGTGTGGGACCTCTGAGGTACACACCTACCCCTGCTGGTGGTACTTGTGATGTGGTTGGACATGCTGAAAGACTGTAGTTCACTTTCTGATGTGGGGTAAATTCTAGTAGGGTTAGTGAGTGTCTGTACTGCCACATTGAAGCATCCCTGGTGTTATCTGTGAACATGTGGAAGGAGGATCTCTGCTGGCATGTCTGGAGCTAGTGGCATTTTATCCAGAGTAGATTCTCATCTCTTACCCTTCTGCGCTGGTTGCACAGCCATCTCTGAGCCATTGATGCTTATGCCTTAAAAGAGTAGAGGCAACTTTTTTTTTGTTGTTGACACAAAGACAGTGGTGGCTTTACAGTCAGCCTGTGCCTGCCAAGTTGAAAAACAGTTAGTGGCTTTTCATGCTTGCTGGTGGTATTTTGGCATTTCTTTGGATATCTGTATTGGAAAGGGAGGCATCTATTGGAGATCTGGTTTTGGGTGGCATTGATAGACTGGCACTTTTTGTACCACTGAAAAGAAAAAAAAATTATCTGCTTGGATAGCAGTGGTTTGGAGTCAAATTTGTTAATTATCTTGGTCGTGGTTTGGGTACACATCCAGGCCTGTGCTGTCTGTCTCTCAGAAGCCCTTAGCACCCAGCAGAGGACATGGATTGTGCTGATCATTGCCTGACCTTGCCTTCCTCCCTCCTGCCCAGAGGCTTTTCCTCCAAACTCCTCTTGTTTCCAAGAGGCTGAGTGGAGCAGAAGACTGGTGGGGACCTCCTGGCAGCAGCTGTCCTGTTCCTCGGTTCCTGACCCATGCAGGAGAATCCTACGCCAGTTTAGATCTCTTGCAGTTCAAGTCAATTAAAACTTTGGTCTCCCAATGCTCCTGTCCTATTTATCTGTTTCTGGACTCTCCTGCCCTGTTTCTCTGGCCCACCAGCTATTCTGCTGTTGCATTGGGGGGGGGCGGGGGAGGAGGGGAGGCGAGACAATCTGACTAGTCATTTTGGTTTCCAAACTGTTTGAAAATCCTGAATGCATATGTTGATATGACCCAGGGTGAAGGGCCAACCGTGAACCTTCAGGTTCTTGCATGGAATAGTTCCTTTTGCAGACTCTCTGCTATCATCCCACCATTACCGTAATTATCTGCACAGCATGTTACACCGCAGTCTAGTAACAGTGACACTGGACAGCGTGTACAATTGGAAATTCAGGTACAGACCCATGTCCCCATTGCATTGGGTAGCTGTGCTTGAGGTTAAGCTCAACTTAGAAGAGCCAGATGGCTTAACCTAGTTCCATCTATCTTGCCTGTCAGGGCAGAGCTCAACTTTGAGTCATCTCCTCCCCCGGTCTCAACTTGGACCTGAATTTTCCTGTGTGCTGAACCAGCTGTCACCCTCCTTACTAGAGCCAGCATGAACAGTCTGGGGTCTGGGCCTGTATCTTAAGACCCGAGCTTGCACAAACATAACTGGGAGCGAGTGAGGGATTTGGTTCTCATCTTACCTGTAACGACTGCCCTGGTCTTCCTCTGCAGACCCGAGAAGACAGCTGAGCGCTGCAGAGGCTGCTTCAGGATGAACCTCCTGCTGGAGATGTGTCCATAGACTAGAAAGGCTGATCGAGTGCTTTGTCATACACCCGTTGTGAGCAGCTGTGGCCAGGCGTGCTGTGTCCTAGGCTAGTATCCATTCTCTCTGCAACACTTTTCAACCCTTGCCCTGTGAATGCAATGCTCCCCCCTCTCCAGTGAACACCCGCTTCCCCCTGCCACGGGGTGGCTGAGGCGAATGTGTGTGCTCGGGGCTGTGGAGAAACAGCAACAATAATATCTCTGTGGGGTGCATGGGTGAGCAGGTTTTCTGGCATGCACCTTCATCCACATGCTGCTCTGGATTTGGCAGAATTTGGGCAGCACTATCGATGGCCATTGAGTGCTTTGATGGTTGTGGTGTGGCTCTAATCAGGCTGGGCACCAGGCACTGTCCGTGCCGCGCTCCTGTTGATGCTGTGAAGGCATGTCACTTCTGGGCTTTTGATTATTGCTGCTGGCTCTCTGTTCAACTTGACAAGCATAATCTCCTGCCCAACCTTCTTACACATTTTGGGGCTGGGGGGAGGCAGGAAATGGGGGACAAAGTGACTATACATGAGAATCTACTCAAAATGAAGATCTATAAGAAACACAGAGAGGCAGCTTCAAAAAGGGTTTAAAAATGAGAATCATATTAAAGAACAAACATTTAGGGAGCAGAAGAGTTCTCATGTGATATAAGTTTCCAGGCTGAAGGGATTTTATGCGCATCATTCTTCTGTGTGACAGATGCCCCGGGGAAAGGGCTGTGTCTTACCCCTGCTCTGGACACGGATAACAAGAAAAACAAGTAATTTTTTGGCATCATGTGTGATTGGGAAAGGGACTGTGCAATGAATAAATTAAAGGCACACAAGTGAAGCTGCGTTGTCATGGCAACCAAATAGCTTCTATTGTTCCACAAGGAGTGTTATTACT
This sequence comes from Himantopus leucocephalus, assembly GCA_003993805.1. Classification (NCBI taxonomy): domain Eukaryota; kingdom Metazoa; phylum Chordata; class Aves; order Charadriiformes; family Recurvirostridae; genus Himantopus; species Himantopus leucocephalus. The sequence goes on along the minus strand of RSEF01000004.1, from coordinate 13,285,910 downwards.
TATTGCCCCTTGTAGGATAATTAATTAATCCTCAGACATCCTTTTGGGAACAATGGCCCTGATGCTGGGGCTGGGCAGGCTGAGGAGAGCCCCCAGCTCTCCCATGCCTTTTCCTGGGACTCTTAGCATCTGCTGGCTGTGTGATGGCAGGGAACCAGTGCTGTCAGTGACTAGGCATTGCATGATTCAAAAAGGTGTTTTCCACAGGAGTCCAGCTGGATGCAGTGCTGTGGAGGAATACAGCTCCACCCATGATCTGGGTGCTCTGCTCTGGCGCTGCTTGCCTTCACTCCTATGGGAACTGTATTCCCAAAATGATGATGTGGTGGCATTTCAGTCCTGGGGCATACAGGGCTCTCTGCAAAGGCAACACAGTTATGTCTTTATGCTGGAAGTTCCCAGACACTCTGATATACAGAATGCTTTGCAGCCGCCTGTACGTGCTATGTGTTTCCTGGTGCCTTGCTATACAAAGTTGATGCACCTCCATGTCCTTGAGGGCCATGCCCAGATACTGTGCCATTTCACAGCTCAGAAGATGGAGTCGCGTCAGGGTGCAGGATGTCCATAGGTACAGTGCTGGCTTTGTAATGATCTCCCAATCATGAGGGACCAAAACCAAAGTCCTTATTTAAAAAAAAAAAAAAACACAAACAAAAACCACCTTCTTGTTCATCGCAGCTGCTGCCTGTGTGTGGTCAGCCGTATTTTCAAGCTCGCTTGCTAGAGTAATGCTTTATTACTGTGTGCCCCTCTTAGCCCTGCTAAGCAACGTTGAGCTGCAGCCTCTGTTCTTGTCAGTGATTAGAAGGATTATTTGCTGAGCTAAGATCAGTGACATCAATTGAAATGCATGGGAAAGGATGCCAGGGGCCAGGCCAAATAGGTATTGGGCAGGGCACGTTTGACTGGCAGACCCTCTGGGAAGTGCTGATCCATGAAGATGAAAGGTCTAGCTGGAGTCTTTTCATATCCTGTACAAATTTGCAAGTTGGGGATTTAAAGGCAGGCTGAAAGGAGAAATGTCTTCATAATGGTGTTATGTAGCTGCAAAGAATGGAAGGATGGTATCTCCTAGTTCTCCTTAAAGGAAATGGGCTGGATAAGCTATCTGGTAAATGCCATTTTGCTACAAGTAGTTGAATTTCAGTAAGCATGGAACAACATGCAGGTATTTATAGGTGCTTGTTGGTGTATAGCGGTACTTGGAGAGGTGCTATGTTCAGACCTCTTTGTATGGTACCCAAGTTACTGGGGAGTCTAGCGGTACTTCTGGCTCAGGAGAATGAAGAGCACTGGCAGCCTGGAGCTCAAGTCTCTCCACAGCTGAAGCAGCGTGCACGCATTTCTGTCCTTGTGGCACATGGCCTGAATGCTGCCCAAAGTCACTCTCAGCTTAATGGTCTAGCCTGCTTTGGTGGATCCAGTTCTGATGGTATCCAGTACCAATGGCTTCGGAAGGAGCTGGAAGTCTTCCCCTGTTCCTGCATGTCCTTTCAACAGGCAGCTGAGGACTGTACTTGCTGCGTGGTGGGACTAGAGGCTAATACTTCCAATTGTAGCCTTCTCTCTCTCTAGGTAATCTTTGGGGACATATTTTTCTAGTACCAGACAGTTCAGACTCCCTTCAAGCATTAATGAACTATTTCGATAAAGAAAACAACTAGAAGTTTTGTATGCATTTGAAATAAGAGATGGTTACCCTTCATAACGCTTCAATTTTCCTGCCCTGTGATCTGTGCAGTCCTAAACCTGCTCCCTCCTGTGTATCTGCACACCGTAGACAGCTCGGAGCATCCAGCCGTTAGAGTTGTGATTTCTTTGTGGCTCCTATAATTTATTCATCCCAAGATGCTCTCCTACATCTGCAATAACATTGTTTCGGTTTGTTATAGCACTAGCTTTAAAGTTTTATAAACCTGGTGACAAGTTGAAAAGTTACAAGAGGATTGTTGTAGAGGGCTGGTGTAAGAAACAAGGCTTCCAAATAGAAATGTTTGCAGGAAAATTCATGTTAAAGGNAAATTCGTGTTAAAGGAATGATGCCTAGGGGATCGGCAATACCTTTTGCTGGGGGACAGCCTGTGGTGCAGACAGGTTAGAGGTTGGTGGAGGATGTTTGGCAAAGCTGACCTTGATGCTTCGCTTCATTACCTCCTGCTCCCTACTCCTGTATTACCTGTTGCCACGCTGCTGTCTTGCTGGAGTGACTGCTCTCGCACTGACATGCTGCACTGGGTCTCTTGGGGGTTAGGGAAGGAAGCATCATGTCTCCTATCTCCCAACTTCCTGAAGCTTGCTTGACAAACAAGCTGTCTTGTTTGGCAAAGAAGTTTTCCCTGTTCATGAGAGATGTAAAGTATGTCCTAAGACATCGATGAGCTGCAAGGGTTTTAAATTTGCTTTTAACACAAAAAAAAGTGGTGTTCTTGACCAGGACAGTTCATCCTACAACCTGTTATGCCATCATCAGTGGGGCATCGCTCTTCTCACTATGTCAAATTTTCCATCTATTGGACATGCTTGAAATAGCCTTTGTAGTGGAATCTGTCCTGATCAGGCTTTGCAGTTCTGTTTTCACTGGAATATGAATATGCACTGACTAGTTGAATCTCAGCGTGCCTGACTGCTGTACGCTGGGGGCAGTTGATGAAAGAGGGCAGTGTGGATTGCTAGTCTCCATACGAGAGCCTTTCTGTGGGACACAACACAGCCACCTCCGCGGCTGTACGTTCTGGTCAGAGCTCCTGACCTTTGGGCCATTTTAGAAAAGGGGAAGGGAAAGGCAGGAAAATGTGTATCCATGTGGGATCGCTGATCTGGATGCGTGATGTCCAATCCATTCTCAAACTGTTCTGGGAGTCAAATTGTGTATGCAAAACCCTGGTTTCCTTGGGACTGATGTAGCTTTGGCAGTAGCCTTTGGAGACCCTCAGCAGACCCTCTGTATGCCTGCAATAATGGACAGAAACAACTTTGCTGCAACATGCCCCTCAAAAGGCTTTTGCATTGGTATAGGTGTCTTGAGCTTTAAAATTGTGATTTTAAAGAGTTTTCTACTATTATACTGTACCTTATACTACCATATACTCTCTTCAAATATATCAGCATTTTTCTTATTCTTAACTGAAAGTGTTCTGTTTCATTGCAATCTCTTTTCAACAGAGAAATGATATACAGATATTCCCCAGTCAGTCTATTCTATGTCCCTGGATGTCCAAATGTTTTAAAAAAGCAAAGGTTAAAACATTTAAATCCTACAGTCAGAGGTTTCTGGAGCTATATGTTATGAGATACAAGTATGACATGGCACTCCAGTGCTGTAAATGTTTCCCTGTAGCCTAGGGTATCGCCAGCCCTGTGACACTGTGGTATCTAAACTGAGAGTGTGTGTGCACGTTACATCTTGGTATTTAAGGCTGCCGAGTACTGAAGACTGCAAAAATATGATAAAACTAAGAGACAGCTTTGGTGCTGAGCTAATGATGGTGTTTAATGGTATTGCAGGGGCTGTAGTCCTGTCGGATTGCTGTAGGCTCCTGGGATGGTAGTGTTGCAGTTAGCAGAGGATGCTGTGGGGCCTTGATGCTGGAGGAAGGGCCAGATCCTACCAGTGTGGCACGGTAAGAATGATGCAGGTCTGACTTAGGGTGACATATCCCCAGGCTCCGTTCTGGCATGGACAGGTAGGGGTTATGTGCTTTTTCACATGCTAGGGGGTTCTGTGTGCTGCGATTTAAACTAAGGTATTGCAAACACGCAGCTGAGATGGAAGGTTTCTTCAGAGCTGGAAAGTGTCTGTGCCTTCCTCTGCTGATGATTGCTTCAGTACAGCTTAGGTCGTGCCACTAGTGTCACTTTGAGTCCTGGTGTGCGGGGCTGCGGAGCACTGGATGGCTGTTTGCTTGGGAAATCAAACAGTGGCCGTTCTGTACGTGTGAAACAGCATTTTCCTGAAGGTGAGAGTTCCCAAGGAGTGGCAAGGGGCAGTCCTGCGCAATGGTTGTGTGCAGTGTGCTGTGCACGCTGCCATCAGTTACGTCTGGTCACCTTGGTGGCCTTCTCACGTCTCTGCTTCTCCAGCAAGAGGAAGTAGCTCGTGTATAAACACACAACCACTTGGCTAGCTGAAGGAAAGCAACAGCATCCTGATGCTTTTTTCCTTCTGCTAGGAGGATGTTTGGAGAAATAAAAGATGGTTTCAGCAGGGTAGAAAACAACCTCCAAACCACTCTAGGCATAGCAGCTTTGAGCTGGTCTCTTTTGCAGGCAAGAGGTACAACTGTCTGCTCTGTGGCTTATCTAGATAGATGGTAAGAGTAGAAATATAGTCAAGTCCTAGAAACATCTTTGCAACTAAGCAGATGTCAGGGACCCATCTTATCCGACATTGCTAGATATGAGGTTGCTTTGGCTGTCCTTGCAGTGGTGACATCCTGTGACTGCTGAGACTCGGTGACTTTCACCAGCACTGATACAGTCTAAAAAGTCAAGAATCAGATGTGGATATCTGCTCACACCACATCATGTTTTTCGTTAACAGAAATATCACTGATTGTGCTGAAAGATGTCTTGGACTAAGGTAGCGCACGAGGACAAGTAAAGCATCTGGCCTCAGGCGTGCTCTGCAGTGTGATGGTATGGGGGAGTGGATGCTCAAGTTTAAACATGCAGTGGTCCCCTTTCTGCCCAAAAGACAGGGATGGTTGTTCCACAAGAGTTTGCACAAAATATTTAAGAATAAAGCAAACTTGTGAAGGGGCCTGAAGTACTCCCCATTCATTAGTTATGAAATTGGTTGCAAAGAGATTGTCCTGACTTAAAAACTAGAAAATAGGTCAGTGTGACTCATATGTCAATATTTACTGCATTTGTGGCAACTTGTAGAAGGGAAAAATCTTATCTGTCTTCCGTAATATTTCACAGATTATCCCATTCCCGTGACAAAATTCACCCTATGCCCTTGGTTCTGGTGTTGCTCGACTGCGGAGACAGCCCAGTAAATTCACTACATCTTAGAGTCAAGTTGCTAAGTAACAACCCGAAGATCACCACACAGACTCTTCAAATGCTGTGGCCAGCTGAAAGCTAGGACCTGCACAAAGCACCAGCAATTCCTTCAGAGACAGAGGTCTCAAGGACTCGGTGCGTATGTAGCAAAGAGCAGCCTGGTAAAGCAGAAGTCCTGCCAGGTCCCTGCCACCATGCTGCCCTGAGGTGTCCTCATGTGAGAGGGGACAGCTTTATTGCTTCCCCTATAAAGGCGTTTCCTATGCTTGTACTAAAGGGCGCTGATGTTTTGAACATTAATGATGTCCTTGAATGAAATATTTTTGTTGGCTGATTTGCATGATTTTGCCATGTATATAGATCAGAAGATGATGAACTGTGGAAACCTTGCTGAAAAAAACTCTCAGTTGAAGAAAGACTGTGAACTGCTGGACTAGAGAAGGACTCTCTGCCCCTGAGGCTTTGTATTCTACCATACCGGTTTCTTCTTAGGGATCTTGTAACATTCACATGATATCTTAATGGGAGAGTTTGCAGAAAGCTCTTTGTCTGCATAACTGGAAATTCTTGGTTATGGAAAAGCTGTTGGGTAGATGAGCTGATTCCTAGCCTAGACCTTGGTGTTTTGCAGCATGAATAAAATGTGGTGGCAATGCTTGTTGCAAATGATCCCCCCTGTGCATCTTTCCATGATGCTGTTATCCCTAAGGAGCAGCTCTGCGAGTCTTCCAGTATCACAAGTTCAAGTCTCAGGAGCGCTGAGTCAACCCTGCTCCAGTACTGAGAAACAGAGTTCACATGTTTTGCTCACTAGGCAATTTCCCAAATGAGAACATTTCTGTTCTCTCACTGAAGAGGCCAAGTTCACTCTGCGTTTCGTAGGTGACTCCACCCCACGGCAGGAGAGAAGTCATGTTGGAGAGGATGAGAGTCCACGGCTATATAGTTTGCAGCATGCTTTCAGCTGAACAGTGCTTTGTATTGCGGTGCTCCATCTGTTCCTGTATCAGGCAAGATATCTTTAGATCTGAACATGTCAGTGTTGTGCGGTGGTATGAACCACTTCAGTTTGCACCCCAGCATTCCTGTAGTAGTTAGAATTGCTACTGCAGAAAACTTTGCCCAGGATAAAAATGTCTCTTTTTTTTTTCTTGCTTAAGTTTTTATTCAGGTTTTTACACAGGCAGAACTCCCACAGCCTTTATATATTTTTTTATATATATATTAAAAAGCTAGCTGTATTTGAGAGCAATGTTCCAAACTGCCACCTGTTTCAATAGCAATGCTGCAGCATGGGAGAGGATTACTGCAGAATGCTAAAGTATCTTCCCACAAGTGAAAGCTTCATCTGGTTTGATTGAAAACCAAATTAGATCTTGAGAATCTGACCTTCTGACATCCTGTCATATATACGTTTAAAGCATCTAGCAATAGAGAGTGTATGTGCGCAAGAGTGCCAGCACCTCAATTTAGAACGTAGATCCAAATACAAGTGCGTGCGTGTCGTGTTGCTATTTGAATATGTAAATAAATGGGGCTATATATAGCTCTATATGTTATGTACATGTTAAGTGAAGGTGGCAGATACGACAGCTGAATAGCTTTGCTGTTTCTGAATGCTGGTAGAGGCTCCCTGCATGCTCCCTACATCTCTTGTGCTTGCTCCTACCCCCCTCAGCCTTTCTGCTATCGCATTTTTCAGGCCTCTGGAGAAGATCATGTGTGGGGACAGGAGTTGTTAATATTCTGAGTCTGTGCTGAGTTGCTAGGCTACAGAGAAAAATGAACATTCAAGGAAAAGGGATGGTAAAAGGAAGAGGATCTGCTGAACTGTTCGGAGATCCAGAAAGGTCCTCTAGTCCGACAAAAGGGATCATTTTGGGGAAGGAGAGTGTGCATGCGTGTGGGATGAAATGTGGGCAGTCCCCACTGCCCTGACACAAGCGAAGTCTCAGGCCAGCTCTAGCCAGAAAAATGGCAAAGGAGGGAGTAAAAGGCACGATCCAGTGGTCCCTTTCCACGTCACTGCTTGCAAGGTGTGCCCAGCTGGGCTCCTGCTATCTGTGCCAGGGTGCAGTGGGCCACCAGACTGGAGTATGCCCTCTTATACATCCTTTGCCCCCTCTTTGCAGGGTGTGCTGAGCTCCCACCGGAGGCTCTAGTGAAGAGGGAAGAAAACTCAAAACATACTCATTGCTTACAGGTTGGACCTCAACTCCCTTTTCTACTGCAGCGACCTGCTGCCGCAGTATCTCCTTTACCTTCAGTGGGACTGCAGGGGAAGGCAGCCTGTGGCTTGTATCTCCCTGTCCATCCCCTTTGATGCATTCCTAGGTCATGGATACGCAAAGTAGCGACGCTTTTATCCATCAAGAGTTTGCAGCTAAGGTTCAAGGGGACTTGAGGTTTTACAATACACAAGCTCTTGTCTGAGTCTAGTTCCTGAGCACAAACCCTCTTCCTTTTCAGCCGTTAACCCCATAAATGAGTGTCAGGTATTTAGCTGTACAGGCTGTGAGCCATCAGACCTACCAGGTGCCTTGTGTTCCACTCTTCTGGAAAGATGGCTTTGCCTTGTGCTCCTGTTCCTGTCTGCAAGATTTCTGTTCTCTCTCAATATTACTGGCTGTATCAGAACCCTCAGAAAAATTAAACAGTGCCTTTGGGTATTTTTATTATCTGGATACTTTATTTACCGAGCTCATATCGGCTCCCTGCCAATAACTTTCAGCCAGCTCTGCAAATAGAGCTCCTTGGCTCCAGGACTGTTGGTCCTGGTACTGCAGAGAGCACTCACTCAGCATGGACAGAGACTGCAGCTTGTTCTCCGCCATCCAGTTGGCCGTGAAGTCAAAGTCTGCTTGCTTGTGGACCTCCACAGCCTGCTGAAATCTCCTTTTTCTTCGTGCATCCTGTAATAAGCTTGACTTGTTCAGCAGAATCAGGAGTGTTTCATCCAGCTGCATTTTGAATGCTATTGTCAGTTAACTACACTGCACCCGTCCATCAGGTTTATGATCCTGCAGCCAAGACTTGGATTGCTAAAGTGGAAGAATGATAGTATGGGCCATATTGTGTGCACTGCTGCTGCTGTCAGCCTGGCCCGGTTCCCTTGGCTTTACCCTGGCATAACCAAGGGCAGACTAACCCATGGATGGAAGCAGAGGTAGACTAAATCCATGATGATACACTGCCTGGTCAGTACCCTTGACAGTAGAAATTGTTTCCTAAACAGATCAGTTGATACTCCTGTCCTTTTTGGTTGTCCCGGCACAACTATACAGTGCTCTGTTCACACCACGGTTGAGGCAGTTGATTGTTAGCCCTTTTGTCTAAGTACGCCTTGTTTTTCAAACCACAGGGCTGCCATCCTCTACCCTTAGGAGATGACTCTTGACCTAACTGAACCCTATTGCCAGAAATACCTTCCACTTTTCTGCGTTTCACCCTATTATCTGCTTACTCCTCGTTATCCTTCCTCCATGATCAAACTTTGCTTTCTACAGGAAATATACACTATTCTAACTTTTTGGTCAAGCCAATCTGTGCCAGCCTAGTTGAGATGATTGTTCTGCCTAGGACGTGTTAGTCGTTTTACATCATTTAAAGGATTTGTTTGCCTCTGGCTACCTCCTGGGAAATGACATCTTTGTGGCAGTTTTTGGAACCTGGAACATCAAACCTTCCTTCTCTAAGGTAAAACAGTGTCTTTAAAGCACTGTGTGCCTTGATAATGTTGCAGAGATTCTCATGGTTTCAGTGCTGTATACAGTGTTTTATTCTGTCATGTAAGGTAGAAATAATGCTTCATTCATAAAATGAATAAAGCCCCGAACTGCATTGGTGGTCTTGACTGCCACAGGGAATTAAAAGCTCTCTAATTTTTTCCATGGGTGAGAAAAGTTATTTCTGTTCATTACACACTTAGCACTTGCCTAGAGATGTGGGAATCCCAAACTGCAGCATGGAGGCAAGTTAGTATCAGTGCCTTATTTCTACAGATGAGAAAATGAGGCATAGGTGAAAGTACCCAAAGTCTCCTGCAAAATTAACATTGAGTGAGCTGAAATTAATACCCAGGGTTTTTTTCTAGAGTACCTATTTCTGATGGCCTAGGAAGCTCCTTTTCTAACTGCTTTAATTGCGCATTTTTTCAGCCTTTTTTTTCCCGTGACCTCTACTAGTGAGTGTCTATGTGGAGGGCTGCAGAACCTCTCCTGCTTGGGGTAGGGTCTTACTGGATTGGTGTCCAGTAAAATTCCTGGCAAAGTGAAGAGGACATTTCATTTAAATATAAAAAAGGTACAGAGGAGTGAAGAATTCTGGGAATGTTTTGGAGAAATTATATTTTTCTGTTCCCAGGTTGTTCCTGCTAGAAAGCCTGTTGAGTTTTAACTACTTGAAGTGAGCATCTCTCAGCAAGCAAGAGGTAAAAAAGTCACTACAAGGTGAAAATTCTCTGAGGATAGGTGCAGAGGCTGTCAAGCCCCTCTGAAAAGGTTTAGGAAACATCTCTGGTCTTCCAGCATCACCTTTGCCTTGGCATAATCCAGTTTTCTTCCCCCATCCTTCTGAGGGCTTTAGAAACTGATATCTTCACTAGTCACTGTTCAAATGTCTTGCTCAAATTTAATTTACTCTAATAGGCTAGTTGTTGCATGTTTAATTAAATACAAAGTGATTATTAAAAACATTTTTGAGCTTTAATGGCTGTATATTAGCTATGCCTGTATGTGTGTGCAGGAGGGCACTGGCAACACATGCTGTAAGGCAGTACGGGTAGTGCTGGGAAAGTATGAAAAGATGAGTTGGGAGAAGCTAGGAGGGAGAGGGGAGAAATGGGATGCAGGCACCAGCACTGTCCCATGGCTTGTAGGTGTGCAGAAGGCAGTTAAGTAGCATATTAGATTAGTGCAGGCAAACAGTGAAAGATAAAGATGGCCTTTCTGAAAGCACCGTGTTTTCCTGTCGTGGGTCATCAGAAGCCTATGGCAGCATAATCTGTTTTAAATTACCAAGTACTTTAACCAGAAAGTTTGTTTTAATATAAGCATGCCCTCAGACTCCCTTTCCCAGCTGTGCAATACATGATAATAACATTTCTCTGAGACTCAACAGAGATAGTGCATTAGTGGCTGTTTGCCTCACTCTGGTAACGAGGGAGCTTGTGCATACCTGGAGAGAGGTTAAGACAATCAACAAAAGGGGCTAAGTTACGATTTTGCCTTAAGTAAATATGGTAAGAGAGAGAAGGGATTGGGGAAGGTTTGATGAAGCCATTTGGAGATAACTGATGCACTAGCAGAAGGCAGATGTAAGCAATAAGCGTTTAAGGATCTCCAGGAGGGGGAAGAACTGATGTTACCTGCCCTGCCTGGGACCCATGTTATTCCTGGAACGGACTTCATTTGGGAAAACATACATTGTACTTCTCATAGAGGGGCGGTCAGCTTGCTGCACTCCCTGCACTATCTCAAGCCAGTCACCCCTCTAACGTGTCATTTTCCTGGAAGAAATGACTCAGTTAGGGACTTGCTGCCTGAGCTCCCTCCTTGTTTAAGTGTCTTACCTGTTTTTATGAGCCCTTACCAGTTCCCAGACAGTGAGAAGTATCAGTGAGAAGATAGTGTAAGCACCATCCCTTTGACTTTCTGCCTGAAAACTAGTCAAAGTCATGCATCGCCTTTTTCTGAACTTGATGTATGGCCTTGCTTCTCTGACCTTGGTTGACTGTCTGGACAAAACATGCCCTTCTGTGCTGCTTTGGCATGGGAAGGTATAGGAACCAAAAATGAGTTTGACCATTTCTCATTAAGTGGTTTGTTTCTGGGAAAGACAATTTCTCAAGTTATGATAAGGTTTGGAGTGAAAGTTAGCTGGTGATGCAGAAATGCAAAGGTCAAACAATTCTGCTTTTGTGGGTAGAGTGGGCTCTGGGTTCATGGGGAACCGAGTGAGGAGACCAGACCAGCAGAAATAGTATGCAGTAGCTCACAGATTTTATGGCTTAAGGCTAGAAACTGCCTGGCATTGTTTTCGGAGAGCTTGCCTGAGGAAGATGTCATGCTGCAGGTGGTGATTTTGGGAGTGCTGCCTGAAACACAGAACAAGGTTGCTGGTTTGCATGTGCTCATAGAGCAGGTGATGCTCATCCCTGTGCCCATCAGTTCTGTTTTTCTCCTCTTGACCTCTCCTTCCAGCATGACTGGGGCTGTTAAGCAGATGACATATGGTGCTGCCTCCTGCTCACATAGGGCATTGATATACAGGCTCAGAAGTCTGAAAGCCTTGTCATGGGCAGATCAGTGCCCTTTTGGCTTAGGACCCAGGTAGGTATGTCCTCTATCTTATACCTGCAGGACCAGCACCAATCCAGGTGCTGTGGGGATAGGGCACGGCAGGAGAGAAATAGGGCAGCAAAGTGACTCTTTACTTGCACACCCCTAGTTGTTGAGGATATAGCTGATATCTGTCCCAGTTTCTGGACATGCATTCAGCAATTAAACACATGCAAATTACTATGAAAGTAGATCAGATTAGTGAGGGGAACATCTCCATGCAGAGTATTTCTCAGGTCCTAAAGAAAATGAGTTCAAGAGCACAAAGACCTGCAGCACAGAAGGGCATAGAGCATATCCTAGAAGCCAACACATTCCTGTCCCCTTGTGTCGTGGTTTAGGCCAAATCGGCCACTGGGGATGTTGGGGACCCCAGATGGGAGCGACAGATGCTCCCCTCTACCCCTCTCTGGTTTTACCTCAAACCCGGACACCTTGCATTACTGACAGAGACATCGCAGGTCGAAGGTGCTCTTCCTGATGCCCAAGTTAGTGCTGATGTGTGGTTATTCGAAAATAGGGGAAGCGGAAAGAGATTGTGGCTTTCTCACCTGCTAAGCTGAAACACAGGGAGAAGAGCAGTTTCTAAAATAGTTGTCCCTTTATGTATAACGGTTGTCATGCAGAACTTGACTTGTAAACTGGGCACTGGCTTGCACCAAAAGAGAAATTAAAAGCAGTATTTTGGCAGAATACTCTCCCATGAAAAGTACAGGAAGTACAAGAGCTGCTGCCTCCTGCCCTAAGCAAAGGTGAGCATCTGAGCAGACTTTGTGCTGTCTTAAGAGCTGGAAAAACTGCTATCAGGTATTTACTTTTGTCAGATTAACTGGTGCTCGTTAAGGTCTGGGACCCATTCATTTATCTGCATGGAAATGGACAATCCCTTATGAGGACAAAGTAGTTTTCTTAAACGAGCTTGCTAAGGAAGAACGGTGGCTGTCTTGCTCTGTCCTCCTCCTGTACACCGCTCCAATTCTTTGCAAATGATTGCAGGCACATCCTGTCTCCTCCCCTTAAAAATAATTCTTCTGATTTCCCCTACCCCCTCCTTAAAATGAAACATACTTGAGGACTACTTTGTCCTTTAATTTCTTTCCCAAGAATGACGGGAACAGGAGATGGTGTTTAATCATCAAAGAAGTTGAAGCCAACAAACTGTTCATTAGTCTCTGGCAGTGGCAGCTTGGTTTTTACTAAGTCAGATGTTCCATTTTTCTCCCTCTTTCTGAAGCATCTTGGCTTTCCTAATGTTCTTTTGTGATCTTGGACAAGGAGACCATATGTCATTTGCTTATATGGGGAAGGACTTCTATTTGGTCACCTCTCCAAAAGGAGGTGCTTTATCAAAGTCAGGATCAGGGGGAAATGGGGGGGAAAAAAGTCAAGTGGCCCAGCTAGTGCTAGAGGCAAGTTGCAAAACCTCCTTTATCGCTCATGCCCAAAGTCATGCAGCAGCAGATGAGCAGTGTGCACTCTCCCCTGCAGAGAAGTTGCTGCTTCCAGTACTTTACAAGTGCTTGGTGAAACACAGCTTTGACTAGCGGCCTGGAATAGCCACCTTCGTCTTCAAAGACCCTCCAAGAGGTATCTGAGTCATTTGTTATCCACAAAAATGAACTAGGTGCAGGAGACATCTGTGTTGCCAGAAATACTGTATTCTGAGCAAAGATTTGACCCTTTCACATACATTATTCCTTCCCTTTCTAATCCTGGCTTCTGAGTCTAGTCTAGCTCCCAATGAGCATGCACACTTCTGCCTCTGGACAAGTTTAGTACTGAGGACTCTGTAGGTCACAGCACAAAGGAAAATTATCTGACCCAACCTGCCAATGATCCGCATCTCCCAGGAGCTGTGCCGAGGGTTTATGAAGCAGCCTGCCCAGGAGGGATGCTTCTGGTGACTTTCTGTAGGAAGATGGAGCTTTTGCCTTGCAGCGGGAGGCTCTGTGTCCTTGGGCTATTCTTTCCTGTTAGTCCCTTCCTTTTATGACTTGGACCGTGTTTTCCACATTGATGCCTAGGCCTTCCAAAATAGTGTTAAGCTCCTGACTTCATGCTTTTGTAACAGCAAATTCCACAGGCTCTGTGGAAAGTTATTTCCATTACCTTGCCTTCAGTCTGTTCTTGTGCAACAACCCATTGCAGAACGTCAGGTACTGTCATCATATGGCTCTGTTCTGTGTTTAACCTGTGCAACAGTTGTCCCCCCCCTTGCTGCTTCCTGCCTCTATCAGAGCCTTTCTACTACTCTTGAGAGTGCATGTAGTTAGTTGTGTTCTGCTCAGTAACCCTTAAGTATCTAAAAGGGGGGAGACCCTGTAAGTGTAGGGTTATGATTATTTACTGATTTAATGTAAGCACTACAGGGAGTCAGAAAAGAGTAAGACTGATTTGTACTTGTTTTAAAGCGATGTAAATACAGTGAGGAGCTAAACTTACTACTGCAAGGTTGCAGATGCCAAAGGCTGAATATTCTAAGAGACAACACAAACTCTCAGAAGAGAAACTGAGTATCTTCAATTAAGAAGGCACCAGCTCTGGCTCAGGAGATCCTTAAGCCTCAAATAGCTGGAGAATTAAGTATCACAACAGAGACCCTGTTTTGCTTATACTCCTCCCTGCTATTCTCTTTACTGTTACTGAAGATAGAATACTAATGTAGAAAGACTTTTGGTCTGACACAGTACAACTGTGTCTCCAAAATCCGCAGAAGCACACTTGTAAGAACACCACTGGGGACAAACACCGTGTGTGTTTTGCATGCTGACACAAGACTGTGCGGGAGAAGGGCAGCTCTTTCTGGGGAAGAGGGACTGCTTAATTTTGGAGCCCTTCTCTCAGTGCAGTGAGCAGAAAGGGACACATGATGCTGTTCTCCAAAGGGGCGTCCTTGAGTCTAGGAACCCCAACAGTGTGTCACTGCATGTAAAGGAGGAGTGCCTTAGGTGGCTTTCCAGTTAAAGACTGAAGCTGCTCTCTGCAGAGTGCTGCCCTTGTTACTGAGGTGCCTTAACTGGTCCTGCTCTACCCCTCGCTGTTCTTTGATCTGTAGAGAAGGAAGTTCAGATTCTCACCCCGAACTGACTCGCTGAAGTGTTGTGTCCCTCGGTGGTCTGGGTGCATCCCTGCACACTGTTCAATTCTTGTGGCTGGCCAACAAGCAACTGGTTGGTATGCCTGGGTCCTCACCTGGATTGTGGTGGCTTCAGATAATATGTGCTACCCCCAGGTGCTCCAGCTTCCTCCTGCCCTCCAGTTTGTCAGTGCTTCAGTGGCAACCAACCTGTGCTTACAGTGCCAGGAGTGACCCACTCTCCTGTCTTAGTGCCCTTTTCTGGACCCACATGTCCTCTTGCTAACTTGGCCTCCTTAAACTTTGCCTTCCTCTGCACAGGAGGGTTTGTTCTCATTAGGCTCAGATCTGGCATCCTCCTCCTGGGACAATTCTGCTCCAAGAGGCAGCTTTGGTGTCCTGTGACAGTGGGCTCATTTCTGCTCCCAGGCTGCACAGAGCCAGCACTAGTAGGGAAGGGTCCAGGGTGAGTCCGGGTTTGCTTTCTAAGGCTAGGTGAGCATTGCACTCCCAAAGGGGCTCTGTGAGGTGGAGGGGCTCATATGGTAGATGCTAATAAAGGTTTTTGGAATATGAGCCAGTGGAAATTCATTCTTGAATTCATACTGATGATGCCAGCTTATTTGCCTTCTTGCTGTCCCCCAGCTGCTGTTCCCTTAGACTGATCTACCCTGTCCTCTGAGAAACTGGGGAATCCTTCTTCATATTTGACTGAATTTGTTGCCTCTGGGGTTCTGCAGGAAATACCTTCCTCCATCCATGCCCCTCTCACGTCAACACTTCAGCCTCTCACTGTTTAGTCCTCTTGCATCATATTTGGTTTGGGGTCTCTGCTGAGTTTCAGGAAAGGCTGTAATTATCAGTCTCCTTCTCTTGCCTGGAGATGGATGCTGGTGGGATGCACTGTCGTTTCAGCATGTGAGGCCCCCAGGTAAGCTCCCCTTTGTTCTTTGGGGCTTTTGTGGGCCTCTAAGTGAGCTGTCCTCCCTCCTGGCAGGGAGACACCTCTGCAACATGAGTGTCTGCTGGTTCCACGTGTTGCTCTCACCTTTGTTTTGTGTGCGTCACACGCGGTCAGGAGCAGGAGAGAAAAGGAGAGCAAAACCTTTGCAAAACCTGGGAGCGGGGCGGAGGTGAGGGGGGCTGGGGCTGATAACTTGCAAGGAGCTGCTCGCGGAGCAGACCGGATGGAGGCATGTGGAGGGGGGTGTCCCATGGGGATGGTTATGCTGAGCAGCTTTCCAGCAGGCTCAGGTGCTATCTCGGCTTCATGAGGGGCTGAAGGGGAGCTGTACAGCTGAGTGCGGTCCCGCACGCAGCTGGGCCACGAGGTCTGCCTTGCGCAGCAGGGAGGGCAGCACAGGACTACTGCGGAATATAAAAAGGCTGGAAGCAGCGTTGGAGCAGTGCAGCTTGTGAGATACTGGGTACTGGACTTCCGGGACAGAGCAAGGGATCTGGCCACCACTGGGCTAGCAGAGATGGAGGAGAGAGGAACAGCTTGTTTTGAACCACACAAGCTCTTTTGGCATAAGGGGCGTGTGATTTGTAGGTCAGTGAGACTCGGCAAGGCTTATCTGGGTCTGAAACAGGCTTTCCCCTTGCCAGCGCTGTTGACTACAGCATTTCAGCTTCCCACAGTGGGATGCTGGTCAGGGTAGGTACATGCTGACATGGCCAGTTAAGCTACAGTAGCAAAGTCTAGCTAGAGAAGATTTGCAGGTGTCTTTGGAAAACTTGCTTTTCCTGGGGTGGAAAACAGAGGACCAGGTGGAGACATGTAGCTGCTGGTGATGTCCTCCTTTCAGAAGCCCCCTTTCCCTTGCCCCAGCCTGTGTTTTCTAGAAACTGAAGTCTAAGTTCACACTGAACAATTTCCAAAGGTCTTTGCACTGCAGCCTGCATGGAGCTTCTGATGATGCATCTCCTTTCCTCTACACTTGCCTCTACTCTCCCAGTAGCCACCAGACGAAGCGGGAGGTTGCACGGCACATGCACGCTCCCTCCAGCGTGGGTCCTGCCTTTTCTCCCCGGTGCAGTAGGTGTAGCTGGCAGGGTGAGCTGGGAGCTCTCTGCAAAGCTCTCCCATCCTTACCACAGCAGTGACTGGTCTTGGCCAGACTCTGGCCCTGCCTGAGCATTTTATGGTCCTCCAGAAAAACCCAGTGGAATCTGTAGCAGGAAATGTGGAGGCATTTTGTTGCTACTGGAGCTGCACTGGTGCAGTGTGGAGAGGGTCTAGGCTGCTGGTTTAGAGGCAAGTGGAAAGTCATATTTGCCTGCACCGCCCGCTTGGTCCTCCAGCAGCAGAGAAAGCTGCTTACTGGGTACGCGTGGCCCCTGGCTTATCCCTAGCACAGGCAGCAGGGAGTCAGCTGTGTTGTCCCACAAAGTGCTTCGGTGGTGAGCTGGAAGGATGAGCTGGAGGGGTGCATGGGCTCCAGGTGCATTTGGTTTTGAAGCTCTTCATTGAGCCTGGTAAATGGGCCAACTTTCTATGTGCTGGTGATGCTGGGAAACCCAGCTTGTGGTATATCTGTGGCATCAGTGGGCTTGTGAAACCAACGACAGATAAAACCCTACAATAAAGGGATTGTTGTTCAAGGCTTGGAGGAAAATCAGGCTCACTACTTCTGATTCCTGAACTTATGAACCACTGCATGCATTGGCTTCATCTGGCCATTCTGCTTCTGTGGAACGATGTCACCCTTGGTCATTATTTTATCTGCCTCTGAAAGGAAGGCTATGATTAAGGTCTCATCAGCTCTGGAGCCTGGCCAGGTGGTGATGCTAGGGTGTCACGCGGGTGCCTCACAATTGCCTGGCCAGACTATGGGGTATAAAGGGGAAGACAAGCTCGCTGCTTTCTCTCCTGAGTACTGGTCCCTCTCACCTGCTGTAGCGCTCCCTCCAGTCCCCTGTGTTGTGCCCTGCCCTCTGCCAGGAGCCTGGAGGCAGAGCATCCCTCTTCCCCACAGCTCAGCGCTGCACCCATCAGTATGTCAGCGGCACCTGTCCTCCCAGGGAGGACTGACTGTGGTGTGGATGCTTGTCCTGCTCTTTTCCTTCTGCCCAGAAATCCTGCCCACTGTTCCACAATGTGATGGGGTAGGACGAGCAGGAGAATGAGAAGTGGAGCACAGGAATCTGCAGAGAGAGGGGCTGAGGGAAACAGACGCTAGATGAACCATGATTATCAAGTGCTCTAGACTTCCATGACACTACCCAAAGAAATCTATTGTGCCAAGAAGCCCAGGAAGACTGGAGAACAGAGCTCAGTCTGGGACTGGGCTGGCTGTTCTTCCCCAGAAAGGTCTCTGCACCCGAAGATCATCGTCAGCCTGATGGCTAGGGTGTAGGCTCCTGTTTCTGCACCCTTCTGAGTTTGTTCCCATCAATCCTGGAAATACAGAAGATGTGTTTAGAAGGTGTATCTCTTAGGTGCTAACGACTGTTCACTTTGTAAGCAGCTTGCCCTTTTTGACTTATGGAGATCAGTGCCACCTTTTGTCTGCTGCTGCTGGAAGGCTGGCAGGAGCCTGCAATGACAGCAGGGTGGCCTGGTTAGGGGTGAGGTGTTGCAGGGCTCTGTCAAGGATTAGGAAAATGCAGGTCAGTGAAGCAGCTTGTCAAGATGTGCGGGTGGAGTTCTCAAAGGGGAAGAATGGAAATGACGCCTCTGTAGCTGAGTTTCCCACAGGCAGGGGAAGGGGCTGTTGCCAAGAAGGGTAAGAGGCTCCAGGAACTCAGGCGCTCAGCTCCTCTGTGCTGCCACTGCAATGCAGGTCCAAACACCCTGGGAGGGGTACCGGGAAGAACGTTTTCCTTTGCAAGGTCTTGACCAAAAATGAAAATGTTTGTGCCCCTGAGAGATGGACTGCGAGGCTTCTGAGGCAGGAGTTTAGCAGTCCTTTAAAAAGCAAAGCAAAACAGTTTCTTGGCCAGAAAGCTGTCACTATGTTTTTGTTCTTTGCAGTATAACACAGAAAGTGACAGATATAGCTTTTGTATCCAGTCTACACCACAGATTTACTCGGTGACCTTTCGGATATGCATGTGGGTCTAGATTTCTGAATCATAGATACCCGAAAGCTGGCATACCCATAATGTGGGATTATTTGAGCTTGTTTTCAGAGGTGCTAATCAAACCTGGCTTCAAGTGCAGTCAGTGGGAGAAGACAGGCAGGCAGGAGGCCTCTGTGCTTAGCCCAGATGTTAGTGCAAGAGCAAGGTCCTCACCAGCCCCTGGCAGAGAGCTGGAATGTGCAGAGCCAGAAACGCCCATCATGCGAATCTGTGGTCAGGAGGATTCCTGTGGCACTATAGGCATCTGCTTGGGAAGAGACAAGGTATCTCGGGCCCCACCTGTTCTAGGTCATTTGCAGGAATTTGCAAAAAAAAGCTTTTTATTTAAGGACTAGTGGAAAATCACTGAATTCTGTAAGGCCACTGTCAGCGAGACTTGTGCCTGCTTCCTGATCGGCATCCTGTTATTTGTAATGCTTGCTGTTTTGGCCCCTGAAATCTTGGGTACTATCCTATTTAAGACCTGTTGAGAGAACGTTTTCTGTCATTGGTGTTTACAGGACCCCTTCCTGTACTGCTTGTTTACCTGACAAGAAATAATTGTTCTTCTAGCATGGTGCCACAATACTGTGTCTCTGAACAAGCTGATCTGGGGCCTCTGGACCCCCCCGGGATGTGCTGTTACTGTCCAGAAGCTAGTACGGTTTCTGCAGAGCTACAGCTGTGGACCACCAAACAGCTCTCCCTGCCCTCAAAGTTCTTGTCTTAGCAGCAGTTTTAAGTGTCAACTTTTTACTATTGAACAGGAGAAGAGCAGGAGATATGTATGGCATTGTTCTAGCTGGGGATGGTTAGGGAACTGCCCCTTTACCAGTGGTTCATGCTCCACTGGTGACAGATTTCCTCCACATATGTCCCTTCCTGAGAATCGCAATGAACTCCCGACTTAGCTCATATAACAAGGCAAGTGCTAATAGCTTGTCACGGCTGGCCTGGGTTGACTTTGAAACCTTGGCCTCGAGGTGAGATTCTCCATGTGCCCTTGGGAATATCCTGAGTTTCTGCTCAAAATAAAATTGGCTTTTACCAACTGTGTGGTAACAAGGAGTGGCTGAATGTGACTTCATCGTGTCCAGACACCTTTATGTGACTTAATTGGGAGAGCAGGCCTTCAAATTTTTGGTGCAGTGTATCCCACTGTTGGTTGACATCCTTTAGTGCTATCGTAGTCCTAACTAGTACTCATTTTGCAGCCAAACTCTAAGCAGGCTGGGACAACAGGAGTGGGATGCAGTTTTGTTTGATTGGAGTGATGTAATGTCGTTTTGTCCCCTACAAAGCTCAGATTGTTTCCATTTTCCCAGAACAAAGCACGGTCGCCCCAGCTGGTGGAGGTGTGGACATAACCATTTGGGAGCCAAGGAATTTGGAGACCCACCAAAGGTCTCGGCAGTGGCAGTAGTGAAGGGACTGAGTTACATCCCTACCCGGGAGCCAGGCTGATGTTTGCATGTTTCTCTCCCAGGACTACACCATCACCATGTACTTCCAGCAGAGCTGGAGGGACAAACGCCTGGCATATAACGACCTTCCTCTCAACCTGACCCTGGACAACCGGGTGGCTGACCAGTTGTGGCTGCCTGACACCTATTTCCTGAATGACAAGAAGTCCTTTCTGCATGGGGTGACGGTGAAGAATCGCATGATTCGGCTCCACCCTGATGGGACTGTCCTGTATGGCCTGAGGTAAGTCTAAAAGGAATCTTTGTTGGTTGTGGTTGAGAATGACATCTCATCTAAACTTCCTCATTTCCAAAGACATTCTGGCAAGGCAAGGACCCAAAAGTCCAAAATATACTCCAGTGTTGCACAGTTTTAAGTATCTGTTCTTTCTCTAAGCTGGAAACAATTGTTTCCTTCAGGCCTCCAAAGTTTCCTGTGCTGCTATAGACAAACGCTGGAGATGGGAATAGTCTGCTCTGAGCTTTTCAGGTCACTGTCATTCATGTTGCATAACACTTCCATTTGAAACACTCATTTTCTATTGCTTATAATTTTCTGCAAGTTTGGCCTATGGAGATGAGACTTCGTTACTCTCGTATCTAAGGCTGAATTTCTGTAGCATTTGAGTCAAATCACTTTAGTCATTTTTTAGTATAAGATAGGAGACATGTTTTTGTGCAGTTAAAAAAATATCTCTTTACCAGGTCAAGTCTGAAGATTGAGGCCTGAAAGTTGATATCTAGTAGGGGAATAGTCCTCGGTGAGGAGGCTTTTTGTGGTGTCTGGAATAAATTAACGTAGGCAAGTGCACAGCCTTTGAAAGTGCTGTGCTCGTGTTCGGTGGAGGTGGCAAAGGTTGGCCACACTGTATTGTCTGAGTATGCAGAGATGCCACAGGAGGTAAGAAAGTTAAATGGAGGGGGCAGAGGGCTAAAAAGGGAGTTTGCAGCTATAGGTAAGAGCGCAGGTTTTGGATGTTGTAGCTGAGATCTAGGCAATGATTTTCCCAACCCTGTATTTGTCTGCTTTGAGCTTTTCTCCTAAGTTTTTGTGTTGTTTTTTTTTTTTCCCCCTTTTCAAGTACCAAAATTCACAGCTGGCTTTTTAGACCTGCCTCCACATTCACAAATGATTGCGATAGCAGCTCTGGGCTTACGTCCCAGTGCAGCAAAGGGGGAGGAAAGACCTTTCTCCTTCAAAGAGGGTACACCCACCCTTCCCATTTACAGTATCAGCTCCTCTGCTGCTTCATGTTTTGTAGCAAAGTCTGACTTTTTATGATTCCCCCCTCCCCCCCTCTTTAAGTAGCAGGGCTGTTTTGGGCAGGGCTGGGGGTAGGCATAGCAAATTAGGAGGCTGCCCAGGGCATCATCCTGCCGGGGCAGCAAGGTGGCTGTGCCCTGTGCTTTCCCGATGGCAGAGCCCTGGGAAGCCAAGGGAGCAGCAGTTGCTGCTGGTGCTGAGGGACAGGCTGTGGTACGTGGGGTGATGTATGGACTACTTTTTCTTTCCAAATAGCAGATGTCTCTTGCTGCAGGCCCAGAGACAGCAAAAGGTGCAACAAGCCCAACTGTGTGACTCTGTCCCAGCTCTGCCTCTCCTTTCCCAGAATAGGCACATCCATCTCTACCCCGGGCCAGCGATGTTGTTTGGCTGATACTGCCAGGGAGCCCTGAGCTGGCTTTATTGACCCACCACGAAGATTACAGCCTTCCCACAGCTGACTACCCCGAATTTCCTCAGTGTGTTAAAGCAGGAGTGAAGGCTGGGCAAGGAGATGTTTTGACTTGGGTTAGGTAGGAGCATAAATTCATCCTGTTGGAAAGGAGGGGGCAAAGAGCGCTGTTAAGCTCAGGCTGCTCTCTGCTGCTGAGCCAGCTCGCCTGAGCGCAGAGCTGCCTCCCCCAGGCTGGTGGGAAATCTTTGCACACACCTGCACAGCCAAAGAAGCAGAAGTGCTGGTGTATTTTTATCAGCTGCCATTTAGTCAACTTAACTAATGAGCAGTGCGAACCCTGCAGCACAGGTGACAGGCAGTGGAAGTCCTTGGAGGGTTTGCACTCGAGCTGGCTGGGGCTGGGACACCACAAGCATCTCCTGCCCTGTCCCTTCCCTTCCCCTCCCGCGGGGCCCAGCTCCCAGGAAGGGAGCTCGGCTCCCTCGCGTGACCCGCGTAAACGGGTGAGATGAGGAAAATTGCATCCAGTCCAAAAGAAAGAAAATGACAGCTGTTTGCCCCTGTTATTTCCAGGGCCATAGTAAGAGCTGCCTGTGTTGTTTTAACTTTTGGCTGGTTTTCCTGGAAGATGTTCTCTTGCCCCTGGAGAAAATGGCAGCTGCAAAAACGAAGCACTGAGCAACTGCAGGTCCTGTTCCCAAACTGTACCTCGGGTCAGGATGGCTGGCTTCTGCTGTCCTGAAAGCACTGGGGTTTCGGGGGACAAGCCAGCTGCCTTGAACGCTTGAAGTCCCTCTGCCTTTATTCATAGTGGTATGGGCAATGTTTTCCTTAGGGCTACTTTCTGCACTGGCTCCCGCACCTGCGATTTTGCTGACAAGAGTAGTGCTAGGTGCAGTTTTGCAGGTGCAAATAACGGTGATCCTATTCAAAAATACACAGCCACGCGCACAGCAGGTGTAAGCAGGTAAGAAAACAGTCATTGAGTATTCACCTGTGTTCCCTTTATCTTTGTAAAAATGCACCCATGCTTGTCCTGCAAACAGGAAGGAAGTGTTTTGAAGTCTGTTCCTGCATTTTTCGGAAGGATTCATAAAATGGAGTTGCCCCGAAGGAAGAAGGCCAAAGGAGGCAATTTCTGTTTCTATTCCTTTGTTTGCCTGTTTGTTTTTCCCCGAGCGACATGCCACAGCTCTTCTCCTTCTCCTGCTACCTTCTCGCCAGTCGCTTCCCCCTCCTCTGAGCTGATCCTGTAGCAAAGTGACTCAATCATGCTATTTGTGGCACAACAGTCATTTTTCTTTCCAGCAGTCTCTGATGTCAGAGACCGGGGAGGATGACACCCTGGCAGGCCCCTGCCTTCAGCAAGTGTTCGAGCGACCGGCAGGATCAGGCTCAAGCGCTGGATCAGACCCCAAGGTCCAAGTTAGCTCACACGGGAGTCAATGGGTATTTTGTTTCTGCCTTCAGTGAGAACAAGATCAGGCTTCAGATAACTTGTTTGCATGAGTAAATGAAGGCCTTTATTCCTCCGCTCCGCTCCATTGTGAAAGTTGCGTGTCAGAAAAGCATATGCTTGTTTTTGGTAGAATTAGCAAATTAGCGGATGAAGGGAGTGCAGCAGATGTAATATAGCTACATCTTAGGAAAGCGTTCGATACAAAAGCTTACTCCAAAATTAATTCACACTGGGCTCGGATTAAAAGCTGGTTGCCAGGTCTCCAACAAAAGGAATGCATAAACAGCAGCGGGCTGCGCCGGGGCGGTGATGCCGGGCTGCTGCAGGGCTGGAGCGGGGACTGGTGCTCCCTACCCCCTTCCCCAATGCCTTAGCAGATGGCAGAAATCCCAGGAGGGCAACNACGCCACGCTGGGAGGATGCAAACCGGCAGAACCGACAGGGGTTTTAGGAGGCGTAACTTAGCGTGATGGTGCCTGAACTCGCCTGGCCCCCAAACACCTCTCAAGAATTAAAAGTGCCTGTGAAGCACAGGAGAGCTGGTCACCTGTGGCACGCAGCAGGGAAGTGCTAAAATGATGGGGAAAGTCTGCAATATGACGGGAGGCTTAAAGGAGGTACCCTCAAAGACAAAGAGATCAGCCATCGGGTAGAGGAGGGAGGGGGATAAAGCAGAGAGGAAGAGCTGAGTAGCACTGGCTGAATTCAATATATTTTTCCTCCTAATGGCTTTTTGTCAGAAATTGCATTGGTTTCATCAAATTTTAAACAAAAAATTAGGGAGAAATTTTTCATTTAAGAAAAAGCATTTCAGAGAATGTTGACGTTTCACTCCTAATTTTATGTAGAGATTTTTTCACTTATGTCAATATTTCCCTCACTGTTTCAAGCTGCTTTACTACCACTATTGATATTTGAGAGTAACATAGAGAATCATCAAAGGCTTTCTCTGGACCTCCAGAGACTGTCTAGTCCACCGCTGCCACAATATTCAATAAGCTTTACATTATCACACATACAAGCTATACATTATGGTCTGAGATTTTTATTTCCATTTCTAGACCATGTAGCATCCATTTGTTAGTGAGACAAGTTGACACTTGTCAACTGCCGGTGTCATCAGTATTTTGCTATCTGTTTCCAGAGACCTAAAAATAGAAACAACTGTAACAATGCTAACAATCTCATATGGTAATTCAAAATCACATTTGAAACCAGCTTTAAAACAGCCGTCAGGGAATTCTTGAAGCTATTTGATTTCATTCTAATTAGGGACATAACCGGATACCAGCAAACCAGGTGATTTGAGGAGCCCAGACTGCATCCCTAAGCTTGCCGGGGGAGCGGGCGGGCTGGGATGCTGGGAAGCAGGCGCGAAGCCGGGTGGACAGCAAGCGAGATGCAGCGCCTGGCTGGCGAGGAGCCCAGGCAGTGTAAACTGAGCAACTGAATAACTGCAGAGGAATTTGATGATGGGGACTAAATCCTGTGCAAAGAGAATGAGGGATCTCCTCCTGCGAAGGTGGTAGTGGTGGTGGGGAGCATGTGCATGTGTTCTGTGGTTTTTTTATTCCTGTCCGTGATAGGCACTGCAATGAGGTGTGTTTTAGAGATGAAGCAGTTTGGGTGCATGCAAAGGTGCCAAGGTGCAGCGGGGCTCTGAGCCCAGTGAGCGCTCTCCTGGGGAAGCAGACCCCTGCTATCCTCATCAGTGTAAATACCTGCTCAGTGCTTAAAGCAAGGGGGAGAGAATTGTCATACTTCAAACAACTTAAAAAA
>RSEF01000004.1:13232696-13260941 GCA_003993805.1 Himantopus leucocephalus | reverse complement strand
GCAGTCCCTCCAGGGCTGCCCCTTCTGCTCCCCACGGCTGGGGCTCTGCTCATCTTGGAGACTTCTTCATAGTTCCCATCTCCAATCTGTGTCTTGATCACGACCCAGCCCTGTCTGTGTTACATGCCCCAGGGAGCAGCCTGGGGGTTATTGGGTTCTCCAGCTGGTAGTAAGGTTTCTGCTGCTCCTGTCTCACTTGAAGCCTGCTGTTTGCAGCTATGTCCTTGTTCTCTCCATGGGTTTTATTGGATTTTCTGCAGAAAAGATGGCCTGGTGGGTTAAGACTGAGAAGTTTTTTTCTGTACTGGGACCACTGAGCAATTTTCTTCTCCCATCTCACAGGCCAGAAGGGAAGAAATCCGTGATTTCTGCTTCCTCTTCCCTCCCTGAGAGAGGTTTCTCTGGAAATGTGAGAGATGATTCAGGCTCTACCTTGTTTCTAGTAGCTCTGCCGGCTCCCTCTGCAGATTAGGCAAAGGGAATAGAAATCTCTCCTTTGGCAGCTTGGGTGCCAAGAGTCCATCCAGCCGGCCCCTTGGAGCTGGGCCTGTAGCCCTGTACTGCTCCCACCATGGAGCTCTGCTTTGGGCCAGCTCCTTAGCACAGATGGGGAGGGGAGAGAAGAGTTTGTCAGGTTGGTGAGAGAAGAGTTTGTTAGGTGGGTGACAAGAAATGAGAATTTAATTAGGATCTCAGCTCCCCAGTTGAGGTTAAGGACAGATCCCCTTGTGCGTTTTTGCCTCTTAAGGTCGGGATGAGGGACTTAGCCAAAAAGACTGGAAGGACGTTCAATAATGTGTAATTTCAGAATAATCTTAGAAGCTGTGGAAGAAAATGGGACTCACTAAAACAGGATAAAGCAGCAAGCCAGAGCTGCTTCTCCATCCTTAATGTTGCAAGAACAAAGTCAAGCATCATCAGGGCCTGGCTGGAACTTCTGCCTATGCTACATCATGTATAAGTCTGACCTGTTTATTATCAAAAAATAGTGGTCAAGGAGTATCCACAAAGACCTGATTCCCACTGTCTCCTCACAGATCACTGAACAGCTTGTGTGCCCTGAGCCCCCGGCTCACCCTGGCAGCACCTCTTAGTCTTCCTGCTTATCCTATCCCTGCCACCAGTCTGAGCCCATCCCTGGACTCTGGCTATTCTTTGCCAAATCCCACAGGTTTAAATCATGGGTTACTGTTTTATTAATTCAACTTCATCCCAGCCTGATGCTGTTGAAGGAAGAGACCTCCTGCTCCATTAAGTGCAGGTCACTGTTGTCTGAAGCAACCGTGACAAACAAACTTCTTTTTAAACATCTTCCACTGGGGTCTCTCTTCTCCCCCAATCCAGTTGACAACTTGCCAGACACACAGCGTGTTTGGAATAGAATAAAGAGGCAGAAAAGCAAAACCTTGCAGCCAAGGCAACTCTGCTTTGTACACTCTCGGGGTGGAAAAACAGTTGATTTAGATGACTGGTACCCTGAGTACTAGTTTAGAAGAGCTTTTTTTTTCCTCCCCCATCTGAGTGCAGTGCACACTGTTATTTATCAAAGGATGCCTATGCAAGCACAGATGCTTTTGGAAACAGAGTGACCTTAGCAGGATTGTGCCAAGGCTTATGGAGTCAGTTTTGGGCAAACAGACACAAGGGGAAAATATTCCATATCCTTGCCTTGCTTGTGGTTCTAACGTGACCTCCAGGATTTTGCAAAGATCAGACCGTGTTAAAAGAATGGCAAAATTCACCACGGGTTTATAAATCCCTCCAGGCCCTTCGAAGTTTGTGCTTACTGCCAGGCAGAAGGTGACATTTGCCAGCATGTTTTTATGACTGACTTTGAGAATGTACAGGGCAAAAATTCAATTTTTTTTTTTTCCTATGTTCAGCAAAACAGCAATTTTGCCTCTCCCTCGCTCCTCTTAGGCACCAGAATTCCCTTATGAGCCTAACTTGCCCCATGGGGCGAGCCTGCACAAGTCCTGCAAAACCCAAGCTCCTTCCATCCGTTCTCCTTATTGCTGCAAACTGTTGTGAGGTTTGGGAGTCTGTATCCCGGGGGGGGGGGGGGGCGCGGGACGGGACAGGAGCACCTTCAGCTTCTCAGGACATCTGTAATCCAAAAAGTTGCAACCAGCAACTTAAAAAAAATGTTTGTCTTTTTCTGTGAGAGTGTTTGCATTAGTACCTGCATAATGACAATCCATACCTGCAAAATAGGGTAAGTGCCTGAACTGCTGGCGCTGTGTCCCCTTAAATTAGGAAGGCAATGGTGGAGGTATTTGGGCTATACTTCTCCTATTCTCAACCATACTGAATTTTAGGCAGCATCCTTTCGAAGCCAAAGGTATCAGGGAATGGTCCTGGGCACTGGACTCCAGTGGCCCGCATAGTCAGTTTGTTTCCTGGGTTTGGTCTGTGTCCATGAACAGTCTCTTGCACATTTCCCAATTAGAGCCCAGCAGACACTGGTGCCCATTCTCAATAGGTGTCTTGTGTGCTGCCAGACCCTTTTTCTGCAGGGTAAGTATTTAAGGGTAGACAAAGGCAGTTCCATACCAATTGACATTGGCCCTGGAAACCAGTGCAAGGCATGTTTAATTTGCTGGTATAGACACAATTATGATACAAGCAGTGCAGTAGTTTATTTTGTAAGGATGAGCTTAAGGAGAAAGGGACCACACTTGCTTTAGGAACCCCTCAAAAGTAATAGTCTTCCCCTCTCTCCCACCCAGTCCTCCATAGAGAGTTTGGACCCGCTCCTTTTGAAATCAGATGGTGTTTTGGGGAAGTAATTTTTGGCCCCTTGCACTTATAGCTGGTGAATTTGGTTCTCCCAACGCACTGGAAATGATCTAGAGGATGAATGGGTGGCTGAGGGCCTTCAGAGCTGAAGATTGGTAGAAGGTGATCTGACTGGGGCAGGAGCTGAAAGGGCGGCTGCCTTGGAGGCAGCCAGCAACAGGATAAGGAGGAGATGGAAGGGAAGACATTCAACAACAGCAGGTTTTAATAGCAGGTCAGAGCTCTATGCTGCTCTGTGTCTGTGAACTTATATAATCATTCTAAATAAGACAGAAGAAGCCATTAATAAGTAAACAGCGATGAGGAGGATCAGAGAGGGAATGAAATGGCTGGTGGTGTTCATGTCAGAGAACTGAAATATTTGTGGAGGACTGATGGTTTGCAGAAACTTGAGCATTCCCTCTTGAGCAGCGGCTGTGGTGGGACAGTCCTCTGCTGCTGCCAGGTTCAGCTTGCAGAGCAAGCAGTGGTGGAGGGACCGCAGGGTGAGGTTGCATTACCCTTTCTGTGCCAGCATCTGCTTTGTCAGTACAAGCCTCAGGTGGTCAGAGCTTTCCTCATTGTAACAAATCAAGACCTAGTACTCACCCAGTGTGACTTAAAGCTTCATGGCAGCTTTTCTAGAGATGGTCTCTACCTCTCCTGGGGTTGAAGGTAGCTCTCCAGAGTCAGATATCCATGCTGCTTTGGCTTCTGCTTGGATCCACTGGGTGCTGGCAGGGAAGGGGGATCTCCATCAGCCCACAGCCTGCCAGAGTTGCTTGACATCTCATGAATGCATGTCCCTTTGTTCTTTTTTTTTTTTTTTTTTTTTTNTTTTTTTTGAGATGTACGGTTTCTCCACAGCCCTGTCTTCCCCCAGATGAACTGTGTCCGCCTGCCAGCTGTGCAGCGGAGTGGCAGGGCAGTGAGGACTTGGCTGCTTGATAGCACGACTGCCTACAGACCTCAGGAGAAACAATTAGGGCAAGGACATGAATGTCTTTTCTGTGGGGAAGGAGGTGTAAAGGTTGTGACATGTGAGGGGGCTGACCCAGAAGCCCACAGAGGGGGCAGAGATTGAGGGAGGAAAGGGGAGTGGGAGCTGGAGAGGGAGGGCGGTGGTGGTGGTCAGGCTCGGTGGCTGGAGGGAGCGGGAGCGCTTCATTGAGCGCATCGTGCAAAGCACAGGCGAGCCTCTCCCCTCCGATGGGCAGTGTCTCTGTGAATCGCCGTCAAAGCAGATGAAATTTCACACCACACAAATTTTTTGAATTTAAAAGGGGAGGGAGGTGGGTAGGGAAGCGGGAGAGAAGGAGGGGGAGGGAGAAGATGCAGCCTGGCCGGGTGCCAGCGCCTCTTGCTAACGCCACGGGGAAGGTGGCATCCTTCCCCGGCGTTCCCTCCGGCCCCCGCGCTCCCTGCTCCCTTTCACTTTGGTCGCATCTCCTGGAGGCAGTGCGCTCTGTCTAGAGCTGTTTACAGAGCAATGGTTTGTTCTCTGTCTCCTCATCTCCTTTCTCACAGACTGAGTACCCACTTCTCCTCTGCTTTCTGTCTTTTAACCTCTCGTTCTTCTCCAGCTCTCCTTCCCCAGGCTGCTTTACCCCTTGCTTCCCCTGATCCCTCTCCTCTGTTCCTTTACCCTGGTGGCCTCCTCTCCTGCACTATCTGCTCTCCTGTCTCTCATCCTCACTCCTGCCTCCCCCATCAGTGCTCATGCCATCATTACTCTTTGAACCTCTCTTCATTTTTCCACCTCTTACTTTGCTTCCACCTTTATTGCCTGTTAACCCTGTTGAGACACCCAGGAGCTCCTTAGCACCAATTCCCCCCTCTATCTCTCCATCCAGTCCTCTCCATGCTGTCTTCTATGTGCCAAACAAACTCAACAGTTCAGAACGTATCAAGGCAATATGTTTATACCCATAAAAGCATGAGGCAGAGGTTGGTCCTGGGGCCTTCTGGACCAGAGGTGGCATATACTGTGACCCCACAGGGTCGCTGCTGTGCCTGAGTTTTGCTCCCTTTGGCTGCGAGAGGTGAGTGGAACCTCTCATCCCTTTACGAATCCCCCCTGCCCCTAGTACAGAGCCACCAGAGGAGCTAGAGAAATCTCTTGTCCTCTCTAGGAGCAAGTGAATGTTGAATCAGTCATAGAGGCCACAGGTGGACATTTCATCAACAGTGGCAGGTGCTGTGTAAAGCAATGACAGGGTTGTGATGCTGTGGGTCACCCATGGACTTCAAGCAGGGTATGGCAAAAGGAAGTTGGTGTCCAGGATGCTTTTTGAGATCTGAAGTCTAAAGAATTAAACATTCCCTTCCTCTCTGGGGTACCACTTGTTTTATCCCAAGTAGGGCAGGTTTATCAGGGTTTAGGAACCACAGAGGCAGGACCTGAGCTGAACCTGGTGCCCTGCGCCAGCTGCCGCTCGCATCTTGTCATGCTGCAGGAGCGCCACATCCAGGTGGTCCGGTGGAGCTGGTGTCCCTGTGCTTGCCAGGAGCACCTCACCGTAGGTACGGGGCATTACGGTTGAAATGCTCCAGAGGAACAGGTGGCTACAGCCCAGGACAGCTGCCTGTGGCTGTGCTACCTCTGCTCTGAAAACAGAACAAAACCTTCACCCTGCACGGTCCCAACTCTCACCTGCCCGAGCAGCGTTACATGGGCAGATCACCAGGAGTTTGGGACCTGTAGCCAACTGGGCTGTCTCTGGAGGATGCTGAACTATGCGGTGTGGATACACCTGCCCTTTAATTGGAAGGAAAGAGAAATTATCTGGCTTTTGAGGACAGATGCCCTGTTAATCTTGTTTTTCTCCTTTCTGTCCTACCTGTCCTGAGGTTCTCTTCTTTTTGAATCAACAGGGCTAAATTCTGCCCTGATGTAAATCTCTGCTGATATAAATTGGTGTGATCTTGCAAAAATCATTGGAGTGGCTCTGGATTTATGCCGCCTGTTAGTGTGAGCAGGATTTGGCGCATGGAGTGTGGTAGCCATAGCTCACTGTGTCGTGCTCTGCATTTCCAACCAGCACTGCAGGTGATAAGCAAATCCTGTCGAGAGGCGAGAGGGTCCCTCTCGAACCAGAAAAGGCTTCCTCTGGACGTCCTTTGTCTGGCCAAATTAGAGAGCCAGGTTGCAATTTTGGGATGGACACTGTGGAAAGGTTTTAGCCCACAGGGTCCCACAAATGGGGTGGAAAATTTTCATTTAATACATTTTTGCATCTCACACTTTAGGGAAAACAGGAAAANTGAACCAGAAAAGGCTTCCTCTGGATGTCCTTTGTCTGGCCAAATTAGCGAGCCAGGCTGCAATTTTGGGATGGACACTGTGGAAAGGTTTTAGCCCACAGGGTCCCACAAATGGGGTGGAAAATTTTCATTTAATACATTTTTGCATCTCACACTTTAGGGAAAACAGGAAAATGCATTTGTAACTGCTATTTCCCACGGGTGCCGTATAATATATACAGTATATGCCGTGTGCGGCATAGGGGGATGAGTCATACCCGTTCGTGACTCTTTGGTCTCAGCGCCTGGCTAGGATGGACTCTGCACCTGCCACCCTGGGCTTTCCTGGCAAGGTGCAGCTCCCCCCAGGTGTGCTTGGGATCTGCTCCTCCACCGTGGTCCCCTGTGCCCGGCTACCCTGGATTAGGGCGGGAGAGGCATCGCGTTTCCCACAGCCCTCCCAGAGGTGCCAAACTGGGAGGCTGTAAAAGCAATCCGTGCAATCCCAAAGCCATGGTGATAATTTTTAAATGTCTCCTGTCCTGTTACCCTTCTCCCCCTCTGAGCTTTTTCCTCCCCCCCAACCGCATTACAGATAAAAGGGTTAAGAGCTCACTTGGGCCCCCTGCTCCGCGAGAGGGCAGTTGCAATGTTGTATCTAGACCCAGTGAGGATATATATAAATTCCCTCCGTCTCTTCGGATCTATTTATAGCACGGCAGGCAGTGGCAAAGGCTCTCCTCAAGGCTTCATCTCCTACAAACAGTCTTCACAGACAGCAGAGAGATAAATTTAGCACACGAGATTTCTTAAAGAGCCAGCAGCTCTGCGGGGCTGCTCGCCTGCCCTGCTACAGCCCCTGCCCCGATACCCCCACCGGGGCAGTCCTCTCCCGCGGGTGCTTGCACCCCCCCTCACCCCCGCCTTCTCCCCCCATTTTCCAATTTGCTGTCCAGCATCACCCATTCTCCCCCTTTCTGGTCTCTTTTTCTATCATTGATGTTTTTTCCTTTTTTTTTTTTTTCTGTCTTTTTTGCTGGTTCGCCATCTCATCCTCCCTGCTTTCTTGTTTTTCTTTTTTTTCCTCTCTTTTCTCTCTCCCAGGCCACAGGGCTCAGAAGATAAAGCTTTCTCGTTAACAGTTCACTGGTTATGCCTACATAGTAAAAAACGTGTAGCTTGATTAATGCCTTCCAGATGGTTAATTGAAAAAAAGGGGGGGGGGGAATGCACCAAATCTCTCCCCCCTCTTTAGCGCTCTGCACACATACATTGCACAGGAAGAAAACTGCATTAAAGGGTGAGGGGAATGATATATTTGAGAAACAGGGGCAGCCTGTTAACTCCAGGGCGGCATTGCCAGCCTGGTGAGTTAGCTGTTGATTTGCTCTGCCCCTGCTTCATGCCCTCTTCCCTCGTCTACCCCATCCCAAAATTCCCCATCCCGGGGAGCAATGCTCCTTCATGTACAACACGTAACACACCAAACCCTCCTTACACCCTCATGTGAACCCCGCTGTGGGCACCGTGCCACTGCACCCCCACCTCCTGCTCTGCCACCCCCAAAGCCATACTGACCCTCATTCTCTTCCTATATTTATTTTCTGGGGGGATGCACACACACCCCATGTGTCATTCATGAATTTTGATCACACGGTTCATCAATCAGTTGCGCAAGAATGGCTCTGTTAGTCGAGCCGTGAGCCCGCAGGAGCAGAAGGGCCCCATCGGTGGGGTCTGGGCTCCTGCATTTGGCAGTGCCAAAGTGGGTGCGATGGAGGGGCCGTGGGTGGGGACGTGGGGGGCTGCAGTAGGGTCATTGGGGCAACTCAGGAGGAAAGAGAGGTGATAATGTGGTCAACTATTCTTCTTCATAGATCATTGCTGGGCAATTTAATCAATGCATCTTCTGTCTTACGGACACGTGTCGGCTGTCTCCCTCTTACAAACTGACATGCCTCTCTTCTTCTCCCCCTGCCCGTAGCTCTGCCTACTCCCGGTTTCTTTGTCTCTCTCAAGGGAGAGACAGAGGAGGAACACAAATCCCTCCCCACCCCGTTAATAGAGATACTGCCTTGCTGACGTGAGTCACTGAGGGTTTAAGCTGTGCAGTTGAGGGTGAGCCGCATCCAGCCCCCCGCCCCACACACCTCCCACCACGGATCTCCCTGGTTTCCAGGGAAACAGCGGCCCCAAATGCGGCCTTTCACGTCTGCCTTTCATTTCTCCTTTTTTTTTTTTTTTTNGATTTTTTTTCTCTGTTCCCCTGTCAGGATCACCACCACGGCCGCATGCATGATGGACCTGCGGAGGTACCCCCTGGACCAGCAGAACTGCACACTGGAGATCGAGAGCTGTGCGTATGCCTCGCGCCCGCCCTCTGCCACGCGGTGCCACCTGCCCCAGCTGCAGCTTCCCGCTCACGGGATGCCTCCCAGGGGTGTTACAGGCCACCCCTCCTGGACGATGTCCCCTGGGGCAGGACCACGTTCCCTCATCTAAACTCCATCCTGAGGGGACCTCATGGGTGAAACGCCCAGGAAAATAGAGCTCTAGCAGCAGGCTGGGCATTAAAAATCACTCTCGCCCTCAGGATGGTGGTGGAAGCCTCCCTTAGCCCTAAGAAAGCCCCGGGAGCCTGCCCCCACTCTGCGCGGGAGGTGGGACCCGAGCCCTCCTGCAGTCCCTCCCTGCCTGGATCTTCCCTTGACTCCTGTGGAAAGCCTCTCCCGACCGCGCTGGCGGAGGAGGTCCGACTCTCCCTCATAAAAATGCACCGCAGTATCCCCGCAGGAGCGGTCCAGAGCAGCAGATCTCACAGTAATGATGATGCAGCTTCAGTGGTGATTATCAGAGAATTGCTTTTTTCATAAAAGAGGTCCCACAGCATCCATAGTTGGAAGGCGCCGTGCCGCCTTACCAGCCCTGCCCGCGCCTGGAAGCCCCCTTCCCGCTCGCCGCTCAGGTTGCTTGGGACACACAGCCATCGCAGTGCTTAGCGTGGCGGGTAATGGGATGTAAATTAGGTCCTGCTGGAGGCACTAATGACATGTCATTTCTGGCACTCCTTAGCATTTTGAGAATAGTTTACGGTACAACCAAGAAAACAGAAGGCAGAGAATTACCCACAGTTCCCCATGTTGCGATTTTGTTCTTAATGGGACATGTCAAGCCAATTTGTTAGTCGAAGCTACGTTTCCTTACAATATTTCTAAGATCCACGCAGAGATGAAGGGATTTGATCGTTTCCTTCCTCAGAGCTTTTGTCTTTTACACACTTGCACATTCAAAATCCGCAGGGCTCCATTTTGTTTCCTTCCAAGTCCACACAACTCTGGAATAACAGTCCTTTTATGGCTGGCTTAAAAACCAAAGTATATATAAAAAAAAATACAAAAAACCCCACCAAAATAGCCTTCTGTGGTGCAGGGGTGCTGGGTTTGTACAGCAGCAGCAGGCAGCTGGGATCTCCTTCCCCACGGCGGCTCAGGGCTCTTACCTGCAGGAGATAACCAGTGCTGGCACTGCCTGTTGATCCCGTCCCTCAGTCCCAAAAATAGCCCTCACCACATATACCCCTGCCGAGCCGTGTGCCAGGATTCAACAAAAACCTGATGAGGCAGGCAGCAAACAGGCTGTTAATCTGACGTTTTAAGACGTCGTATCAATACTTTATGATATTTCAGGTTGAAATGACTTGTCTTTGTGAAAGTTCTTTTACTTTTGGAAAGTAAAATGGAAATTTGGTTTTCTTTTGAAAGCTAGAAATCAAAGTGAAGCATTTATTTTTAGACTGAACAACCTTTCCCTTTAGAATCACTTTAAAAAATGGCTTCCTGAAAAACATGTTTGATTTCATATTGCATAATGCCATAATAATAAAAAAAAAGTACAAAAATCGGTACCCAATACCAGCGGGTCACAGAATGAATGGAACAGAGCTAGTTAACTGCGAGATCTCCTAAAATTAGTTACTGTAATTTGACATTTTCATTGCTGATCAGGAAGTAAATTTGAAGTCACTGCTGTTAAATTTGTGGGTGATGAAGATAGCAGTCTGCGTGGCTTGCTCGCTGCACATTTGAATACCTCCCAATTTGAATACATCCAGAATGCATTTGAATACAGCTAAATGCGGAGGTCTGTGCCTGCATGCGGGAGCGCGGGCCAGTCTGCCAGACTGAGGGACTGGATACCGCATGGGTATCGACCGGGGGAAACGATGAAGGGACGGCAGCCCCGAGCACCGCTGCTGGAGGTTTCGTAGCAGGGCTCTGACAAAAAGGGCTGGAGCGAGCCTTGGTTATATAAACCAGGGGAGCCGTGAGTCAGAGCAGGGAATCGATTGGCCTCTGAATATGTCACTGGTGAGACGGGGAGAGGGACTCTGTCTATATTTGGTTTCCAAAATTTAGAAAGGAAGTTGAGAAATCGGAAGAGGTTGAGAAAAGATGCTAAAAAGTGGTTCAAGGGCTAGAGCAGATGTTTTGCAGTGAGAAACCTCAATAGCTCAATCTGGTTTGTTTACTGCAAAGGAGGTGGAGAGGTGACTTGTTTACAGGCTGGGTGCACCTCTGCAGAGGGGGAGCGCTGGGTGGAAAGGGCTTGGTAACCTCCTAGAAAAATTCGGAATAACCACCAGAGTCTCAAACTCTCAGCCAGATGAATTCAAATGTAAAATGACACACAATGTTTTTAGCTGCAAGAGTGTTTGAGCCGCTGGAATCGACCACTGGGAGGAGTGGGGGACTTGGCTGTTTCTTGCTGCTTTCCACACTTGGTCTCGGTGCTCTGGGAGAGACGCTGCAGCCAGGTGCAAATACCAGTTCCTGTGCATAAAGCTGGTACTCGAGGCAGTGCAACAGCCTGTGACAACCCAGTGTCTGCAGCAGATGGGATGACAACGTAAGGGTCCTGAATCTCTGTGGGCTTGTGGGTGTGGGTGCTTTACCACTTACTGCCATGGGAGCAGGAGCATGCCATGGGGGGAGGAGGTGGAGCCCTGGCTTAGAAGGTTTACATCAGAAGCAGATCTGGCATGGCATTTGGAAGATTGTTATTATTTTTTAGCACTCATGAATAAGCGCAGTAATGACTGAGAGCGCAGGATGTGGGCTTGGAGACTACACAGTCATCAAATAATTCAGTTTGGGAAGAGACCTCAGGGTGTCTCTAGTCCAGCCCCCAGCTCAAAGCAGGGTCAGCTGTGGGATCAGACCGGGTTGCTCAGCTCTTTGTCCACTTAGGAGCTGCAGGATGACACCATCCTCAAAGGTTCAGCTCGGTTCTGGGGTAACCTCTGGCCCCTGAGGCTAGGTAGAAGAATTTCTTCTCCGTGGTACATTCAACAGCTCTTCATTCCCCTGATGCCACAAATACACGGGTGCTGGGTTTGGTGGCAGCTCTCCCTAGTGGATGTTAGCCTTGCTGGGTATTGCTAGCCAACTGCCTCTCTGCTGCGAGGGTTTGTGGATAAGGCAGGCTGTCGTGCTGCAGTGCAGGTTGTGAATAAAAGCTAAAAGCTGTCTGTGCGTATAGGTGAAGTTTATTCTCTAACGGAAGCTTTGCACCATGCCATACCAAAACCTGTATGTATNGTACCAAAACCTGTACGTATCTGACTGTTTCTTTGCACACAGAGGTGCTCGCATGCGGCTCTGCACTTTGCTTAGAATAAGAGGTCACCCCTTGTGCAGCAACAGCCACAGTGATTCGAAACACAGCTTGCCACAAGTGGCATTAATTTTCAAGTGGAGATGAATCCTTGCCCACAAGGGCAACGGGCAGTGCTGTGAACATCACACTGATGGGAGGGGAGCTGCATGATTTTGTCCCCTGGGCCTCATTCCCCATGATTCCAGAGCATCTAAAGAGTCTTTCTCCTGGGACTGTGGCTTTGGGCTCCTCAGCACTTCCAGCCCGTGCAGCCCTGTCTGGCACGTATAGTTTGGGGTTAAAGTGAGAGGCTGTACCCTTGACTGAGTTAATAAGTCCATTACCCTGAAACGTAAGGGATGAGTATTTGTTACGAGCCTGACTCCCTTTCCTCTCTTCTCCCATTACTGCTCTTTTCAGCCAGCACTGGGTAAAAGCAGCCCTCCTTCTCAGAGAGTCCCTCCACCTCCTGGCCTCAAATTTTGACTGAGAGTACTTAGAATAGGGAGGTGTTCTGATGCTCAAATTTTTTTTCAACTGCTGTTGTAAATCTTTTTCTCTCTGGGAATTTTTAATACTTACATGCCCTGTTTACCTATTCGCCACCAGAACGTATTGTGTCGTCTCCCCCTTCTGGTAAAAAGAGGCATTTTTTAAAAAGCAAAATGCCGTGTTTGGTGCATTTGACAGAGGCTTCTGATGCACAAGTCCCTGTCATGTCAGCCATGGAGATTATGTAGCGTAAGTCAAGGCTTGATGAGCTGCTTCTCACCTTTTTCTCCTGAATTCTAGCCAGAACGGGGAGTTCTGATCATTTTATTCCTCTTCTCCTGGGGATTGTACTGCCAAGCTTAGCTGAAGAAGAAAAGTACGTCAGCAGGGAGGGGCTATGCTTGCTGTCTGGTGGTGTGGGCTTTCCTTTGAATCCTCTTCCAGATCACCTTAGTGAAAATGGGGGTGTCATCTGCTCCAGCTTGTCAGCTTAAGTCTCTCTCTGTGCTTCTTCATCTCTGCAGATGGTTACACGGTTGATGACATTGTCTTCTTCTGGCAAGGAAATGATTCTGCTGTCACGGGGATGGAGGTGCTGGAACTGCCCCAGTTCACCATTATTGAGCAGAGGCTGGTCAGCAGGGAAGTGGTCTTCACCACCGGTGAGTCTCTGCTGAAGGGATGCGATGGAATGTGCAAACCTTCTGCTGATAAGCGTTAATGTGGTTGTTCCGCTGATTCAGATGCTGAATCCCTAACTTAGCATCTAGGCTTCAACTTAGGATCCTGTTCCTTTGGAAAAGAGGCATCTTCTGTGTCCATCAAGTTTGCTTTTTTTTTTTTTCTTTTGGCTGCTTCTCTTCAGAGACTTACAGGATCAGGGGTATTTTTGCTGCAGTTTTCATTTGTCAAAATACCAACTGAGCTCAAAACAGAACCTCTTTAGAAGGTTCTCAGCCTTTACTTTATTTTGTGGTTTGTAATGAGCTCTTGAAGATAATGT
This sequence comes from Himantopus leucocephalus, assembly GCA_003993805.1. Taxonomy (NCBI): domain Eukaryota; kingdom Metazoa; phylum Chordata; class Aves; order Charadriiformes; family Recurvirostridae; genus Himantopus; species Himantopus leucocephalus. Next base: position 13,247,770 of record RSEF01000004.1, on the reverse strand, counting down.
AGGTATAATAGTAAGCAGCAAGTTATCAGTTGAGAAGAAAGTGGTCTACGAAATGATGCAAACCCATCTGTACACGGCAATAAAAAGATCTGGAGAGAATATCTTGGAAGATTCAGATACTGCCAGTTGGAAAATTGGAGGGGTTTGGATTTTGGTTGCTGTCTTCACTTTGGTCTGGCATGGAGTTCACTGCCAAAACAGTGTGCCACACACCTGTCAAATAGGACAATTTTTGGAATGCCATGAAATCCTGAGCAGCCTGAGTCTATCAGCGGTGGTGGCAGATGGTGATGTTGTTACAATAGTGCCTTGGGGGCGTGCTGGGAGCAGAGTCCCATTGCAATGGTAATCTAGAGACCCACAACAAGAGGCAATATTCCTCCAAAAGAAGTTTGCAGTCTAAATAGGTAAGACCTTCAAAAAAAGACTGCTGAAATACTGTGTTCAAGCTATGCAAATGGCACATAATGGTGAAAGAACATAACCTCCTTTTTCCCAGTCTGCCTCCTTGATCATTAAAGACTGTTATTCTGTTGTTACTTTAACTGCCAACCCACGATTACACCCATATTCCAGGCTGCTGTGTTGCCTAAGGGACGGAGGTGGGAAGGAGGAATGACTTGGACTTTGTTTCACAGCAATGAGAGAGGCCCTGCTTTGTCCTTGTCAAAATGACCCTGCTCCAGTGGAAGGACTGTAAAATACTTAGTGTCATCACTATCCCCGTTAGGTTTGCTAAAAGATTAGGAGGAAGTTGCAAAAACTTGGGGAAAAAAAAAAGACCTATGGATTAACTAACAGTACTCTATTTGCATATGAATTTGCCCAGTCTGACCATAACCTATTCTTAGAACAGCATGGGAAAAATACGATTCAGATCTTCATTGCTGTTTGGAGGAAAAGCTAGCACATGAAACACTGGAAAATCATCTCACTGCATCCAGATATAGCGTTAAAGTCTCCTGTGTAAGCCGATATCAAACTGGCACATACCATAACAGCAATTTCAGCACTGAACAGACATTCTCCCATGATTTCCCATATAATAACGTAACTTATGTAGAGTTTCCTTTCTTCCTAATATTCTGAGCCAACTGAGCAGACTCTGAAGAGCCCCCTTCCAAAAACTGATGAGTCTGCAAAACCAAATGAAGAAAAAATAGAGATTTCTTATTATCTCTGCCTCTTGAGAACATTTTCCAAATAAAATTTCAATTCCTAACCTAAGCTTGTACCATAAACACAGCTTTGCCCTCCTTTCAAACAACATCTCCCTTTAATATCTCATTGACAGGTTCATATCTGCGCTTATCCTTGAGTTTCCGGATTAAGAGGAACATTGGTTACTTCATCCTGCAGACTTACATGCCATCTATTCTCATCACCATCCTGTCCTGGGTCTCCTTCTGGATCAATTACGATGCTTCTGCTGCACGAGTGGCACTGGGTATGTACCTTTTTATTATATATTGAAGAAGGTGGGTTTTTTGAGGGAGATCAGCTAGGACAGCTGTAAGAAAGAAAATACCTTTTTCTTTATGAGGTAGCAGCTAAGCAAGCCACACAGGTCTGCTAAACTTGTTGTCCCAAATGAAGGATATTTTTTCTGAAAAAGAACTTCAAATTTTCAGCCTGAAGAGCTACTTTTTTGTTCAGAAGTATCAGTACTTCCCAAGCTTGACTATATTATTTGAATCAGTAAAAGTTCTACCATAAATTTCTATGGGTGCAAGTTTAAGCTCTACAACAAAAGCATAAATAGTCATAGAATCTCAGACATGTGAGACTGACATGCCATGAGCCCACCAGTTCCTTCACCTGGTTTGTACTTGTTCTCATAAGAAGAGAAGTCCAGGTACCTCTTGGTCAGCAGGTGTGCTAGGACCAGTTAGTTGGATGATAAATGCTGAAGGTGGGGGGCCAAAGAGTAGTAAGAATGGTAAGTGAATAGCTAAAAGATGAAAAAAATAAAGGAAGTGGCATTACACATTTTCATTATAGTTTAGGCCCTGTACAGACACGTTTTGTAGCTGAAGACCTTCATAAGCAAGGCAAATGTGGGACAGTAGCTAAAGTCCAAGTTTTTCTTAAGCACATGCTCCCGTAAATAGGAATGTTTTCCTACAAGAGGAAAAAAAATGAGGTCTTTTAAGCGACAGAAGGGAAGTGGGGGTGGATTGCAGATGAGGATTTTGAAGAAGGAACAGGAGAAAGGGGGGATGGCTGGCATATGAGAATGGGGCTGTGCAACATGATAGAAAGTTCAGAGGAAATCGGAGAGCCAAGGAGGGAGAAGGATTTTGTCTGTGAGGGGAAAAGTCTCAGAGAGGCAGTGGAGCACAGGTAGAGGCTGGGTCTTGCAGAAAAGCTTGGGGGCTTAAATTAGCTGTAGGAGAAGAAACAGTTTGAGAAGACTCAGAGGAGGGATGGTTTGTACAAAGATATAAAATAGGTGATTTGGCTGTGCTTGCTTGGAGATGCTGGAGCAGGGACACAGGGAGGGAACAAGAAGAACACAGTAAATTAAAAAGGTAAGTTGCATTGACAAGGGTATAATCAGTGAGAGAAGAAAAAGAGACCATGGCAGACATTGCTGGCACAGAGAAAGTACAAGCAGAAGGGTGGACATGAGATGCACAGCTGTTGAATTTCTGCTGACATCTGGATTCAAAGGAGAAGACAGAAGAAAAACATTGTAGATCAGAACTGGAACAGCTCTCCCTAAACTGTTCCTGACAGCTCTCTATCTAACTTGTCCTTAAAAAGCTCCAAGGAAGGAGACTCTGCAGCCTCCTCTGGGAACTTTATCTCCAGATTTACTTGCTCGTACAGTCAAAAAGCTCTTCCTTGCTTCTCTCCTAAGTCTCCGTTGCAATTTGTCCAGTTCTTCATAGAGACCTGGAGAATGATCTATTCCCCCTTTCTTTGCCCCAGATTTCTGAATATTTTGACTACTGTCTAAATATAGACAATATAATATATTGTATGTATATAAATAGATTCCCCTTCTCTTTACTCTTCTGTGAACTGAAGACTATTAGTTCTTTAAACCTTTTATCAGGAATGACACTAAAGGCATGATAAGGGTGAAAGGGAGTGTGTCCAGGATGCACAGAGAGGTTTGAGGGCCATCACTGTAGAGGTAGGGCTGAAACCAGAAGAGCAAATTAAGGTCATGGAGACTAAGAGAGCTCCCAACAGAGAGATGAGGAGGAGGGACACTAGAAGAAAAGGAAGTCAGCAAGGTAGTAAGAAAAGCAGCAGAGCTGAGCCAGACAAGCAGGAAAAGAAGACTAGGTTGAAGAGGAAAAGTTACTGCCCCCAAAAGACGCATGAAGGCTTATTGCCATCTTTTTGAAGCTGGCAGAAGACTGCCAAAGAGACAGATCTGAGGCCACTCTGACAGTCCAGAGAAGGGAAGAGGCTGAGAAGAAACAAAGAAGAGGACTGAAGCTTTGAGAGTAATCATGGTGCATCAGGCTCTTGGAGACTGAGTAGATGGGGAGAAAAGTGTTCATGGGACCAAGAAGTGTTTATTTAAGATGTAGGAAATATGAGTTGGCCTAAAAAGGAGAGCGTGAGAACCATGGGAGGAATGTGTACAGATGATGACTGAAGTAGTCAGTGGTAAAGTTGGTGAGAGGAAGGTGGGGAATTGATGGGGTCAGGGATGTAGACAGAAGACTATGAGGCAGGCCAAAAAAGAGCACACCATGAAGAGGGAATCTCTTCGCTCTTTCTTCTATTCATGACATTGGAAAGACACAGCAGATTACAAATTCATGTCAAGGATACTGAGGTGTTCAGTAGTGCCCAGAGTAGCCTGATGAGTTCATGATGTGGAAAAAAGGGAGAAAAGGTTCAGAGACTGAGAGCAAAACTGAATGTTTCCTACCACACTGAGGGAAAGAAGGAGGATCAGGCAGGACTTAAAGAACCAAGGTCCAGAGGATGTTGATCCCCATCGTCCTGATGATATTCAGCTTTGACATTTTCTCCCACTGTTGGTGGCTGGTTTATTATCTGCAGTGATTTGTACTGGGCAGCTGGGCTTAGAATAATGACAATTTTCTTCCCAGTTGCACTGCTCCCATCCCTCCTGAGGCTGTCCAGCTCGGAGGAGGGATGGGGGAGCTGAGAGTGACATTTCAAGAAACCATCCCACCTTGGTAACAGAGCACCTACCCTCTCCTTACAGGGGTCACCACGGTACTTACAATGACTACCATCAACACCCATCTCCGGGAGACTCTCCCCAAGATCCCTTACGTCAAGGCTATTGATGTTTATCTCATGGGCTGCTTCGTCTTCGTGTTCCTGGCGCTCCTAGAGTATGCTTTTGTCAACTACATATTCTTCGGGCGAGGCCCCCGGCAGCAAAAGAAACAGAGTGAACGGATCAGCAAGGCCAACAATGAGCGCCACCGTTATGAGGAGAAGAGGGTGAGAGAGCAGGTTTGTCCCCTTCTTTCATTGTGGCAGGAGAATTCAGACTCTCCACTGTTCATTCAGTCCTGAGTGAGCTGTGGAGCAGCCTTTCTCCTCCTCACAAGGGATTAACTCCAGTTCCCCTGTCTGGTGATCACTGACAATCTTTTCTCCTTGGTCATTTTGTCATCAACCTCAAGCCATTCTCATCAGGACCATCCTCTTGCACGAGGCAGGTGTACCCAAAAGTAACCCTGTGGCTTTTGGTCCTACTGTGTTGGCAGAATCACACTACCCCACTCAAAAGTTTGCTGCAAGCTCATGTGCCTAGTCCTTCAACTCCAGCATCAATGGATAACATTTTCAAATGCAGAAGTCCAGGTTCAGAGCTCACAAATGACCCAATCAGTGGTATTGTTACGCAAAAAACAGTTCAGAATCACCCCTGATGGTGTGGCCCTGTGTGCATTGTACACAGGACATCCCCGCTACCTTTCTCTCTGTCTTCCGTGTTCTAGGTTGACCCTTATGGTAACATCCTCCTCAGTACTCTGGAGATGAACAACGAGCTGCTGGCCACAGACATGATGAGCAGTGTTGGCGACTCTCGAAACTCTGTCATGTCCTTTGAAGGCTCAGGAATCCAGTTCCGCAAGCAACTGGCCTCTCGGGATGGATTTGGTCACCACCCAACTCTGGACCGCCACGTCCCGCTGACCCACCATGCTGCAGCCCGCAACCGTGCCAACTGCCGTCTCCGCCGGCGGTCATCTAAGCTGAAGCTCAAAATCCCAGACCTGACAGACGTCAGCACCATTGACAAGTGGTCACGAATCATTTTTCCAATCACCTTTGGATTCTTCAACCTTGTTTACTGGTTGTACTATGTAAATTGATGCCTGCAGCCTCCAAGAGAGATAGGGACAGACACTCAGACAATGACAACACAGGAGTGTTGTGGTCTTTTGGGTTTGGGTTTTACTCTTTACTATCATTATCATTTATTCCTTTGATTCATTAGATTTATTCTAAGCTTACTCTTCTCTTTTCAGCACATGTAGAACCACGGAGTGTGGGGGGGAGGTAAGGGAGAGAAGGGTATACGGGAGGGGGTTTGGTTTCAGGGAGGGATGTGTTTGTCTCGATTTTGGTTTCCTGCTGAAGGACTTAAACCATTGTAAAAAAACCAACAAAAACACCAAAAACCAAAAAAGAAAGAAAAAAAAAGAAAAAATTACAGAAAAAAAAAGGAAAAACCACAAAACACAAAAAAAAACCCAAACAAGAAAAGTTTAAAAAAAAGGGGGGGAGGGAGATTTAAAGAAACTGAGTCAAAAACTGGTGGGGGGGGATAGGTTATCTTTGGCTGTGCTCACTAATGCGCTATCCTCACTTCCATTTCACTACTGAATTTCATCTTTCTCTTCTCAGTATTTATTTTTTTTTAATCTTTCGTCTGTCACTGCTCTTAACCCCTTCATGTTTATTCTTTCATGGATTCATGAGATGGTGGGGTTTCATTCTCATGCTATGAGATTTCTCTTTTCTTTTTCTCTCTCCCTCTCTCTTGCTTACAAGCCTAAAAGAATCTTTTAAACCAACAAATAAAAAGAATATTTATTTTGGAAGAGCTGGGAAGGGGGGAGGACAAGGCAATTATTCGGGAGGGAAGGGGCTATGTGGGGTTATGGGAGGGGGGGAGGAGGGAGCTTATCAAAAACAAAGGCACATTTGCAAGTTGCCTTTTTCCACCTTCAGGAGTTTGCAAGCTGTTTTTCCTGTACGAATGCGTGTGTGTGCGTGTGTGTGCGGCGCATCTGTGGGCGTGTATGTGCGCACGTATGTAGATACGGATGTGTGTGTGCAAGCATGTTTTGTGGGGAGGGGAGCTGGGGAGGGGGGTTTTGTAATGTCTTTTGTAGAAAGAGAACACAGATGACATTTAACCGGCAGTGTTTTGGGGGGAATGGCAGGGTTCTGTTTGCTCATTGCAACTTTGCAAGGTTGGAGATGGGAGTCCCAGCTTACATTAGAGAGACAGAGCTGGGGAGCTAGATTGTGCAAATATATACTTGCTGAGGAAAGAGAGTGCTGCTGTCCACCGCTGGCATCTGATCTCTAGTAGACTAAGCTGATTCAGTCCTGAAAGGAAGGGCTGTTCCTAATCATTCCCACCCTGCATTTTTCTTACTGAGTTTGGGGAGAAAAGCGGTTGCAGGACTCTGAAAACTCAACCCTTCCCCCCCTCCCCAACCCCGCTCTTTGTGCCAGACAAGGGACTTCACACTCCAGCGCTCTGAGTGACCGTAGCCTATGGCAAGGTGCAGGAAAGGGTGAATGTCATTTATCCTTGTTGTGCTGCAGGACAAAAAAAATCAGGAAATGATAATTATCCCTTTTCCTAAGAAGTTCAGAAGCAAACGATGGGCTGGCACCCTCTGATCTGTACTGCTTCTATCAGGCCTTGCTTTATGTCTGTTAACACATGCAGAGTGTAGAGAAGAGCACCCTGTGTCCCTTCTTGCAGAAGATGCAACTAAGGATGCAGTAGAGCATCATCCCGCTGGAAGACGATGGTCTTCAAAGACTGAGCAGGGTGAAGGTTGCAATGAAAATGCTGAGCTTGTCAGTGCTTATGGAAGCCCCTAAGTCTGTAGCAGCTTCCATCCACAGGCACTCATTATAAAGGTGCAGAAGGGTAACTTGGCCTTGGACAGCAAGGTCAACTTTTTCCAAAGGAGCCAGTGACTTTCAGGAAAATCACTGAATATTTGGCCACTTTGGCAATCACTGATGATTTATCTCCCTTATAGTATTAATAAAAGCCATGAAAATAATAAATTCACAAGTGCAAAACTTTAACCCTAGAGTCATTCTGCCATTCCTGGAGTAATGCTGAGAACCTTGTTCTTACCTGGTGGAGGTTTTTCCATGCCAGACACACAGGCACACACATACTGCCTTGAATTCAACCATCTTTTTATTTTCTTGCTAGCATTCTCTTCCTTTTTCCTTGATTCCCATTGCTTGGGAGAGCAGAGTGATCCTCTGAGACCAGGGAAACTCCTGTTTTTCAGATGACAGATACATCTAATGCACATCTTTTCATTCACTGATTTATGTCTGTACAGTGCTATGAAAATGTGAATCACTCTAGGCCTGACCTAGTAACACTTAAGTCATGGAAAGTTTTGCCTTGACTTGGATGAAGCAGGATCAGGACTCATAAGTATGTTATTTTTATATCAGTAATGTGTCTTATGCATTTTCTACTAATAGAATCCCAAGCATAAAAGTAGAGCATCCATCCTCCTCAGTCACCCCCAATCTCTGTCTCTCTCTCTCATGTTCATGCATGCACGCATTTGGTCCAGGCTCCCCTGGACTCACCAAGGTTTTAGCACAACTGTTAAATCAGACTTAGATTCCCAGCTGCCCTGCCGAACAATCTCTTGCTGGATTCCCCATTCAAGAGTGATGCTGTTGAAAATGGGTGTTCCCAGTGTTATTGCAGTTTATGGTCTAGATGGGTCTGCAGAGGAATAAGAGTCTGAGGAGTGCATGGAGCTGGGTGATAGGGCTAGGGCTGGACGGGGTAGTTTCATCAACCCCGTACACAGGAAGTTAAAGCTTGGCCAATGGAGATGGTTACATTTACTAGTGGGATTCTATTTGGAAATGGCTTTTAAATGTTTTAATGGAAGTCATAAAGTTGTGACATGTCATAAAGTCATAAAGTTCATGACATCAGCAGTATAATGTAGGTGCATATATGCATGTCAGATGACTGCAGTTCCCAGATGGAACCTGCTGATCAGCAGGTTCTGTTTTTAAGGGGAGTCTAACAAGCTGATTGATGATTAAATAAAATATCTAAACACTTACCCTTTATATATGTGATTGCAATGTAAAGGGTGATCAGAATGATAGAATGGAAAAAAAGAGGTAGTTATAAGAAGCCTATTAAGATTGAAGGGAGAACAAATGGCCACACGGTAAGAAAGTCTGAAGCTGAGGGAGTTGGGTCAGGAACTCCAGTAATTTGCTAGTTGTAGTAAAAGCCTGACAAACGTGTGGGAGGACTTAGGCACCTGAGAGCTCTCTCAGCTTGTCCCAGAGACCGGCAGGGGCAGCGGCACACAGAGGATGCAAAATCCACCTATGTTCTTTGCTGCTTGGGTGCTGAGCCCCACATGGAGTGGGGTCCTGACCAACCCCATCCAGTGCCCTGCAGGTACAGCCCAGGGCCTCCAGTAGCTGGAGATTAGGCACAGGGGGGGCTGTGTTTAATATTTGAGGCTTCAATCAGAGATTGAGCCCAGAATTTCGTAGCGACAATCCAAAAACTTTCCAGGGAAAAAGCACTGCTCAGCTGATTTCTGCACCTCCTGGGACTGGGAGCCGGACTCCTTTGCTATTGCCTCGGTTCTCTGTTGGCTGGGTTCTCTTTCTTATCAGGAGTCATCCTAGTTTCTCTCTTTGAATGTTTCTGACCTGGTATTACCAGGTCAGTTTTACTTCATAGAGTCAGTCTTAGTATATCCAGACATCTGGACTATTTGGTCCTACACAATAATCTTTGCCAAAGAGTGTGCGGTCAGGACTTTTCACAGTTCAGGAACTGCCTTATAATTTCTGGTGACAGGGCAGAATGATGGAGAACAACTGAGTGTCCTGTGAGTCGGATGAGTAATAGAAAATACGTTCCTGTACAGGGGTGAGGGAAGAATGCTGAACGCCTTTAGAAATGCCCTCCTCCAGAACCGAGGTGACACTTCCATTTCCCCTCTCCGTAGCTGTCTGTGTCCACCCCTAAGAAAGGCAACAAACCCTTGTCTCGTTTTGAGGTCCAGTGATCCAGAAAGGCGATAGTGGAGAAAAAAAAAGGCATTTTAATCTTATTCAAGGCTCAGAGGTTTCAAGCCATCACAACCATGAGGAAAGGCATGAACCTCTCATGCACTGGGTACAAAGCTCCTGTTATTGGACAGGTGGAGGAGATTTCCACGCTGGGGCTTGTGTGCCCACTACTGTCCACCTTTTCTTTGCGAAGGGAGAGCAGTGGGGAAAGGGGGAGGAAAGACTGCGAGTGCTCTTCCAAAGTGGAGCTTCTTCTGACTTTCGCTGCAGTGGTGCAGGAGGCAATTCTGATCGGGGCTTGGTTTGTTTGCAGCTTGGGGCAGGATTGCTGCTTGCTGGGTCGTGTTCTTTAGCAGAGACTGTGACAGAAGCATGAGGGATGCTCCAGGCTGCCTGAGGGAGCTGGGCTGGGGGAGAATGTTTTGCACCTTTCCCATGCATAACAGCCTAAAGCAGGCATGTGGAGGAGAAGGAAGAGAAGAAACAGAAATGAAATCTCTCTCAGGATATACATGGCCAACGCAACTCTACCACTTCGTTTTCTGATACTGTATAGTGCTGTCACTCAGGGACCTTTAGGAACTAGGACCTTGGGACTGTAATTCTACCCGTCCCCGTCCTATACCCCCTTCACCTTGAGTATTAAGAACTGAACAGAGAGTGAGAGAAAGAGCAAAAGAGGAAAATAAGAGCCCTGGTAGCAAACCCTGCTATTCCATGGATGAAAGTAAAGCTCTGGTTACGAAGGTAAAAGGAAAATGTATACCTTTATGTCCTCAAGCATAAACCAGCCCATAGTGTATATAAGATAAGTTCACAGTGCATGAAACAAACAGGACTGTAGGTCTTAACTGGCATCCAGCTTTCTTGCATGCACATCTGACACCATGCCAGCAGCTTATGTCTTGCAAATAAGTAGGGAACCTGCCAAGGCTTGGCGCTTCCTCTGTCCAATGGACAGCACATCCACTTCCCAGAAACAGAGCCACGCGAGGAACTGATCCGGCCAGTCTGTTTGACCAGATCTGCTCCAGAGACTCTGGCAGGAGGAGATAAGGGGTGGGGGAGGGAGTTGGTTTTGTTTTCTTTTTTGTGGGGAGGAGGAAGGGGTTTTAAATCTCTGAGCTGTTATCAGGCAGAAGAGAAACCTCTGGAGCTGCAGACCAAAGGACAGTGGCTTTAGGGAAGGTGGTTGCTGAAATCCTAATGGAGAGAACGGGGTGAGGAAGAGGTGGTTGGTGGAAGAGAGCTGTAACTTCAGAAGCAGAGCAAATAGGAGAGAGGTAGTGAAAATATATCTGCAATACAACAGATTTGAAGGGACTAGAGCACTGAAAGCCGGGGACCTCCACTGAGTCGACAGGCTGGGTGCAGCTGCAGGCAGCACTCACGGAAACCCAGCCACTGCAGCAGCCTCCGGCAGGCAGAGACCACGGTCTCTGAGAGACAGTGAGGTCAGGAACGGGGAAATAGAGGGAGACTCACGGTGCTCTACCATCAGTATGAGCTCAGTCCCTTTAGGAATTTGCGCAATGTTGCAGGAGCTGGGCTGGGATGCACAGGGGAGCAACTGCTGTGCCAAGCTGGGGCAACGGCTGAGCTCTACCCTGGTGTCAGAGATCAGAGCCAACTGGGCAAGAACGACATGTGGGTTACCAAATGCTTTCCTGGAGATGAGACTGGGCTTATCAAGCAGGGTGGGATGTCTCTACAGTAGAGATGGAAATTGGGTTGGGGGCATAGGTCGGGTGAGAGATGTGACACCTGTGTGTTGGAAGCAGGACCTAACACAGATGCTGGGAGGGAGGGAGGAAGGGTGGGAGGGAGGGAATCAGAGACTGGGGAGGAGAAGCTGTATATAGTGTTGGGGCTTGGGTTTTATTTTTCATTTGGTTTTGTTTGGTTTTGTTCTTTTTTTTGGAAAAAAAAAAAAGATGTTTGATTTCTAATGTCTTGATGTAAACCAAATAAAAATGGTTCTGTACATTCAGAAGTAAAGAACAGCTGAAAGGTGACAAGTGTAATAAAGAAGCACTGTCCTCCAGGCTGGTACTATAACACATTTCCCCAGACTTCCCACAGGGGTTGGAGGGCAAACCTGTGCCTGTGCCTGTGCCTGCACGGAGGCACAGCCCGCCGGGATGGTGACCTTAGGGCTGGTCCCTGTTCCACCTCCAAGTGCAGTAAAGAAGAGGTGGGCTGTAGAGGTGGAAGCGATGGTTTGTAAGTAACTTTTCAGTGTTTGATCCCACCATCTTTGAGGCCAATGGGAGGAGGCTGTGTGTTAGAGCCTAATCTCTTGCGCACATGGTCTTTTCCTGGAGAGCCAACCAGCACTATGCCTTACTGTATCTTGGGATGTAGTGAAGGGGATGATGTCAGGTATCATTTGCATAAATGAAGTAATGCAGATGGAGTAAAGGCAGTATGAGCCTGAATTTTCTTTGAGAACCTGTTGTTGCTGCTGCTGCTTTCCACCCTGTGACTTAGTCTAAGGTGACAAGTGCTAGGAAATGCCCAGCTGCTCAGAAGAGGTACAAGGAAAGCCCTCCATGTGAAAAGATTTATCTTAAGACCCTTTGTAATTCAGTAGAACCTTGCCTGTGGGTTCCTGGCTGTTTGTGAAGGATGGGTTTGGAAGAGAGTGAAAAGCAGGGACCTTGTGTTAAGCTTAGTTATCTGTTTTAGTGGCCATCGGCCTTGCAGAGACAGATTCTTCAGCAAGAAATACAGAAGGTCAGAAGTACAAATGAGTGGGCTCAAGTGTAAGGCACTGATTGAATTTGGGCTGAGGAACACCTGGTTTCCATGCAGCTTCCCGTTAGCAGAAATGAATGATGGGGAATGCCAAGGATGATGATGGTAGTGGGTCTGAGACATATGGATAACCCTCCGTGTTACAATCCATCTTTGTGTGGACTTGGAGGAGTGTCAAGGGTAAAAAGCAATATGAGGAATCACCTGTCTGTCTTATCTTATGTTTAGTGCTTTGGAAAAGCAGAGGACAGGCTTGCCTCCACGGGGCAGAAGTGTGGCTTCTTTCTGCAGCTGGGCCAATGAATGTTGTACTGTTTGTGTTACTGCAGTGAGGCCATTCTTCAGCAGTAAGGCTTCTCTCCAGTGCAGCTGCCGCTCCAGCTAGAGTGCATCAGTATGGTGCCACCACACAGCCCTGCCTCAGCCGTTTCTGGTGATGAGCAGGCCAGGCAGGACTGGTGGGTAAGCAAGTACAGGTGTTTTGCAGGGACAAAACAAAGAGGAGTTGTGTGAGCTCCTGCAGCCCGTTGGGCACTAGACTGGAAAACCCTGCAACAAAATGCCATCCTTTGCCCCGAGAAGCTTATGCTGTCATCATCACCCTAGAGACAATGGACCCAAACTATCCCCAATCTCCTGTTCTCAGCTCCATACTGTGGGCTGCCTAAGACAGCCAGCACTTGCCAGTGCCACAGGCAGAAAGCACTTACAGAGTAGTATTGAATATGTGTATGACAAAGTGGGGAGATAAGAGGCAGTAGACCCATTTATGATACAGGGATGCACATTTTATCATTTGCACAGGCTGAGCTTGGCATTTATACTGGCAGCCTTTTCCTCCAGAAAGGATGAGATAGCACAGTGGTGAGTAACATTATTTTTTTGAAGAGGGTGACAATTTCTCCTCTAGTATGTGTTTTAAACAGCAGATCAGTATTGGTTTGCCTTCTGTAAAGGCTAATGCCTCCCAACTGCCAGCTGAATGACGTGGGGCAGCTCCAGGGTTAACCGCCGTACTCAGTTAGATGCTGGGTCCAGGTCTTATTTGGTGACCTCACTGGGCATCCAGTGGACCAGTGTCCAGGCAGGAGGGTCACAGATCTTTTCGCTGACTTTCCTACCCCTCTGGACATGTCTTTTACCGCAGTATTCTTCACTGGTTATGCCGTCATGTGGCTTATGCTGCCCAGCTGCATAGAAAGCCCTGACACTGCTGAGCCCCATGGGGAGGGCTTGGGGACCAACAGGCTGGAAGAAGCCAGGCCAGCAAGGAAGGAAAACGTGATTGCCTTTGTTGTGATGTCATTGCCTGTTGGGGACTCAGACAAGGGGCAATGGCCTGTTTTTCAGCATCAGGAATGCCCCGTCTCAGGTTAGCAGAGACATTTCTCTCTGTGGCTGATCTCAACTCTTCTCTGCAGAGAATGGAACTGGCACTGCCTGTTCTGCCCCCCACTGGGACAGACTTGCTTGACCCCACTCAGTCCTTGAGCAGGTCTTCTTTATTTTAACCTGTAGGGGATGATGCATTTGGTTGGTCTGTTCTTTCTCTTCACCATCCCCTGGCTGTGCTCAGGGCCGTGGAGCCTGTGGTGCTGCAGCACCAAGCCTTGCCGAGGCAATGGCCATTCCCAATGAGACCAGAGGGTCTCAGTGGTGAGTGCAGGACGCAAGAAGGTAACTCCTCACTGCAGTGGTGGTTGTGGTTGTTGCGCAATATCATGACATGTCAGGTGGGAGGTCAAAGAGGAGGCACACCTCATGAGAGAGCTGGCACTGGCATAGCTGGTGATGCTTAGCCTTGTTTCTCCAGAGACGGTGGTCCACAGGACCTGAAGTTCTGGGAACCACTGTGCCACCTGCCTCAGGGACATCTGGGGACCGATCAGGGGTGTTTTGAACAGGAATATATCTGTTGCTTGTGCAACTTCCAGGCTGTTGTTAGAGACATCACCAGCCCTCTGTCCCATGAATCTGGAGGCAAAGAGAAGGGAGATGTGTTCCAGAGTGTCTCACAGGCAGACACTGGGCAGAATTCCTGGAGTTTCAGCCCCCGCCAAGGCTAGGTGACCATGAAGGAAGAGGTTAGCAAGGGAGGTGAGCTTGCCCCGACCTTCCCCTCACCCATTTCACTTGTACTGAAGCAAGAAGGGGATGGGTAAAGCAGAGAAGGTGTAAAGCACCCACACAGTGCCCCAGTCCAGCAAAGCCCCATCTGTTGCTCAACTCAGAGCACAGGAGCAGTCCTGATGACTGCGCATCTGCTTAAAATAATGCCTGGATCTGACAGCTTCACTAGGTTGGGGCCAATGTGCTTGGCAAACTAAAAGGAAAGATTCTTAGTGAGCAACCCCCTAGAAAGGCTCAGCAGTTGTCACAGAGAAGAGTTTCTAACATCTGGAAAGGTGAATAGCTAGGTGCTGGCGAAGAAAATGGAAAAGCTGTGAATAAAGGAGAGCCTCAAGAGTTACCCAGGTACATCCCATTCATTGGCAACTACACATGACCCTGGTGGCAAGACCGTTGTCCGGTCTGCAGTATTTTTTCTTTTCACTGCCTGGCATGTCATAATATTGTGTCTTTGTATGAAATCATGTCCTCTTTCAGAAGAGAAACTGGTTTCTGAAGGACAAATACCCACTCACGATGTGGTCACTACAGGGATGTTATGCAAAGAGGTATGAAAGCGAACAAGATTAGACCTCCAAGGCCGGGGCATCCTTCCCAGGAAAATCTAGACCATTTTACCAATGTGCCAATCCTCTCAAACTGCACTCATCCATCTTCCTCTCAAAGATGAAGAAGCTGCGATATCTTCTCTAACTGGGGACATCTTATGTGGCCTGAAATTCAGACAAACATCTAACTGAACAACAATGACGATAGGACAGGGAGATCAATGGCAATGTCAATGTATACTATCAAAGGGACTGCTGTGAACCATCTTAACATACTCTGAGTGGCTGCGTTGCATCCTGTACAGTGTTACAAAAAAAAAAAAAAAAAAAAAAAAAAAAAAAAAAAAAAAA
>RSEF01000004.1:13195213-13223621 GCA_003993805.1 Himantopus leucocephalus | reverse complement strand
ACATAGAATTGCATTCAGAGATGACACTTCTTGCAAAGTGGAAGATACTGTTAATGGCTGTTTTTTAATTGCAACAGAGTGGAAGAGGGAGGGAGCCACTTGCCCCAAAATGAAGGTGAAACTGGGACTCCAGTTCAGAGAATATCTTCTCACCACAGCAGGCCCATGGGACTTCTCCTTGTGTGGGCTGGTTCCTTACCTCAAAAGTAACTGGGGCAGTAGGACAGGGTTGGCCTCTTGTATCTCACTGCTGTCCAATGGGACATGCAACTTGAGCCACCAGCACTTGGTTTTGTTTGGAAAGAATTTGGGAGCATCACCAGGAGCCAAATGGTGCCTCTGTCATGAGACCTTGGACTCTGCTGTTCCTGGCACTGAGATGCTTCTGGAGCCAGGAGAGAGAACAGCCGCTCAAAGAAAAAGTCAGTTTTCTTGTTCTCCTGACAAATGAATTTAAATTGGACCAGCATTTTGAGTGAAGCTGATAATAGCTGTGCTATTTTAATCCATCCGTGTCTCCCTTGCCTCAGCATCAGCACCGACGTCAAAGGCTCCTCAGCCAGGAAAGACCCTGGTCGGATCTCCTGGAAGCTGGCGCTCTCAGCAGTGGCACGGGAGGATTGCAATGCGCAGACTGCTGCAGCCCTGTCTCTGCTAATTGGCTCTGTTCCCCTGGCTGTACCGCTGAATCCTCCACAACTGAGCATAAAAAATGTTGAGGAAGTTTCCTCCTGCAACAGCAAATCTCAAACCCGTATAGCCTTAATGAATAAATAAGGATCCATGTTCTGCTCCCAGATGCTGCTGTGGAAATCCAGAATAAGTTCAGTGGATGTATTCCAAAGACACCAGTGTCAGGGAGAGCCAAATTTAGCCTGAATGGCAGAGGAGGGAAATGGGATGCTTTTGCTCACTGCATTGAAGCATAAACATAATTTCCCTTGTGAAGTTTTATAGTGATTCTCTGAAATATAACAAAAGGAAGCTGTGGCTCCTCAGCATCATTTCTTTCTTTAGCTGCCCTTCGCTTTTTGTACCAGAAGCAATGTGTTACCTGTGTGTCCAAGGCACAGTGCCACAGAGGAGCATGTCTTTGGGACAGTTAAAGCTAAGCGTGTCCCAGGTGGGCTCCCTGACGTCAGCGATGTCTGTCATGGCACAGGGAACAGCAAGCTGAGAGACCTACCATGACCCTGGCTGCAGTCCTTTCTGCCTAAATTTGAACCCCATCTCTGGTGATACTCGAGGAAAATCTCTTCTTTGCCATGAATTAGAGCAAAGCCCTCCTTGATCTTTGCATGAGGCAGATCAGCTGAACACGACGATTTTAAGAAAGGCAGAGGTAACGTGGTTTTACTTCTTCAGACATTTTTTTTCCTTGAACTTGCCTCATCCCAGTTCCAAGTCAATTTTTTTGAGCTTAATTATCTTTTCCCTTGTACATCCCAATATTTAGCAGTAGGTTGTGTAAAAAAAAAAAAATCAAAAACAAAAAAACCCCACCCCAAAACCAAACAAAAAGCCTAAGTGAAAGCCTGTAAACAAAACAGACAAAAAACAATACAAAAAGAGTTTCTTTGTAACCAACTTGATGCCAGCATCTGTGGAAATGAAATATTTAGCCCAGGATTCAGTGCTTATCCTTCTGGTGTCAGCTCTAATCTGAGCTGCCACTTAAGAAAATGAACAAACAAACAAAAAATAGTCTAACCTTTTCACTTACAATGATAGTTTCAAAGATGTAAATTCAGGACTTGGAATCCTTCATAATGAGTTTCTCTGCATATACCAGATTGTTCGGGGGAACTTGTGATGTCCCATCATGGCTTCTGCAGCTCATCTGCACCATTGCGTCTCTTCCCTCCCTATCCCCGGCTCCCTCTCCATGTGCTCGTCTCCTTCCCAAATGCCAGTGCTGACACGCACCCCGGGGCTGCAGCAGCTTCAGACCCTGTGCGGCACCAAGATTCTTGACTTAGTTGTTTCCTTATTTGTTGTCACTGATGCTCTATCCCAGGATCTGAGGATGGCTCTTGGCTCTGGTGGGCACCAGGGCAAGGGAGCATGCCTTCGGAGAGGAGGGAGACTTGCACCTCTCCGGACCTGGGCCAAGCTCCAGGCCAGGCTGCCCTAACACAAACTTAATAATCCATCTGGTAGGGACTCTATAAATTGACCTTTAAACAACCCCTAATGAGATTCTGGTTGGGGATTTGGGTTTGATTTATTTTTGGCAGCAGTAACAACCAAATCCCAAATAATATTTTTAGGTTTGGACACCCCAGGAGCCTTTACAAATCCAAAAATATTCCTGAAAAGCAAGGCAGCAGTGGTCTGCTTTTCCCATAAATGCCAGAAAAATGCTAACCCCAGGAGAAACTCTTTTTTAATGCTAAAAGTAAATGCATTTTCAGTGAAAATAGAAGTTGATGTAATAGGTTTGACCTTTTTTGCTTGATCTTGCATGGTGCTGGTACTCTTTTGCTAACACGCTGCTAATCTGGGGCCTTACCACACCACAGTTCAACCTTGTTGTATTTCAGACGTAACATACCCTCTCCCACAAGGCAGAGAGCCAAGCTGGGGGTGCAGAAGAGCCCACCAGCTCTAGGGTCTGCCCAGTTTGGGCGAACCCTCTGCCTCTGCTGTTAGCAATGCTGGGGATGCCTGGCCAGTCTTCCTGGGGTCTGGTGAGGGGTGCCTTTCAGTTGGCCTTAGATACTGATGGTGGGGGCCATCCAGGCCAACCTCAGCGCAGGGCTGCCTCCAGCACTAGACCACATCAGTGTGGCTTTGTCTTGTGAAAAACAGGTGAAACAGCAGTGGTGATGTAAAGCCAAGGGAATGACAGTGCTTTTATTCCAGCTGAGGATCTTGCACTGATTATTGATGTCTTGGGGATAGATGATTTGGTCTTTCCCCTGTTTTCCAGGGGATGACTGGGCTCCTTATCTGGAGTCTGGTCTGGAGAGTGTCTTCACCTTGGTCAAACAGGCCAGTTGTCCTCACCTCAGAAAAGTCATGAACTCCCTGGAGGGCTGCTGGCTTTCACCTTGTCCCTCTAAGGCGGTGTTGATGCTGGGACTCAGCGTGCTGTGTTTGCTTTTAATGACCACAGCAATGTTCTCATTGCAGATGAGCCTGCATGTGTACAAAGCAGCAAAATGAAATTCCCCTTGACCCCCCCTCCCCAGCCAAAAATGAAAAGTACAGCAGAGCTGGAGGGGAAATGGCACAGCTGGTTGTCCTGTGTTCTTGCCCTCACCAGAAGCATGAGCCGGAATTTCTCTGAAAAGTGTTCCTCCCCAGTCAGCTGAGCCCCATCCCCCAGGACTGGGAAGGGGCACTGGTGGGCAGGGGAGGACTGGCAGCAGGGTGGTGGCAAGGACACAGAGGACGGAGTATAACCAGAGGGCTGAGAGCCTGCATGAGGGCGATAGTGAGGAAAGGCACCAGAGCAATGGCCATATAGCATTTCCATAAATACACAGCAAAAAGCTCTCAGCTCGCCAGCTTGATGGAGCCACCTAGTACCAAGGCTGGGCACTGCTCTGCAAAGCAGAAAAGGCTTTTTCTCCCCAAACACTGCTGTGGCACAGCTCATGGTGCCTGCCCTGTTCCTGCTGTCCCCTCCAGGAGCAGGAGATGACTGTCACCATGTTGGGGTTGGACCAGGGGGATGCGGTGTCTCTGAGAGGGCATCCAGCACAGCAGTGGCCGCTGCAGAGTGGCTGATGTGCAGGTGCAAGCCTTTCAGAGCAAGGCAGTGTCTCTCCTTCATATTTGTGCAACACCGAGCATGTTTTAGGTTTGTTTCATGGTTTCTTGGTGCTGCCCTAATGCTTTTTATGGAGCTTCAGGTGGGCAATAAGGCAAAAGTAGGCTGGTTCCCTGTAGAAAATGTGCTGTCTGGTCTTCCACCAGCTTTGTCCTCTGCTATTATAAGCCAAATCCATGCTTTCCTGGATTTGGGAACTTTGCTTTTAACCCATTCACAGCTTTCTTTTTACCTTTGATCCCTGCAACTGGGTAAAACCCACAGAAAAAATGATGTCTGCCCTCCTTCACTTTTTATTATGAAGCTGAAATTTAGCCCTAGTTCACCAAGCACTTTTGAACTAAGTGAGGATAAGCCTCAGGTCGCAGGCCTCCGACTTTTTCGTTTCCTCTGGGAGTCTAGAGGAACTACTGCTAGTCCTCTGGTCCCTTGGGTATACAAATGTAGTCATGGCCTTGCCTTATATAGTCCTTGCAGGGAGCCAGAGAGGGGTTGTGGGTGTCTTGGTGAATTCTTTTCTTTTTTAGTAATCAAAGAACTATTCCGTAAAGACAAAAGTAGGTGTGGGACAGGGAAGGTCTCAATAAATCATAAGTTTTCAAAAAAATTCCAGAAAACCCTATATAAGATCAATCATTTTTCCATAAATTTATATCCACTGATAGCTCAAAATTCATGGCGTTTAAAAGATCAACAGGGAAATGAAACACAAAAATTACCAGTACGGTGTTTCAGCAGCTCAAATGTGTTTATTTGGTTCATTTTAGAACTTATTTTTCCATTTGAAATTTTCATCCTCATTTAGGTTGCAAAAACGCATATGAAACATCAAAACCACACCTGAACTGGAAAAATTATTTCCCTCTGCTTTTGAATGGCTCCTTTCCCAGGCTGTCAGCCACCCACCCAGCTCTTTGCAAAGTCCCTTTGGGCACAAGCAGTCTGCCAGCAGCTCATTTCTGCACTCCCAGGCCTGCAAAATGTTGCTGCTGTTTCCACGAAGGCCTGATCTCTCAGTGGGATGCCCCAAGAAGCATCTTGCTGATAAGCCACCATTGGCTGCTCCATGCACGCTCCCCCTGTGCCCCCGGTCTGCCTGCGCCTGCCCGCGGCGCTGAGCTCCTGCCAGCCAAAGGCATGTGGTGCCGGCGCTTGGCTTTGTGCCTTGCTCTCCACATCCCTCTCTAGCTATTAACGTAGTTGTCACGGTTGTGGCCATGATGGGAGCTTGCACAGCCCCTTGCAAGGCCAGCAGTGCTGTTTTAGCCACCCAGCAGAGGACAGTGGGGGATGTTCCTGGCACCTTTCTCCTGAGCCTGAAGGGAAATGAGGCCAGCCAGTACCTGAGTCTTGCTGACCAAGGGAGGTAGGAGTGCAAAGGAGAGATACGGAGCAGCCGTTCCCTCTCCTGGGGCTGGCTATGAAGCCCTGAGACTTGCAATGTTGCCGCTGAGGAGCAGGAGGAGGTGCTTTTGGCACTGAAAGCTTGCACATGGGGTGCCAAGAAGAGGGTTTGTGCAGGTGTCTGTCTTGGCTTCAACTCCCTGTTACGTAAAACTGATGCAATTTTTCCGTGTAGACGAATCCTCTCTTGGGTAGAAAGGGTATCTGAGATGCAAGTTTGGGAGAGCGTGAGGAACAGGAAGGGGAGGGTGAGCGTCTCTGATTCAGCCCTCATCGCTCTGGGAATTGCAGCAGCTGCAAAAAAGCTCCTGCATCTTGGGAAAAAGTCACTTGTAACTCCCCACAGGACCCCATAGGGCCTGACAAAACCCAGCTGGAGCTGCAACAAAGTGTGCCGTTATGAGCCTTGGACCTTTCTCTCTCTTGAGATGTGCTACTCTTAATGCAAACCTCAGCTGCTCCTTCCCAGCCTCCCAGAGGAAAGCAAACCGTTTTTCTCACCTCCAGCTTTACTTACGGAGCAGAAGAGGAAGCCCACATTAGACTGAGTGCTGTTTAAACTGGACACCAGAAAAATAGTCCAGTGTAAGCCCTATCCCTGTATTTCTGTAAACAGCTGACAACCTGGACTGTTGCAAGAACATGAGCCAGATGAAATAGCTGGATGGGTCACTGCTCTCTGTGTGGAGAGCAAACCATCTCCATATAGCTCAGGTTCTGCCTGCACCAGTTATCCGAACTGGTAGCTGATTCAAGTGAACAATGCCAGTCTGGGTGCTCTTAGTTTGGGTTAAGAAGTGTTTATTTTGGAGGCAGGGGAGTTAATTTTAATGTTTTCCTCATAGGCTCAGTCTAAATTGCAATAGGAAATTAGGGCATCCTCACAGCATCTGCATAGGTCTAATGAAATGCACTTAAAAGCGTAGATTTAAAGCTCACCTAGGCATTTGTTGATTTTCTTTATGGAGCTGGTTTAATTATATTGGTTTAGAAAGCAAGGTCTTCAGCATGTTGGATGCTCCTGTGAAAAAGTTACTCTTTGTCTAGTTATTTCACTAGAATTTTTCTGGTACAAACACTTCACTGAGAATACAGAAAAAAGAACTGGAAAGGACAAAAAGAGGTAATCTAGACCCAAGCCGTTGTCTACCTGAACCCCTTTAGAAGGTTTACATGAAAGTACTTGTCCTGCTGGGCTCAGCCTATTGAATTCAGCCCAAAACAGCACAGAGACAAGATGTCTCCAAGCTGCGCTGGACAGGTGACTGCTGTGTGTTACTCATCTGATCTTGCTGGGGGCTCCCCAGCTCAGGGGCAGCCATGGGCAACACCATGGGCAAGTCCCACTGGTCCTTGCCTCTCCTGAGATTTTTGGACTCTGGTTTCACCACTGACCAAAGCTCAGAAACAGACATCTGTGAATGTATTTAGTAGTGGGCATGCGAAGAGAGCAAGTTAATTCAATTGTATTACAGCTGAGGTAGATTTAGATCTCTACAAAGTCTGGCACTGGTTCCTATTTTTCACCCAAAGTGTTCTCTTCAATCTTAAAAATGGCTTTGATATGTGCTGAGCACTGGAGAGGCTGTGATCAATTTGTTAGAATGAGTTTATTAAAGAAGAGAATTCCCGGAAGAAGAAATTGGGAATGTGGCACTTGTAATTATCTCCATCAGTTGAGATGGATTCTGAAAACCTGAGCTTCCCCTCTCTGGCTTTGCCGCAGCTCCGGTGTTTCGCACACAAACCGCATCTCTGAGACGTGCTGGTTGATCTGCTTTTTCTCCTCTGAGCACTGGGTGATTCCTTCCTTTCCCCCTTCCTCTCCCACCATGCCATGAATAATCTAAACAAATATACCAAATTGCTGAAAAATTTCGTTTTTGAGGTAGACTCAACCTGTGTGCAAATTTGGATTGAATTCCACGAAGAGTTTCAGCCAAAACCATGCAGGACGTATTGGAAGATTTTTGTTTTGACATCAAACTGAAATGTTTTGAAATGGACTTTTTTTAAAATTTCAAAACTGATGCAAATTTTGTTTAGCCTAACATTAAAAACCAGACTAGACAATATAGGAAATTATTCTCTTCCCGTTGAAGGAACCACTTAGGCTTGACTTTAATGATCTTTATGGTCTTGTTTTGTTTTGCTGAAACACTTGACCCAAATTTCCTCTGATTGCTTTAGGTTCAGCCACTCGCATGAAAAATAGTCTGTTCAGCCAGCTGTACTTCATACGCCTCTTCCAGTTTCTTGCCTTCTGCCCTGGCTTTCCTCCTGCAAGGTCTGTTTGCCTCCTTCCCCCATCCAGTTTGATGCCAGTCCTCACTAAACCACCTCTGTTTGTGGTACACTCCCTCCTCTCAAGGCTGTTTCTCGGTGGAGGGCCATTTAATTGTTTGGCATAATTCCCTTATTATTCAGCACCACATGTGTATGTACACATAATAGGAATGAATAATAGATGCTAATAATGCATAATTAATTCATGATAACTGTCTGTTACAAAGTCAGCATCAGAAGTGGGATCACCACAGGGAAATTCCCTGTGCCCCTCTCGGGCTCCTGGTGAGGGGTTTGAAAAGACCCAAGCTCAGGGTGCCACACTGCCTCTCCGAATTACAGAGTGGAGGTCTGGGGGGAGGAGGAGAGACCATCCCTATGTGCTCAGAGCAGAGGGAAGGGCTAAAAACTGCAGTGCCAGGAGCTGAGTTACTCCCACATAGCACTGTGTGAAACTGGGCTGGGGACCAGTTCCTCCCCTACACACTCCTCATCCTTGCTGACCCAGGACACAACATCAGATCAACACCAGCTGCTCTTGAAACTCCCACCGCTGTCAGGGAAGACCTGGGCAGAGCCTTATCCCTCCTGGCTAATCGTATTTGTTCCCCATGTCACCATCAGTCAGGTTGGCACTCACGCATGACAGCTTTGATCTTTCCAACTGTGCTGCGGGAAGCCTGGCAGGGCCAAGGTTGCCTGCTGAGGACCATTAAAGCCTACTTGTTAAGGTACCTGATGTCTGAGGCGCTTTGCACTGAGTCCAAGAGCCAGGGTTAGGCTTGGAAATGAGCACGAGTGAGCTCCTACAGCCCCCAAGGGCTATGTTGCTGTCCAAGGAGCACCCACGCCTCCTCCGCCTCTTCTGCTTTCCACTGAGCATTAGCAAGGCCTCAGATGGTCTTTGGCTGGGACCAACCAGGAGGATGTGTATGTGATGGGGAAGGAGTCTCCAGAACAAAGCTATTCTGCCTTCCGGAGTGCCACTGCCTGTCCCCAGTTAACAGTTCCTGTCCATGTGAACACGGACAATATCTCCCTGTAGTTCACAGGTTCTGCTTTTGTGGAAAGTATGGACCCCGCGTGTGTTCAAAAGAGTCCTCATTTTTTCCCTAACAAGAAGGCAGAGCACTGTTTTGTCCAAGTGGACTGTNTCTGTAGTTCACAGGTTCTTCTTTTGTGGTAAGTATGGACCCCGCGTGTGTTCAAAAGAGTCCTCATTTGTTCCCTAACAAGAAGGCAGAGCACTGTTTTGTCCAAGTGGACTGTAGGCCTGGCTGAGACAATAATTTCATGCCCCATCAGCCTATACATCCTTGTCACATCTGTGGGGACAAGAGATGCAAGGCAACATAGCTGGTCTTAGTTATGGAGTAAAGGAGCTCAGTCAGGCTCCGACCTCAGTCACAGGCACGGGGAACCCCAGCAGCACCCACCATCAGCTTCTGAAGGCAGCAGAGGCTCTGACTCATGTTTGGAGAAACGCTGCTCCCAGCCTGTTTCCACTGCTGCAGCCAGGCTTGTGAGGATCAGGGACTAATAACAGCTTGAAATAATTTCACAATAGCGCCAGCGGTGCTAGTGCTGAGCAACCTTACAAAGTCTTGGCTGAGATGTTCAGCACTTTCTCTGTAGTTCACCTGACCCTGCTTCCCACATGTCCTAATTTCCAGTTTGGCTGATGCTAAAACTAATAAGCCACTGCAATGCTGCTGCTTTCCATTACTGTTCCTTCTGCTCCTCCTTCATGTTCAGCTCCACACTCCTATCCACTTGTCATCACCGACAGTGGAACAGCTACTGTCAGCCAAAGCCTTACTTAAGGGAAAAAAGTTTGAATTGCTCCAAGAGGGACTCTTCTGAAGATTGGCTGAAACAAAGTGAGTTTCTTCAACCAAGTCATCAAATACAGCAGTAACCAAGGAGCCCTTACATTCTGCAAAGGGAGAGGCAGAAAGCACAAGAAATCCCCTGCAAGAGGGATCTGACCTTGAGTTATGCTGAGGACCTGCTCTGTGTGGCATCACCCTGACCAGCAGGGACGCGGAGGGCTAGGGACAGAGCTGGGCTGTGAAGAGCCCTAACTAATGGACCCAGGGGATCAGCATCTCACCTATGGAACTGCAAATACATCTCCTCCTGAGCCAGCATGCACCTGACTTCGCAGGAGCATTTGTATCTTGCAGAGCATGGCTGCTCTCCCTTCCCTCGCCCATGGGACAATTAGCAAGATCTGACACTTCCCTCCCCTTATCTTCTGGGACACTTACCTTCTCTTCAGACCCAGAGGCCACACCGCCTGGCAGAGCAAGACACATTTATCCTCTATAGTATGCAGGCAGCCATCTACTTGCCCTCACCACACAGGTGTCCTCTCCTCCCTGCTGCCCTTTGCATGGGCCCTGCACCATCTCCCTAGGGATGGGAACGCTTTTCCTGTGCCATCCTGCAAACTCAACGCAAGGGAGCTCTGCTGATCCCAGGGACATGCTCCCATCCTCCCAAAGCCGGCGACACCGCCAGTACAGCTTGCCTCCCACTTTCCCAAGTCAAGACTCATACACATACTGCAGTCCCACCACGGCAAATGGCTCTGTTCCTAACCTTGCACATGCTGCCCCCAAACTCCCTGCCGCAACATGATGTGGTACAGCACCAGCACGCAAAAGGTCAGCTTTCCATTATAAGCAATTCAAGGCATTTAAGCTGTATGAAACGCAGAAAAGGCTCATGATTCTGCACCGTATAAAAACATGGTAAAATTGCAAAAATGTGTTTGACAAATCCATCAAGCTCCATCAACAGAGCGCCTGGTGTTTCTGGATTTCTCCATGCATGCTATTGAAAGTAGTAGGAGTTTGCCAGAGGCTTTCACCGGAGCTGAGCTGCACCCTGGAAATTCAGCTTTCCACGAGCTAATTGTATGTTCACAGTCAAGCACATGATCTGTGTGGTGTTATTCTCTCCATCTTTGCAAGGTCAGTAAAAGGGATGTGCACAGGACAGTAGAAAGTGTAGTTCATTGTATTCCCCACCCACCAGGTGACTTCTTTCTTTAATTTCTAGATTCGCCTGCTGCAAAAACCCATCACATCCTGGCCCAGCCTTTGCTGCTTATCCAGTGACAGTGTGAGCACAGGGGCAGATTTTTCCCCTTCCACCCTCCCTTTCCCATCTTGTCTACCCATGAAGTCTGGCAGGAAAGGAAAGCCAAGGAAAGGAAAACCAGGCTGGGGGCAGAAGGTGACAACAGTGCCAGCAGTACCCTCACCAGCCAGGGTGTAAACTCACCACCTTGAACAAGGCAGACTGATGACAGTAAGAGGCTCTCGTGAGCNAGCTGGGGGCAGAAGGTGACAACAGTGCCAGTAGTACCCTCACCAGCCAGGGTGTAAACTCACCGCCTTGAACAAGGCAGACTGATGACAGTAAGAGGCTCTCGTGAGCCTGTAGTCACCATCAGGCAAGGAAAAATATTGCCCTTGTAGTAGTTCAGCCAGGAGTAGTTGAAGACAAAGCTAGAAACTGTGCCAGAGCTTAAGTATAGCTTAGAGCCGTGGGTGATGGGCAGGGGGCCCAGATGAGGCTGGTTCAGGCAACTAGAGCCTATTAGTGCACACAGAAGCTGGAAAAATACCTTTCATTTCCCTTTCTGGTGTAGTATGTGTAGTTTTTCCTTTATCAGACTGTCTAATCATCATGTACACTGATCACTTTCCCAAGGGAGGTAAGTGCTGCAAAAAAGATGCAGTACTAAGGGAAGAGCAAGAATGCTGAGAGTGCCTCACCAAGGTGGAGCAATGCAGGCATTTGGGTTGAGCAAGTCCTACCCATCCCCGCAAAACGCTCCAGGAACCACTCAGTAAAGGGAAGGCTTTGGTGACATGGCTGGGAAGGAGGTAAAATGAGGTGGCAGTGTCAGCCCTCAGCCAGAACATGACCCTTATGCCAGGAAGAAACAGACCAAAGTCATCACCATGCCATCGGTCCCCTTTGCATGGAGGTTACACCACCCCCAGCCCTAGCGACTGCAACTGCTGCAGTTTCTGCAGCAGCTATTCTTGCTCTGACAGCGAAAGGAAACTGAGTACAAAGGGTGGCATTCAAGAATGAGGCACATGAGCTGCACGTTAGGCATCACAGTATGACAGCTCTTCAAAAGCCTGCCTGAGGAGAGAGATGTTGCCTTCAGACAAAGCCAGACTAGGGTAGCACAGGCAGCTTTGCTGGACACAGAAACCTCGGAGTTTCTCTTTCCAGCTCCCAGGATAAACTCAGGAACTGTTTTCAAATAAATATTTAGGGAAAGGGTAGCCTATTATATGGAGCTGAGTGAGAAGGAGATGTGAAAGCCTGACTGATCATGAAATTAAGCCTCGATATTTGCTGCTTCTCCTCCCTGCCTGGTGTCCAAATCTCTCCTTGGACAAAGCTGGTTGTGCCATCAGTCCTGCACTGGCCTCACTGGAAATGCTCCACTAGAGTCTCGCCTGGAGTCATTGTAACCCAGGGCATGTGAGAACAAAATTTGCCCTATGATGCTCATTTAGAGAAACACAGAGTGACTTGTGGCCATCTGGCAATGGATGATAGCTGGCCATATTTGTATGGGAAGTGTATGTGGGGAGAGGGTTAGTACCAGAACATCTTGATGCTCTTAACAAGAAAACACGTTATTTTTCTTTAAGCAGCGCATTGCATGTAGTTCCCCTGCTTGAATCACTTGAGTATCATGTTGGAGCATATTGTACCCAAACTAACCTATTGCATCTATCAATCCATCTGTTTGTGTTGAAGAATTCCCAGAATGAGAACACGTCTTCAAATGTTTATTTAAAGTATTTAGCCTGGTTAAAAACGTCATATAATCTTCTGGGTAATGAAGAGTGTTGCCCTTGGTGCAGCAGTGCTGCAGATTGCAACGATAAGTGAAAGGACGTGTGCTGTTCTGAGCCATGAATTGGCCGGATTGGCTGGAGTGAAATGGAGGGTGGATTGCTTTTCAAGGATAGGAGGTGGCAGATAGACAGCTTTGACATCTCATGAATTAGGAAGTGTAAGGAGAAGGATCTTTGTTGCTAGGAGAACTATGTCCCAATCCCCAAATGATCTTAATCCTGGGAGCAAGCAGCAGTAGGAGCTTTGTTTTATGGTACCTGCAGATACTTTGTAAGGGAGCATCAAGCCCTGTTGTGCTGCTACACAAACAATGCTTTCTAAACAGGAGGTATACTTCTCCCTGACTTCCTGGAATCTTAAATTTGGAAGGGAAAAAGAGGTGGTATTTGATTGCCCACCCTCCATGCTTATGGAGTGCCTCATCTCAGAAAAACTGTTGTTCACATACAACAGGGCTTCCTATCACCCTGTTGTTCACCAGCCCTCTTCAGTCAGCCCTGCCTGCCACAGCTGTACTGACTTAGAGCTAAAAAGGGCAAAGCCCAGCAGGAGAGGGCTGCTTTAGGAGGAGGGCTGGTCTGGTCTGGTCTGGTGGTAGAGGAGGAGCAGGAGGAGGAGGAGTTTGGAGAGTTGTTTTTTTGGTGTAAGCTTTTAGGTAAGTGTTGGGGTGTGCTGTGTTGCATCATAGGCTAAGGGCTGGGTGAAGCAGGAGGGTTCAGTGTGAAGATGTGGAGCTGCTGCTAAAGATTTGCCTGAGATATTGGGTAGATGGTGAGGAAGAGGAGGAGCAACAAAAATCAGAGAAGAAAAGGCAAAGTAAGGAGTGGCTTGGGGAACGGAAAAGTTGGTTTTGGCTGTATCTTAGTCTGGAGCTCAGAGCTGGGGTGATTTTAGTTTTCCCCACAAGCCCCCAGGGATGTGTTACTGAGGAGATGCAGGGTGGTACTAACAGGTGATGCCCAAGTTGGCAGACAGCTTGCTGCATGTCTGGGTACAGGATTTGACCAAGCAGGTTTTGAGCTCTGCAGGGGAAGGTCAGGCTCAGAGCTATGTCTTGTGTGTGCCTGCACCCTCCCAGAGATGCAAGGATGTGCTGCAGTCTTATGGGCCCATAATGCCTCTTTTTATAGAGGAAAACTGGATCTTCGTGGTTGTGTGGGGCCAGAAGTGGGAAGGCTGAATGGCTGTGGTTGACTGAGTACTAGCTCTGCCTGAGCCTGGCCTGAGAGTG
Source organism: Himantopus leucocephalus (assembly GCA_003993805.1). NCBI lineage: Eukaryota > Metazoa > Chordata > Aves > Charadriiformes > Recurvirostridae > Himantopus > Himantopus leucocephalus. The sequence goes on along the minus strand of RSEF01000004.1, from coordinate 13,210,023 downwards.
CCTATGGAGCTTGTGGTCTTTTCCCTCCTACAGAGTGATCTCTGCTGGTGGCAGTTTGATTGTCTGATGGTCTGTTGACAGTTAATGATTGTCACAATTTTAAAAAAAAAAAAGGTTATTTACCAATTTTCCTTCCTGTGGAGCTGAAAATAATAGCAAAATCAATCTACGCTACATAACACTAAGAAAACAAATAGATTATCCAAGATGACCAAATTAAGCTGCTCACAGAAGTCATGGTGATTCTGTTCAGTTGCAGCCATGGGATTCCAAAATAATTACTGCTAGCTGCCAAACGTATGATGGGTTTGGACTTCTGGAGGGGAGGGTTGGTCCTTCAGTGGGGGCTGGGAGAAGGCAAGTACAGGCACTCCACGCAGTGGAAAACAAGAAGATAACTGCTGGTATCTCATAGGCTTAATAGCACTTGGTGTTGGCTTTTTTACTATTCAAAAGAAGTACACAGATAATAGCAGTGATATGAATGGTATTTTCCACGGTGAAATGCAGAAAATATTCGAAGTGTGAATGCGGTTGTCTGGTAATGATGCGGAGAGTCTGTTTTCTCATAGTAAAAGGCTGTGTGGAGCAGTGGGGAATCTACAGAAATACTAGAACAAAACCATCGTCTTTTAAGAATGAAAGCAAAAGAAAGGTGAGAAAAAGCATGAGAGTTGTTGGTTTTTTGTTGTTGGTTTTTTTTTTTGCTGGCAATGTCACCTGCAAGACCATGTTTTAGCTGTGATACAGTCAGGGTGCTAGATAACATGCCCTTGAATTCTTCGGCCTTTAATGAGGTATTCCCAGAACGCTGTTTTATAGTGTTAAAGATTAAGCTGATATGCAACAGGAGGGAAGAGCGAGGTCTGCAGTGGAGTGGGCAGTGGAGAGAAAGAGTGCCTAGGAGAAAGGCATTTAATCATAGAAAAATGTTTCCCTTTCTTTAGAAAGTAGCATATCTGGAATAGTTACAGTATTGGACTGTCATCTCCGAAGGAAGGCTCCTAGAAAGGAAGAGGTACAGGTAAAGAGCAGGGAAGAGAGAGGCAGTGCAAGCTCTTCTGAGAAGAGTCACAGATGGAGCAAGAAACGAGGGTGCAGTCCCAAGGGGATGCATTTGTGCCAGTGCTGAGCTTGGGGAGATGAGTTTTGTAGATGTCAACACACAAAAGATTTGGAACATGGTCTGTACTTTCTTATTCAAAATGCAGCAGCAATCAGCATTTTGGCTCCGATTTGCTCACGTATTTTTTTGCTTTATCCTCACGCACACTTGAATGACTTGCTGGGGAGGTTAGACCTCCCCTGGTTTGTGTGCTCGGTGGGGGCTTTGTGCAGGTCCCTGTTCCCAGCAAATGCTGGTCACCTGTCTGGGCGCAGCTTTGCAAGATGTGCAAGTCCAGTCTCTCGGTTCAATGGCCTGTCCTGACATCGGTTGCCTTTGCATCACTTGTGATGCAGCTGGCTGAAAGTTCACCTAAGGCTGGGGGATGCTTGGATTTTGTGAGCAGCTGGAGGCCCCCTCTTTGCTTAAACCCAACTATTGGGTTCCTTCAAGTTGGCAAAGCAGCTGGGAGGGAAGGTGGGAATAGCTGCTAGTCCCATTCCACATCTAGGATCATTGGAGGGCTCTGACACTACAACGGCTTATCGTAAGAATAGGAGGTTGAAGCTGGTCTTTAAGGAAAAACTGTGGGGAAAGCCGCACAACCTGAAATATGGAGCCTTTATTTGCCCACCAACAATTACTCTTAAATTTCTACACCTTTTCTCCTCCAGTAAAAACTAAGACATATCTCTCCTTTCACTGTGGCTCTGTCTAAATTTAATGCAGTCCCACCGATGCTTAATTTGGCTTTCTATTACCCGCATCCTTTTTTTTTAAAAGAAAGAAAAAGTTTCCTAGATTTAGTAACACTGGTGATTTCTTTTTCTAAAGACACAGCTTAAGGAGTTGAGGCAAATTTGCTGATTAACTTCAGCTGAGAAGAGGAAAGAAAAAGTTGAAACACTTCCCTTGGAAAACAAGAGCTCTAAACACCTGGACACTTCAGTGTGAAGTGGCATTTTTCATTTTAAAATTGACGACTTTTTTTTTTTCTTAAGTGGTTAAGTAACTCAAAGAAAAATTGAGCTACCAGGTGGGAATACTACCTGGAGTGAGTGTCGCTACTGCAAACTACCTGTCCTGATATTAGGAAGATGCCCAGCTTTCTCCCTTTTTGATAAACATAGGTGGTTCCTGGCTTTTAATTTTCATAGCCTTCACAGTGGAGAGGAAACTGCTTTTGGAAAGCCTCTGCCACTGTCCCTTTGACAACTGGGCTCCTGTAGTTTGAGGCTAGTTAAAACGTTATTCTGTGTAATTAAGTGGACAGAGAGAGGGGCTTCTGCAGCCACAGTGACTTTCCCTTGAATGTGAAATACACTTAAAACAGGATTAGCCAGCAAGCTGATTTAGAGGATGGAGTTAGACAATGCAATCCTCCCAAATCTGGCTTTGCATATAGAAAAGGAGCTCGAGGAAGAAGGGGCTGAGGGCAGACCTGCTGCCTGGCTAGTGACACGAGGCCAGCTCTCCCCTGCTATCCCAGGCTCACATGGAGGAAAAACACACAGGTTGAACAGGGAGGCACAAGCCTGGCAATCTGAGAAGCTGCTTTTGCAAGGAGCAAAAAGAGACAAGGACTTGGTGAGACCCATGCGATGAGTGAGCAGATGCAGGTGGGGCTGGGGGGGGGAGGGCAGGACATGTTAGCGGAGGAGGACTTTGAACAGACATTGTGATGCAGCACTCCAATGCCTGGTCAGCCTGCTGCTGCAATTTGGAGTCACTCACTGTCTTGCCAAGGGAGATTTGTATGCGCAACATTTTAAAGAGGTGTATCCTATCTCTCTGGATGTGCTGTGGCGTTCCCCAGCTGGGGACAATCATGTTCCCTGGTCCCTGAGACAGCAGACCCCCTGCCCCTGAGAGCTTGTCACCTCCCCAACATGACGTGGAGATGAAACAAGGCCTTCCCTGAAAAGAAGAGCTTTCAGACAGGTGGGATAAAAGGAAACTGTGTTTATCCACAAATCAGATTATAATTTTAGGAGGCTAGAGGGAGGGAGGAGGGAGGCAGTGCTTGGAATTTGAAATGAGACTTAAAGGAATAATTAAAGGTTCTGCCACTGAACAATGCCAATGAACTGGCTGGGAATAAATCAGATTGCACTTGAAGGAAGTGACCTGGAAATATATTACAGCCTGTCCCTTAGCCAAACCTCATCACCATAGGGCGTCATTGAACGGAGGGCGAGGTAACCCTGGACGGACCCAAGGAGGGCTCAGTCAGAGGGTGAAACCTGCTGGGCAGGGACTTGGGAGCCTCTGAGGTAGCCTTTGTTCCAGACCATGGAAATATCTGCTCTGAGCAGACCAGCCCTTCTTGGTACGATTTTGCCTTCGCTTCTTGAAAATGCACACAAAATCTTTTATTAAAAACCCTGCAGATGAGTTAACAGCTGGGAGAAGCTGGAATATGATTAATGTCTCCTGAATTAGCCCTGGAGGTACTTTATGGAAATAAGATTTACAACACTATTACACACAGTCCTGAATGTGTTTTACATTTTTAAATGAGGGGAATGAATGTTTCTCTCGGCTCTGTTCCCTTCTCCCTTGGGCCCTTGCAGACATACAGAAAGACAATCTTGGCCGATTTGGGACGGGAGGTTTTGGGGCTGGGGGAGGTATTGGACTGTGCAGTTAATTGAATGATCTTACTGGCCCCAGCACTTTATCAAGCAAGGAATCAAAATGTGTCCTGACATATAGGATGCAATTACAAGTCATTAACAGAGAAATTATAGATGCTAGGATGGCAAGAAGGGATCTATCAGGCTGCTTTGTCCATCCTCTCTCTGCCAACACAGGATTGCTCCTGACAGGATATGGTTCGGTGCTTCTGGAATAATTTAGCTCCTGACACCTTCTGAGCAGTGTGGTGCTTTGAGCAATCCCATTTATTTCAGTGTTTTAAATGTTCTACTTAAGATTTTCCTTCCAGACTACTCAAGTCTTGCTAGAGGGAGATGGTAATCTCTGTGGAAGTGGCAGGAGGTGGAGCCTCTGCCTGGGTATGTGTGCCATACTGAGGGGATGTTCTGTGGAGACCTTCCTTAAGAGGAAAGGCAAGTGTCCCCTCCTGGGGGCCCTCTGTGGCCAGGACCGTGGTACCCCAGGTTTGCCTTGCTACAAGAAATGTCATGAATGACCCTACTTGGCAATAGCAAAACTCTCCCATTCCTTAGGCATGTCACCTTGCATCTGAAGAGAAGCTGGACTCCTGAAGCTGTGGGACTGCCTTGTACAACACAGACCAAGTGTGCTCTCTCCTAGTGTATGCAGGAAAAATTAGAAATGGGCAGCTGAAGCTTTCAGTCTGGTGGTTTCGCTAAAGTCAGGCCAAAAGCTATGTGAANATGGGATACAGGGGATAGCTGAAGAGCAATGAACCCCACACTCCCATCACCAGAACTGACCACAGGAGATGAGACCAAACTAGTTCAGGTGACCATAGGGTAATAAACCTGATGAAAATATAAGAGATGGTCTTGGGGGAAAGGTAAGAAAGCGGGTGCGTCCACTTGGGTGTCTCTACTAAAGCACTGGCTTTATTGGTGACTAGATGCTGACAGAAGAGCTCTGAACTGGCTTTGACCTCATACTGGTTTTGAGGCTGGTTTTGTATCCAAAAATCCAGTAATTTTCCATGAGTACCTAGTGTTTTTAAAAGCTGTGTTTCAGTGGGGACTATTTTGCTAGAACACCCTGCCATCCATAGGCATCCTCAAGCTTGGCAGCGAGCCTTCCCGCTGAAAGCTTGGCTCTGTCCCAGTCTATCTCAGATGATCTTGGACCCCAAAATTATGCCACCCTATTGAAGGGTTCAATCAGACCTGCTTTGGTGTCTAGTATATCTGCTCCAGGCAATCTGAAGGCCACAATTATTCGCTGGTTTACTGAATACTTTTCAGTAGATTAAGGAATCTGAGAGAAACTGGGATCTTTGTGAGCAGAAAGTGGAGGTGGCATATCTCTCCTTTACCCTAAAAGCAGCGGAGGGGTGGGATATGAGCCGCAACCAGGCTAGAAGGGACAAACGTGACACAAAGCCTAGCAGTTCCTCCCAGTCATTTCTGTGACGGGTCCAGGCCAAACTTGCTTTTCTCTCTGAACTGCAGGTCAGGAAGTCCAGTTCAGTCAGGAGCAGTGCATAAAGCACCGATAGCCTCTGGGAAGGTGGGTGTCTGCATGAATGTGACGCAAAGACTTGCCTGAAGGTCCTGTGTGGCATGTAGCCGGGGCCCTACAGGGGACTATAACATGGGTTAGCTCTGTCCTGTGCCCACAGCAGAAGAACTCAACTGTCGCAAGCTGTTGCGGTTAGGAGGTAATGTCAGTCTGCTGGACTTTGAAGGGACAAGTGGTTTTCTTCTGGGCTCACAGGCATAGAGGTGCTGTGGTGTAGTGTTGGGAAGGTCCTGCAGCTGCAGTTGGCAGAGATGTTAATGCCAAGTCAGTGTTATTATTTTAGTTTTTATTACCATCTAGTGGCAGGTCTTGGGAACTGAAGTCTTAAATCAGGCTTAAAACTATCCCGGAAGATTGTGTGATATGATCTCATAGCCCCTTGCTCTCCCTTCACCTTTTTTTTTTTTCCTCACTGATTTTATCTTTCAGTTGGAATTATGTTTCCATGAATTGTTGGCTTCCCAAAAATTCAGCCCTAAATCATAGGATTACATATACTTGTTTTACAACCCACGGCTCCCTTGGTGTTTCAGTCTCTTGCAAAGCAGAGCTTGAAGGCAGCAAACAAATCCTAGGAGATGAATACCCTATAAATTTACTGGAAAATAATTTAGGATAGATTAATGAGAGGGAGCTGATCAGGGACTCTGAATGTGCTAAGCCATCAAGGTCTTGACATCAAGTTTTAAGGTCAACAAGTTCAGGACTGGAGGGCGGCTGGGACAAATCAGGAGGACTTGTAACGTTGTCGCCATTTCTGGACTAGCAGATGTTTTGGGTCAATCGGCCCCATCCCTGAAGGGATTCCCTGCTAGAGAGATGAAAACTTGTCAGGGATGAGCAGGAGGGCACAGGGCACAGGAATGCTCCATCTTTGACCTTACTGCAGGCTCTGTACTGGTTTAAGTGAAAGAGCACTGACTCTGCAATTTGCAAAGCTAGCATTAAAGTGTAACAGATAAATAAATGTACTGAACTTTGGTTTTTAACCTGACTGCCAATCTAGGTATATATCTAAGCATTTCTAAAGTGCGAGACTCCACTATTTTCTTTTTTTAAACAAAAAAATGAACCCTCTGGATTAAAATAGTTCTGCCCTCAAATACTGTATATCTTTGGAGACATCATCTGCAAATTTGCTATACTGTCGTTAACATGAAGTTCATAAATCTTTAATCTGAAATTGAAATCTTCCAAGAATCCCTATCTGAAACAACATGAAAGTCAGCAGGTGGAGACACGCACTTGTACCACAGAGGTAAATAATCCTAGAGATGTACTTTTTATAAACTCTGCGCTATCTCCTGTAGCTCACTGCAATTCTCTTAAAGTTGTAGAAATTATTCCAGGCAGAAGGACTGCATTCTTGCTGCTTGTCCTACAGTAAGGAAAGGAGTGGTTATGACTGTGTTTTCAAAATAATTATAATCCCATTCTTTAATTGTTTGGGATGAAAGACTGTCAGCTTCAGAAATGTTTGCTGGAGACCATTCACTCCCCTTGTTCTGGAGATCTTTTTCTCATGGATATGTGGATCCCATTTGGGGATTTCCTGGTTTACATGCAAGTGGGCCTTCTGGGGCTGAGCACTCTGCTCATCAGCACGAGACCCCCACATAGCTAATTGTGCCACAGCTGACTCGCTTGTCCACCAAAAAAAAGTGCCGATTGGTGCAATGTAGTTTGATTTATCTGTCAGACTATTTTGGTGATGGCCAACTGTATCATAGCAACTAGAAGCAAGTAACGGTGCAATACGTGGCTGGTGCGTGACTTTGTGCTCTTACAAAAGGCTCCCAGGGAAACAAGGCTGGAAAAGGAGTCAGAGATACCTTGGCCATCTCAACCATTTAAAAAAAAATTAAAAAATGAAAGACATGGTTTTGTTGCTAAAGATACTGTGGTAGAATACTAAAACTGTCCTTAACCATAGATATGAACAGGAGAAGATTCCAAATCAAAAGCAAAAAGAAGTTGGAAATGACTGATACCAGTAGCTGACAAACCAGTTTTTTAAAAAAAAATCCTCTTAGACACCAGCCCCCATCTGACTCCGACTTTTGCTATTTCTTGCGATGCAGCACAGCGCTCTGACTCCGTGCTGAAGAAATGTGCTTGCTGCGTGCGGGAGTCTTCCTATGAGGTGTCTCAAGGTTTGCTCCTTGGCTCCATTTTTATTTTTTTTTCTTTTCATTTCTGTAACACTCTGCTCAGGGTTACTGGGTGTAATGGGTGATTTGGAACTGCATAACCTGAATTTCAGGAAAAAGTAAAGGAGGCGAATGAAGGGGGGCTGAGGCAGGCAGGGGGGATTCCTTGCACACCTCTTTAAGAAGTATTTAGTAAAGGAATTGGAGGAAGCCTTCTGTCCCACGTAATTTGGGATTTATAAGGCAAGCTGCTTTACATGCAGTCACACATGAAGAAGCAGCCTTCCTGCTTTCCAGAATTCACCATTTAATGGTTTCCTCCTGAGTATTTAAGCAAAGTTGCCATTTCTGAGCTGGGGGAACAGAAGGAAGAGAATGGGGACAGAAAAGATAAGGTGCTCCACTGTTGGCTGGGGGGCAGGGAAGTATTTGTCATCTTTCACTATCCCCCTAAAGTTTTGGCCTTTCTCCTCCACAGGATTTGACACTACAAAGCAAGCTTTTATCCACTGCTGGTGCAATAGGTGATCCCTGGGTGTGCTCACGAGCTCCTCAAGAAGTGAGTGTATCTGCAGGTGGTGTGTCATTGCATGTTCTTGCTTTGTGGTAAATAACTGGGAAGAAAGAACAGCAAATGCTTCTGGCTTAAATGTACAACATCTCTACCAACCTCTTAGCCAGATTCACGTTGCTGTTTGGACTCAGTAATGTTTTTGAGTCACTGGTTGTGGCAGAGATATTCAATGCTTTGACTGAATGATGTTTAGGAGTGAGGTGGATTTTGGACTGTCTGGGAAGGCTAACAGTCAGCGCCCTGCCAAACGGCACAATCTCAGAAGGTCCCAGAGGGTTTCAGGAGTGAGGGGAGCACAGTCTGGACTCTCCCTGCTGGGCCCCAGCAGCTTTCAGCTCGTGCTGAGGACCCCAGCTGGTGGGGAGTTTCGCTGGTGGGGAGTTTCACTGGTGGAGCTGTAGGCACCCACAGGTNGGTCTGGACTCTCCCTGCTGGGGCCCCAGCAGCTTTCAGCTCGTGCTGAGGACCCTGGCTGGTGGGGAGTTTCACTGGTGGAGCTGTAGGCACCCACAGGTGGGCAGACTAATTCCTCATTTCATTTCTGGTATGTATGGTTCAGATGTCTCCATATGAAGCTTTCACCCAAAGCTGCATTTATAGTCCACTTCTAGGAGATGATTCTTTCCAGTCACTGCAGGGAGAGACTAATTGTGCTCTGGAAGTGGACTGCAAGTCTTCCTTCTCAGTCTTTGACTTTTTTAGGCCAAGCAAAAACATTTATCTACTTGGTGCCTTAAGTCTTTCATGATGATAGATATAAAACATGTTGGGAAAGCTTCCCTGCATTACAATGAAGTATTGTGTATTTCCATCACATTTTCATGCCTCTCATCATGCCATAAGGTTAAAGCTATAAAAGCCACGTAGGAGATTCTGGCTCCCTCTTAACGATCTTTAACTTCTTCAAATGATTTTGTGAATCTTAGCCAACGTTAACTGCTACCCTCTATTTATGGCTCAGCAACCACGAGCAAGTTATAGCTGATAGATGAGGCAAAAGCTAAAAAGGGAAGTTTCGTGACATCACAACAGACTTTAAAAAAATCATGCGCATCTATTCTGGGAACTCAGCTGCCAGGTTGGCACTACATGGCGTGTCACTGTGGCTTGAAGAGCAGTCGTAACAGCATGTGGAGGATTCAGAGAAGCAGGTTCCAGTTCCACCTCTAATGTCCCATTTTCTGCAATAAAACATGCCTGAAAACTGGAAAGCAGCGCAGTCCAGCCAGATGTCTGTGATGAGGGAAGCCATTCCAGCAGGCTTTGCAGTTTCACGCTGGCATATCCACAGCTTAAGGCTACTTCTGCATTGCAATGTCCACCTCTGATCTCCACCCTCACCTCACAGGGCAGCCCAGCTCTGCCAAACAGCAACGCTGGTTGATGGTGCTGATGCGCAAAGAAGCGTAAGAAAACTATCGTCACCTCTTTTTCAGTTCCTCTGGCAGCAGAACTGGACAGAAGGGTCACTTGGAGTCTGCCCTGTGTCTCTGGGCTGGTTCTGGAGATACGGGTTTAACGCAGAGGGTCACCATCTCACCTCATGTATGCACAGGTGGAAGATGCCATTCTGGCACCGTCGGTGACCAGTGGTGCTGGCAGCCGGCACTGAAAAATCATAACCCAGCGAGAAACGAAAACAATGCAAAAACGGCATTTAAAACTTGGCCATGAAAAACAATAATCAAGGGTGCTTCATGCTTCTCTTTCAATAGCTTTCTTGCTACAAACATTGTGATGAGAAAGACATCTTCCTGCTACCTGGTGCTGTGCAGAAATGTAGCACGCAGGCACTTCAGGGCTTGCAGAAGCTTTAGATGCTTACAGTTTGCTGGTTATACTAATGTTTTGCCTTGTCTGACCTACCTCCTCAGGGCAGCATAAAAATAACCAGCTTTAGCCCACTACTTGGCTGCTAATTGTCCACTTGTAGATCTTAGTCCCAGCTGGGCCTGCTTCTGCCCAAAGGCAGTTGTGTTCAGTAAAGTGGCTGTCCGCATTTGTGAGCAGCCTCACAATAGAAGCAGGTGGCTGCCATTTTCCATGCAAGAAAGCTCTTTGGAGCAAAGGAAAAGGGGCAAATGAGGAGAGGGAAAAAAAAAAAAAAAAAAAAANAAAAAACAACCAAAAAAACCCTCAACCAACCAAAAAACACAATGCAAATAATGCAAAGCATCTATGAGAGGAAAGCCTCTGCACTGCTCTGGTTAAAATGGATAGAGACCACAACCGCGCATACATTAAAAGAGAAGAGAAGCAATATTTCAAGACATAGAAGGAGAAGAGGAAATGCTGCTTCTATCATTTCTCTTCTAACCACTGCATCCAGGGCTGCCCCCTCTGTTTTCAATTTTGATCAGTATGCAACATCTAAGTATTTTCCAGTGAAGATGCAGCCCCCTGTACAGCTGATTTAAGCCTCCTGATTATGACTTCCTTCAGCGAGTTACCTTGTCTCGACAGCCTACAAGTAGTATGTATTTTCCCTGGGGTGCTGCAGACCAGAGGTGGAAACCTGCAGCTAAGCACAAAAAGAGAAAATGGCAAGAAATCACTTCACTGCTGCAAGCTTTAGAGCTCTCCTCTCTTGAGGAGGTGAAAAAGGAAACTTCTAAACTGCCTGTCACATCCTCTCACTGGTAACAGACGTCACCTGGAAAGGGGACAGCACGGAGCTTGTCTCTGGAAAGAAACAATAGAGGAAAAGCACCACAGAATGTGCTTGTTCAACAGCACTGCTTAGCAGAAGCCAGATTTTTTGTATCAAAAGAAATTCTGCTATTTTTAAATTGTTTTTCATGCAGAAATATTGAAAATGAAGCCTTTGAAATTTCTTGCCTTGTGACAACTTGGGGGAGGGGGGGACCCTATCCGTCTTTCAAAAGACTTTATATTATTATACTGAATTCCAACATCTATTTTGTTGTACTATCCAATACCTCATCTATAGGCCCACAGCATGTATACACGTGAGCACGTATACGTGTGAGACAGTGATTGGGCACTGACTGTTGACCTCTCTTCCACTGCAAGTATCTGGAGGCATCAAATCTATTGTTTTTGTATTTGATCTTCCTGCAAAGGGACAGCACAGATGGCAAAGTTTTACATGGGATCAAGGGGAAAATTGGTCAGTTAATGAAAGACATTCCTACCAGGGCTGCTAAAGAGAGGAGTCGCATCTGCCTCAGAGCCACAGGAGCTGGAAGGGTTTTAAGGTATTAGAGAGTATTAGTTATCTCACGGTCTTGCCTTGGTCTTACCTTCCTTCCCTTTGCTTTCAGGTCCTGTTAGAAGTGACATACTAGGACTGGTGGACAGTCGAGCGAATCATTATGATGTACACTCAAACTTAGAACTTTATGCCCTCATATGATTTTTATTCTGTACAAACATTTTTTTAACTCTAAAAAGTGTTTATATTTGGAAAGTAAAAGATGAATTCTCACAAAATTCTTAAACTGATATGTTTAAGCTGATATGAGTATTGCTAACTGGTTTTAATTCATCTTTTGGAATAAAGTATTTTGCATGTTGATGTTGTTCCATATTTTCGTAAGATGTTTTACCTTCAGGCACACATCATTTTTGAACCGCAGTCAGTGTTAGGTCGGGAATTTCCTAGGACAGTGTTTAACAACGTTAAAAATGAGAAAAAAACCTATCCTGGACACAGATAAAGTATGAATGATTTGTAAGAGCTAGTTGTTCTGATATGCAGGTCGTCTCATTCCAAAATGATTCTAAAAAGTGCCCTTTTCAGAGGGGTCTGTGCTCAGGCTGCCATAGTAGGGATTTACCTTTTTAGTTATGAATATCTTGTAACTCTGGTAGCGTGAGGATATAGAGGCTTCCCCCATCTTCAAAGGGCTGAAGCTATGGCTGGCACGTGGCTGATACAGGAATGCTGTGGATTTCATAGCTGGACAGTGTATTTTGGCTTGTTCATCGTTGCTGGGCAGGTGTGTCCAACGCCACTGGTTATGGTGCTCGCACAACAGAGAGCTGCAGTCTACTCCTTGTTTCTTAGCAAGAACTGGCTGGGTTGAATATTGAGGGCTACAATTTACAAACTTGGATATGTACTTAGCAAATAAGGATCTCTGTGCAAACTCTCCATTGATTCTGCCTCCATGGACAGGTTCATCTTACAAGGAGCCCAAAAATTTATGGAGAAGTCAGAAATTGGCTGGAGAACACTGGAAGCAGTGGGAAAAGAGGTTGAAAACCTCTGGGATCTGTTCACTCTCTAAATTACAGGTGATAATTTCATAATTATTTATGTAGATTCATCTGTAGCTATCCAAGCAGTAGGTTTCTTCTTTACTATCTGAACTGGGTTGAAGAAAGAGCAGATTTTTTCTTTGCTGGGATTCAATGAGGATCGCAGAGATGAGTCAGGGGCTGCCCTATTGCTCTACGTCATACCCCAACATGCAGCCTCTCTGCTTCTAGGGGGCCATGAGTGACCTCCTGCCTGGGCTGGGTTGGGCTACAGTTGGGGCATATGAAATTCTTCAGGAACACAGTTTTACTATGCAGGCACCCAGAGCACGAGCACAGGGCAGTGACAGGGCCCTTCAGACCTTCCCTTTTCTGTAAATCTAGACCAGCTTGAGGTAGGACAGACTGAGACAGCACAGCAAGCAGCCGTGGCCGATCCTGCTTTTTGAGAGTCAGGAGAACAGTGTTTCTGGAACACCTTGATGAAAGCAACACTAAGCATCATCTCTGTCATTCTGGCCATACCCAGTTGCTGCTTGATTACACAGAGAAAAAAAAATGATTCATTAGGTTTTTCTCCATTTTTCTTCTCCCAGCTCAGATCTGCTGAAGGCAGTGACAAGTTTCCATCCTTCAAAAAATTCAGTATAACTTGAAAACAGTGAGACTCAGGGATCAGCACTAATTGTATTAATATTTGCTTGGCAGATTAGCTCTGAAGAGCTGATAATTCATGGGCTCTTTGTTCACTGTGGTTTAGTGCCCATGGATTCCCTCTCTGAAAGTGTCTTGCTGCAGCATTTCTGTCTTTTGAGGTCAGTGTGATGAGCTGCGTGGGTGTTTTTAGACATGAATCACATGCAAAAGGCTTATTCTCTTTTTCTTTTCTTCTTTTTTCCTCCTCTGACATACTAGGCAGCTTTTAAAAAAACACCCAAAAAACAGCCTTCCAAATTCCCAGACTTCTTTTTCAACTGAAAAACAACATAAAGTTTTATACTCAATAATTCTTTTCTCTTATCTGTGGTAGGTTTATGCGTCACCGTGGCACCATGGTTTAAGCAGCCGTGTCCCATACAGCAGGGTTATGGCCAAATGACTGTAGTAATGTGGGACCTACCCCCTTAGATCCTTTAGCAAGTGCACTTTGAAACCCATGCTGCTGCTATTTCTTGAAATGAGCTGAGTTTAGGAACAGCGAGAGAAACTGAAGTCAGACCCCTGCAGTACACTTCAGCAGTACCCTGTATGTGAACTGTTCCCTGGAAACCAGTTTTTGTGGCATCGGAGGTGTTGCTCGGTTGCCCCGGGTCAGTGCTCCGGCAGTGTGAGGTGTTCCCCATGCCCATGTGGCTGTCCCAGACAGGGGCAGGAGCAGTAAATACCCCAAGAGTGAACTGCTGGGCAAAGTGAAAAAGGGAATGAAGAGCCACCTGCCAGCCAAGCACAGTTCCACTGTGGCAGACAAACCCTCTTGCACTTCTGAGGGCGCAGGTCCATGCTCATCAGATGAGGCAATCATTCCCTGTGCAAATTCAAGATACAAAGCAAAATGCCTTTGTGTCAGTCACGCCAGCCTGGTGCATTTTCTGTGCAGTGGCAGGAAGCTTTGTGTATGTGGCAAGAAATTATGTCTCCGCTGACAAGTGCCAATTCAGTCACTTGACAGCGTGAGCCCGTGCTCCTAGACTCGTGCTTCCAATGTAAAAGGAATAGCTGCTAGAAATCAGGTGAGTTCCCACACAAAGAATAGAACTGCAAAGTCCTCAGATATCTCCACTTCTCTGTTTCAGCTTCCTGTGCTACTGAGCAGGTCTCCATAGGGAGCCCTGGGAAAGGAGACAAGGAAAAAACTTTGGAAGAAAAGATCAGCAGCAAAGAACACATGGAAAAGGTTTGTCGAGGTTTTCAGACATACTTGATACTTGCACTTTTGGCATTGAGCTGAGTAAGTCCGGACCAAAGTTGAGCTTTAGTTCTTCATTTCACCTGCATTTACATCTTCTGGTAGGGAGGGAATTGCTGGCAATGTCCTTAGAAACACCCCTCCTGCTTTTTAGTGCTCTCAGTTCCCCTGCCTGGGTGACTTACCAATGATGCTGAAGCTTAGAAGCATTTGCATGTCCTCGTTAGGCCCCCAGAAGGAGCTTGGGAGTCTCTGGAAGGGTTTTTTTGGTCCAGGCCACTTTCATTTTTGAGAATCTCAAATCGGTCTGCTGAGTAACTGTTAAGAAAGCAGGCGAGAGACACAAACCCCCCTTTCATATTTGACTTGAGTGCAGATACCCATCTGTTATGCTGGCTTTGGGAACAGGGCATGTTCAGTAGCGCTAAGGGAGCTGTGCATTTTGGAAAGAGCAGGTTTACTTTTCTATTTTTAGCATCCTCATTAAGAACATGTTGTTTGATCTGAAGCATTTCAGTGCCTAATGTCCCTTCCCTATTGACGAGCTGCCAGTCTCACAGCTTGGAGCAATGCTTGGATAAACCCCCGCTGTCATATTGGCTGCTTTTATAGCTGAAACCTTGGGTGCTTTCGAAATTCATAGAATCATAGAATGGT
>RSEF01000004.1:13146698-13195113 GCA_003993805.1 Himantopus leucocephalus | reverse complement strand
GAGCTTGTCAAGGTCCCTCTAGGAGGCATCCCTTCCATCCAGCATGTTGACCACATGAACAAGGCATCAAATGTGCTGTTGCAGGGCAAGGGGTTTTCTCGACTGTAGAGCTGTCAGCTGAGCTTGGGTGGGAGATGGGGAGCTTCCACCTGTGTGTGTCTGCTTGGTTTTCAGAGACAGTGGGTGTTTTGGGGACACAGGGCCACACAGCAGAGAGGAAAGGTGAAACTGAAGACTTGCAGGATGCAAATGTCATCTTGAATAATGGCCCTGATGGTTGTACCTTCTGCCCTCTCAAATATAAGTAGTCTCAGCCCACCAGAAGCAGAGAATAAAGCCATTGACAGCAGTTATCATCGAGAGGTGGAAGAGCTCTTCTTTCCTTTAGCCAAGCCTGTGACACTGACACCCTCTTGCTTTGAGCAGCTGGGAAACTCAGAGTGAACCCTTAGCTCTGCTCTGTGTCCTTCAGCAAGTCACAGGAGTGGATTGTTATGTCTCGTTTTGAGTAGCTGACTGCTGAGCGCTGCTGACTCCACAAGGATGCTGGGGGGGGCGGGGGGCAACATCACTGGGTTTTTTTGCCTTGGGTACTTGACCTTAAGCATGGATATTCAGAGGTTCTCAGTTGAATTCAAGCTAATACAGCCTTTGGGATTTTATAGCGGGTAAAATGACAATTGTAGGAATGTAAAGCATAGGTACTTGAAAAAGATATCAGGTATCAAATTCTCATTTGAAAGGTATAAACCTTTGGGCAAATAACATATCTTTTTTATTAAAGGAACACTGTCAAGCATCATCCTGATACTATATTTAGCTTTTAAATTGTGTTCTGAGCTCTTTGTTTGCTGAGTGATCTGAGCACCCTGTCTGCAGCGCAGTGGCAGTAAGTGATCTATGAAGAGTTCCAGACTCTGTGGACTGATGTCTGTGTAATGGTGGGGAGCAGCTCTGGAGCTGCAGTGCCCTTGGGGTGAAACGTTTACCTGCTTTTAAGCTAAATCCTGGTCTGCAACCTCTCTTCCATCCTTCACTTTCTGGAGTGGAGAAGTTATGAGGAAGATTTTAGTGCTTGTATGTGAAAATACTTAAATGTTCAGGCATAGACTTACATTTTTTTGTGTGGTTTGCAGCACTGTGTAACTTCTTTTCTGTTTCCGGAAAAAGAGGCAGTCAGGAAAATGGGCCTATTCAGTCTATTGCGTAAGAAATGTCCTAGAGGTGAGATGAAGGGACTAGGTGTGTGGAGGACATGCATTTTCTTTACACCTTGCAGTTGTAGCTGTCAGGCAGGGGGATGAGCTTTTTCAGACATAGTTCTGCAGTGACGGTTGTGTGCTCGGAGCAGGTGTGCGTATACACAGACCATGCACTGAGTGGTGGCAGAGGGGTGGGGTGAAGGTGAAGCCTCTTGGCACAAGCGTACTTGTAGCCAGTTGTGAATCACTGCACAGCTGTTGACGATGTGCTGCTCCGTGCCCTGTATGGCACTGTCAGCAGGACAGCTTTTTCAGGAAAAAGGAGACACTTGTTATACAGGCGTATTTCTGAAACTGTAGGGGATAATGTCATGCACTCCCTGTGTATTTTACCTTGTGAGTCTAGAGTATAACCTGGGCTCACAGCTGCACCCCATATGAGAGGTGCACCATCACGCTGGACATGGTGCATCGCTGGCTGAAGTAAAGGAGATGGGTCTGAGGTGTTTCAGCTGGAGCATAGTCGCTGTTTTCATTTTCTGACAGGAACGTAGCAGGGTGAAGAAAAGTGTGAAGAGGAAACTCTTGAACACCTTCTAACGTACAAAGAACTTCTTAAGCTGCCATTGAGCCACTAGGTATAAACGCTTGTATTCCTTGGGCTACATTTCAGTTCTGAGCAGGGCTGTCCTCGTGTTTTGCCGTGAACACAGTTGCTTGTATCCAGCTCGGCTGTTGCAGGCTGGAGGGCTGGTGGCTGGCTGAGCACTGCCAGAGTGAGAATGTGAAGCTTTCTGTAGGATTGTCCTGTACCCTGGGTGTAGATACATGGTGCATGGTGCAGAAAGGACCAAATCATGGCACCAAGTCAGCCTCTGTCCCTAGGGGATCATGGATGCCACCTGTTTAAAGACTCACTGCGTTACTGAAATGATGCTGTCCTGGATGAAACTGGGTCTTCTGTTGTAAAGCAGAAAATGAAAGTGTACAGGCAAGGGAGCTGCCATTGGGAAATCTTGCTCAAGAGTTATGTTCTTCTGGCTGCAGTTTTGCTCTTTTTTCCTCACACGAGTCCTGTGCCAACACAGATGATGCTGTGTCAATACAATAAAGACAGGAAGGGCTTTAACCCTCAGTGAGGGGAGAGCTTTAAGCCTGAAAAAAGGAGTCCCAACAGGGGACCTGGCAGTCCCTGAGGTGATATCCCTAAGGCCCAGTGACTAGGGCTGGTAGGTGGGTGGCTGGGACGTGCAGTGGAGTGAGTTAGAGCAGCTTGCAAACAAAAAGTGTTTCCTGGGGAAGTGTGTAACTAATGTTTAAGGACCAGTTGCTCTGATTAGTTAGTGCCCCCATGGGCAGGAGACAAGCTGACATGGATTCGTCAGCAGCTGACCCAGCCTTGACTCAGTCAGCATTGGTGTTGTGCTGGGCAAAGCACAGGGAGGCTCCCTCACCCCTTCCTCCTGGCGCTGCTCCTTGTTGTCCTGCACTCCTCAGCATCCACTTTACTTAATAGCCTGCTAAAAATAATTTGTTTACTCTAGCTTTGGCATCCAGGAGTGTAGTGCTGCTTCTTTCCTGCCTTGTTACCCTGTTAAAGTACTTAATATTAGGGCAAGGCAATGGAAAACTGCCTTGAGTTCTCCTGATTTAATTTCTTCCTCCCTCCCTCTCCTCTCTGCATTTGTTTGCATAGAGCATTGGGAAATCTGTAATGAAAGTAAGGGAGGCATAGGAGGGAAAATAAAACCTTTTTGGGGAGGTGAGGCAGGATTTGTACAAGGCACCTAAAAATCTCTGTAGGGAAGAGCTGCCATCTCCATCAGCTGCGCAGGGAGGAGATATTCATAGAGCAGAAGATCTGAAGATGTTTCTTTTTCCTTGTGCAGAGACAGAAGAGTCCTAGGAGAGCTGAGGATCACCTGCTCCATTGGGAATGGCCAGTACAGACCCTGTGGCACCACCCTGTGCCAGGTACCAGCATGTCAACTTGCACACAGTGCTGGGCAAAGCGTGCTCAAGGAGGAAGTGGGTGCTGTGTCCTAGCTGTTCTCCACATATGAATTAACTGTTGTCCCCAGGACTAGCAGCCAGGTTTTGTTGCCTTACTTCAAAAAGCAGTTGGTGCTTAGCTGCTGTGAGCAATTGGAGCCTTTCCTCCCAACCGAGGGAAGGCTGTGGCATAGCTTTGCTCACCAGATCACCACTGACTGGCATAGTCAAGCTGGGATGTGGATTCCCTTTGCTCCAAGATGCCCAAGTGCATTTTTGGACTCACGGGTACTTGCTGTTGAAGAACCCATAACTCATCTCTGCCCATGTTCTGAGCTGCTGTTTGGGGCCATCTGGGGATACTTTTTGGTGCTCCAGATGCAGTAAGTGCCTTGTTTTCCATATAACCCTTCAGAAACAGCAGTCACTGGAGTTTGCATTCATTAGCCATCAGCAAAAGGCTTCAGAAGGAAGGAAGCAGGCCTCTAAAGCACATAATTCTCACAGCACATTTGGACACACCCTCATGCTCTGCCTCCAGCAGCCTGTGCTCCCCTCACAGTGGAGCTGTTCCCTGAGGAACAGCTGAGCATGAACTCCACATTAGCAACATGCTGCATCATTTCTGCTCTTGGGACTGAGATTTGGATAAAGCAACAGCTAGGACAATGCAACACTTGGTTAATTGAAGACACAGCAGAAGAATCCTAGCTCTCAGCATACAAAAGGGCGGCTCACATGGCTCCTTATCCCCTGCTTTTCACCCAGGTCCTTGCTGGAAAGATCACACTGCTGTACTGTGCTGCCAGTGCTGAGAGGCAGCAGCTGACAGTCGCATTCATCTCCCAGCTGCATCACTCCTCTCCTTTCAGTACATCACATCTGGGGAAGGAAGTGTCCTCCTGCTCTTTCCTTCCCTTGCTCCCACCCCCATCATAAATGATGTTCTTGTACCACCTTGCTCTCTCCTTCTTTTTACAAAAGTGATGAAATTATAACTCCAACTGCTTACACAAATACATTGTATTTGCAAGGCCATAAATCACTCATAAATCAGTATGAGTTGCACTGCTTTAATAAATAATTATAAATTCGAATAACTATCGGAAATTGAAGGTTCCACCTGCTTTTTGTTCCTTTGTAGGAGTAGGGGGACTTGTAGCATGTGTAGGAGTGCTCTTTATTTACAGTATCGCCAAATAACATGATTTAACCCACTTAACTGCATTCTTACACAGACTCCATCCATTTACCGACACACAAGCACCAACACCAGTGTCCATGTAGTTTAACCAGGATTACTTGTGTATGACACAGATTGGGATGCCAGCGATGAGACCCCATCACACCCCTAAGGGCTTGTTCCCTGTGCTTCCACATATGCTCCTGTTCACACTGCAGTCATCACCCCCTTGATATTGCTGGCAAGAACCTAAACGTTGGGAATGGATTCTGCCTTTCTTTGCTCTGCATCTCCCATGGTAGCGGTCCCAGTGGGGCAGGACTTAGCTCCCCTGTGCAGTAGCCATGCAGGACACTGCTGAAGCACTGTTGCATCTTCAGGGTGGCTAAAAACAGCATGTGCTCTTCCCCACCAGCCCCTCTACAGCAACACCTCATGGCACGGCTCAGTGGCTGGAGGCTCTCAGTGCCCTGCACCCCCAGACACTGCTGGGACACAGATCCCAAACTCCTTCATCCAGTACTCCCCTGTTCTGGCAGGGAGCAGAGAGCTGCCCGAGTCTTGTAAATCCCCTCTTCCCTGACAGAGGGTTGAGGCAAGGGAGACAGCTCACAGCCAATCCTTATTAGAAGACCTTTTATTCATTAAGCTGTCACTACTAAGGGAATGAGGCTCTTACAGTGGATAAGCAGCCCTGCATCCTTCTGTCAACCACACGATGGCAGAAGAACCAAAGATCATTGCAAAGTGCTTTTAAAATATCTGCTGCAAACAGGGAAAGCACCTGCCTCTGGATCTGCTAGTGAAAACAGTCTCACCTCTTACATGGCTAACCCAGACCCCACCAGGAATCCAGCCTGGTCAAGAGAAAGCCGAGGGGGGGTGAGGGAGGAAGCTGTGCTGCCTGTGGCATCTCCAGGAGGTCTCACATTGCCCAGACATCACTCAAGACCCATATTAGCCTCCACACAGGTCAGTGACCACAAGGGCCTGACGAAAGAACTCCAACATTTCAAAACATGAGGCAGCCGTAAATTCAATGGCACAAGACCCTGAGCCACCTGCCAAAACTAGACCTGCTTTGTGCAGGCAGTTGGATAGGTGACCTCCAGAGGTCCCTTCCAAGCTGAATTACTCCATGGACAAACCTGTTCCAGGTCAGACTCTGCAGGCAGTTCTGCTCCAGCATCTTTACACACTCTTCCCTTTGGCAATGGGGTCTCAAACAAGTTGTTTTTGAACTGGATCAGTCATAAGGGTCTTGGAGTAGTCTTCTCACTACACAAGAACTACTTTAAACACCCAAAAGCTATGCTCACAGTCCCCTCAATCAGCTTACCTCCTGTGTAAGGCTTCTTACCTCACAGATAAGGGATTCCAGAAGCACTAAACCACCTTCAGGTGATGCCTTTACAAGAGAGAAGTTCCACATCAGCGCCCCAAGTGCTCAGAGTAACCAGCCCTACTTCCAGCCATCGTGACTTGAAAAATAAATCCATACTGCCCAGTATCTGGTGGGAGAAATCCAAAGGGGTGTAAATGAACACAGCTCCACTAACTTCCTGCACCAAAAACCATCATGAAACCCAAAAAATAGTGCCTTACCATGCTTTGGTTAATTCTCATGTTACTGCAAAGACAAGATATTCTTTGGGCAGCCTGTCATCAGCCACGTGGCACAGAAGAAGTGTGTGTGTCGCCAGGGCTGAGGATGGAACTCTCCATCCTGTTATGCCACAGCCATTTCTCTTGAGGAACAGGAGCACTGTCTGTGCCAGGGACAATTGCTTGTTGCAGAAGCCTATGTCACTGCCAGCAGTCCAAAAATAGTTAGTTGCAGGACACAGACACTAACTTGGAAAAGGATCTGATGGACTCTCCTTAGTTCAGAAAAGTGCCTGTCAATGAAGGTAGCCCCTGCCATAGCTCTCATTTATGCAGCCATTGGCACTCTGGGCAACAACCATGGGGGAATCCTGCAACAGGACATGCAGTTTTTTGCTGCTTGTGTCACTTGGTGTACCTTATGAGGGGAAGCGTTTTTTTAGGGCAAGGTGCTTCAAGACACACAATTCCCTCCTAAAAGATGCATGAGCTAATTCAGCTACTACCAAATCCAAACTCAAAGCCTACAAGCTCTTTCACAATCTAGGCAATTCCAGATTAGTTTATTTTCCTTCCACTTTTACAACTGGGTCCCGGATGAGACAGAGGTTTGCTGCCTTGCCAGGCCATTGTGTCAGCTCTAGAAGTAAGGGACAGTGATAACTGCCTCTACTTCTTAGGTGAAAATAATGGGTTTGGCTAGCACAGGGTAAAATAAAGCAGATGCACCAATTTAAACATTCCCTCACATGGTGGTACACCTACCTTTTTACTGTGATTAAATATGTGGAGCCAAATGATCTTTTGGCCTCATCCTGTGCACCCTCCCTTGTTTTCTTATTTCCCTTCATAAGTCTATCCACATAGCCTCTGAAAGACGCCATGAAACACGGCAAAGCACAGTAGAAAAACACCTATTGGTAACATGGAGAGAAGCTCTCTGTGAGCTAGCAGGTCACGCCCGCATCCAGGTCCCCTTTACAAGGATTTCATGACATCCTCAAAGGTATTTACACATGCAAGTGATGTCACAGCACCGCGAGGTGAGTCCTGTGGGTGCTGGATGAGCATCGTTTGTACACAAAGGCTTTGGGAATACAGGAAAGCATGGCTGCCTGCTCAGGCTTCATCTTTCTTTTGCTTAGTTCTGTTGTGTATGGTTTCACCACACCTGAGGCAAGAGAAGGTACATACTCTAGCTCAAAACAGCACAAGGCCAGAGGTGATGAGATACAGGACTTGGCATGGATTAACATGGGATTTGGGGGTGAGCAGTAGGAGGTGGGCATCAGGGCTAGTGAGGTGCAAATAGAGGGAGACTAACTCTGAAAATCAATTCCGACAAGGTCTGGCAGAGCCCCAAGGAGGCACTGGCACACTTGCCCAGCAAGCCACTTACTTGCACATCCAGGAGTCCACAGGCCAACACAGATAAGAGCCTTCTGCCACTGCGCAACTCCACCACCTCCTCTGGAGCACTGCAACAAAGCAACACAACATTCTTCCTTCTACCCCAGTCATACTGGACTCCTCCATCTCTCTTGGGTCTGCAAGATGATCTCACACAGATACATCTGGTTGCGAGAGGGTGGAGAGAAGAGAGGGTAATAAAACTGAAGAAAGGATCTCATGAAAGTGGGAGGTGCCATTTATCTGAAATAGCTCTAAATATGGTGGTGCATCCCACTCAAATGATTTCTTGCACAGATTTAATCCATTCACACATTTAGTACAATTCAGCCAAGCTTCTAGACTACTTTTTGCCACCTTCGTAGAAAAGTCTTCTAACTTGAAATCCAAGTAGACTGTACACTAGCTATGGCCAAGAAGTGCAGCAGTTGTAAACATGCCAATTACCTGTTTTCACATGCTCTTGTCCACAGACAAGATGTTAAAAACCTTCAGCGTCTGACTACTTAGAGGTGTCCTTGTGACCTCATTGCTTGGACTGAGCTTTGTAATTTGTCATTGGTTTCTACATCACTTTTGCTCTGCAACAATGTGGTTGCCCCAGCAAGTCTCCTTTTCTCCTCACAAAGCCAAGTTATTTCTGAAATACATCCTAACCTGCAGTCTTTGCTGGGCAGGGAAGACAACCCTGGACTTGTAGCACAACTGCTGGCTTCTTATCACAGCAGGGATTAAATTGTACCTCAGAAATACAGTTTCTTCTCCTTCTTCACAATTGTCTGAGATGAATTCTACAAAAGAACAATGAGATATCAGCATTTATATTAAAACTGCATCACATCAATCCGTTCTCTGCTACAATTTGGTCGCACATAGCAGCTATAAACTAGTATCTTTTAGCTCAGCTGTTAGATCATTTTCAGGCTGCAGCAAAGGCCAACTGCTTTCCAAGAGACAGGGAGCCAGGACCTGAGGGGATAAGCCAGCCAGCAGGGCAGGACCTCACCAACCAGGACCCACACCACCACCAGTGATGGAGCAGGGCAGGTCAGGGGAGCAGTCCTATTCAACCAAGATCCTGGATCACCAGCCAAGTCCACGGTGACAAGGCAGCTCCAAGGTCAAGTTTAGGAAGTCAATCCACAGCTCAGGATCAGGTCCAGCAAAAATATCCAGCATCAGACACAGCCCTGGGATGGCCAGGCAGGGCCATGGTGATGAGACAGATACAATATCGATCCAGGACGTGAGTCCACAGATCAGGGTCCAAGGACAGCCAAGGTACGGCTGTAGCCGAGCTTTCCTGCAGAGACACCAGCTTTCCTACAGAGCAGCTCAAGCAGATACTGAAAGTCCAGGGCTCAGATTAAAACTGGTTCCTGATCCCATGGGCAGAGGGTGGAGGGAAGGCCCCAGGTGAGGCTGTTCAGGGCCATTAAGGCCTATTAGTGCCCTCAGGGCTCTGGCAGTCATTGAACAAATTGGTCTACAAGACCATATGCTGCAGAGAGGGTCCTGACTCACAAACAGATTGTTTTTAACAGATCTTTTTTTTGCCATTCACTGTTTAAAACAGAAAATTAATACCCTCAGTTGTTGTAAATTAAGATTTTCTTCTGATTAACAGTGGCAATTAGCTGCTCTTTACCTGCTAAAACGATCCACTAAAGGCTTAGGTTACAAAATATCAGAACTGCATCTTTGGTACACATTTTAGATCATGCAGTTTTGAATAATGTCAGTATTATAGACATCTGAAAGTGTGCTGCTTTTCAAAATATAAAATGAAATATAAAATAAAGTTTTCTTTACATTTAAAAAATCAAAACAGGAGAGGACTGACGTGCAATGAATTCTTTTTCCTAGACAAACTGTAGTAATCCCATCAGTGTGTCTCCTCCTGTAGCCCCTTGGACATCATTGAAAGCTAAGGAGTGCATTATCTGAGCTCCAGCCTCGAGCTGAGGAGCTGAAAAAATCTGGAGGTGAGGTCAAATTAAAATATTACAGGTAGCTCCTGCCTGCCCCAAAAGCATCTTGCTCGGTGTGGTACCTGCGGCAGGTGGCGCTCCCTGTCCACAAACACGCGAGAGCTGCTCCCTGGGTGCCCGCTGAAAACCAGGCACTAGGCAAAAGTCCCTTTCCCCTTCCCCATTTCTCTCACCCTTCCCCCCTCCCCCTCCCCCCCCCCGCTCCCTCTCCCACCTTTTTCCCTCTGCAGGGAGGAGCCCCTCACTGTTCAGTTGTTCCTGAGGGAGCCACAAACCAAAAAAATGTAGGAGAAATTGGGCTTCGTTTATTGAGGGACCTACAGTTCATATGTGAAACTTGTCAAGAGAAACCACATGCAATTTCATACAAATCACCCAGCTGATTTTCTAGCACTTTTCCAGCTTTCATAGAAGTGTGGGTTCTGAGGGCTATGATGGGCAGCATTAGGGTCATCTACTCTCACCTCTTGCATAGAGAGATTACAAAATTTTTCCCAGAAATTGAATAAAGTGTATCTTGGAGATGTATTCCACACAATGACACTCTGTGACCCAAACAAGACCTTTCAATGTACAATCCCCTTATTGGTAAGAGATGGCATCTTCACTGAAGGTAGCAAATTCTGCTTCTAGCTGTTAAATCTTGCCAGGCCTTTTATAACCACACATAGAAAGGCCTCCTTTCCAGATCTCCTGTTTTATAAGTAAATCAATACTCAAACTACTTCTCTACTATTTTTTAAAAATAAACTAAAACCAGGCAGTTTCTCAAATTTAACCTTAAAGACTTTATGTTCCTTTTTTCAATTTCCTTTGAACTTTCTCAAAATGCTCTAGATCCTCCTGTGAACTTTACCACCATTCAAATACACAGGACCCCATTCCCCCCCTTAGATTGATATATTCCTTCCCTTTACTTCACCCCTTTACTTGGGAGGACAAACACCAGATGGACAGATGCGACTTGACTTACCTCTCCAGACCCGGGAACAGGAGTCCCACTGCAGGACTGAAGCTGCTGCTTGTGTATTTGTGGTGCCCACGCCAGGTTTGCTCCTCAGATCGCACAGGCTGACAGCAATGTGGGTCATCTACATCCTAAGGAAAAAGACATTCAAAGTAAAGTTATAAAGAGAACTAGACATTTGCTGGCACTTGGGANTGGTGCCCACGCCAGGTTTGCTCCTCAGATCGCACAGGCTGACAGCAATGTGGGTCATCTACATGCTAAGGAAGAAGACATTCAAAGTAAAGTTATAAAGAGAACTGGACATTTGCTGGCACTTGGGCAGACAGGGGAGAAGAAATGGTGTGTGGGGAGGGAGCAGGTGAACTTACTCTACAACAGCTTCTGGGTGTGAAGAAGACTATTTGTGCCACTGGCACATTTCACGTTCACACCTCTGGTGCTAGGCTATTTGTGGGCTCTCCCTACTATGACTTAAGAACAAGGAGTAACAAATTGTGCTCTCAGTCAGACACACCTGAAGAAACCCCAGTGTATAGTCGTTTACAAAAAAGCAAGTGACTTGCCCAGAGCCAGAAAATGGAACTGAAGCTGAGAACTCTACCTTTGAAAACACTTAAGTCGGCACCACTGGGCCAAATTTATCACTGTGACAAGCAGCACAATCCTCCTAAAGTGGCCATACTTCTATCAGACCTAAAACTGGCCTTATCCACTCTTTATAATTTAAATTGTTGAGGAGACCAATAGGGCAGTACTCAGTACGTGTCCTTTTCAAGCATGCACTTTTCATTAAGTAACTTTTTTTAGACAAAGAACTTTTCACATGAAGATGAGAGGATCTGCCTGATGAAATATTGACTCTCCCAATTCATATTAGACTCTTAAGCATCATTCAACAGCTCTGAATTGACTAATGGCCATCACAGCAAATGGATTTCCACCTTAATCTTTAGTTCTTGTCTGAATTATATTAATACACATTGTTTATCTCTAATGAGCTCTAGAATATGATGTTAACAGAAGCAATTAAGGCCCAGCATAACTGTCTGCAACACTGTGCTGGAGCTGAATACATGGCTAATGAATCACTTCCATAGTTGAGTTCCAGTTTCCTTACTGCAAATTGTACTTCAGATGAGTTAAGCTCATCTCTTAGTGTTCAGGCTGTTGCCTTTATTTTTAACTTGCGTGTGTGCAAGAGTTTGCTTATATAAGAAAGAAGCAGATCGGTCTTTTGAAGAGCTAGTCTAGGGTTTTTATTTATTGTTCAGTGATCACAGCTACCTTCAAAAAGAGGTGTCATATTTAGATTACCTTTTCCCGTACCGGGCATAGATTTAAACTTCTCCTAAGGTGTTTCAGTTTAGGAGAACAAAGCTTGATTCAGAGCCCTGTTTAGCCAGGACTGCCAGACCCTGACTTTTTGTGCAGATAACCACGACAGAGAGGTCAGGCACATCAGGTTTTTTTAGCCTGGTTGAACCCCTGCTCAAGGCAAAAGGGTGTCTCTCTCTAAAATCTTTAGGGAAGTGCTGGCTTCAGGGAAACATTTACAACTCATTTGTGGCCACAAGAATTTAAAAGCTAAGACTGAGGTCAAGAAGGAAAGCAAAGTATGATGCTGCCCTGATAATTTTTGGGTTGCACTGTTGCCCTGTCCCAGCAAAGGTTGGGCATCCCTGTCTTTAATGAACTATATTAAACATTGACTCTTCAAGGTACTTTGGAGCTGACTCAGCCCTGAAAAGGAAACAAAAGCTGCTACTTAACAGCAACATTCTCAGAAGCAAACATGAGAATTGCTGTAAGCCTCCAATTTAATGGCTTGGTCCTACATTGGAAGCTAGAGAATTATAATTATTGACAGCAGTAGGAACCTGTTGTAGATAAGGTTCAGCCTGAAACAGCTGAGCTTTTCCATGTTCTGATATACTGAATAATCCTCTCATCTAGTCTTGAAAGCAAGTGAAGAAAACCGTAAGTATCAGACAACATGATCATTTGATCTCATACTGTAAGAATTTGCTGAGACAAGCCAATGCCAGTTTGAATTTGCTTTTGTCATATATTTTGGCAGAAGGCTCAAAATCTGCCTGAAGGTGCTCTGTCAGTCCAAACTGAGAAGAAGTTAACTGCCATGGAACTGTTTCTGTTCATATGCTCAGCTTCTTGCTTCGCTACAACAGAGCTGGCATCCTACACCTGTGATTTTTTCCTCAAAACAAACAGTTTTGCCAACAGACTCACCTGTCTTGGACTGTGCTGCACTGCTGTTTCTCTCAGCCCCAGTTCTGTTTGGTGTTTTTAAAACACCCATCTGAAATGAAAGTTGAAATGTAGCTCTTCAGCTAGCAAAGTGGAACACACTTAGCTGCTGCCGGAGGATCAGACAATTTTTACCTGTCTTCGCCCACAGATGTTATCATCACACCTACAAGCAGGCTCTGCGCTTTGACATTTTTGATCTCTGACTGATGCTTAGTACCAAATTAGTCAGCAGTTCCTTTTTTTTATTTTTAAGGAGTTATCTATCTAAGGACCAAGATCAAAGCAGCAAGAGCATCATTTCATTGTGCTGACTTGAATTGCAGTGTCACTTTAATTTGCAATCACTGAAGCAAAACCTCACCAGAAGCAAAGGAAATACTTCAGCAATTAGCCTGCGCTCGACTCAGTGCCGCAGGAGCCACGCTGCTGGAGCAGCCAGGCTACTGAGCTCCGGGATGTCCCCACCGCCCAGCAAAGCCTGCAGGTGAGGGGGCAGCTCGCAAATAAGGGAGCTGTGTCACTGGCGATGAGAAAGGGACACTTGCTGTGACGTTTTAGAACAAAATGATCTGGAAAGGAACTTCAGGAAGTCAAGCTTATGCTGTTGTTTTTGTTTGCTTGTTTGTTTTTGATATATATAAAGGGCAATTGAAAGACGCTTATTTCATGCAAATTTTAACTTGAGCAAAAGCAAGGTTATTGAGTAACTTCTGGGCTAACAAGGCTTCTTGGTTTACTCAGGAGCAGACTATGTACTTCCACTGAAAGACATCAGAACAGAAGATCTGTGCTGTAAGTGTTGGGAAAAACCAACGTTAACAGCCAGTTACGCACCACTTGTAACAGCATGTGCATGGATGAGCTCCCTCTTCCCCACATCGTGCAGTTTCCTGACACATTAAGCTCCGTGGCTATCCTCTGGCTTCTCCAAACCCAACTCAATAACGCAGATCTAAAGGGGGGGTGGGGAACCTTCACAGTTCAGGCATGGAAAGCAGCAGAAGATGAACCTGCCACTTTTATCACCATGCATTAGAAGGATGTCTTATTCATCGTCTACATTACCGTTGCCACCAATATGTTTTATGGCAGACATGCCCTCCTGTGCCCTCCACTGTACAATCACACAGACACGTTCCCATCTCCCCCAAATTTACAGTTTCTATCAACAAGGAAAGGAGTGGATAGACAAGAAAAACCTTCACTCCATTTTACATAGAGGCAATTGAAACATCAAGTGACAAAGCAGTTTACTCACAGTCTACAGAAAACCTGGAACACTATTACAGGCCAGACCTTCACCAGTGAAAGCCCAGTATGAAATGGACAGTCAGTTCCTTTTAGGGCCACCAGCAGCACAGACCTCCAGGACTATCCTTCAGTGCCTGGACAGCTGGGTGCCTACATGGCCCTTGTACCAAACAGACGCAGGTAATTCTGAACAGAGACATCCCCAGGGCTTGTTTGCCCATTAAGATGTCAGGAAGAGAGTTTGAGCCCCTTTGCAGACCACTATACCAGGCTGTATTTACTGATACCTTAGAAATCATAGAACGGTTTAGGTTGGAAGGGACCTTGAAGATCATCGAGTTCCAACCCCCCTGCCACGGGCAGGGACACCTCCCACTAGACCAGGTTGCTCAAAGCGCCATCCAGCCTGGCCTTAAACACCTCCAAGGACGGGACATCCACAGCTTCTCTGGGCAACCTGTTCCAGTGCCTCACCACCCTCAAAGTGAAAAATTTCTTCCTAATATCTAATCTAAATCTACCTTCTTCCAGTTTGAAGCCATTCTTCCTCGTCTTATCAAGAAAGCCCCATCCTTCAGTTCTGCCCTCCGTTTGCAACACCCATTTTTTCCAGCTGCTACAAACTGAGCACCAAACACCCCACCCCAGCCCTTGCCACTGGTGGGTGACCAAGGGCGAGGAGGTCTGAAGCAGAATCACCCCCCCCAAAAAGAAGTTAAACCCCGGAGCGATGGTGTGGCGGCCACCTCCCGGCGGCGCCCATCTGCCCAGGCCCCTTTGTGCAGGCCGGTTCTCAGGGGGGGCCGAGGGGGCGGCCATGGGTGCTATATTAGGCACCTGCGGCTCGCACAATGGGCTGTGGGTGCTCGGGGGAGAGACAGATTGATGTATTGTGTGCGGGGGAGGAGGGCTGTCACTTGAATCCATGTGAACCCAGGCTTTCCGGGCAAGGGAGATTGACAGCTTTTGTAGGTCGCAGCTCTCTTTCAAAGCTCTGCTTTATAGACAGTAGGTTAGGGGGCCCGGGCTTTCACTCCCATAATTCGAACAGGGCAATCATCAGCATTGAGAATTTCTTCTCTCTCTCTCTCTCTCTTTTTTTTTTTAACCCCCCTTGTTATGCATTAAATGATTTCAGTGGAGGAATGTGCAGCATTAATTAGAATTGGTTAGCAGATACCAAGGGGAAAAGTTTCTTCACAACAACTATAGGAGGTGTCACTGCTACAAAGACAGTTTTGTTTTCGCTCTCCCCCGCATTATCAGTGCAATATGTAAGGTAGCGATTCTTTTCATTTAAATTAAGTGGAAAGCTACTAAATCTTGTTTTATTCTCCAAAAAGAAAAAGGTCCTTAACACTTATCTTTTAACTTCTTTTATTTTGTAAGGTTAGTGTTTACTTTTGCTTTCAGTCCTCCCCATTAATCGGCCTGCAAAGATGTGTATCCAGTTTTGTGTATCATTTAGCTCTTACAATCATAGGCCAGTACAACTAATATATAAGGATTGTCTCCTGATTAAAGCAACAACTTTACCGTTTAAAATCAAAGGCGCTCATCTAGAAGGACACATTGAAATTCAGAAGTGTGGCTGGCTGTTCTCTGCAGGGATTTCCTAGTTTCTTTCAACTTTTTAAATAGAAGTTAAGCTAAAAGATGGGCTTGAGCATATAAAGTGAGAGCTTAGAAGAAACGGTCATTCATATATTTATGTACGGGTTTTTATTTCATTCCCTAAAAACTTTTCCCATCGACAACGTGCAAACAAATATTAGCCCTGCTTAGTGTTTAAATAGTTTCTCCCATCAAATGTACTCAACTAGTTTATAAAAAATAATTGGAAAAATCATAACAAAAAAAAATCTGAAGTGAGTTTTGACATTTAACAATACACATAATCCTATGTGCTACACCATACGGTAATATCACATTCTTTTTTTTCTCCTAAGGGTTTGAAAATTCCCAAATTATTTCCACCATAAAGCATCATCTCTGAAGACACATAAAGCTAACTGCTGTATCCAGAAGTAAATTACTAAGGCTCCATGCACCACAGATTCTCTTGCAACAAATGCACGTGAAATGTGAAGGTACGTATACTTTGCCCACAGCATCAGTCAGCAACTGCCACTCGTGTTCTTTGTACCAGGAGAAGTATAACTCTCACGTGTTCCCCCTGAGGGAGCGCTGGAAAGCGCAGCCAGCGGCAGAGCTGCCTAGGCAGGACAGAGCAGGTATTCCTGGAGAGGCTGTGGGGCTTCTCCTGCAGGGCACGTACCACTGCCACATTTTTTGTCTGACCCACACAGTCTGGCCGATGCATTATATAGTCAAAATCACAGCTTAAAAAATAAGCTTTGTTGTTCAGTATCTAGATCATAACGAGCTTGATTATGCTTTCATCTTACTGCTAAATCAGGAGCTACTAGCGGGTGAAATGATGCTAGAGCTTTTTTTAACATAGCTCAGCATTTGCACAACAACTTTAAGAACTGCATAAAGATGAGCTAAACAGAGCTTGTGCAAAGGAAGAGAGGAGCAGTTTCTATTAAGCATGGGATGCAGTTTCTAGGTAGAAATTTAACTGAGTAAAAAGCTATCTAAAATATTTCACCTTCCGGTTGGAGACTTTTCCCCACCATGGACAGGAGGAACAAGGCTATTAAACATCTGACGTTGTTTTGCAAGGAAAAATCCATTGGGTAGGAAGAGTTATTTTGCATAGTGTAGGGGAAGGGAGAAGCAGAGTCTCTTCCTTTCCACCTCCCTAAAACTGCCAGTTCAGCTTCAGTGGCTGGGATTTAAGCCCTGGAGGCTGCACCATAGCACCAAATGCTCTATCAGCAATAATTAATTAATTAATCAGGTGCCAACGTGCAGAGGATCCCAGGCAGTAGAGCTGTTTGCTGCCTCAGACACAGAGCAGCGCTTCTCTGGGGAGCTGAGGTCACTGCAAAGACTGGATTTGAAGTACGCCCCAGCCGCGGGGTCACTCGAGGCAGCCCAAAGCTTTCTCAGCAGCAGTTGGCATCCCTGTACTGCACCGGCACTGCATAGCGGGACCAGCTTGCTCACTCCAGAGGTGCAATGCCTCTACGTGGGTCACCCTCGCCAGGTTTTCCCGTGTCTCCTGCACCCTGTCCCAAGGGCCATCTCCTCTTTTTTTTTTTTTNTTTTTTTTTTTTTTTTTTGGACCACAGTACCTCTCTCAGAATTATGCATCCTTTATGCATGTAAATGAGAGGGGTCCAATTACACGCGAGGGAGAAAGGGTTTAATGAATCGTGAAAAAGCAAGGGTTGCATAGAAAAAGCTCAATCCCAGTGCCCCCCTCATCCCCCCACTTGGAAACGTGCATTTCTCATTTTTGAGAGTTAGGAGAGAATGCAGAGGAGTGAACGGGAGAAACCCACAGCTGAATGAATACAACGCTTGTTTGCATTTATTACAGCCTCCACTTGAATTCTGTGATATGCACTTCCAAGCAAAAATAGTTAAGCACAGAAGTTACGTTCCTCTGCACAGCATAAACAGATGCAATACATGATTGTAGATAACTCTATGTTCAACTTCTCCCACCTGGAGCACATTCCTCCTTCTTCTTACTCTCCTTTCCTCTGTGTGTATACATAAGGTCTTATATTAATTTAAAGGACAAAGAACGGGCAAAAGCTGGTTGTTATTTATGAGGTCCTGTAAAATACAGCCACAGGTTACACAGCCTAAGTCGTATGACTAACTTCCACACCTGGTGACCCTGAAATCGGTTGTTTATCACTGGCTATTCCAGGTGAATGTGAACTAGACCGCACGGGATATAATGAGCATTTTAAGGCAAACCACATTAAAGCAATATTATTAATGTCCAGTATGATTTCACATGATTATATTTAAAACACACATTATAGTAAATTGATTTGTAAATATTCTGGGACTCATCAGAGGTCTTTTCCTTCTGCTGTTTTTNCTTTTTTTTTTTTTTTTTTTCTTTAGCAGTTGCTAAAATGACTTTAATATCTCAAATTATGGTGTAGGGAAAACTCCCAGTGCCCTCAATGGGAATTATGCAGCATTGTGGTCCTGAGTGTGAAAAGAAACAGACATAAACACTTGAGCATGAAGATGTTCTTCCTTTTCCATATCAATGAGTGAATCACAATTACTGAGCAATTGCATCTCCAACTGAAATGTCACAGGGCTATTATCTGTTCAATATCTTTAAAATTTGGCCTCAAAGATTCTTTCTTTATTTGGGCATGGAAATACCTGTGAAATTGCACATAAAAGTAATTTCTCATTAAGGTAGGATG
Organism: Himantopus leucocephalus; assembly: GCA_003993805.1. NCBI lineage: Eukaryota > Metazoa > Chordata > Aves > Charadriiformes > Recurvirostridae > Himantopus > Himantopus leucocephalus. The sequence goes on along the minus strand of RSEF01000004.1, from coordinate 13,176,931 downwards.
CAGCTAGAAAGAATAGCTTCCACAACATCATTAGCAGGATAACTCCATGTGTGCACAGATTTACACAAGAGTATGAATAACTTGCAGAATTACACCAAGCCTGCTCCAATTTTTACTAACTTGATCTAGAACCGTGCAGGCAAAATGCATAAGGCGGCCAGTGCATAACTTTTAGCAGTTATGAGCAAATATTTCTCATTAGAAGCACGTGGAACAAAAAGAAAGACCTATTGGTTTGGTGTTGCACATTCTTAGTTATTTCTGCACAAGTAGAAGAGTCCTGGACCGCTGCTGGTGATCCAGGATGCTGCTCTGGTTAGTTTAGCTACTAGGAGCAGTGGAGCTAAACTCCATGATCTTAAAAAAAAAAGTTGCCACTATCCCAATTATTCCTTCAACTTTGAGGCGTTGAAGTGGTTCAAGCCAACAGAACCTTGATGGTGAAGAGAAAGAAGAAGTGGTGCACAAAAGATGCCTGTCTTTTTGTCATCTATTACTTTTTCTCATCTTGCAGTGATGCCTTTATTGGAATTTCCATCTGGCAGGGCTCTTGGATATGATGCTAGCAGGGAGGACATGCTGGTCAGTAACCTCCATGTCCTGGACACAAGTGCTTCCATCTACACTGCTGGATGCCAGTACCGAGAGTAGCTGGAGCAGCCCAGCTCCCTTAGGAAAGGAAATAAAAGGAGCAATGTGGAAATACCATAGGATAGTAAGGGTTTGCCTGTCCCCATATCCATAAAATCCATAAGCCTACATGCTGGGCTTTCCCAAAGAGATGTTGTTGCTGAATCTTGTGAGGTTCATCTCCTGTGATTGTCTCAGGCTAGTTATCCTGGCTTCTTCACAGCAAGTGTTCCAAAGTCCTGAATTATTGGCCAGATTCACACAGATGAGTGCTATTCCCATCTGACTGAAAGTGCATGAAAATTTGTAAGTCAGATAGAAAAAACAAATCGCTACTTCTGAACTTAAGCAAGCAAAATTTTTCAGTCTGTTCAAAGAATTTCATCCAAAGACGGTACAGAAAATATCCCAAACAGCACACATGTTGTAGACCAAATTTTCCTATAAATCACTTGTCCTTTAACTTTGCCTGGCCCACAGAATGACTCTGTCAGCCAGACTAAAAAAAAAACCTTGCTTGGAAACTAACACTCATAGAAGCACAGAGGGAATAAATACCATCTGAGATCCAGAACTTTCAGAGATACCTGAGGGCTTATGCAAATCCTGGTCAGTCTCAGGTTGGTCCTCTTTTGGTCACCTTTGCTGTGTCACCTTTGCTCAGTGTCATGAATGTAGTCCTCCAACACATCTTGGTTTGCAGTGTTTCTGAGCATCATTCTGCAATTTTTTGCCGGGCTAGGAATTTTGCTAGTTTCAGATGAGTGGCAGTGGCAGTGCAAGGGAAGCAGCAAGACTGTGGTCCTTCTGGCAACAGACAGCTCTTAGTTTGACTTACCTGCATTGTCAAACCACAAATGCACTGCTCAGGTGTGGGTCCATACAGCTGCTCTCCAAAGCTGTCACCTACTTCATATGATTCTGGTTGTGGCACAGAGGCCTGGTGAAAAGGCAAAGTTTAGGCTGGGATTTCAGAATCCCTTCTTATGAATAATTCCCATGTACATCAGACCTCTTTCCCTTTGAACAGGTAACCTTTATATCCATTATTAGAAAACAAAATCATATACAACTGTGTTAAGGAAAGATGCATTCTGGAGCTCATAATTGGGATATGTTTCATCATGGAAGGTGGATAAACAAAATGTTTTCAGTTACCAAGTTCACCAATAGGCAGCTAACATGCTATTAGCATGTTTTCATGAAGGATCAAACACCCCTTGGGGTTGGAGGCCATTTTTTTTACATTTGTTTCCCAATGGGCATTTTGTTTTAAGTTATTTAAGGTCAATTACTTCTTAATGCATTTTGGAGTTACCTTCTTTTTTGTAAAACAGTGCAGAAGAACAGTTCTTTAATTCAATATAGATGTAAAAAAGAAATATCAGTACAAAATACCAAGTCAATCATGAGATATCTCTTGTGTATATTAACTTACCAAACTAAGAATAGTAAAAAGGATAAAACCACATAAATGCTCCATTCCTATATCAGTGGGACACACCACTACCAGAAGGACTATGTTTTGCATCAAACTGTACACCTGCAACCTTTCTTTCCCATCAGTTTTCTCCACATGACTGTTTCTGTTGTGGTTTTACCACATAACTATTTCTCCCCTGCCCATGCACAGCAGGTGTTTGGGGTGGTGGTCCCTTGGGTTGGGACAGCTTTCATGGGTCATCAATTCGACCTCTACCCCCTGGAAATGTGGTGGTACCCTTCTAAGGTCTATCCTCAGCAATGGGGTGGGAGGAGACCCAGGGAGGTAAGTTCTTGCCACTGAAGTGCACACAACATTTTGCATGATCCCAGGCTCTCTAACATAGCCCTTTTTGCCCCATTTACTTGCTAACTCGGTGGTAAGGGCATGCCTTGTTCATCAAACCTCCTGTTCGTTTCTACACGTGACTGCTACCAAGGAGAGAACAGACAGGTGAGCCAGGGAGGAATACGGCACAGGGTGCAGACACCAACAAGGGAAACAGTAAAGATCTGCCTCAGTTTTGGTCCACCAGCTCTGGCACATCTGTCTTTAAGATTTAACTGCACGTGAGTTATGTTTTCAGTAATCGGTTCTGATTTTTACAACCCAGGATTTGACTGTCTGCACAAAAGCGTTTGTTTTTCTTTCAACAGAAAACGTACTAAAATACACTTCAAAGTTGTTGTAGATTTTTTTTTTTTAATGGGGAAACATTAGGTAATTAAGGAAATCATGCACCATGCCATGTGGAGGCCTCCTGACAAATACAACTTTGGTGGCCATGACCCTGGCCAGAGGAAGAAGGCTGTGATGTCACCTCATCCCCAAGTCCCAGTTTCACGGATAGTATCTCTGAAAGGAATTGTCTAAAGGAGATTGTTCCTTATGAAAAGTTCACATGATGGAGTCTGAAGGGCTTGTTTCACTTGAAGCCCAGCAGGACAGAGCTGTTTGGAAAGAAGCATTCAGTGTGTTCTGTTTTGCTGAAAGCTGTCACAGTGAACAAGTACTTAGCAAACAGCATGAACAAGGATTTGAACTAGAAAACTAGCAGGGCCCTGACAACGTTGTAATAGCGGGCTTGTCTGTTCCGAGCCTGTACAATGATGCATGGGGGCATGAGAGGGAAAACGGGAGAACTAGATTTTTGTATTTTTAATTTTTTTTAAAGGNGGAGAACTAGATTTTTGTATTTTTAATTTCTTTTAAAGGTAACAGTTTATCGTTGCTCTCAGCTTGTTTGTATTACTGTGGTCGCCTTCTGCATCAGTGGGAGCAGAAAGCATCCTGGTGAGAAGGGGCGCAGGGCAGAGGCACAGCGCACAGCCCAAGGGGTGAACCGATTGATTAACTAAAAAGCAGTCAGTTCTTTTCCTATTGTCCCATTTTGTGATGTTTTTACTTCTGTTATGATGGGCTGACTGTTTAAGCTGTTACTCTTAACATCTCTAATCCATATTTAGCAGTGAAGGAAAGCTGTCCGAATCCCAGTCCAGAACTGACAGAGAACCCGCCATTCCACACCTTTGAAAACAAGAACCTGCCACTCCACACCTTTGAAAACAAGCCGCTTTCAGCCAAGCACCTAGCTGCTGGCACCACGCAGGTACAGGAGACTAGCACCCGTTAAAGGCTCCCCTCCCTCTCTCCCATCATACAAGAGACTATTGAAGGCAGCAAAACGTTAAGAGACATCGAATGAGTAGGAAATTAGGATAAACAAAAATTCTCCTTTTAGTTTTACATATTGCAAACCAGGGCCTTATTTCTAAAGCAAACCTCAAAAACACACTAACCACACCTTTTCACCATGATTATGACTACAGTTGTCTAGTTTATGATGAGAGTTTCAAAAGCTGTAATAAATAACTTTTATTTATCACTTCTAACATGTTGTGCCTTTTCCTAGACATGGAAAGTCCCTAACCGGTGTGTTTCTTTGCTACAGAGAACTAACAGTCCCTTCTTCAGGTTGTCTTCTACTAGGCAATTTACAAGGACAGAAGACTTGCAATGTTTAAGTGCGTGGTCCAGCACAGCACCCATCTTTTTCCTTATAGACCTCAACAGGCTCAGAATGAAAAGCGCTTTTCTAGCCTATAGGAAAATCTGTGATTTTTATCAGGTCCTGGGATACGTTCCCAGAATGGCCATTCATTCCTTTCATACTCTCTGCCATGGCTGAAAACCTCTGCTAATGGTTTGTGGAAAGAGCACAGGTGGAGGAAGATAGAATGAAGAACCACCTACTGAAGCTTAATCCTCAGACAGGGACATTGGTCCCCTAAGTTATTCCTGGAGGACTGGATCCTAGGAATACAGTCACTGATGAAATGGATCAGAGACACTACTTCAATCCTGACTCTATTACCGCATGCACTTCTTTTCTCCATTCATGCTCAGTAATAGTATCACTGCTTCTATGTGTAAATTGGGATCTCAATTTATAAGGCAAATACACATTGCTTTAAAACATTTATAAAGATTATTTTGTCTGGCCTCCCGTCTCAATGCAGCCTGTATGCCATATACAGTAAATCTTGGCATCTGAGGAATATCTGCCTTTAATCCGGGGCTTCCAAATTCTTTAGCGTTAAGAACTATTCAGAGCTGCAAAACGAGGAATGTTTTTAGTAATTCACATGGTTTCTGGGTTAGTTCTTTACTAAGCCCCTTCACGACACTGCTAAATGGCTATGTTTAGGATGAGCTGTGTTCCAGGGAATCCAGAATTGTGACCACCAAAGTGACAAGTCTGTGCTGGCTTTGTCAAGATCTGAGGAACATGTTTTATCACTTCTATGATACTGCAAAAGTATTCTTCTCTAATGAACATGTAAACCAGGTATCAGGGGTTTCCTCAGGCTCAAAAATATCTTGTGGGTTTGAACTTAGTCCAATGATACTCAAAGCTAGTGTCTCCCTCTGATGCCCGCATCCCTCAGATCCCGGTAATTGTATTACAAATTTCTTATCACTATGAGTATAACAGAGTTTTTTCAGCAAAGCAAGTCTCTTTTGCAAGGAGACCAATTATGATAAGACTGTTCTCCCACTGATTTTTTTCAGCTGCTCCCTGAGCCAGATAGCACGTTTTCATTATGAAAAAGAGAAGTAATCTTCCCCTCTTTTTCTTTATTTTTTCAGCTCCAAACTCCTCTTATTTCAAGTATTCTACAGTGCAGAAGTTTGAAAGAGAGAGGACTAGGCTTTTTCAAAAATGCTCCAAACAGTTTTGTACAGAAGCAGAACAGCTACTGTCTATCCAGCAGGGCCGTACTCACCAGCTCTCGGGCGCAGCTCTCTCCGGTGGCATTTCTACTACAGACACACTTCAGTCTGTGAGAGGACAGTCCTTTGAACTCAAGTTCTCTATGAAAGGGCCACGCTGATTTGGCTAGAAAGGCAAAATCCTAGTCATTAATAATATCCTCGGGAAGTTTTACCCATACTTATGCTGCACTGAAGGAGCTACCACCCCCTGTCCTTTTTTAGCCCTTGGAGATACAGGCAGATGTCCACTCTGCAGACATGTGTTGCCACAGTCCAGAAGTCACCACTGTCCAGCTGCTTGCTGGATTTGTGGGGTGGCTTCTCTGAGTGCCCTCAGACTGCTCCAGACAAAACCCGGATGGCTTAATTTAAACATTTTTAACAAGATAGCTTGGGTTAGCCTGGAAAATTTTGTCTGAAGTGAGAAAATGCTCACGTTATGCCCTCACCACAGGACTGAGAGCGAAGTCCCATGCAGAGGTGACCTCCAGGTAGAAATGGTGACGTTTCCAGCTGGCAGAGCTGGCTACAGAAGATGCCACCACTGCACACTGATTCTGGACAGCTGCACAGCTGCAGACGGGCAGGATGCAATCATATCTCCTATCTCTGTCCCTCCCCCTCTATAAAATATCCGCTGTCATTTTTTATGACTAGTGTCTCTGGCTTTTGTCTCTAAATTTGTAAAACTACTTTGCCCCACCTGCACTGTTCCTGGCAGCATTTGTAGAACCACAAACAGGTCTGCGGCTACAGATCTGCTGCTGAAACTGTTACTGATCCGTCTGCCTGCCTAGAAAATAATACCCAGTAGCAGGATTTTATGTCCTTGCATATCACAGGAGAAAGACATTGTTTCTTCCATTCTCCACACCCACAAATAAACCATATTACTTGTCTTCAAGTTGTTCTCTGCCCAGGCTAGCCTATCTTTAACTCAGGCACTGTTTGAAACTGTAAAATACAGAGCCCCTTTCATGCAGGGAGGGATGTGCTCCTGCCAGGTCCCAGCGTTCTAGGGAATTTGCCAGATCCCTCAATAATCTGATCCTCTGCCTTTTGGCTGCAATGCTGAGAGTTGGCTCTTTGGTCTGAATTCTCCCAAAACAGGATCTCCATCCCCTCCCATACCGTGCTTTCCCTACTGCCTGGTAACCATGTGTAAGGTCCATCCCCTTTAGCATTTCCCTCCCCAGCGGAGCCGCCTGAGGAAACAGCAGGAGCAGTCAGTGCCTCCACCCTCCAGACAACGCAGGTGTATGCAAGAACGAAGGATTTCTATCTGCAGCGTCCCATTTGAGTTTTCTGGTGATTAGAGCACTGCAGTAAATGCACTGGGTTTGACTTACACAGGACAAAGTACCTTTCATAGGACTGTGGGAAGCCAGCAGAAGTGCCAGGAATAAGGAGAGGGCAAGGCATGTAAAAGATAGCCCGAACAGGGACGGGGAGGGGACCAGGTACAGCTGAGCTGCACTATACCGAGTCACCAATTACTGTTTGGCACACCTTCCCCTCGCTGGGGAAGTCAACTGTACATAGCAGGCTTAGTGGCCAAAGATAAGAGACACCCCCTACCTTCCGGGGCTGCTGCTTGGATGAGAACTAGAATTTAGGCCAATTAATCATTATGGACAACACTAAGTAAAAAGTCCGTGCCAGCAAGACTGCAATAGTGTCAGCCTGAGAGAGAAGGGAGGTGTCACCCTGTTTAGCTGTTATATCATTACCCAGACACAGCGGTTGAAGGATATTGCCGCTACGGACAGTTATCAGCCATCTGACTGACTTCCCTCTCAAGCTCTTGTTCCCTCTTCTAACCAAAATGAACAGATTTTGCAGAAAAGGAATGTAATTTTAAAAGTCCTGAGTTAATCAAATGCTTTAAAAACACTGTGCCTGTGATACAATGGATCAACTTTGTCCTGGGTGTCAGCCCATTCACTCAAACAAGCTTACACCAGAGATGAATTTGCTCTGGTGCCTTTGTCAATAAAATTCTAGATTAAAAGAGACCCTATATAGAGCTGGTCCCAGAGGTAATTGCTAGTTAATCAGCCAATTAACTGACCCAACGAGTAGGAAAAGGGGAAGGGGGAGGAAGGGGGAAAACAAATCAGTCAAGGTATGGTAGAACGTAATTCTTCAGGAGTTAATGTTAGAAACCTTTTCAAAGGGATTACAGCCTACCTTGACTCATTCCCCCTTCTTCTTTCCTTTTTCTCTTCTTCCCCACTTGTAATTGTTGGTTCCCCTAATTGGCTGATTAACTACTTATTACAGACAGACCTGGAGGTATGCGGGATCCCATTAGCCACGGAACTTGATTTCATCTAGCAAAGCAAGGCTGAACGCAGCACAGCATCTGCATGGGCCGTTTTTCTCCTGCCCAGGCCAATGGCTTAGAGTCAAGTAGCATTTCATTTGAGAAGATCTTTTTTTAAACTAGCTTCTATTTTATTTATTTAATACTACAAAGAAAGGGAAGGAATTTTTTTAACAGTTTGTTATGCAAACAAAATGATTTCTTTCAATGGAGTTTGTACCCCTCTAACCTATCTACTATCCACTGATACATTATCAACACTTCAGGATATTTTGATGAATGGGCTGTTACAGCTGCTTGACATTTCGATAATAAGTAATGACAATAGAATTAACCTCTATTTGCCTTTGATAGTGTTATGGGGCTGCTTTCTACCAGCAGCAATCCTGGGAGATGAGTCCTAATGGTGAAAAGGGCAAGCTGAGAAAGTTACCCTAATTTCCTCTCCTTGGAGTTCTGTGGGGGAATAGAGCAGAGCTCTTGCGGTTGTTGGCTTCACATTTTATTTGTAGTAGCTCAAAAAGTAGGTACCAGTCTGTTCTGGTACATCCTGAAACCACACAACCAAGGAGGTATTCAAAGTTGCTCTCTGAAGCTTCAAAGAGGAGTTTTGCTGCTTGTTCAACGTAAAGCAAATCTCACAGCATCTCATTAATGCACCTTTTCCAGTATCGTGTAGACAGAGACGGAGCTGCTACCCCTAAAACACTGACATCGTAGCTAGACAGGGCACTAAGTTTGACCTCTCTGAAACAATACCTACCAGTGCACATGTCTGCACAGATGCAGGTTATTTTCTAAAGCTAGTAGATTGTTTTGGTCACTCACCCTCCTGTGTAGATAGTAAATAATATTCTTTTGCTCTTCTTATTGCTTGGGCAGCAGGACCCTGTGCAGAGCAGCAGCTCCTCTGAGTACAGTTGTCCAGGGAGATGGGCACAGAATGGGATTCTCCTAATGTAGCCTCTATTGCATAAACCTCTTCTTCCAATTCCGCTTCTCTCCTTCAGCTTCGGAAGAGAGTTTGGGATTTTAGTTCTATTTAATATTTGTGACGATTTATTCCTCCCTACCCCTCTTTCTCCTTTAGCAAAAGAGCAGGCTGAGCCTGGGCAGCCCATCCTCAACTGCATGTAAATCACAATCTGATTAGGAAGTGATATATTCATCTCTAACTCCTGCATAAAAGTTATTCAAGTATTTTGACAAAATAAGTGCTGTTTACTTTATACGTTTTCTGCTAATTCTAAAGATTTCTGCAAACCTAAAGGATCTCATGGAATTTACAGGCTTGTGGCTTTGCCATTGAAAGTATAAAAGCATGCTAAATTAAGTTGATTTGCCTGTGAAAGAAACACGTCCATTATTCATGTCAGGGCCCTGTCACATCAAATTGAGGGAGTGAAGAAAACCCTTTTTTATCAACGTTTAGAAGCAAGGAAAAAACCAACCATTCAGGGACTGAATTTCAATTGGGAGAAAGTCAGTCTGAAAGCAAGGTTAAAAAAAAAAGAAGTTGGGGACATGTCTAATGTTGGAAATCAGCAAAGGGTGGGTTGATTTAACTTTGGCTGGAATCTTTCAAACAGAAAGCCAGAAGGAAACTTAAAGTAGCAAGTAGTACACACAGTCTCCATGTCTCTTGTGTAAACTTGTCAAAAGTAGTTAAGCTAATTCAGATTTAAGTCTTTTCAGACCCCGTTTTCCTTGTTTACTTCAAAATAATGATAAAAATTGTTAAAACAGATAGATAAAAACAGATAGAGCATCGCATTTGTGTACTACTAATATTTTTATCCACTGGTTATTACATGACTTAATTCTTATTAGCAGACAACAGGTAGGGTTTTTTAAGTTTGATTAGCTGACAGAAAAATTTAAAAAAGATTGGTTTAGATATGGCTGTTCTACAGCTGTGCATATCTGAAAGAGAGGGAGCTGACAGGATCAAAAATACTTGGGATTGTTTCCTGTCCACTATATGACACATATTACTTCATGTAGCCATAAAATCTTGGCTGATGTTTTTACGACATAGTGTGATAGGTACAGACAAAATAAATGGCACATGTATACGTGCCACTTTTTAAATAAAAAAATTAATTTGCAGTTTACTAAACTATTCCTATATACATGGAGTTAAATGAGAAACTGTAAGGGGAATTGTTTTATGCACTGAAATTCTTCTCATTGCCTGATTATAATTTCTCGTGTATCGTGCTTATTTAGCAAAACAAAACGCTTACAGTACCCTTCTCACTGCAGTTGTTTTTTATAAGCTTAAAACCAGCATGTTAAGTGGCATTTCACAGTCTTCTGCTTAAAGCCTAATTGGTTTAGACCGGACACCTCAGAGTTATTCTTTAAAAGAAGTCCAGTTTTTATGTCGCTGACATTATTATACTGTACAAAGCGTAATTCAGCAACCTGTTTGCCTTAAATCATGCTTCTGGGTCCCAGGCCTGTACATCATTTCTGCAGGAGATTTGTTTTCCTACCTTTTGTTTTTCCCTAACCTCAGAACCCCTGGGTTAACATGTTTTCTGCTTTAAAGCTCTTCTCTGAAAGACACTGCCACCTCAGCCAGGCGCTCTCTCATGCTTTCCAACTTCAAAGTCTCAAGTTGGGAAAGCAAATCTAAGTCCCAAATGCAGGACTCTGAAGCTTCTATAGGACCCTCTGCTAAAGTTAAGTTCTTGTCTTTAATTGAAAATTGCAGCCAGTGTAAATAGGAGTTAGTTTGTGGTGAGCTTGCCACAAAAGGAATTACCTCGTGGAGTGGCCGCATTGGGGTAAACAGAGGGGATAAAAAAAGAAAGAAAAAGAGAAAGGAAAAAAAGCCAGGGGTAAAAGAGAGAGGCATTGTACTGTGGAGGTAGCATCAAGACAAGGATTAATGGCTAAAGGAATTGTATTTTGTGTGCTTTCAGCAACATCACAATCATCTCCCAAAAGTGAGTGTTACTAATAAGCTGGCCAGTAAAGAAAAGTTAGGATATTAAGGGAAATGGGAAAATCAGGCTCTGTAAATAACAGAAGATTTTTATTCTGTAAAGACTAAGCAAAGGGTTGCTGACGTGTTTATTTTTAGTACTTACATTTGGGTCAACTAATTAAGTTTTTTACTTTATAGAGTTGACAAGTGATAGGAAGTGATACATACATACCAAACAAATGACAATTTTCTGCCAACTTCATTTACTTCCATGTACCCACAATTTACTTATTTTACAGTAGCTAGCTGGGAAGCAGAAACCCCGTCTGCATTTCACTGTTGATATATCACACTGATCTAATGGTGAAATCCAAGCAGCCACACTGGAAGCATGCCAGGCCCTAACAGCCCAGAACAAGGAGAGTCGTGGTGGTGGAAAGGAAGGCAGGATCCCTTTTCAATGCTCAAACCTCTGCTGCCACAGGTTTGATCAGATATATGATCTGATTATGGTGTTGATACAGGCTCACACAACATTATCAGATCTTTGCAGTAACTCAAAAAGACACAGCAAGAGAAAGTGAGGAGAACCCCATGGTGTTCCCTTCTCCTTCCTCCCACTCCCAGGGGTGGGGGTGAGTTGGGATTTTTGCTTGTTGGACTCCCTGAACTGGCTCAGTGACTGGTCAGACAAGCACTAGCATTGGCAGCAGGGAGTGGAGGAGAGGAAATAAGATTTCCCTTTTCAGTGGGAGCGACAGTATTAGTAGCTCAGCTGCGTTATGGAACTGCACCCTGAGACTTACTAAATTTGGGCTCAGTTCATAGTTGCTTTACCCCCCGAGTCAACCTAGGTATTTCACTTGATATCTTAATGATAGGATTCTCCGCCCACAAAATGGGAAGAATAAGTCTTCCTTTTCTTCTAAATTCCTGACCTTTTCTATATAACCCCAAGCACAGCGTGGACACTGTCTTCATAGGAGTCCATTCAGCAACTACGATACATTTTTGCATTTAAATTATTACAATTAAAATGATTGTTTAAGCAAACATACTGACCTCTGTTCTGTCTTGAGTCGATCACTTATGCCGTTCAGCACATCACTCCAAAACAATGGAAACAGTTCAGCTATGGAAACTCTGGATATTCTGAAAAGTAACAGTATGGATATTAGCAGGGAATAAGACTATTCCATTACTACCAGTGCACCTACTGTTGGATTTGTTGTTGGGGTTTTTTTTAATACTTCATAGTTCATAATATTCAAAAATGCAGTTTTGAATGGAATCCAATGGAACCAGAGTCTAAAAATCTGTGGAAGTATAATTGAGTCTGTTAATACATAATGCAGAATTACAGGAAACGGTAACAGGATTCAGTAAAATATACTCCACAATGTTTTCTCATGTTACATAACCTATTTTTAATAAAATATAGAATCTGTGAATTTAAGAGCACTGCTGATACAAAACAGAATCATACTGTTTTAAAGCAGCAAATTGCATTTGTTTCTACTCACTTTTCAGTGGCTTACAAGTTGCGTGGATTAAAAATTCTCTCAAAAGTTTCTGCAGCAGGAATCCATTGGATGCATCTGTGAGAAACAGAACTGATTAAAACCCCAAAATACATCCTAACTATCCAAATAAACTAACTTAAAAATGGTATTATTTTTGAAAGTTCTAAAAATTACTCACTTAGCCAAGAATTGATGAAGTCCTCTTTCAGTTTTTCCTCTTGGACTTCAGTATTTCCATACTTTTTAACTTTTTATTTTTAATAGTGTTTTCCTTTTTTTATTTACTGTTGGAAATAATTTAACTGTGCATGGTATGAGGCGCTCTCCATGTGTACACAAACACAAATGCCATGCCCTTTAAACTTGGATCAAAATTAAGTCAGAGAAAGAAAACACTTCGCTTGAGGCATTGCCCATTATTATTCCACTTACAGTACACACTTGGGAAGTTTTCACGTTCATAACTCAATGTCTCTGGTGCACCATACCTCTTAAAGATACGCAAGTTCATTTCAGCGTTTATCTGTTCTTTTCTCCTCAGGAGTTCAACTGTTTTTCCGCCTGATGGTTAGAATGAATTGAATATTTTGAACTCATCCATCAGATTTGGAAATGATCCCTGAATTGATGAGAGTGTTTAACAGTCAATTGAACATTTCTGTTGTGAACTTTCATTGTTTCAAAGTGCAAAAATACTGCACTCAGGAACGTGGACAAAGAAAAGAGGATCCATGACATGTTCTTGCACCGCAAATATTTTCCTCCTCTAGAGAGCAGCAGGCATTTAAATAACAGGGGCATCACTCTGGTCTCACTTTTGGATATCGCAAGGGACAGTGATCTGAAAAGGACTTTCACAGGACCTGAGGGCTCCCATGTTCTGTAGCAGGGAATAACTCCACATTTTTCAAACCCATGTTTTATTTGTGTTGCCCTCACACAGACTGACTTCCCTAAACAAACAATTCAGCTGCCTACCTGCTACCCATGCCCATGTGGGACAGATGTTCGTAACAGCAGCCTCAAATATTGGTCTGCCTGGGTGACACACACATGGGTAAATAGCTCATTATAGGCAAGTACTGATACAACACACACATTCTGCAGCCAGCGAGGCTTTCCAAAGGGACCTGGTGATGCCAGTAAGTATTTTAGTGTATTAGTAGTGTTAAGTATTAGTAGTGTTTAGTAATCTTAATTAGTAGTGTTGTAGTAATTTTAATGTAATCTGTATACCCCACTGTCTTAGGTGACCTTGAATATTCACACCTGCAACCAAGGAAACAATAAAGGATTCTGGACTTTTTCTCCCTCCTTGAGAGTTATGAAAATTTCATCTTTCAGATTTTCTGCTCCATTATAGCACTTCAGCTAAAGAGAAATTATTTTTCTCCATTCTGAAACTCCACCAAATTGCATTATTGTACTTCACCTTTCTGCTTTTCACCGACTTCCGTACAATTCTTTAAGAATATGACTTGAATTTCTTCATTCATCTATAGCAAGCCTTTAACTCAGTGTCACTGCTCCCTACCATCTCTGGCACCCAGCAGGACATTGGTGGTGTATCCCACCTCTTAGAGCACCTTCACCAAACTCCAGGGCCTCTTAACAACGACCTCGAGAAAGCACTTCCCTCCTTGCTCCTCTCTCAGACCACGATGCTTTTCCACTGCAGAGCTGCCTGCTCTGCTTCACTGACAAGCCGAATTCCCTAATTCCTCTTGACCAGCTCCCTTTATTTAGTAGCTTTTTTTTTTCCAGCACCAAGATCATTCCTCTGTGCTAGATGGTTAATTAACTCTCCTCCCAGGTTTTCCAGGCTCCCGCAGTGCAAGAGGTCTGGCCTCATCCTGCGGCTCTGGCTAAGCAGTCACGTCCCCCAGCCCTGTGAGGTGGAGGCCCTGACTCAATTTTCTTTGGAAGATTTCAAAACCAAAATATTTATTTCTAAACTACATTTCTCCCTCAGTGTGGGAAAGTGCTGAACGTGGAGTTTACATTTCCAGGGAGGATAACATTCTTTTAGCATAAATTGTAATAAATTCTAATTCAGAGCGAGCTCTGCTCAGCACCAACTTCGTAAAAGGCGCTTGGCCCAGGGCTTGTTGTGCATTTAAACCAGTGCTAACAGCCACATCCCCCCTCCATCCTGGGTTTCTTGTTCCCCCTTCGTGTATGCGCCTATACCATGACAGCACAGGCATCAGTGCAGTTCTGTGATGAACCAAGCTGTGAAATTTATCCAGCTGAAAGAGGATCGTTTTTGAATTTTTGCTGGGCTACTCTTCAGCCAGTCTTAGTTGATGCTGTGGCTCACAGGCACATCAGCCAGAGAAGAGCTGGAACGCAACAGCAGGGACAAGGCGGTGCCTTTCTGCAAGAGTCACTGCTGAATCTCTGCAGAGCACCCTTCTCCTGAGGGACCAGTGGAAAGGCAGGCGTCCTCAGGGCTAACCACGCTTATCGTGGCCTTCGTTTGCTTTCAGACATTGCAAACACACCAGTTACAGCAGATGATACATCACAAGAATACCGCTAGCAATGTGAAATTCATACACATGCAAATCAAACCATTCCCAGCCCCTGGAGTCCCTGCCGTTACATGCAGAGATCCAGCAATGTTGGTTAATATCCTGGTGCAGCGCACACACGTAAGTGCACAACAGCTCACCAGAAGAAATACAGCCCTGGAGAAATTAAAATCCATTCACTGCAGCATATTTCTACTTATGTTCAAAACACTCCTTGGACAGCATCGGAATAATTTCCAATGATTTTTCCAATTTCCAAATTCCAAAAATTTCCAATTTCTCATTACCAATGAGAACAGACGCATGCAAATAGGTAGGGATGGTTTGGAGGGGATTAGATTATCTGGTAGAACAATTTTCTGTAAGTTTGAAACAACCATTCTCTTGATTGTACTGCAGTCGGCTCTATCTGGCTAAACTGTTTTTCTCTCCAGGTGTTAGGTGTTTTTTGAAGTACGGAGAACCTGTATTATTTTCTGGTTTTACCTATGGTCCATCCCCTTTCCTCTTCCTAACCTTGGCCACAAGCAGCACTGCCCGCAGTCCCCCGCAGCGCTGGGCTCAGACAACTGCCGGTCACCTTCCGCTCCCTCTGCTGCATGCGCGGCACAAAAGCAAGCACGGAGGCTACTGGTTTCTTACCCTTCAGTACCCTGGTTTGCTGGTGCCAGTCCTCTAGCTATCTCATGTTTTGGTACGTATGGCTCTGTAGAGAAATATTTGGGGGATATTCAAGCAGGATTTGATAAAATCACTAGGAATTTCATATCAAATCAAATGTATACGTGCAAGTCCCTGGTTTGAATACATATACAAGCAGTATAGAGAGCTTTAGCCTAACCAAGACTGTTGGCTAAATGTAAGTTATCAACAGGGAAAGAAGCTTTTAAAAGTGTTGTTTTAACTATGCTGTTGTGGAAATCCATGGGAATCACATCTCCAACTTCAGCAGGGTGAAGAGGAGGAGAGCTTTGGAAAGACTTTGCCCAGTGAAGCCTAACTGACTGACTTAACCAGTCTTACCCTTTCTGCTTTATGCCCACTCTGGCTTATGCCTGAGACTGGAAACTCCTTAGAACTGCAAATGCCCTCCAGCCCTTGGCATTCCAGGCCTTCAAATCTGAGCTGTGTCTTCCGTAGCACCAACAGCAAATATAAAGATTCTTAAGTAAGGAGCAAAAGCAGAGATGGCAAGTTCATCAGTTGGAAGTGACAGAGAAAGGGAAAGACAGGATGGGCGGGAGTTTCCAATCAATCACAGGCCAACAAAGATCGACTGAAGTGATGCAGCTGCAAAAAAAAGGTGAAGATGAGCCCAGGACCCAGCTGGGGAGGGGGGTTTGCTGGCTGTAGGGAGGGACTGACACCACCGCGACCGCAGCAGATATAACCATGCCCAGTTCTCTTTAACAAAGACCTAAACCGACACAAAGAAATAAAATATAGCTCTATGCAAGGAGATTAAAAGAACGTCCTGCAGATTACAACTGAACTGGGGTATAAATTGTTTTTTAAAGAGACACCATGGGTAAAATAAGGGAGAGCAAAGACTACTTCAGCTGAAAGACAGTCTGACACAAAACCAAATTAACTGCTTGTGAAGAGTCACAAGGCATATGGACTTAGCACCCTGTCCCCAGAGGAGAACCCTCATTACTGTGATAATTCGTTCTTTTTCTGGCCCTGGGAGTTTTCACTCCTTTCTGCCCCATGGCACAGCTTCAGTCGAGTCACTGAAGAAGAGGAGCCTTATCCAGAACAGCCGCTGGGCACAATTATGTTTGAAATCTGTCAGGATGAGGACCAGTTAAATTCAGGTATGGCATTTGTGGTAAAGGTTGTGGCCATAAGACATTGGCTGTGATCACGTGCAATGACACCAATGTTTTCCAGTAGGTTTAAAACTACAGACTGCACCAGGGAACATAAAAGAGGGCATGGTGCCACTCAGCGTTGGTGACCATCGGGAAGTCGTGAGTGCACAACATCACAAGGGCAGAGCTTCTCACATAGCACTGCTCAGCAGGGACACAGGTATCATCGGCTTCAAGTTTAACCTCAACTCATAATGAAAGAGAAGCAAAAAGAAAAAATTCCTCTCCATTTACAGTTTCATAAGTAATAACGAACAGGTAAAGTCCAAGATGATGATTCACTTATGGCATTGTCAGTATTGACATTCAAATATAATGAATTCCACCACAAGACTGGCTTAAAATTAATTCTTTCAAGGACTGCTCATAGAAAATATAAAGTTTGTATATTTTTTTTGCATCCTTTTATTTAAAATACCATGGTGTATTTCGGTCACAGAACCCAGTTTCTCTTTGCAACTGTAAATTGCTTCTAAAAAAATCCCCACATTATAGAAACACAAGGTTTTTGGAAAATGCCCTGATTTTGTAAGCCAGTTAACTCTTACAAGTTAACAGTAATTCTTCCCCAAATTAAAACAAAAAGTGCTTTATACTGTATTGAATCTGGGTACAATTTGTGAGCTAGTGATGCTAAAAAACACATAATAAGAAAATGAATGCAATAAATGAAATGGTGAGATTTTCGTATCCAGACAGAGTGAGGTTAGATGCGTTTAACTCCGCTAGCTTTTCTGCTAGCAGGTCTAGAGCAGTGTGTAGGAAGAGGGCAGGAGGTGTTTGCAAGGCTGCCTGCTAAATACATTCCTGACACTGCTCTTCCTACCACCTAACGCAAGATACTGATGGATGGTTATGACACAGTGGATGCGGGAATCTGCGCGTATCCAGCAGCTCCGATAATGACATAGCTTCAAGCGCTGTAAATATTGGTCCAACCCCCAGTGCTTCAACAAGCTGTTAGAGGTACTGATTACACAACAGATTACTTCAGACACCCTTGAGATTCATATCATCTCACAAGATATGAGGTGCTGAGGGGAGGAGGGGCAGGGTTTACACAGCGATGCGCTGCTCTATAGGGGCTATTGAGAGATTTGACGATGTAAAGACTGTGAGTGGCTTTGCAGATCATTCAATAAGAGCCTCAAAAGGTATTCTGTATCTTTATGCATATACAAATATTTACAGATCTTTTAAAGATCAAGACTGTCGTTATCAGTTTATGTGCTATATATTGGCATTATCCAGTGTGACCTCAGGAAAGCTGATGCTCTGCAGCGGTAATGCAATGGTATGTTCAGCTCTGCTGGATCTCCATAGAGTGGGCCTGGAATGCATTGGTGAACAATACCCAGGACTGCACAGAGCAAAGAATGAAGGGCAGCAGAGTTTGATAACCACATTAAAGCACTACCAACATCTGTTCAAGCCAAAGACAACACTATCTCCAGGAATTAACCTTCTGAACCACTTAATCATTAACCTCAGCAGAGAGAAAGTTAGACAACAAGAGCCTATTTGTCAGTAGCCCCTCAGAGAGATGCGGCGAGCAATATTTTACTGAGAACAGCGTGAGAAGGGCTTGCCCAGCTTTATAAATTTTAAACACAGAATATATTTGTGTGGGAAACGAGGAAACAATGGATGTAAATAAACAGCTGATCCTACCTTGAAGCCTTCGTTCATTTATCCTGTTTAAAGTGGCTTGACTGGTTTGTCCTGCATTGTGTAACATTTCCTCTACACAAGTAGAGATGCTTCAGCTCTTACTCAGAAATATTCCTGGTTGCGGAAAGTTTTACAAATGGATAGGATGTTATAAGTTTAAACTTGCACCCATATCCCCAAATTTTCTACTGAAAAACAAATCGGGGACTGTTGCTTTGCAAGAAGCAGTAGAGCTAGAGAAGCAAAGCATTTTGTTTAATAATTATTTGTCTATATATACTGTTTGACATGTGAGGTCAGCTATTAAGTTATTCTGCTACAACCTGGCCAAATGCCCTCCCTTCACACAATTACAGTTCTTAGAGATTTTGTTTCTCTTGGTTTTGATTTTGTTTTTCAAAGGATGAAAGGCTTTGGTTTCTTCAAACTGCAGTACCCCAAATTTGTAGCAAAACTGTGCTGTGGTATATTGGGGCTGACAGTTTATTTCTCTGGACTTCACGTAATCATTTACCAAGGGGGTGTAAAACACTGCCACATAAGAATGATGCTGTTTAACACCCACTTTGCACCAACCTCAGTGGCCACACAAGGTGTAGGACAATGCATAATGAGGGCCCATATGTCTGCTTAGATATTGCCACAGTTGGAGGGGGCAAAGAGAAGGAAAAAAAAAACCCCAAACCAACAACTAGTTAGGAAAAGGACTGACTGAAGGGCTGCAAACAGCAATCCCCTCCAGGCCAGAAGTTATATAGTAACAAAACTGGGTTATCCTAGGAATGTCCCAAGATCTCCACCCATCAGTGCAGGGAACAGTTGTAAGGGAAAAATCACCTGATTAAAGTATACTGTCCAGGTGACAGACTGGTCCCTACTGTCCACATGGGGGGCTCCTGTCTATTACTACTTAAACTGCCCCTCTTAAAAGAGAATTATGGTATCCCTGGTGGGGGAAAAAGGGATGATCTAACACCAAGGGATAAGGAAGGAAGATGTCAGACATCTGCTATGTTTTCTGGGTTAGCTTTCTGTTGGTCAGCAAGTTGAACCGACCCAGTACAGAGCCTCATGTACATCAGAGCCAGCACAGGATCACACAACCAGGGACAGAGACCCACTCTTTCATACCACAGCAAGACCTTAAATCAGCTCAAACCACAATGTATAACTTCACCTTTATGCATTTGCTTACAAAGTAGACCTGTAACTTCAGCAAAAAAGATCAATAATGCTTCATTTTTCAATAAACCGTACAATATTAACACCCCTGGTAGAAAAGCCATGGTTGAATGGACATAGAAACTGAATTACCCACTCAGATTAGGGGTCAGACTGAAGAAAGTGTGGACTGCACCTGGTCGGGAGGCACCGTTCCTGTCTGTCTTCCCTTACCTGTGCCTGTCCTGTTTCTGAAACTGAAACTGAAACAAGACAGAGACACTACAGTCCAACAGTAATCTACATGTTACAGTAGATATGAATTATGTCCCCCAGCTCACACGACCTTAATGTTTTCAGTGTGATTAGTGGTGTGCTGACCAAAAAAAAAAACCAAAAACCTATTAATATGTAATAATAATTACTTAATAATTATTACCTACCTAAATCAGTAAAAGGTAGCCAGTGTTGTCTCCCCAAAGACAGTCACATTTACAAACACACTGGGAAGATGCTCCTCTGGTCAGGACATCTTGAGGAAATGTTCCTCAGACAATTAATTTCTCCAACAGGATTATTCACCATAGTCTTTACTCCCACAAATTGATTTCTCAGGGTTTATCATGGTAATTTAATCCTTACTGCTGACTGTTGGTGCTCTTCAGAGGCTTGGCTGCATAACTGTTTTTTAAACCACTGTCTGCTGAGAAGACTAAACTGCAGCAACAGACAAGGCACTCTCCTTTCACTTGGGTCGCTGAGCTCATTAACGTGGATAATTAATTGGAGCTTTGTAGCCCTCCCTTTGTACACCGACAACAAGCAAGTCACAGTAGCTGTACTACCCCCCCTCACCTGAGCACTCTTGCACAGACACCTGCTGCTCATAATTAAGATCCATTGCCCACATTTACATATCCTGATTTCTATCACTCAGCTCCAAGAGACAAAGGAAAGCATTTACTGCAGGGAAATGACAGCTCAAATTATGTTTCTGGCGTATGGCTTTCCTGGGCAGCTGCTTATGCTAAAGTACCCTGACGTGAAACACCAGCGTGTTTCTATTTAAGAAGTATATGTTTGGATTGAATTTAAAGAAAAGCACATGGTGATTTCCCCCTTAGGGGGATAATAGTCTTTTCATTAGATAACAAGTGTCAAAAGATGCCATAAACTTCACGGCAGGCTTTGTTAAGGCAGAGCGCTGCACAGAGCTCAGCAGTGAACTTGCGGCATCCCCCGTCCCTCCCTGAACTGGCTGTTCCAGTGTGTGCATCTGGTTTAAGGAGAGCAGACGTCTCACAAACCACACAGTGAAGACCTTACTCTTGGCTCATCTGCGAACAGCAGGCTGACATCCACAATTGAGCAAGGCTAACGTGGCACAGGGGAGTGAGCTGCTCTGAAGTCAGTTGACAGACTTTGAAAGTCCAGTAAAAAATGCCAGATATTCCTATGCAGAGCAAATGGAGCATGCAGTTCCCACTGATACTTCCGAGGGAGGCAACTTTCCATGTGCACACTTTCACTGCACTGGTAACATCAGCTGTCACCTGTTCCTCAGGTTTTTGAGTGATGCTAATAGCCACATTGAATCTCCTGGTAGTAGCTCAAGTTGTTCCTCACTACGTTTTTCCTCTAGGTTTATTAGGTTGCTGCAATGCCCCCGGGCAAGATTCAGCTTTCATTGGAAGCCTTTTAGAGCCTTGACTGGGTTTAAATCGGTCATCCAGATGATTAAAATTATTCTAAATCTGAATTACTCACATACAAAATGGGGGCTAACCCAGAACAGCTACCAGGGCAGAACTTCAATGTCAGTGGGATTTACAACTCGCTTCAGTTCATTTCCAAACCTGGAATTCACATTCAAGCATGTTTTCAGCTCATATTCAAGAGAAAGAATGAAATTGAAACTATGAATGGGAAACACAGTAGAGTGAATACAGAGGGCCATAGGGTGACCTCAGGACAAATATCAATGTATAATGTTAATCCAGATTGACCCAGAAGTCCCGGGGTAGCGGCGCAAAACCAGATCAAGAGAGAGCATAATCTGGATGACCGTCATGATGCTCTGCCCCTGGTTTGCTCCTTAGCTCAGGATCAAGAGGAAAAATTGACTTTCATTCCCACTTCATTGTTTGCCCTGTGCTTTATTTACATTTTTATATGAGCTAATCTAAAAAGCGATGGCTACACTTTTTAAAGCACTGTCTCCGAATTCTCCTAGTTCTGCTCAGAAAAATGAGATGGCATTCAAGAGAGAGGACTCTTGAGAGTCTCATAGGTGTCTCTAAGATTCTTTCCACATGTCCCTTTTGGAAGTATTTTTTCTTTCACTTTTTCCTTAATAAAAAAAAATCAGCTAGACGTAAGATGCATTTTTCTGTTTCTTGAACTTTGAAACAGATAGCGCTTGCTATTATTGGAGCTAGGATGATAAGCTAGATACACCTGAGGTCTGGTCCGGTCTGGCAGTTCTTCTTTCCTAGGATGAAAGTGAACATCCAGTTCATGGCATCTGAAGAGCAAAGTTCCACACTGAGTTTCTTTCTTTAAGGTAATGTAAAAAAGATCTAACATTAAAGTTACTTAAAATCATGACTGTTTCTGCAAATAATAAAATGATGGATATTTGATTGCCTATATTTAAGAAAGACAGAAAATAAACTAATTTCTAATGGAATTAACAGCTACCAAACTTCATTAAAAATTAAGACACTTCAGAACTAGACATGAAAACAGTACATTATTCCTTATCTGTGACATGACTTCAGAATACATCCATAGAAGTACCTGTTCAGCAGCCTGTGGCAAATGAAGGAGACAAAGAAAAACATTGCACTGGGAGTCATTAATTGAATTAATTAACCTAGTGACATTGTCATAAGAAGAATTTATCTGGCAACCAGCAGGAGCGGATCTCCAATCATTTCACCATGGCTTCTTCCACAGATTAACAGTCACACAAGTCCCTGGCAGCTGGCTGTTAACATTGCAAATTATCAGAAATTAATTAGCCAAATGCTGTGCACCCATGCAGATATTTTTGGTTTTAAGTAAAGATTATGAAGCCAATAGCTCGTCTGATGAGTTATTGAGAGAAAACATTATTGTTTAAACAAATATGTTGCAGCATGGCTTTCTAATGGGAGAAAGAGAGAAAAAAAAAAGGCAGGGGGGGAACTTACAGCAAACTGTAGTAACAAAAGCCAAACACTTGTAAACAGGAATTAAACAATCCACTCCGAAAATAGGGACATATGAACATTAATTCAGAAAGGTCTATTTTTTTTTTTTGAGAATAAAAATAATTCAATTTGCATACTTTTCAAAATAATTAAGGTTGCTGCTTCGATCTATTAAGCTGGGATTCAACTATTCAGAAGTACTTCTGCAAGACAGCTTTGTTCATCCGGATAGTAATCACCATATCACACATGAAAAAGAGAATTTTAAGGAAACTAAAAAAACAACATGAAGCTTAGCCTTATTATTTTCTGCAACCTCTTGCCAGAGTAACAGGCAATGTAACCTTAGCACTTCAGACAGACTCCTTTTGATACCACAGTGCTTCTTAGGAGTGGTCAAGGACTTGTCTAAAATAAAGTCTAAATCTCCATGTGATTTAAACAAAAGGAAAACAGATTCGTTCTCACTAATGGGTTTCGACTGTCCTCTTTAAAATCTCTTTTACTTCCACCTGACAATGCTTTATTTGTACGCTTTCTATTTCAATGGACTTGGACAACTCCAGAAAGGATTTTTTAAACATGCAAAACTGACACTTCATAATCAGTTGGGAAGCGTAATGCATTTATATTTAACAACCTACAATAACGCATGTTTTTGGAGGAGTGGGGTTTATAGAATGCACGCAATAATAAATTTAGCCCAAGAATGCACAGATTCATCTGGTCGCGGAACTGCTGTGAGGTTAAAAGAGGGGAAGGGGGAAAGAGAAAAGGAGAAAAGAAAGATTAGAGTGGCAACTAACTTTCTTTGAGGATGCATGGAAGCAAAGAGGGTCAGACAGGACGTTGCTGACGCTCAGTACTGAGGCTCTGAGAAGGCGATCTCAGGTTTGAAATAGTATCTTCTAAGAGACCCCAAGGGAAACATGACTGGCCAGGTTACCATTCCAGGCTAAAGTGATATTCTTCCCATTGGGAGCTGCAGGCTCACAGTCTCAGGTTTCCAGTCCCTGGGGGAAGATGAGGCTGCTGAGGGTCTTCCTGAGGACCAGGCAACCCTGTGAGCTGGGAAGGGGCCTCCCGCCACGGGAATGGGTGTGGAGGTCTCCAAACACAGCCGGGCGGTGCAGGGAGAAAGAACAGGTGATGTTCTCCTCTCCCTCAGTGAAAGCAAAAATATCCCAAAACTAAGGAGCACTGGCCCTACCTGGGCCAAGCTCTCCCTCCCCAGGCCTCCGAATCGCAGATAGGGCACGTCATAGACTCAAACCCCTCATTTACGCTTGGCTGAAAATAAAAACTTCTATTTATGGGAAACTGGAGGTTTCCAGGGTTTCATTCTATATGGGAACAAAGTCCGCATCACAGAAACTCCTCTAAACCAGAATGCTCTGTGCCACTGCCTGTCCGAAAAATAGGGGTGTTTGGAGACAATCCATTGGCAAAGCAGTCAGCTGCCGATGTTGCTTATTCCCTGTTTGCCCAGCTAGCCGGCAGGGCACTTCCATGCCAGGTATGGAGCTAGGAAATGTGTCTGTGTGCGGGCAGCTGAAAAGTCTTGCCTGGAAAACATGAAACCTGAAGTTCTCAGACATCAACAACTTCCAGTGCTACTAAAGCAGTCTTAAAAGACTGTTATTTTCTAGTATATTCCCATGCTCCTGGTAGTGGATGTACAGTTACTTGTTAACATGTGTACTGCTCTAATTTTAAACAGCCGCTTCTCTTCCTATGCTTGACAGGAGGCTTAGGGGATAAATACTGCAGAAGCAAAATAAAAGCCAGCTCCTTGAAAGCTGATACCTTAGCTAGGCTCAGTTTCTTACTTCTTGAGAAGCTGCTTTACCACAGCATGAATCTTACTGTTGCATGGCACAAAGCATCAACTCAGGGACTTACAAGTAAGCTTCTAATTCCACATTTGTGCAATAAAAAAGCAAATAACTTGATTTTTTGAATGTTGATTTCTCATTGCCTGACTGTAGAAACCTGAACTTTATACCTATAATTATACCTTCATGTTTTCCTACCTATAAGTCGTTGCCTGCTTAACTCCACTGAGAAAGAACGAGGTGTTGGGAAAAGGCTACAAGGAATAAGATGGCTAAATAGAGAAACAGACACTAGAACCTGAGCACTTAATTATGAGATCAGTTTCTTAGGACCTGAAAATTTCTACTGTAAGACTCCTCAATTTTTTATTATTGACTAGCATAAGCATTAAAATAATCAAGAGCCAACCTGCCTAAACTCTTCAGATAATTTTTACTATTATATCTTATGGTGTTTGAATTCTTATAGACCCCTTTCAAGCATTTATCTTAGAGGACTGTCATAATGTCAAACTACGTAACCATTATAAATCAGTTTTTAAATAAAGCTATCAAATATCATTAAAAAACCCCACCATTGCAAAAACGAGCTGTAGCTGAACTCATCTTGGCATAAACTTCTTGGACATTGCCAATTGTGCAGCACTTCAGGGGAACTGAAAAGCGCACTTAGCATAAGCACGTGTATACGGATTTACAGTATTTTTTGTGCATCAGTCTGTGCACATAGATGCTCAGGCAAAGAAGCAGTGGAAGAAGGCTGCATTTCATCCTGAGAATAACATTAGGAGCCCTGAGAAAATTTTGTGTATTGTATTCTGAGCGTGGTACTGAACCAGAAGTAAAGAGAACAACTCTACTGTAAGAGGAGCCTTTTTCCTTCGGTCTATGAAACACCTGGTTTTAAATTTTTCAGTATTCTTGTGCCAGAGCTGTCTTGTGTGAGTACTTTCAGGTAGAAGAAATCTTCAGCCTGTATGATGTGCTGCCATATAAGGTTACATAGGTGTCTAATTTCTTTTGTGGATCTTGTCAAAAGCCCTCGTGCATGCGCGTGCATGTGTGTTTGTCCCTACATTACAAAAGCACTTGTGCTTTGTGTGAAGAGTCTTGTGCTTCCTCAACTTCTCATATCTAAAGAGAAAAACTGTTCCCAAAGGCTTTCACTGTGAAAAGACTGCAGAAACACTTTTTATGTAAGTTTTACCGTGCCCAGATGACAATAGCTTGTATTTTTTCTACATCAGAAAATCTTTTCATGTGTTTTCCCTCCCCCTACCCATTATAAAACATATGTTCCGCAGCGCAATGTAAAACAAAACATGGGAAAAGACAGCAGCTTTAACCAGAATTTTCAGAAAAACATGGGTTTTGTTTTCTTGCACTTTCCTGGGTGACTTGTCATGTCAAATAGTGTCAGTCACATCTGATTAGGTGACATTATGACTCCAAGACATAAAGCTACATGACTGATGCACCTCGATGCAATGCACTACAAGATGACTCACCCTCTGGGAAACTTAAAACAATGCACTTTTCAAAAAGCTTAACCCTTAATGCTCGGAGTCAAATTCCACTAGCAGCGTCCATCACGGTGATATGATAGAGGGTGACCATTGACTTAAAGGTGTAAAGAAGCAGCGTGGCCTTTCAGAAAGTGAACTGATTTAGTAAAGGTCTGAAGAGTATGCTGGTGAGTTTTTGACTTGGTATTAACGTACCAGACAGTGGCTCAATGCCCCTTATAAAAATGGTTTTCAGTAAAATACTTATTTTTTTATAAAACTAGAATATTTTCCTCAAGATTCACATGGAATAAATAGGACAGATCATTTCTTTGTATCATTTATCCAGCCTCCCAATTTGCAAAACCATGTGTACAGGTCATACATCGCATCTCTACATTGAAGAATTAGCAGCAATGGTCTTTTGCATCTGCAAATATTGGGGCACTATAACTGAAACAACAGCAGGCAGTTCACAGAGTAACAATTTACAAGTCATAACGGTTTTACCATAGCATTCTTTGTGCCTAAATGAGATATTTTAGTAAAATATGAATTGGATGATGAAAAATTTGGCGGGAGATCACATTAATTGCCACCTGTGGTTATTTCCCCCTTCTATTTAAACTCAGTGATAAGGCAGAAATGCTCTGAGATATATTTTTTGAGGAGAAACATTTTTCATGAAATTTCAAAAGTAATTTACTAATTATTTTATGCAGGAAAAGAGACACACAAAGCAATATACACATAGTATTATTCATCACAGATTTCTGCTATTTTTAACAAAAGTTAGTCCAGATATCTACTTAAACATAATCTAGCAACACAGAAATAATTGTGCTGCATTAAAGTAATGCAGGTGTTTTACCTGCAGACAGTAACACATTTCAACGTTAGCTATTACCATATCATAAAGTAACATTATTTTCTTGCATTACATGATGATTAGATCTCAAAAAAAAATCACACTGTTTATCTGCACAATCTTCATTTTAGCTATTTTACCTACTTAAAAATAATCCATGAGTAAAGAAAATGGAACAGGTTGTAATGATATTATTTTGAGAATTTCATTATCTATGTGTGGCAATATTAAACCATGTGGTGTCCAAACAAACAAGGAAGAAATACTGCAGCAGCAACAAAGGAGCTGCACTTTACCTTAGAGCTCATGGTGAGCCATGGACACCATCCATCTCCCACTTCGGACCTTTCTGTGAACTTTGGGAGGCTGGACCTCTCACTTGCCAAGAGCCAACTCCCCAGGAGAGTTAAACAACACAACACCTACTAAAGACAGACAGTAGTAACGAGGAAAACATCAGCCCAAAGCTAATCAGCATTGGTTTACAACTTATTCTGTCAGACTAACTCAAAATGAAAAGTTTCTGTGCTGGTGGTTGAATCAAAGTGTTTGTATGTCTGTGATGTTTTATGAGTGACATCTTGATTTATAAATCAGACCAATAAAAACCTAAGATTACATACATTAAATGGATTAAAAGATGGTTAAATAACAGGTGTTTTGAGGGCAGCCCCTAAGGGTCTGTTCTCTGCTATTTAACATTTCTATCAATGATTTGGGGAAAAAAATATATAAAAACATTACTGATAAAAAATACAGACTGGGGGAATGTTAACTAGAGAAGACTATACCGATAATACAAAGTAAGCTGGATGGTTTGGTAAATTATGCACAATAAGCAAATACACATTTCAGCAGAGCCAAATAGAAGATCACAAACCTGGAAATGAAGTCTGCAGGACACAATAACAAGCTGAGGAATCTAGCCGGGGGACCGTCGACTTTGAAAAAAGTCTGTGGGTTTGGGGCTGAAAATTAATCTCCTGCGCAACAAAGTAACTAAGCGGGCCAATGTAATCTTGGGGTATACAAGCAGCAGAATCTCAAGGAGCAGCAGGTTATATTACCTTTTTACCTGGTATTGGTACTACCGTTCCTGAAAGCTATGCACAGTTCTGGCATTTACAATTCAAAAATGATACCAGAGAATCCAAGAGTCCAGAGAAGAGGCACATGAATGAGTAGAAGGCAGGAAAACATGCTTTGCGGTGAAAGACTCCAAGAGCTCAATCTATTTAGCTCCTTTCAAAAAAGACCATCTGACTCTATCATAGCCCCTACACAGTACAAAAGGAAGAGAAATCTGACCGTTGATGCTGCTGTATTTTAGATATAAGATGCAGTCGCTGGATTTTGAAACTTGATAAATTCACATTAACTGCAAAGTTCAGATTTCACTCCAAAGTTGAGCTGGTAGAAGAACAGAGTAAGTGCAGAGAATCTGTAATTTTTTTTTTCTTTACTCTGCACGGATGGTTCTATAAAGATGATATTCTAGTTGAAGCACAAGCACTGACCTTGCAGCAACAATTCATAAGGGAGTCCCACTGCTCAGTTTATTCAGGAAGTTAAGTTAGATGACCACAATCAACCCTGTTGACCTTCAAATCCATGACACTAGCTGAAGATTAGACCCTGAGTCTGGAAGAAAAAATAATGCTCACATTCAAGATAGCTAGCCACTAGAAACCACTCTAAGAACCATCTCTTGTGTGAATGCTATTGACCATGAACTCCAGTTTGTCCCTTACAGCCATGAGTTGGCTAAAAAATCCTGAGCAAAAGACTGACAGAATGTTTTCACCTCTATATGAGCTGCACAAAAGGCTCAAGAACAATTGTTCCCAGTGGGAAGGGGGAAACTGGAACAAGGGAATCTTATGAACCTTGCACTATTGATTACCTGCACTCAGCTGGGACAGTAGTAAATACTGATGGACTATCAGGTTATCACTGCTAGTCAAGGTTGCCATGTGCACTGTGCAGAAGACACCAGGAGCATAGGACACTTCACTGAAGAGAGAAGATTTATAAATCTATTTGCTGAAAAGATGTTGCATTTAGTTACTAAAATTCAATCCAATTTTTTACAACTGCAGAATTTATTTGGCTCTGCTAGGAGGATGAGATTGAAAACCAGCCACTAGTATTGCATTTATTTTACTTGCATTTATTCTGCTATTCTAACATGAGAGGTGACTGGGACTTACCCCAGCATCATGCCACCTGTATTAGTAAAACCTCCTATAGCCTTATGACATGTGAAAGGAGACATTGACTGATTCAACTGTTCATTACTCCACTATATCACTCTCTTCTTTGCTTGCATTCTTGAAGTAGGAATAGGAAGACTGAGATGCTGTAAGCAGGCAGACTCCTACGCAGTTGCAGCCTGAGTGCAAAAAGACACTGCATGATAAATTCCCACCTGCATCAAACACTCTTATCTTCTCCCCATTTCTTGTGCCCTCTCCCACTCACCTGGAACTGAACACTTCCCCTTTGTTTTATCTTATCTTGAAAACAAGGAAATACCACGAGTTACATGTCAATATGACCTCTGTGAACTAGGAAAAAGCTGTCTAATGTAATGCCTTGTGGCTCCATTAAACCAATTAAAGATGCACCTTGAATTCTAGCAGCGTTGGGAAAAGAAAATATGCTTTAGGCTGTGAGTTTAAAAAATGTAAAGAGACTACAGATAAAGACTTGCTCTTCTGCTCAAAGATCCTTCGTAAGATGAGCTTACACAGGAGCTTCCCCAAATAAGCTTTAAACTCAGTTTTTCCATTTATTGAATATTTTCACTTTGTATATATTTCACGGATTAAATTGAAAATGTTAGCATTTTAGGCAAGCTGAAGGTTAACTGGGGAAATAGGAAGTAACCTCTAACAAAACAGTTAGGAATTTTCTTTCCATAGTTAAGGAATCAATGAAACAATAAGCAAGATGAAACATCTGTATTTATGGGATTTCCTCTGCCTTATCAATGTACAAATTCCTTGCCCCATGGAAGACTGGGGACTGACTTTAGCCTTTAGATTTCCTCTTATACTTCCATATTAGACTATATTTTTTGACCAGAAAAAGTTAAGATACATTAAATACTCTTCTAGGTCAGAGCAGATCCCTTTGGGTTCGAGTCATGACTGGGCTTCCTACATTGACCATACTGCAGCATATAGCAGAGCAGAACCAATGCGGAGGAGCCAAGGCAGGATGCTGGCTCTCTCCATGGACATCTGAAACAGTTGTGCAGTCCCTAGACTGTGCAGTAAAAAATATGAAAGAGCTGTCTCGAATGCCCTGCTCTTCTGCAGTTGGTACTTACCTTTGAGTGGAGTCAGCACCAGATTAATGCTGTCTGAAGTCAGGGATAGCCAAGTCTAAGAAGCACCAAATATCCAGGTGAAAT
>RSEF01000004.1:13127557-13146598 GCA_003993805.1 Himantopus leucocephalus | reverse complement strand
CTTGTGGTCCATCCACTTGAGAGGTGTGGAGAGAGAGGTTGCCAGTGGAGACTGAGGCAAAACAAGTTGCTGAGTACCTCAGCCTTCTCCTTATCCATTGTTACCAGTTTGCCAGTCTTGCTCATCGTGAGGGTACACTTTCTTTGACCTTCCTTTTCTGGCTGACGTACCTGTAGAAGCCCTTCTTAATATTCTTTGTGTCCCTTGTCAAGTTCAGCTCCATCTGCACCTTGGCCTTCCTGGCCCCATCCCTACGCAACTAGACAGCATCCCTATACTCTTCCCAGGACACCTGTCCCTGCTTCCACTGCCTGTGCGTTTCCTTCTTGCCCTTTAGTTTGACCAGCAGGTCTCGACTCAGCCATGCTGGTCTCTTGTCCTCCTTTCCTGATTTCTTACACATGGGGATTGAGAGCACTTGCACTCTATGGAAAGTGTCCTTTTAAAATCACTTAATTCTCATTACGATCAACAGGAGGATTCTGGCTTCTCCGAACATTAGAATACCTGAGCATTTATTCATTTTCTCAGATCCAGACTTAGAAACCTGATTTTAAGTGATTATATTTTGTAATAACTTGCGATACAGCTCACTAATTTAGGAATCAAACCACACTTAAGTTGTAATACTTTCCCTGGCTTTAGAAAGATACAGAAAAATCTTTTTGTTGTAGTCCTTCTATTGCTCTCATCACACTATCAGACTGGAAAGGAATGAGGAGCCTAATTTCCTACATCTATCCCGATGGAAAACACTGTAACAGTCTGAAAATACCCCGGGCAAATTAATGCCTTCATTTTGTCCTGGTTTTGGAGGGGCTTTTGACTACTGTTGATTATATTCAGAATCAAAATATAAAGTTGTTTATTTTACAAAGTAAGACCTTGTAAGACCTACATACTGTATGCTAAGGTGCAACGATTACACCTGCTAGTAAGCGCTGAGATACCTGGTTTTAGACAGACAAAACCAAGAAAGCTGTGTCTTCCTGTTTGTAACTGTCACCCAAGCTGCACAGATAAGGACAACAAACCAACCCATTACACCTGTGGGGAGCCTGGATCTGCAATTAGACCTACATAGATAAAAATATTTCCTTTCTGACAAGGCACGTTATCTCAATTGGCACTTCTCAACATGTTGTGATTCACATTGTGAACATGGTCTTGTATGGACCCAGCAGAGAAGATCCTGAGTCATAAATAGGATTTCTGAGAGCTAAAATAGTAGTCATAAATTCTGATCACAGCCACGTAACAGCATCCTAATAACCTGGATTAGAACAAGACATCAGCTTCTCACTAAAACAGCAATCACTATACCTGGAAATGTGTGCTCATCTCTCTGCCTTAAATCTCTCATCATTTTAAATAATGAATCATCTCACTTTGTTCATGTCAAGCATTGTTTCACTTTCTTATTTTTATCACTTCTGAAAGCTATGAAGAAAACATCCTGCCTGATGAGGAAAAATAAACCAAAACTGGCATTCAGAAGTGAATTCTAGTTCTGTTAGACAGGGCAGAGCCTGTGACATCAGGGATATCACACGAGTGATATCAAGATCAATTTGGCCCGCAGAAAGGGAATACATGACTTTAAAAATATTTTTACCTTTAAAAAAAATTTACTAATCTAGGGAAAATATTTTTGTTAACGTTTCCAAATCCAGCTTGCTCGCATTTACATTTTACTTGTAATGAATCACTAAAAGGATTAGGAAGGCAGTCAATCAACTAAGAGGAAAAGCAAAGTTTATGCCGACTATTTTTAGATTTGCAAGCCCCATCACGAGGAGGCTCCCGGCTCTCAGAACTGCCAGAAAGCGCCGCGGTTTTGCAAATAAGCCCCGATCTAGATATATTTTCAGGATGACTATTTCTCTCCAGCTTTGTAGAGAAAAATCAATATCTTGTTTTCAGATGTGTAAATGTAGTCGTCTCTCTAAAGTGCCCCGGTCAGTTTACCACACGTTCAGCAGCTGCTTCTTTCCAGGCTATCCCACGATTCCCAGCCTATGAGGATTGACAAGGCAATGATAAACTAATGTGCCCCCTCAGCTCTGTGCGCAGCCCATTGTTCCGGCAGCTGAGACCCTCTGCTTCTATTTGCTTTCTCCCACATACATTATTCAACAGCCCAGGAAAAGGCCAAGAACCTCTTTCATTCAGGAATTCTGTATTAAAATAATCAATTTCAAACTGAAGCGGGGAAAGGAGGTTTGCTACAGGCGAGGCCTATTAATAAGCCACCAGTCTCTGCCATTTGCATTGGAATCATGCTATCATGAGGTAATATATTATTATATTTCTTATCCATAAAAGGAAGAAGAAACCTAAGAATACTTTCCTCTCTTTCTCAGCAAAAAAACATTAATTATAGCAACACCTTCTGATGTCATATTTTGGCACTATTTCCAACGCAAGCACCTCATTTATGAGGGTCTATATAATAGACTACATAGGCTACAACTTGATTTAGAAATTCTTAGGGAAGGAAGGAGATTTGTAGTTCCACCACAGACAGACAAGCTGGATGTTAAAAGTAACTTCAAACACTTTTTCTGAATGTTTCGACAGAGGATCCAGAATCCATTTTTCTATGCAAATGTTTTTCTGGCATTAGAACATATTCGGTTGTGCCAAAAAGATGCCCAACACTGTTAAGTCATACACTGCATGACATTCAAGTGCAGTATTTCTCCGTATAGTGCTACCAGAAAGGGAACACAGGAATAAAGTCAGGACAACTCATTACTGTTGCACGTCATGATTGTTTTCTATGGCACATTTAGGAAAAATAAGATCACCGCCTTCAGAAAAACTGAAAGGTGTCAGTTCTACAGCCAAAGAGCAACAAACTCTTGCAAAAAGTCCTGCATAGAGGCATCGCTTTTTATGGTATTAATTAGGTCTATTTATTGGGGCCAGTTCTGCTCACTCACCAGGTAAACTATCCTACTGCACTATTGAGTTTTCAGCCTAACTTTTCCTCTCACTTTTCTGGAATCATACACATTTATGACAGTAGCATTTTTAATTTGTCCACTCCTGGCATCTTTCAGGTCAATAATATCAAAGAAACACTGATGTCAGGAGTAAGAAAGGATGGAAAAACCCAGGCCTGTGGCTGTGGGACTTAATGGGAGGTATCTTAGAGCCTCCAAATGGTACTGACCATTGTCCCCTTCCATATTCATGTTTTCCCTTCTTTTCTACTAAAGATATCATGATAGCTCCTTGTTATGAATGTCCCACCCACTATTTGACATTGCTGCTAACCAAGTATTGTCAGTATTGTTTAAAAATGATTGAAACCTGGGAAGACTTCAGTGAGGTAAACATTATATCTACTTTACCAGCTGCAGCATCAGCCTAGTAAGCGCAGGGGTGGTGAGTGACTAACTAAAGCTGACTGTGGACAAGCTCTGCTCAACTTCATTAAAGGGGAAAACCTGCACTAACAGCCCTGTAGTTTCTGCCCAGTGTCTTGGCTGTGAAGTCAAACAAAGTGTAAAACTTTAGACGCTGCTTTCAAAAGTCTGAACTTGCATCTCAGTAGGGAATAGCAAAATAAAGGAATTTGTCCCATTCTGATAGCACACAGAAGATGTTTTACCAGTCTGTTCTGATGCTGGCACTGAATCTACACATTTAGAGATTGCTATTCTGTCAGGAAAATCCAACAAATGTTTGATGTTGGAAACACACAATCTAAAGTGAAAAACGTTAAATGTACTGGGATTTGTGCTCATGAGTCACTTCCAAAGCTCAAAATGCTCAGTGAGTGAATAAAACATTCCAGAAAGTGCCGTGTACAGCATGAAGCATCCAGCATCAATAAGCAGATGATTTTTTGCCAGCCGACGAGCAGTGCCACGTAACTATTCAAACTTTTGTTTTGCACTCCGGAGAGTTTCATTTCGTAACTCTGCGAGAGATGTGCATGAGACTCACCTAGAGGTGAGCCAGTAAAGCACCACATTGTGTCCAGATTTTCCATGGTCTGAACATACCAAACCCTCATATTTTCAGTGTGCAAAACAAACAAATCCCTCCTGCTTAGCATTCACAGTCTGGAGGATAGGAAATCATTAATATGAAAACGGTCAGCTGCTACCTGCTTGGTGGGAAGTAAGAGAGCAGAACTTTGGATCTTATACCTTTGCACAAACTATTCACTTGGCAGAGCTGAGAGCAATTGGTAAGCAGGGAGAAGAACCAAATCAGAGCAAGATAAAGGATACTCCAGTCCCTTCCCCTACCGAGCCATGGTTTCATTGGGAAAGAAACTTGGGAGCACAAGCAGGAAGACTCGTGGCGGACTGACCGAGTCTGCAGCCTGCGCCTGCGCCTGCTCCAGGAAGACTGCTCTGCTGCCCGGTCTAGTAACACAGATATAGTCTAGAACACTTGTACAGTGTGCGTTTACCTGTACCACTCAAGACATGCTCATTTCCTCAAAGTCTGCCTTTAAAAGAAGGCTATTATTCAGTTTTACCATGGCTTTTCTCTGTCAATACACCTTTAAGATTTACAGATATCTCATCTTTACTCTAAAAGAGCCCCAAATCCTGGAAATGTCATACTTCTTTACAAAGCTCTACTTCTCAACCTAGTTACCCACCACCATTAAATCTCTAAAATTAATACCCATTATCTAAAATAAAGAAGCAACCCCAAAATGTTTCTAACATAAACTAATTACATTTCCATACCAAAGCTGGTCCATAGACCTGTATGTAGTTTCTAACAACAGCTGGTATGCAATCATTCCATACAGAACTTGCACTCTAGAAAGCCTCCAAATTAAACCAATCAGGGTAATAATATAACTGGGCATAGGAAAAATGCTAGGATGTGAGAGTGTCTTCCTTGCACAACTAACTCAGGGTTTAAAAGAGAGAGATATCTCATAACATGTGCCAAAATCTTGTGGCCACTGTAAAACAAACTCTACTTTTCTTTTTCTTCTAATGGAGTGATTCAAAGTGCATATTGATAGAAAAAAAAGACGACTTCAAGACTCCATGAAGGCAAACTATACCGGTCTTTTTCATAGATATGTTTACCCTTTATAAGTGTCTCACTAAGCTAAATGCTTTAGTAGCTGTGGGCAGCTTCAGTTACTCTTTATCAGATCTTTGATGTAATTCTTCTCCAGTACTCAGCATGTGAATTTATTCTGCAATTTGCACTCAGTGCTTGCAGTAAGCCCAACATGTACAAAGACAAAATGCTGTCAACATTTATCTGCTGCTTTACACATGCCTGGAGCAGAGCAAAGGGAAAGTGGCAAGCATTTCTATTCCTGAGCTCAAAACAAGCTACATTCACTTGACACAGTGCAGGATAAAAGCCAGAGTAGCACAGATGAAAAAGTAAAGAGGAAGTGAAAGAGTAAGGAAAGGATAAGAATAAAAGACAAATAAAGAAAAAAAAAAAAAAGAAAAAAGAAACAAGCCAAAGAGAGAGAAGGATAAAATAGAATGCACGGTCAAAGAGAGAAAGAAATCAAAATCTTAAAAATAAACTCAGACCTGTAACATACTGAGTTCTCCCAGGAACAAGCAGAGCTCCCCACCACTACTAAGAGGAGCCCAGCGGTGGCAAAAAGGCACGTCTGACCACTGCCAGCCTGGCTGGGTGCAAACACCA
The DNA here is from genome assembly GCA_003993805.1 of Himantopus leucocephalus. Taxonomy (NCBI): domain Eukaryota; kingdom Metazoa; phylum Chordata; class Aves; order Charadriiformes; family Recurvirostridae; genus Himantopus; species Himantopus leucocephalus. The sequence goes on along the minus strand of RSEF01000004.1, from coordinate 13,140,940 downwards.
CCAGTAACAGCACGTAAAGGCAGTAACTCACACCGAGCCCAGCGCGAGTCTCAGCTCCGTTCTGAACATAGAAGCAGGGAGTAAGAAAGGAACGATTGTCTGCCAAATGGGCACGCACAAACTTACACAGAGAAAGAAATTTGATTCTCAAACCTCTGAAAACTCACCAAACTGCACAGAAAACATCCAGGTATCTCTGCAGTATAATAAAAACCTCCTGGTACAGCTAGGAGGGAGACCATCACAGAATGAGTAATTCCAAGGATAAGCCATATGGGTCCTGTGTAACTATGGCTAGTTCACAGCACACTTTTCCCTTGGAAATTGATACATCTATATTAAAAAACCTAATAAGGATGTACAGGTTCCTTTTGCTTTTCAGGAAAATTGTTAAAATAACTTATTTCTATGAGGTGAAAGCAAATATTTATTTTTAGAAAATCTCACGAATTCCAAATTCCAAGATTTTTACTTTTTGTTATACATGTTGACAAAGGTTTTGGACTCTCAGAATTTTTCGACTAGCAGAAATTTCATTTTTATTCCTATTCCATTTCCTCCATCCTTCCTTAACAAACAGATTTTTAAGAAAGGAAGAAAGAAAGATATAAATCCTACGCACTGCGCTTGCAGATGAGTTGAATCGCTAATTACATCTTACAGACCAATCCCATAAGGTGCCAAATCCCGCTAAAGTCATCCAGCAGCACTGGGACTGGACGGTGCCCAGCACTTTGTTAGGAAGATCCTTGCCAGTATTGAAATGAGCTGCATTGTAATATTACATACTTGCTACTAGAACTGATCCAGAGAAGGGCTAAGTGTCCTCAGCTCTGATTACCTCTCATTGGGAATTGAGAGCACTTGGCAAGATCCAGCCTTAAAGCTGTCTGGCACATTATCCTATTTCATAGAGTGATTTATTTTAAATGAGAGCATATGGACAGCAAGTGTCAATGGTGCAATAGTGCTAATGTTAGGTGATGCACCCATCACACGTGAGAAGAAATGTGGTCTCTCCAAGCAGAAGGTAGCGATGCATATGCTTCTGTCAATAAGATCCTACACACATTCCCGATGAGCACATTTGAGCTCCTATTATCATTAGTGGGAGGGGGATGGGGGACGTCGATGTCTCTACGTGTTTTCTGTGCTAATCTGAGAGCTGGACCAAATCCCAGTACTTGGGTCACTTGTACACAGAGTTCTCATTGTGAATCAGGGGTAAAATGGCAGCCTCTCAGTTGTGCTTTGAAACTATGCATTTTTTAAAACTTGTGTATGCATAAGCCTCTTATTTAATGAAAGACTGCCTTTGTATTTACATGTTCCACCATCCACAGAACAAATAGGGTTTAGTTGTTTGAGAATGAAAACTTCTAGTCCTCAAGGGAGAGAAGGGAAAGGGAAAAAATAGTTGCAGCTATTTTATGGAAGTGGCAAAAAATCAATTATCCTCTTAGTTTTAGATCTTACCTGATCTTAAAGGCATTCTGTGGACACAAATGTATTCTTTCTTAAGTTACATATTCCACAGCTTCATTCAGAAAAAAATTCTGATATAAATGTAACTGAAACATATAGGTTTCAATGCAGCTGAATTCAGATCAAAAGCAGTCAGGAAAGTTATTTTAGGCTGCTCTGGATCATTATCCTAAATTAGAAGGGTCTTACCAGACTTGAAGGCTTCTTAATCTTATGCCTTTTTTATTCCTCCCTTTAAATTCAGCTGATAAATGAAAGATGTGAAATAATAAATAAATAAATTAAAAATATATGGCAGAAATAATTTCAAAGGATTTAGCAGCCAAGATAGGAATGTACTGAAAGCTGCATTTTAAGTTGTCTTGATTTCCAAAACGAAATAGTTATAAATTAGTTCTAGGGCACTCTGACTCATTTATAAGAGTCGTTTATGAAACTCTTCAATATTAATTAGTAGCCTGTGAATTCAGCCTATGCAATTATGATGAGACAGTTCTTTGGGTATGAAAGAGCTAACTTATCATATTTTTGAATTCACCATCTATAAGCTTGAATATTTTTGTATTTCCATATTTCTCAAGTAGCACTTAATTTAATCTTATCCCCATTTCTTTCAATAAACCATTGTTGCGTCTCTTAAGCAGCACAGCTTCCTCCTCTAACTCATCTCCCCGTGAAATTGGTTTAATGAAGCAGAAAGGTATGAAGCATTAACAACACTGGAATTCATGTGGTAGCACTTCATTTTTCAGAGGCACTCACATTTCCTACCTAATTTATAAAATCAGCACACAAATGATTTTTATCACAGCCATTACATCAGTATAAATTACTGCCTTTTCTATAACACGGCAGTTAGTCAAACTGTTGAAATGATATCTATTAGTCATAGAGAGGAGGAGGGAAAAGGAAAAACCTGTAGGAAAGATCTAGTGTAAAATAAGCACTGATAGCAGCCTTACTGAAACACTAATATTAATTTACCAAATGAGCCCAAAGTGCAGATATTTTGCAAAGGAAAATTAAAAACACACAAAGTAAAGCAAATGGGTCAATTTGTAAGGAGCCAAAAAGGAAACTCAGCAAACAAACTACGCTGTATTGCATAGTAATGTAATTGCGGTCAGAAATGCAATTAGGAAGAAGTTCCTCGCATCCAAGGCGGCAAGACATGCCTCAATTCCAGTCATAGCCCCACATTCCTCCCAAGCTTTCCCGTTCACCTCATTGCTCTAGCACTGATATTCTGCTTTTGTAGCTCCTGCAAAATTGTTGCTGTCCTCCTAACTTCTTCCACACGCACTGTTACCTGCCTGCATCCTGGCTGTTTCTTTCCAGGCTAAGTGGGAATCAGCCCCTACTGCCCATCTTGCCACACACCAAAAATGTAATGGTGCTTGCTGGGAAAATCTTTCAGTGTCCTCTGCTTTCCCAGGGAGTATAAACTGCTTTCCCGGGACCTACACCCCGATTTGCAAAGTTTAGTCCATAAGAAAATAACTGCTCACTCTGCAGATGCATCACATACTTGAAAATACTTGTCTTGTACTGCTCTGTAAACACCACCTGTCTCCGCTAGACCTGCTGCTGGTCTTATAAGTGTGTCCTGGGCCTTCTTTCCTGTTTGCTATTCTTCAAGCGTGACTCCTTCCAGAATTGTTCCGTAAATTCACTGTTACCTGCTTTGTCAGATCTCCCCTCCAGATCTGCCTATGTGAAATAGCCGTCTGACAGGGGGCAGACAAAAGGTCAGCAGGAAATACTCTTTCAGAATCACAAAGATGCTCCAGAAAATTTACTCTTCCTATAACTTTTATTCTCACTCTCCTTTTTGCAATTATTTCCCCTTGATGTACTTCCTCCCCCAGATCGGACGGGAAATGCTCGGAGGCAGGGACCACGCCTTCTGGTTTGTCCTCTCACAGCAGCAAACATAATAGGACACACGGCTTCACGGATACTGCTTGATGTCATTGTCATTAGGGGCACTAAGTATTAAAATCAGTTTAAAAATAAAAATAAAAATCTGAGCTGATTAGGTTGTCAGTGCAACAGCATAAAACGTGCAAGGTGCACGCAGTTGAAGCCGCCTTTCCTCGGTGTGCTTTGCCTTATATTTTGATCTCCTTTGGCTTACAGTTTTCGTTAATTAGCCTTTCCCTCTACATAACATCGGGGACCTTTTGCCCGGCTTTCCCTATTTCCAGTGGATTTAATAGTGGTGTAGAAGTGTCTACTGATGGCACCTTGTGGCTGAACCAGAGAAATGCTTGGGAATAGGAACAAGCATGAAGTAAGCCAGGAAAATACCAATGATATCAATGGTATGAACAGCATATCCCTCCTCCCATAGTGAATGCCGCAAAAAATGGTGCAGCGCTGTAAAACTTTGCAGACACCTCCTTGGTGAGGCGGCGCACAAACCCCACCGGCCTGCCAGGGGCACTAGGAGCTGCTCCCCCTGCATCCCCCAGTCCCTCGAAGAGTCCGGGGGTGCAAGCAAGGAAATTGGCTGAAAACCTCAGCCCAGCAGGAGGCAGGAGAAGGGGGAAGGGGCCTGAGGCTTGCACTAGGCGAAGTGAACCGGCAAATCCAACTAATCCAGTGTGTGAGGGGGAGAAAAGACCCGGGCTTTATCTGCTACCCAGAGCCCCCGAGGTTAACGCCAGCTTTGTTGGGTGCCCTTCGACTCTGCAGAAGAGAAAGTCAGCCTGAACCCGGGGATCAGTTTCTGGTCTGCACTGGTCAGCAAAAACACTGACCCCCATGGCAACCCTTTCTCCATCCTGTTTCAGAGGCATTGCAGTACCTGCTGCCATGGGCTGGGATGTAACCGCTCGGAAAAATTGATGGTATTGGGGAGACCCCGAACGCTGCTGATGACTGTTTCTGGAGGCACACAGTGACACATTTGTTCCCTGTCTCTCTAGATTCTCCCCAAAAATCTCGAGTGTGGGCAGCAGGTGCTAAATGGGCCCAGACCTGCAAGTCAGCTGCTAGTTTGCAGTCATGGCCAGGACTCAACGTGGTGTGACCACGGCCAGTAAGGTCACTGGTCCTTGCTGACTAGTTCGGGCACAAGCCCTGCTGAGGACAGCCGTCAGCGAGGCACAGCCAAAGCTGAGCACATACCAGTGCTGGCATAAATGCAATCATGTTCCCACACACAGAAGTAGCTGACAGGATTCCCACAATGTGATGAGTAACAATGGTGGGATTAAGAGACAACAAAGGACACAGACAAACCCTACAGATAAAGGATATTTGGCACCAAGCAGCATCATGCGAGATACGTCCTAGGTAGAGAACAACAAACCAGGAGCGTGTGTTAAGCTACAGACAGATGGGATATCTAAGCCAGCCAAAGGTCTCCTGAGAAACGTTGTGACCACGGGAAGAAAGCATGATGTTGTCCCAGCCAGTAAGCAATAACAAAGCTGGTTTAAAACAAGGCTGCCTCTCATTTACAGTGTTTTCTCAACTTCGATTGAGTCCAATAATTTCTCTCCAACCAATCCAGGTATTTATCCTGCATGTCTCTCTAGGTCCCACTCTGGTTTATATTATCTCTAGTATGTCATTAGCATAATTTCCAATGTTTTGAAGTCCCTTTGAGAGCTGGCTCCAATTTTCTGCCCTCAACAGCTTTCAGTATAAGTGAGCAGCGTACATATCACTTGGGAAGAGAGACGAGAGTCCTGTGGTTTGCCCAAGATCACCCAACAGATCAGATCTCCTGCATTCCAGAGACAGGAACATGTAATTTCAGGATCTAAATACAAGTCCCCACTCTGAAGAAAAACCTCTATGATGGAAAACCAGGGAGCTTCATTTCAAGTGTGAAGGCCTGGAAACAAATCATGCTACAGCCGGGTATACCAAATTCTGAAAGAGTAACAAAAATGTGAAATTTATCCTTCCCAGGTAGACTTACAGATTGCCAGCAGGCTAAGGTCTTCAGACCTAATCAAGCGTCATGCAAGATGTCAAATAAACAGCTCTACATGCCTTAGATGAACACCCCAAGGCAGAAGAAATTACCCTCACTGTCCATCCAGGGGTTGGTGCATCCACATTAAAAGACAAATGAGACTCTCAACAACCAGAACAGTTTATAAGCAGCAATACAAGATAAGCAGAAAACATTTTTGTGCCGGACCTCACCTGCAGCTCTATCAAGACATTGTGTTTTTCACAGTCTACCACAGTACTGCGGCAGTAATTCTCAACAGCTTTAATACACACGGATTTTGCATACAACTATAGAAAGGTGTCCTGTCAGGCAAATTTGGGGCTTTCCAATCCAGCAGAGACTGAAGAATTCTCTTTTACTGATTTTTTTTTTTTAAAAAAGAAGAACTTAATGAAAAAACATGCCGTGATATGAAAAGCAACATGACAGACTAAGAGAGGCGATTCAGCTGGTGTACTTTTTTTTTTTGAGAAAACCTTTTTTTCCTTTCGTATAAGACCACTTGTGTGATAAAATTACTCTTGCAACTTTAGTAATACTTTTTGTCCTATCTCTACTTAATACTAAAAGGAAAGTAACATCAACAGATAAAGAATAAAAGCTTCACATCCAGGAAAACTTTTACCTGGAAAAGAAAGAAGAGTGAGAGGTTCAGTGAAGACCACAAGAGAGTTCACTCTTCCATATTACCTGGAAGATTCTCAGAGACCACTGCGATAAGCAGCCTTACAAAAACTTGGGAAAGGTTGATGGCTGAAATTGGAATAATTTTTTTTTCCAAAGTAGATGTTTTACTGCTTTTTTGAACTAGTAAAGCTAAAGGCTCGTCTTTACCTTTTTGTGTAAATAACTTCCTTTGCCTGGGGTGTTCATCATCGGTTTGACCTCAAAATGCATGGCAGCGTTCTCAGCAATATTCAATCAATGGTAGGATTAAAGGTGAAATCAGTTACACAGAGGAAGCCTACTGCTGTTTCACCAGTGTGGTGGCTCTAATCTCCCTCCAAGAGACTAAAGATCATAACTGATTTACTTCTCTTCCCTGGGGAACAATTTTCTGTAGCCTGAAGCAATCAGGAAACAGACTGAATTGGCTTTAATACCCATCTGCCCTAGGGGGGAGAGAATGTGAAAAGCTACTAGGTTGTTTCTTCTTCATACTTGTAATTAAATAAACTATGACAAATTTGACAGGCAGAATTTCTAGCAGTACCAGTTGTTTTAAAACTTCCTACTCAGTGTATAATTGATCTATAGCAGCTATTCCCAAGCGGTACTGGAGAATATTTGAACATTAAAATCAGTGATCTTCACTCCATGCTATGATTTAACCCATTGGCAACATACCTCTAATTTTCACACCTACCAAGAGACAAAAAATAACTTTTTCAAGACTGAGAGACATGTTTAAGCACAAGTAAATGGGGCTTACTTTGATTTTCTTTTCCTTGACTGGGATCTTTCTATTATTTCAAGAATGCCAGGCATGTAAATGAGATGGTACTGATATAATGGAGAAACAAATCTTAGAAGTGGTACCTAAAAAGCTTTTATATCAGGGAAGGACAGCCTGGGACCATGAAAGCATTTTCATATAGATTAGTATCAAGCTACATATTACTAACAGCTTAGTCAATAAACTTGTGTTACTACTACTTTTCAAAGCAGTGCCAGAGACAAATAAGAAGACAAGTTTTTCTCTGGCAAACTTTCTGCAATTCAACACATTTCCCAGAGTTTCCATAACATAAAAATAATGATATTTTATAAATAAAACCAAGGCTTGTATTTTATAGTGTATAGAAAGCATAGGAGAGATAATAGGGTTGCTGTAAGTCATTTCAAACATGCTGCTGTCTACCTCTCTTACCCGTATACGCCAGCATGAGACATTTTTAAATACTCCCTGGGGAAGGCAAGTGAACTCACGATTTTTCAGTTTACTGTGTTAGAACCAGAGACATCTTTTTTCACATGGGCTTAGCTGAGACAGTTTACAGTCACAGACAATTCTCATTTTTTCATAATTATTTAATTACTTTTAGGCTTATTCATCTATTACTGGAGGAAAGCAAAGAATTTAAGAAATGTTTTGGTTTCTCTGCCCAGACCCATTGCCAAATGATACTGAGGCCTGACATCCTGGCATTCAGAGGTGAAGGAATTGTTACTACGCCTGCTAAGTGTTTTCAAAGCACAGTGCCAACCCTCCAGCGGTGCAGAGGATGGCGTTGCTTACCCCTGTTTCACAGGTGGAAACACAGATGGAAATACAACAGAGGCTTTGTCAAAACCACGCACTGATATTTCTTCCCAGCTTGAGGTAACTCAGTGATAACCTCCCAACCCGGTTATGGCACCCTTGAAAAATAACCCACATCAGCTGAGCCACGCTTCCAAAAATCAGTATTACCAAAAAGTTTGCATATGAAAACATTTTAATCCTTTGTAGGACCAATGATGAGAAGCTAAATTACATTTATCAATGTCAGAGGACAACACAGCAGAATTATCACCACCTCTTCAGTCCACACTGCCTGGTGCACCCACTTACTAAGGAAATACAGAGGAGATGACCCTGGTAATCAGCTATCTAAAGCAGATTTACAGGCTTTAGTTTTAAATAGTCAACCTATTATAACAAAACTACCCCAAGTCTACTCAAAGCTCTGAAGTTAGGATTGCTCTCTGTGAAGATCCATGGGCTGCTATTCCTAAATTCATTTTCCAAAAAATATCAGTCAATGTGCAATTACAGACTCCTAACAGCAACTGACACAACTATCTGAAAAACAGAAATTCTGTGCTGTAACACACACCAACATGGTAGCACGGACAGATTCTGTAAAAGAATTTTTTGTACTTCTCTGGTGCCTGAAAACCTGTGGAGACATCTGAGGGGCACCAGTCTGCAACCTGTAATTAATTCCCAGTGCTATTATGCTGAATTCTTCCCATTGAAGAAATAAAGGATCTTAAATAAAACAAAGAGCAAATAAGAACTGAATGAGAAGCTAAACACATAAAGTCACCCACCTGAAGATTTTTATTTTGCCAAACTGACAGTAAGGATAATTGGTGGATGTACTTCCATGTTCAACTCTGTACTTGGTTTTTATACTGTTTTTTAAAAATATATGTTTTAAAACATGGCAAGTGTTTAAATTGGGTATTGTATATTTTTATTAGTTTAAAAGAACACAAATATTTAGCTAAAAACACCTGAGAGGTGCCTCATTTTCCTAAGAGCTAAACATTTACCTGTGTGTGATTAAGAGTGACACAAAGAATCAGCAGTGACTACTAAAAATCTGCTTCATGCTGAGATTGCTGATAGATAAAATTATGCTGCAAACAAAATCTATTCTGTCAGTTTTGTACTAAGATCTGAAGAATTCAAATATATTCCAAGACTTACAGCCACCTTTAAAAAAAATTAATGTTAACATATAAAAAACAGCCATTTTTTCCTGTTTCCCCTATTTCTCTTCTGCACCTGCTTTTTATTGCAATAGCCACAGGCTGTAATGAGACAGCAGTGTGGCTTCAGGCCTTGATACAAAGGAAGGTCTGTCTGAGCCAGTTACTCATCCACATGACATGATAGCTCCCATTTCCTCCTCAGTCTTGCTTTCCCAGAGCAGTGACAGAAACCACATTGCAGAACTGTCAAGATCCTAAAACCTGATTGCTAGATGCCAATTACCTTGATTAGGTTTCCTTAAAAGAGGGAAAAAGAGCAAGAGATGCGGACCAAAGATTTACCTGCTATACTCCAACTTGATAAACTGGAACTCAAATGTATCTTGTCTGCTCACAGACCCCACCCATAGGTCTGCTCAAAAAACAGAATTGTTTCACTTCAGCTGAGAAAATTGCATCCAGAATCAATCACTTACAATAAACTTTCCCATTATTTTTAAACAGCAGTTTGAAAGTCACATTTCTCTTCAAAAAAGAATGGATGTAAGTTACCTGGTTTTATTCAAAATTTCCCATGGGAAACAACAATAACATTTGGGTGAGAAATTTAAAATCAGACTGAAATTCATGCAAAACAGGAGGCAGCCACAAATAAGGCTGTTGGGCCTCTGAAATTCACAGGAGCAGAGGATGCTCAGCATTTAGAAAGACCAAAGACAAGTCTTTATCCTTCACCTGAAAGGATTTGCCAGTTCTTCCAAAGACCAACTCCACCACAACCTGCACGCACAGATTGGTGTTCAACCCCCAAGTCTGTTTACTCAGTGGCTAATGCCAGTGTGACGGTGACAAGAAGTTAAGGGAACGAGGTCAGAGAGGTACAGCTGCTACCCTGGGGCACCACTCATCACCCACCACCACGGGTGCACAGCCCCTCTTGCCTCCCTGGGCGTAAGGAGAGAACGACACTTTGCAGGGCATAATGTAACACCACGGATGGATAGACGTGGCCTCGCTACTTCAGCTCTGAGTCCTGCTAAGTGCTTGGCCTGCCACCTTCCTCCTTGGTTAATGAGGCAGGAGGTGAGAAAGAGCATCAACGTGCTTCAGCTGCATGAGCAGAGCAACAGCACACACGTCCCAGGGCCTGGCCGGGCAGCAGAGCATCGTGGCAGAAACATTTTTTCCGTTGGTTGGCTCTGTTACCGACTGGCCTGGGGATAGCCCTGGACGGGGGGAGAAGGGAAAGGAGAGGACAAGGAAGGACTCTGGTTGTGGCTCCATGAGGTGCACTGGAGCAGCAAGGAATGGAGTGTGGCATCGAAGATCTGTCCCTGCACAGAAGACCACATTCTTCTTCGACATATGCAAGAATGAAATAATTCTGAAAAGCCTTTAACTGGCTGTGTTTTAACCCTCAGCTCAAAAAAATCCATGCTTAGCTACAACCACCCTAGATCGTGGTCTGCAATGCACAGCTGTCTCGCATGACAGGGTGGCAGTTAACATCACCGTCATTACAGCAAAATCATACTTGCCCTGCTGTGACCTCACTCTGTGGGATGTATGGGTCTACAGACACATCCCATGTGCAGTTCTAGGCAGTTCTAGATTCCTTCCACAATGAAATGTTACTAACTTAGCAATTCTTCAGCAAGGTTATGGGAAGTCATTGACTACCTACACTCAACGACTTTGTATCTTAATGAAGATACAAAGTATATCTTCATTATAGCGTCAAGCTCTGACATCTTACTACAAATATTAAAAGTTCCAGCCTAAATTAAATGGGCCTGGACTGTAACCCTGCACAGGCAAAGCAGCAGGAGCCCAAACCCTTTTCTGTTCCGAGGGGATGTTTTCCCGTAGCAGCTGTAGCTGAAACTCAGGGCGGGAGCTGGCTGTGCAGTCTGGTAATGCATTGTGACACGTATTTTCAAACAACAAATTTAACTGTAACACTTATTACAATTACGCACCACAAAGAGTACAAATTATCCCGTCCTTCACATCAGTGTGCCTCTCCTGGCCCTCTATTTCTTTTTTCTTCTTTTAATTAATCGCCTTTACTTTCTGTGTCCCCCTGGTCCATCTGTGCAGCAGGGCTGTGAATGAGTCAGGGCTGTAGTCGTAAAAAGAAAGGGAATGTTTATAATTTTTACTTAGTTCTGTTATGATGTGGCTCATTGTTGAACACAGAAAATCATTTTCTATAAAGAAGCATTCTGGCTCATCAGCTGAGAATAATCTAATTATTTTTCCTTCAATTACATTTAAAATAAATTATTTTTAAGAGTCCTTGCAACCACTTTATCACCCACGCAACTCCAACTGCATATCAGAAGGTGGCAGACCAAACAGCTGGGGATTCCTGTACCCACTGTCAACCTGTTTCAGAAACAGTGTCCGGTACAGAAAAACACCAGACACCTGACTAGATGTGATCGTCCCCTGGGAAGAAGCACACACTAGTGCTTTGTCACCAGCTATAAAATTTCAGCAAATTCTTCAAGACAGGAAGCGTAACAACCCCAACTGTACCCAGCCTGCGGGGTTAAAACTTCTCTCTTCTTCTCATAGATCACCAGGGAATGACATCTGGATATCACCACCAAAGATAGCTCAGTATGATTCATTCAGACTGGAAAAATCTACAGTTGAGTGGACCTGATTCAAGGACCTTGCTAATGTGCTGCTTTAATGCTCCAAGTCTCAGCCCTTCCAAGCAGGCATGTCAAAAATCTGGATCTGAATCCTAACCTTGGCATCCAGTAACACTGCTGAGTAGTCTGACATTGAGGGTTGTATTGATCAATCATCTTTGCACCTGAACTACTGATGTTACTGAGTAAAACAAGCACTTTTGTAGGACCTGAGCAAGGGGAAAATGATACAGAAGTTGAGCATCAAAAAAAAGTTATAGCTCAAAAACCTTTCTCCTTCTGCAAAATGTCAAAAATACTGCCACAATAACTTTTTAATAGATATTCAGCTTTGTCACAGAGTTTTGGAGAACAAGCTTCTAAACTGCAACTCTGCTCTGCAAAGAAAAAGAAAAAAAAAAAAAACAACACCAAAACAAACAAACCAAAGGTTAATCTGGCAATCTTGAAAATCCTGGAAACATCAGAAAGTCCCTGCATGCATATTTCTGTATTTGTAATGGGTTAATGCTACAAAAACTCAGATATTTTCCCCAGTTCCCTCCACCTTTGGCAGATAAAACAGGGAGATAAGAAAGTTGTGATGTTCTTTTGACCTTCTGCCAAAGGTAAGGACCACCTGTCGATCTGAATTTCCCTTGCAAATCTGCTGGAGCTGCAATACTGAAACTGCACTGCTGGTGCCTGCTTTATCTCTGATTAGCCATCATTTGGGACAACTGTTCAACTGATGGAGCAAATGACTGCACTGAGCTGGCATTTCCTACCTCCCCATCACACAACTGTTTAGAATAATATCTCAATGTCACTGAAATGCAGTTTTATTTCTCCTCTCTCATCCAATCTCAGAAGAATAAGAAAAAACTTAATACAAAGGTTTATTTTTATCTTATTGGAGAAGGATATTGTACACTCTGACAAACAATACTAGGATTAAGGTGGTCTCAAAGAGGTGTTTGTGGCTCAGGATATACCCACAATGCTCAGAAAGGATGTTTCTCTCCAAAGGGCACAATATTGCCCAAGAATATAGTTTTAGTCCGGTGGCAGGATTTCTCAGGGTTTTCCTGAATAGCTGCCAAACCCAGTCCTAATGGGCTGCTGTCTGTATTAAATATCAACTGGCATTCCCCAGTTTTCCCTGGAGATTGCTGCATTTTCTGTGGTAGACAGAGCAATCCGTGAGGACTGTCTGCCAGTGTTTTCTCCCTGAGAGTGTGACATCGGAGTCAGGTTACTAGAGTGATTACAGGCATTTCTTGTCATCTCCTCCCTCCTTTTCTTTATTTCCTTCTCTCACTAGAATATACCAGTTTAAAATGGACCCAATCTTTTGTTTACTGCAGTGTCCAACCCTCAATGCATGAGTGTGCTCAGACAAGTCTGTTCATTCCGCTGTTCCCGCTAAGGTCAGCTTTACCTCTCCGCCACAAACTCCTTCACTTCCCTGTCCATCCTCTTTGCATGTGGCCCCAGATAACAGACACTGGGAAAGCAGGCTGAAAGTCTGGGCTGCCTCAGGTTAATTATCTGGTCCTGTTTTGTTGGTAGAGGCAAGCTGCTCCAGTCCAGGAAGATGTGCCAAGAAGCTGTAGTGAACCAGTCTGTTCAAAAATGGACAATTAAGCCCTACCTTGAACTCCGTAGAGCTGATTCACAGCAGTACTTCCAATAACTGTAACAACACTAAAATACAGTCTTAAATAATAAAGTGTCAGAAAGCATTGGAAGTGGGATCTGGAAAAAAAAAAACAAACAACCGTGCTCATCTGCCTGAGTCATTTAAGTAATACACCATCAGGAATGCATCCCTTCTCCCCCTGCCCCCGACCCCCCCCC
>RSEF01000004.1:13088242-13127518 GCA_003993805.1 Himantopus leucocephalus | reverse complement strand
CCCCCCCCCCCAGGAAGAAATTACAAGACTTGAAATGCAGAGCGCTGAGTCCCACACTTTAACTTCGTTGAGTGAACTCAGAGCTACACCAGTGTGATTCTTTTGCTCTGAATATCTGTCCCAATTATTTCTTATTTGTATGAACACAGCAGCCATCGGCCCAGAGAAGTAAACAGGTCCCTGTTGGGCTGCTCAATGAAAAAAGCAGAAACTGAAACAGTGCTTCTTTCCTCAATTATTCAAAAGTCAGTAATATTCAAACTGTAAGAATGAAACACATGTGCCAAAAAGAGATCAAAATATGCAAAGCAAATATTCCTTCCCCCGACACACTGTAGCCCCCTTTCCTAGGCAGTTCAAGGCATTTGTATCAATATTTTGTACTGACAACATCACTCTGGTACACAGACATACCATTCAACATCCTTCCAACTTTTGCTTCCCATCACTATTTTCTTAGTCTTATTTTACTCCATTGACATCATTCACTGACATAAATAACACCCTCTCCAATGGACACAGGTAGCAGCTTCACACATGCCTGGGGCAGGGAACAGCTGGCGAGGGGTGATCCAAGGGGGTGAAAGGACCCAGATACACAATGCTACATCTGCTATATGCTGCAGTTTCCTCCCTGTACAGATCGGGTAATCACCCACCATTGTGTATATCTATGGACAAAAGTGCGATAAAATGGTCAAATATTATTTAATAAAATTGGCTTCTGCCTGTGTTTAATAGATACATTAATTTAGCAATCATTTCTCAGCATTAGTAAGTACTTTTTCTTTTAAAAAAAAAAAACACTTGGGAACATTAGAAATATGCAAAGATTATTTTGTTTGCCATATTCATGATATTAAAATCTTTTGCTCAAGACTTCCATTTATTCAGATGAAAATAAAATACTTTATTTCTAAGACATGATATGTCACACAAATTAACTATGGAAAAAGCTTGGGGAAAAAAAGCACTTCTGATGCTTTGAAATCACATGAACTGTATTTTGGTTAGTATGCTCTTGTCAGTCACCTCTTCTTCCAACTGTTTTATGAACAAAGTAAATCTGTTCAAATCATGAGTCCCTGCTCTGTCAGACCTAAGCCCCAATGTTTGCAAATACACATTTGACTGACAAGCCGATGAACGACATCCTCTTTCAAAAAATGTCCTTGTACACTTAAAAAAGAGAGAGGTGTGGTTTATAGATTTCTGATTTATGAATTAAATAGGATCCAGGAGCTATTTAAATAAAATCTCCATGGAAACTTGTGAAAGAAAAAAGCAATGACAGCTTAAGAAGAGAAAATAATCTTAACAGATATAACCTCCTGTAAAAAGTCTGCAAGACAAAATGAATGAAAAATTCCACTTACAAAGCTGAAGCAAGCAGGTATTCACTGCAAATGTTTTGCCAGAACTGAGATATGTTTAATATAACTAGACGGAACCAGCCGCAGGTTGGACACACAGTGGAGGAGAAAACCCCAAGCCAAGCTGCAACAACTGTTTGAAATCTGGTTGTCTGAGACGGTAAGAGGCCTTTGGTATGCCACTTTAATTTTAGAAAGTCACTTGTCAGAGTTGCAGTAGCCGTGCATGAACACATCTAATGTACCCAAAGATAAGAGCTGGATTTTGGGGACTGAATTACAGGAGCTGCACTGGAGCCCTGGCCATCAGGTGCCCATGTTCAGCTCACAAAAAGGAGCACACGCACCTAAAACTTGCAGATACCACTCAAACTACCCACGCACCTTGTCCTACTGCAAAAGTGAACTTCATCTGCACAGTGCCTGGCCCTGGCAAGGTACAGTCTTCACCTTGGTGGACAACCAGGACACTGTCCCTTCCGTGCAGAAAGCCCCTCTGCTCTCTTGTTTTGAGAACACTACCTAAATGGCAAAAGACATTATCAGTCCGCTAATGTTGTAAAAAAAGTGTATGCTGAAAGGCATTCTAGGCTTATCATTACACATTCACCATTTCTAATGCTTACCACAACAACAACAACAACAACAACAACAACAACAACAATAATAATAATAATAATAATAATAATAATAATAATAATAATGGTGGCTGCCACTGCCTTTCCCTTTGGGAAAATTCACTCTGTCCCCAAAATTGTACTCCTTGTTGTATTCCCACAAGCGGTATCCACTATTTGGGAAGCTGCCCTTGGCTAGCTAGCCGCAGGCTGCAGTGGGATTTTCTGAGGTCAATGGTAATTTTGCACAAAAATCAAAGCTCCTAATACAGAGTAAAAAGCTAACACTGAAAGAGCTTACCCCACCACTGGTTTCCAGCACACGACAGACAAGTGTGAATGAAGAGGTAGAAGGGTGAGAACTCCCAGGCATGGGCACTCAGATAGGCAGCTTGGCTCTTCAGGAGATTGTCACTGCGAAATGGATAGGAAACAACATTAATTAATTACAAGCCTCAATCCATAGTCTCAATTGTGTAAGCAAATAACAGTCTGCGGCATACACATGACATAAATGTTCTGTTGGGAGCTACCTGGCAGTAAGTAGACTAAATACCAGGGCTAATCCATAGCATGATACACATTTAGCTAGGAAGAAAGGGTTTGCTTGTATCAAAATGAAAGTCTGAGAACAGTACTATATCCTAAGGCATAAGATCACAAAAGTAATTACGTTTATGTTAAAAAACAAAATCCAGCTTTCCTATTAAGGCAAATTTCCTTAATTATTCAAAATACCGGGTAACAAAATTGCTCATGCAGGTCTCATCTCATAATGCATATGTAAATTGTGCATCTGGAGTCCTAACAATCACCAGTGTCAGGTGTTTGAGGAAGCTGTTGACAGTTATTTAAAAATAAGTTATCATAAATAGTATAGAACAGCACTTCACAGTTGCCAAAATTGTTACAGTGCCCCAGGAAGATGATAACACGGCTTTCAAACATTTTCTTGGAAAGGAGAAAGTGCAGTTCTTTGATCCATGCCTGCATTATTTTTGTCAATAACTTTAATGACCTTTATAACATTGTTTAATTTCCAAATATTACTGTAGATAAGGTGGTCATTCTGAAACGTAATAGTAAGGCTATAACAGGAAGAAATGAATTGTGAACAAGTGCCAGAGAATTCTCCCAAACTTTGGTGACTGTTCCACATCAAACACTGTCCATATATTGTGAAGTATTCTGAAATGATGAAAAGTGAATTGATTCCCTCTGAGGCTGCAGAGATATACCGTGTTTTCCATCTATTGAAGGACATCTAGACAAAGTCTTATCTTAGCAACTGGCTATAAATCTGAAGTGACTCTAGCGAAAATAAAATGAACTACTTTAGGTTTCTTAAAGAAAGAGAGAAGAGTTTTATCCTGTACCATATTTTTCCTTGATTTCAATAGTTAAAATATAATTGGCTCTGTTGTCACAGCTCATCACAGATGGTGAATTTTCTAATCTTTGTCTTTACTAAAGAGTAAAAAGCCACTGAACTACGGGCTACAGCTAACAATTGCCACTAGGATGAGACTGAAGGACTTCCAACATAGTATCTGTGAATGAAAGATGAGATCTGAATTATTATAGCCCTTTACTATAAACTAGAAATTACCAGTGCAATTCTCTAACAGTTACCTGATATTCTTCAGTAATTTTAGATCATTAGGAAATATCCTTTCCCATTCCAGCCAACAACATTGAAACAAGTAATGCTAACCACACTTGTGGTTATGTTACTTTTCCTTCTGTAAGAACTCCTAGAACTTCTTTCTACGTTTTGTTTTTATCTTTTTTTCCCTGAGAATTAGCCTATCATAATTTTTGAACTAGGAATTCATTCCCAATTAAAAACTGGATTCTGACTGGTTGAGAGTTAACCTTTGCTCTCAGAAGATCACCTGCTTAGAGATGTAGGATTTTTGGTAGCTTTAGGAAGACTAGTGGTACAGCCATTTTCCAGAACTTCAAATCTAACAAAGTAAAAAAACTGAAACTAAGTTAATACAATTAATAAAAATTATGAATTTAAGGCTTGTGCTTTAGATAGCAAGACCATTTCAGAATAACTCCTGTTGCTGCTATTTGCACTACCTTCTGTGAGTTATGTTTATTTTTGTTTGATTGCTGGACTCAAAATCCTCGCCTTTCATCAGTACTTTCCAGAATTATATTCACCATATCCCTTATTTTCCAATAACCCTCCCAAGCTGACCACTTGGCAGAATCACATTCCACACTGATGGGATGTATATCGCAGGGTACCCTTCCATCACAGAGCAATGCTTCGCTGCTTCACCCACAGTTTAACAATGAGAGATTTGGAGGTGATGGGGGTAAGACGAGTGAATCCACAACTTCTTGCACACTGGCCGCAACACACGGGTCTGGTATGAAAGGTAACGCACTCCTGCCCTGACAGCCAGGCTCCGGAGGAGGAGGCAGGTGTTCCTGCTTAACTGCAGGACGTGTACTAATGCGTTTGTAGCAGATGGAGGACTAACTAAAAAGAGAAAAAAATAGGGTGGAGGGTTCTTCTGATTTATGCAGGACAAGTTCCACTCTGCAAACACTCAATCTATGTGGAATGAGTTTTATGATGTGCCTGTTAATTAGCAGATAATTATTGAAGAAGTATTTCTCTTGCAGCAGTATTAAGTGATGCCATCGCCTAGCATAAATGATGATGCAGGTCAGGACTCAGTACTAATTGATTTAGCAAGGAATCTTTTGAAGAACTGAGGAGTCGTAGTGGCAGATGTGTTTGCAAGTGGAGAGGCAGAGCAGGAGATCAGCTTTGGGCCACTGCGCTTCCCACGTGAGGATGCTGGCCGACTTCTGCTCCAGACAGTGGTACGGGAAGCCACAGAGCGAACTGCTTTAGGCCATGTGGCCACTTCCAACTGCACTTGTGCCACTTCCATGAAAACAACATCGGTTAGCAAAAAAACCCTGTTATTTTCATTACTTAAGCTAACACAGCTTATTTAGACTACAACAAGAAATACTCACACAAGCATTGATCAAAAAGGGCTGCCAAACCCTAAGCAGGGAAGAACAGATGCAGCCTGAGAAAAGAAGGGAGGAATACATCTGGAATAGCTGGAAATGGAAGATGGGTCTCCACAGCACCACTTCCATTGATTCTCTAAGTACAGGGATTAAGGGTTTTTTTCCCCTAATTCTATTACAGAAATCTGTTGTATTCAAACGAAATAGATGATTCTTCTTGAAAGGTACAATTATCTCTTAATACATGGAATGCAAAGGGGATTCCAGTTACCCTCCACATGTTCAGAATATCTCCAGCTCCTGCTTTCTGCATGAACATAGAAGTCTTGTCAAATTATACTATACTAAAAGCGAGAGTCTTTTCTTACCTGGTTATTTCTAAGAGTCTTAGAGACTTACTCATTAGCAAGACAGTAGGTACAATAGGGCTTCTGAAAGCAAATTCTTGAGGATTGAATTTATTGCTTTGTCACAGTCTGCAGGTTTGAATGTTGCTTTACAAGATGGTTTCCTTCCAAAGGGGCTGGTCGGACCATTTTGATTTACGGATGTAACATCATTCCCAGACTCAGAGGCTAGCAGAGTCAATACTTTAAACCTGGGCTTCGCTTGAGTTCTCCTTGGGTACTTTTATTGCCCCATCACAGTTGCATTCAAATGCTTTAGAAATACCTATAAACTGCAACAATGGCATCAGTTACCCTTTTTTCTTTCACACGAGGAATATTTGGGGCAGACTTTAAGTTTTTTCATTGTCTATATGTGTGTATGAGCAAAAGAGGGAGCCCAAGATGAAACGCTCAGGAAAAGCCAGTTACATATGACAGGAGCTCAACCTGTCTTGCTTCTGCAGCCCTGAAATCCCCACAGAGGTTTTCCTATCACCTCCCAGTTTACCACTGCATCTTTGCAACAGAGCTGTCCGGGGGGAATGATGAAGCCAGTGCTGCAAAGGACTCTTGAGAGTTAAGGCAGAGACCTTGAACTGCACTTTGCATTAAAGAGTCAGTCCTCAGTGCAGAACATCAGGCTGATGTGCTCACGGTAATGATTGTTGCTAAGCAAAGGGAGCTGATAGCTGTCTTTTGTACTGAAGTTTTCAGGATGTGTGGCCTCGCTGAATGGTCGGGAGGTCAGGAATGCATAGGTCATCCTGGTCAGACCCAGGCCCAATTGAATGGGACACCTCTTATGGCAGATGGAAAGGGGAAATTTGCTGCCATGGTTGTAGGCATCTGTAGCAGCAAGGAGTTCAAAAGGAGCACAAGGCTGCATACAGTCCTATCCCAGTCCCACGCTTCCCCACCTTAACCCCTAAACACTTACCTCTCCTTAAAGTATGCAGCAGAGGGATGTCTGGCCTTTATACAACCTCAGCCCTGCCAAATAAAATTTAACATAAGGTCAGCCAAGAAATCATGCTGCAAATGGGTGACCTAGAGAAGGCAGCAAACTCATCTAGTTCATGACTTTCTGGCTCTTTGGCTTTACTTGTTTCACCAGTTCTTCCGTTCTCCTCACGCTTCAGAGAAGTGTGATTATGCAGAAGACAGTCACGGAAGACGGCTGAGCCAATCTACAGTCCTACTGGTGCTGTAGTCCCAATGTGTCTGTTCCTATTCTCTCACACAGTTCGGTTCACTAAACTGAGAGAAGACTACTATCTTCTTTTGGCACAGTACTTCTACCACAAGCAGCCCCCACTGGGTCAGTAAGTGACAGGACTGCAGAGCTGTAAGCAGGAGAAAAGGGTATAAGGATCAAGACCTCCCCTTACCACAGGGCTGAGAGTTTAAACCATACCTGAGCCCCCTGACCATGCCCAGGGCAGGAGCTCTGATCACCAGGAAGCAGGCTGAGCTCAGAGGGGCTTCCCTCGCTCAATCTAAGAAATAAGGACTGACCCACTTCAGAATGTTTCCTTTACGCTCGTACAGCTCTGGGAAATAGGACAGACGAACATGCACAGGGATCAATAATAGTCAAGTGCTACAGTGAGTCCATTAGGATCAGCCCCATCCATCAGGGCTACAAGAGCTCTTTCCGTGCCTGGCTGTAGCCTGAGGCTTGGCTGAGATGGATCTGTGGCATCCAACCCAGCTCCTGACTGGCGTGTTCAGATAAGACTGCTCTTGGCAAAAGTTTCCAAGGCCATCTCTTCAGAGCACTAGTTTTTAGTCCTTGCTACCAGGATGTTGCAATGCTTTATGATCAGTGTCCTTCAGCAAAACATAATCCAAGAATATTAGAAGAGCAGCACAGAGCTGTAGTTCTTCTGCCCTTTGTAATAAAGGGAGTACATAAGGGGTTTCTGGAGCAGGGGGGGCAACTTTTTTTTGCTGGGAACTGGAAAAGGAGCGGTTTGAGTTCAGCACATGAGGACTCCTGCTATGATATGCTCAATCACATTAAGATTTTGAAGACTTACCTGTGGGAAAACCTATGAACGCTTCAGAAAGGAGCCCTGTAGGAAGTCATCATCTGCATAAATGCCAAAGTCTCCCAAGGTGATGGATTACTCCACCATTTCATCTAACATGACTTTTGTGAGCATCTCTGGAGACTTTGGGTGTGATATGGCAAGACAGCACCAGGCAATGCCCTTCCCCTAGCGCTACACTTCCTTAGCATTTTGGGAAACCATTCAATTCATGGATTGTGCGAACACAATGGTTTGGGGAGGAAGGTGTGAATAACATTGCCTATACTGCTATTTCCAGTTTAATACGAATAACTACAAATTTATCCTCCTGTGGACTCAGACCTTTTGCACGGGAAACAGTTTTAAAGGATGCAAATAATGAAGAATCTATCATAGTACTGGGTGAGTTATTTCATTGATCTTCACTATTAAAAATGCACAATACTTGATGAGCATTTCTCACTTCAAAACTTAGGTGTGATCTACCCCAAAGCAGTGGGCAGAAGGGGTAATATACCAGAGAGTGGGGGTTTTTTTGTTTGTTTTAGAGGGAGGTGATACCAGAAATAGAGGATCTATAACACTAGTTGTAACAAGCTTCACAGCTGAAATCAAAATTTAAACATAAACACACACATTTTTAATGTCACCTATTAGGGCAAGGAAAATAATTGCACCAGTGCAAATTACATGTGGCCAGTTTTCTTCTTGCTCAGTATGCTGAAACACAGCAGGACAACAGCAGTAAAGAAAGGCAGGCACACATGTGCTGTCTTCTAGAAGACTGTTCCCAGGGAAATCCACAGAGTTAGCGACTCTTGCAAAGTCAGAATTTAGAATAAAGTAGGAAGCCTACGCTCATCAGAACAACAATCTGTATTTGTGCAAATTATAAAACAGGAGGGGAAAAAAGATAAATAGGTTAATCTGTTGTAAACTGATTTTGACCCTGAAGGTGATCACAGGTACACAGCATTACGGCACTTTAAACTGTTTTATGCAAAGCTTAAAAAAGACCCAGCAACAAACAAAGCTTTTTTTGTGTTTGCTAAACAAAGCATGAAAGAATAGTGACAAAAGTAGGAGGAGTCGAGTTTGTCCGGACAAAGCCAGGAGGAGGAGCCCTCATGCAATGGAAATGCAGTTCAGTGGTCCTGGATTGATATGCTCATCCTTTAAACCCCCAGGGCTGGGAGATCACAGGGCCTGAAAGTCCATCAAAGAGCACTTCTCTGCATTGATCCAGTCTGGAGCGGAAGGCTGGTGGGGGTCTGCTGTTCTGTATAAGGCTGCCTCCGAAGATAATCAGCTTTTCTTCCTTGGAAATTGGGGAATCCCATCAATAAAGTGTTATTTCAAGTAAAACATCAGTCTAAACCTACCGAAGTCTGAACATGTGTGTGTGTCTGTTTTGTTGCGTGGTGTTTTTTTAATGAAAAAAAAAAAAAAAAAAANACCCCAAGTATTTAACATTAGAGGAGAGTAAACATTTTTACCTTGAAAGTATAATCTTCATGCTTTAGCCTTCTTTCCAACTTCTCAACAGCAGAACCCACAACAGATGTCTTTAAAGCAGTCTTGCAAACTTTCCTATTTACGTTTGGATGCTCAAGCAGCACATTAGCACCTGACCTAAAAAGAAAAAAAAATTAAAACTCATGATGTCTTTTACTCTCAATGACTTGTTAGGTTACCAGGTACTGCAAGCAGGCAATTACACATCAGTTCAGCTTTTTAGTTTAAAACACTTTTGGTCTGACAAAAGGGAATTTGGAAGCCTGAGGAATAATTAATACTGACAACTAGCACTGTGACAGAGTCAAACATTAGCTTTAGCTTCCAGGTGATGAGCAGTTTGGCTGGGGAACCCCTGATCTGCCTCTCACAGCCCTGTGTTTGGTTTGCTCCAAATTATATATCGAACACACATATGTTAGAGCTGAACATGCATAAAGTAGAAGTGGGAGTGAAATCAGACAGTATCTAGCACTCTCCAGTGTAACTCGAGACTGAAAGTCATTAATCAGCAGTTCATTTGACACTGGAAACTGTTAGGATATTTTATTTATTCAAGGGGAGCAGTGTTGAACAAACAGAGGATGATACAGGCTTTTCTATCACAGCATGTGCAATCTGACTTGATAAAACTTAGGAATATTTTAATATCATTAAACAGCTGCATTTGACTAAAATACATCAAATGGCTGACAAATCTCTGTACCCTAGAGATCCTAATCACTGACAAAACAATCTATGATATCCTGGTATTTGAAATTATTTCAGGTGACCACCGCTATTGCAGAGAAACACGGTTAAAATTACCTCTGAGCATTACCTTCCTGAGAGTATAACCACAGAGAGGAGAAAGAGCAGCAACTCGTTGCTTGCAAATACTCCATTTCATGATTTTTGAAATGAAAAAGGGTTGCAAGGGATGTGACTCTTCCAAAACACTTGGCACTGTTGTAGGGGTGGTGATACCGGGATTAGCTAGGCCACCAATCTCAGGGAAATCAGTCACACAAAGTACTTTGCTAAGCACATTTCAACCAAATTCTGTGTGAGGTAACAAATCCTGGGTATGTTAGAGATATAAAAAAATGAACTGTACAGATCAAAGCTCTCTTTTGCCCTCAGAATACAGCTGTTGATCATTTCCCTTTCACTTTCCTTCCCTCCCCCCCAAAAGAAAAATCACACTACTGAAAACTACAGAAATAAGAGTTTCTCTTTCTGTCATATACGCACAGCCTAACTCTTAAGTGCTTTTAAAGGATATTTATTGTTGAAGATAGTCTTATCCTGCATAGGTAGAGAGTTGATTAGCCAACGTTATTAACTATTTTTATTCCATCAATATCTATAACCTTCGGAAAGTGTATTGATCTACTCAGTACACAGAGTAGAAAATAGCTTCTATCTCAAGAGCCTAGTAATCTCTGCTTTCTTTGCAGAGGGAATTTTAAAACTAGAATTTTGCCATTGGAATGATACTGATTTTTGTAGTGCAGATACACTCACCTATGTAGCAGTGGCAAACTAAACTGGAAAAGAAAAAAAAAGGTATTCTTGTTCTGGTGTAATCACATCCATATAGGAAATCACGCTAGTAAAATGAGACAAACAAGTACTCTACAGGCAACTGTATGAAAAGGTTACTGCTCAGCAGCCTGCCCCCAAGCATCTCTGCAACGCCATCTGCCAAAGGTCATCACCTCCTCAGCCCTAGCAGCACTACTCATGCGTTTGCTTCCAAGGATGTTTTGGTCAGAACAAGCCAGGTTAACCTTAAGAGTTTAAACAGACTCAGGTTTGCTTAACCTAAAGCTAACCTGGAGGTGTTCTTGTAAACAGCTTTGCTGGTGAATCTGAGCAGCGGTAACCTCTGGAATGTTACAAACACCTGGTAGCATCTCGTACCAGCACAGCTGAACCTAGAGAGACACCCACATTTGAACCCTAATTAAAGCCATAGAGCTATGTGGGTAGGTTTCCCTAAAACACAAGCACATACCTACAGAGCCAGGTGGTTTGAGGCTGGGTGGACTGAAAACCAAGGCATAAATGAGGAAGATAAACATCATCGATCCCTATTGTTTCTCTCTCAGACCATTTTCTGCTAGCAATTTTAGAGCCATCAGTCTAGGACAAGTGGCTATAAGGAAGGCAACCACAGAGATGGTTCTACAGCTTGGCATGGGGAGGGCATTGCATACCTAAGGACTCCTCTGAAAGACAAAAGCAGATAATTGGGATAACTTGAACTTATGGAAGGTGATAAAAGGTAGGGGGTCAAGTGCTTACATGGCATGATATGGAAAGGGCTCTGATGAAAGTCATTAGAACAGTGGCTGAAGGCAAATTTACCACACGAATTTTGACTTCCTGATAATCAATGCAGAAAATGAAAGCAAGACGTGTTGCAGCGTGAAAGCACTAGCAGAAACTGCTCACTGAGAGCTTGAAATGAAAAGAAATGTTGAAGAAAATTAAAAAAACCCTAATGGCTACTGTGCTCCTGTGAAGGACATAACCAATGCAGCAATAAGCACAGAGAGACTTTGTTCTGGCGTCTCCAGTAGAAGACTTCCTTAATATTCCCACACAGAAAGAAATTTGCTTGATGGGAAAAACCAAATCAAGGCACTTGCCACCATAATAGGAACATGAAAAAAATCCAAAACTAAAACAGCTGCTTCAACTTTTGTTAGACTGTTACCATCACTATAAGGATTTATTTGGAGCACAAGACAGCATGGCAGCATGTTATCTTTTTGCTTAACACAGCGCTAGAGTTTGGCTTCCTGCAGCACGGCAGCAGATTTCCCTTCATTTCTCTGGCTGCAAAGGGAACCCACTGCATCTGTAATCAGAGAAAAACACTCAGTATAGGTGATGCCTCCCATAAGCATTTACACTGGTGCAGCTTTTTCACCATTTACAGCACAGAATAAGCGCTTGTTTGCGTTCATTACTTCTGACGAACAGTTCTGTGAAAGTCTCACTGCTCCTTGCTGCAATATTCTGAAAAGAGGATGAGGAACCAAATTGTTTGTGATCTTGGGAGGTTTCTTTCAGCAATTTTCCCATTTGCTGATTCACTGAGATAGAAAGTGAGGGCTAGATGCTTCAGTTCCCATTCCTAAGAGAGTGCAGGAGCTCATCGCCTCACGAAGGCAGGCCTAGCAGCCTCATACTTCAACAGTATTGACTTCAATGGGCCTTGGATGAGGCTGCTGCCATCTACGCGTTTTACGTGAGGGAGCAATGCCCAGCTGTGTGCAGCAGTCCCAGTGGGCAGCACAAAGAGGAAGATACGAAGATAGCGAGAATTATAAAACAGTGGTTAAAGGGAAGAGAAAACTGGAAACTCAATGGAAGAGAGACAAACACTGTCCTGTTTACGTGCAAGTGTAAGTAAAAGTAAATGTGCCAAATCTTTTTCTAAAGAAAGAATATGCCATTTTAAGTAGCCAAATCAAAACTGCCATGCCCACAACTGGACAGAAATGGGTGTACTACTGGACTTTTATTGCTTCAGATGACACTACAATATTTAGTTATAACTAAGAAACAGCCCCAAAGTTTGCAAGCTGAACCTCTGGCTCAACATGCATACAGCATGCCATCTGCTTTGCACCAGTTTAGATATTCATGAAGCATGCAGCGTGAAGTACTTTTCATTTTTGCTACGCTTGGTAAATTAGCCAGCAAGCCCGGAGTAGACAATAATAGTAGATTCCTATTTGATGACTGGATTTGATGCATCTTTTAGTGTTTTGATCATTTAGACTGAAGATAAGACGCACACAATTTGGTAGCTGGCAAAGTGGGATTTAATAAGCCTCCCGTAAAACACAGCATGTATGCAAACAGCCCAGAGGATTAGACTCCACTTGCTTAGTTTGGAACTTGGTGCAGCCAACCTGAATAATCAAACGGAGGAACAAAAGTTGTGAATCCCCTCAATGCACTGCTTCATTAGGATCTCCTTACAAAAAAAGAAAATGGGACTCATCTGATCAGCCAGATTTTATGGCATCTGATTAGACCACCATTTTCTCAGCAGGTCCCCTTTCTTTAAACTGTTGACTATGGATGGCCTGCTGAATAGGATGAACTTTGGACCGCTAAATTGCAGCATTATGGTTATTTAGTGTAATTTATGAAAAAGAGAGAAGTCGTGATCACCTACTTCATATTGCTAATGATATCTCCATTTATCAGAACAGGTATGAGTTTGGATCATCATTTTTGCCTCACAGTCGCAGAACACTGTCCAATTAGATATCAAAAAAATTATGTTTGCCAATGGGGCTATACGAATACTAAATTAAGATTTAATAGTCCTTACATAATCATTTATTACTGTTGACTGTTTGCTGCCTCACATTAAGTTCCACACCATCTCAGCATGTTTACTTCAAAGTTTTCTTCATTCAGTATTTCCTATTTGCATTTTACTGTGACTAGTCAAAAAATAAAAAGAAAAGGGGAAAAAAAATCTGAACTTGATTTTTCTGCACTGCAATGTTTCATCTAAACAGCAATTAAAACCATAACAAATTAAAAAGGTGCTATGAGAGTTTCATTATGGTGATTTCAGTGTGAAAGTGCCCTCTCCCTGAATGAAAAGAGATAGATTTCCAATTACAGAAATTATCACTTTGTCTTTTTTTCCCTAACAAATAAGACTGCCGAACACTTCCCATAGAAGCAAATTTGTAAATTGCTGATTATTACAGGTAATGATCTATTCACTATGTCAGCTTCCCAGCCATCCTTAGAAGCCGGAGTCATGCAAGTTAACAATGAACTATCAGGGACGGGGAGGAACAACACCAGTAGGTGATGCTACCGGGCAGAAGCCAATTAGGCAGGCATGGCAGAAGCAGAGCACGCAAGGACTGAACACGTGTCCTGTCCCAGATCCACCCAAACCACTGGAAGAGGTTCTTGCCTCCAGCTCACTCACAACTAGCTATATATTACTAGCTATGTATAGCTCTGTAGCTGACACCTGCCCCACTGCTGCCAGCAGAAGGTTGTAGGGGCACTTCTACCCCAGCCCCAATGACTCAGGTGGGTATAAGTCCTAGAAAGACAGCGTTTTCAATCCAACCAGGTTATTAGACATTGGAAGAAGTTTGGGTTAGACTGAGTGCGCTGCCATGGGCAGATGGAGGGGACCATGGCCTCTGGCTGAGCATCCTGGGCAGGCAAAGCAGGATTCCCTGGCACAGCTCAGCCTGGAGCGCAAGGTCTGCCTACAGCCTAATTCTGAATCCAACCTCAGGAAATAATTTTACTTGTCACTTTTTAATAAACAGCGATGGGGACATTGTTCTGGAACAACTAGGAACTAAATGTGCAATAATTATTCCAGCACCACTTCTGGAATAACTGTGTGAACGCTTCTGTTCTCTTCTAGTTTGAATGCACACTGGAATAGTGAATCTACTCATGCAAATCTTCTAAAAGAAGAATCTGGTTTGTCAGCTTCCTCCTGTAGTCGAGCCTCCGCATGGTTTATTTGGTGCCTTCTCCACAGATTTTTCTGCTGTGACAACTCAGATTCAGTACTCTCCACTAAGTAAAGTTTTTACATGGACACTCTCTAAGAGTCAGCAGCTTTCACTATAGCCCTCAGCAAGAGCTATTTGCTCTCTAGAATATTTTACTAACATGCTGGCTATTTCTGCAAGAGCACAATGGGATTTTCCTGTGGGTCACAGTCCATATTTGCTGTCACAGAGACCTTGAAATCACTGTAGGCTGATAAATGCTCTGAATATTTGGATTTTGATAAATAGAATCAAATGGTATCAGATACTGTGAAACACCCCCAGAGCACAGTCAGGTGGGATGGAGAGAAAAAGCAGCAAGTGATGATATGTCTATCAACCCTACACCACAACACTACCCCTCAGAGGCAGCAGAGTTCATTACACTGGACTAAGACCTTGAAGAACTGAGGGCTTGTTATTTCCCATCCTAAATCGCTATTTCTCAGTCAACAATGGCAAGCTTGCTGCAGCAATATTCCCACGGAAAGATTTTTTCTTAGATTTACTACAGTTCAGAACCATGAAGCCATTAGTTGTTAACCAACTGTAAAGTTATTAGTAAAGGTCCCGCTACGCAATGTAGTCTTGTTCTTTGTACCCAAGAGAGGTCCTAATTTGTCCTCCTTATCACTCTGTACATGTTGTTCAAGCAGATTCTCAAGATAAATAGTGAGAAACTCTGTACAGGGTAATATCCATGATGACGCGTTTCCAGTGTTATTCACTGTAATAGATACAACATTCATCCAAGATCAGCCTTGTAAATAATTGCCTGCCTTGTACAAAATGGCTGTTTGTTGGAAAAGTCAACAAGGGGTTTTCTCAAGCACCAAATGCAGCTTTCTAACTGGCTCTGCCAAATAAGATGCTCATGCGTCCCATTTGCAGTGTGCTCAGTAATAACAAGTAGAAGGGAGGAAGCTAGAAGAAAGCCATTAGTTCAGCTGTCAATGTACATAAGTGTCCACAGGTGTCATCAAGTGTGAAGAGGCAGCAGCAGCCATTTGACGTTGCCGCCTCTGTGGAAGAGATTTTTATAGCAGAGGCAGAATTTGTTAAATTGTGCCAGTCCCCTACCAGAATTCATCAGCTCCTGGGATATGGTAGCTCTGAATAAAAGATTCCCTGGCAGGTGAGTAGACAGGAATCAGGGACAACTCTTGGGCAAGATGAGTAGGCAGCACACAGGCCTTCACATCTTCTGCAAGTGGCAGGAGATAGAGCTCTGCTAAAATGCTCCAAGCCTCCTGTCATTGCAATATTTTCGTGTTGGTTGTTAAAGACCAGCATTGCTCTGGGTACAGAGTAAAGAAAATTCTCTAAAAGCCTTCTGTTGAACCTTCTATTGGTGTTTGTGGAAGAAACCTTCCATCTCAGTAATTACCTGCTTGTGTTGCACTGGTAGAGCCCTCAACAAGCTCAGCAGCCCCTCCGAGGCACCTCTGCACAAAAAGGACATTAGTGGTGGTAACACACATTACAACGCTGAGGATGAAAAGCAAGCAAGGGTTAGAGGTAATTCATTGTCTGGGAATGAGGTTTTCAGGAAACAGGCTAAATGAAAGCGGGACTGTTCTGGATAACTTCTGTCGCTGGAGTCACAGTAGTATCACCAAACGAACCTTGGTGACAGGAACACAAACAGCAACTTTTTGATAGTTCTCACCTCCACACATAAGTATTTCCCACATAACACAGAACAAAGAAGTAAGGGGTTCAAGTACTTGGGAACGATCCTTGGTCCAGAAATAGATTTTGAGTTGTATCATTTCTATGGTATTGGTAATATGTGATTGTCATTTAAAAAGCAGGTTTTCAAAATGGCTTGGATATGTTTCAGTAAGACTTCTTTTCTCCCCTGTGGAAAAATTCAATGTGTATTCTGACAATTATTACACCTTTATTCTGTGCATCAACTCTGTTTCTAAATGTCTGAACTGACAGCATGTCTGGTCACATGAGCCTAGTCGACAAATTTGGCTAACGGTAACGCTTTAGGACAAAATTATGAAAAAAATGACAAATTAGCAATGGCACCTAATCAATAAATGACACAATATGGAATCCATGAAGCTGATAATGCAACCTCACAATTCTCTCATTTCATAAAATAAATTACTAGAGCTAAACATGTGCAAGATAATGTCTCATTTCCAGTTAGTTTTTCCCCAACCAATAATAAATTTATCTGGAATTCTATAGATTATAGTTCTAAAATTATCAGTAACACAATTTTCAGAACCTGGCTACTTTTAACCCTAAAACAGTCATTAATAACTAGCCTACAAAGTGCTGTTGCCCTAAGACACCCTTTGACACAATACAGTGTGCTTCAGAAAAAGTTTCCAGCTACAATATTTTCACTACATTGAGTACAAACCAGGAAACTGAGTGACAGATCAGTTTGTCTTTGCTAAAGGAATTTCATAACTCCCTCACTTCATCTAGAAAAATACTACCACAGCACTGTCACGTTGAGAAGAACTCTTAAAATATTTCAAGATTTAATTGGCTTTCAAACAACTTTTCTGTCATTCCAGTCAAATGCTGTGTTAAAGTACCTCGGTAATAATACCGTGAAGTCTGAAATTACTTACCTTTATTCTTACAACTAGCTTTGGTGACTTATCTAACCTCTGCAGGCTGACATTTCTCATGATGTGGTTTGCACAAAAAAATGTTCTTCTTCAAAATATTCTGAAGAAAATCTGTTTTATGATTTTGAAATGATCAGAGAGCAAGCTGAGTTAATCACGGCAGAGAAATTACATTCAGGCATCCCCCTTCTGCTATTTTCTGATCATTCAAAGCAAATCTAGATATAAAGAGCCCAAATCAGCCGTGTACATCATGCATTGAAGGAAATGTGCTTTGTCAATTTACTTACCTGGAGAGGTACTGAAGGTACAGGGTACCCTCCACTCTGGTGGGTTGGCAGCAACTGAAGGACTCTAAAATAAACTCCTTAAACTTTCTTTAAAAAGCAGTTTGCAAAAATCAAATAGCACAGTGAAAATGTCCAACACAGGAGACGCTGGCACACTCAGAAGGACAGAGGAGACAGACATTTTAAAGCTACAAAATGGGACTGTGAAGAACTCACTCAACTAATATGATTCATTATTTCCAGGAAATGAGGGGAAGTTGTTACATCAAAAGACAGTGTGTTTTTGAACACAGGTTAGACAGCAAGACACACAAGAAATTTTAAAATAAAAAGAAAAAAAAGAAAACAAAAAGATCGTGGGTCTCCTGCATTATATAGGTATTGGGCCACTAAAGCCCCTGTCTGAGCCCAGGTACTCAAGTGCTATTCCTGCCCCAGGCTCCTGCCAGTCGAGGTGCTCACAGCTCTCCTTACTTATTGTGTGTAAAGTGCTCCCAGCTATTGAGGGAAAGCACTATGCAACAGGCAGATTTTTGCTGTTCCTCACCCCCGGTCTCTGACACATACCCTCTCAGGCCTTTCTCCTCCTTCAGAGGTTGCAGCCGTTACCTACAGCCTTTGGAAGAGGAAAGAAGGAACAGAGTTTTCAGCTCATCCCATAATTAAGAGCTGCCCATCACTATATTTTCTTGTGACTGTGTATGGGAATTGGCACATACTTTTGCATGAAAGTATATACAGTCGAATGAAAACAACTACAAGAGCAGAGTCCTCTATTGCCAGCATACATTAATGTTGGGTTTGGTGAAGAATTTAAAACCTTGCTGTTTTGAATACAGCAGCAATGAATACAGGTCTCTATTTTTCAATGTCTTTAACAGGGAGAGAGGAAATGTTTTATTTGAGGGAAAAAGAAAGTATTTTATCGTGGCAAAAAGAAAGACTTGAAAAATAAATAACTAGAAGCTATTTCTTTAGAAAAGAAATAACCTAAAACCCAAAAGACTTTGAAAACAGAAGAGTCTGCTATAAAAGAATGCTTTAACATCCTGATAAAGAAAAATAATGATGTTAACTCACACAGCCAAGACCGACCTGTATGCAGCAAGGACTATATTTAACCCCGATCCTGAAAAGCCTGATGCATGTGCCTACCTTTACTGTTAAGAGTACTCATATTCCAAAGCAACAGAAAAAGGCACAGACATTAAATAAGTGAATAAAAGAGACTATTTTTCTTACCTTGAAAAACCGGCCAAACCCACACATTGATATATTTTTAACCAAATCCCTTAAACACACAATTCTGACTATTACATGTACCCTTAAAACAGAGACCATCACAGCTTCCCCAACCCCACCTACAGACGTGTTTTCATTGCTTTAAATCTGTGCTATGCTAGAACAGTTCACACCGCATTCCTTACTCACAACTGCTATCATCTTGCACTGGTAACAAGCAAGAGTTAATGCAGCTGAAAAATCATTCTGGAAGAAAAACATTAGTATACAGCAGCATCAGCTCCGTGATCCGGGTGACCATAAGAACATTAGCCCTGGCACAAGGCAGGAGGCAGCACCTTTGGCTGCAGCTCAGACTTAGCATTAAACTGTACCGCAAGGCCTCTGAGCCCTACTGCCAAGCACTGCCATGGCATGAACGTTAAGTCAATAAAATACTTAGCATTAAACTGTACCGCAAGGCCTCTGAGCCCTACTGCCAAGCACTGCCATGGCATGAACGTTAAGTCAATAAAATACTTAGCATTAAACTGTACCGCAAGGCCTCTGAGCCCTACTGCCAAGCACTGCCATGGCATGAACGTTAAGTCAATAAAATACTTAGCATTAAACTGTACCGCAAGGCCTCTGAGCCCTACTGCCAAGCACTGCCATGGCATGAACGTTAAGTCAATAAAATACTTAGCATTAAACTGTACCGCAAGGCCTCTGAGCCCTACTGCCAAGCACTGCCATGGCATGAACGTTAAGTCAATAAAATACCATATATAATTAACCAAATGCCAGCCCAGCACTTCAGGGTGTTTGGCAGGAAGGTATCATTCCTTCATGCTTGGACTCATACCACCCAACATGTGCAATGATGTCTAAGTTAAGTAGCTGTAGTATATTTTGGGTCAATTTACACACACCTCTGCACAGGACCTTAAAAAAACCCCAAAAGTTCTTTCAATAGATTTTACTATTATTTAGAAAAAAAAAAAAAAAAAGAAATAATAAAGGGCCCTTCATTTGCAAAAATACCAATTCAGTATGTGCATCCAAACTCAGAGGAAAATCGTTATCCTTGGCAGAGGCAGGTGAAAACTCTGCCCAAAGTCACCATGAAAAATTAGCTGTTACAAATCCTGCAGCGGTAGCTCTGCTAAATCCTCTACAAAGTATCTGTGTCTTTCCCATATGCCCCCTGTTCAGGCAGTCCCAATTGTTCCTCTCTAAACAGACGTATGTTTGTGTATGTATGACTGGGAAAAGAGAGATTTTAAGTATGATTGCAAATCCTTTGAAAATCTAACCTCTCAAAGAAGTTATTTTCCAAGCCCCTGGAGAAGGCTGTCTCCAGCCAAACATTCAGAACAATAGGAGGTGCAGAATATACCCTTAATTTATATTCATTACAATGAAATGTGTCTCTATCACCTCTCTATCACCTTAATGAAGGGTTAATTTAAAAATCTAATTGGGAGCTAAAAGTGCCGATGTTATTAAGCTGTCTGACTGGAAGTAAACCTGCACAGAGACAAAATACCTGCTAAAAGCAATGGGCTAGATCTGCAGCTCTTGATGGTGCTCAACGACTTGTATCTCTGCTAAAGTAACACCTATCACCTGCACAGTACTTTCAACCCATAAACACTTTACAAAGGTTAGCATTGCTACAGAATGCCAAAGACCAGGAAACTAAGGCATAAACGAAAAAAAAAAAAAAAAGAAAAAAAAGCCAAATGTCACTTGCATAGCAGATGTAAGGACTGATCCTCTAGAAATGGGTAAAAGAACTTGCAATTAACCCTCCCAGGAAAAATCCTACACATGCTGCTGTATATTAGTCTGGAAAACCACACCAAGTAACAAGTCCCACACTTTTCCAGGTTAAAATTTTCAGCTAATCTTAAAAAGAAGCTCCGTTCTGCCTTTAATATTATCTGCAACACACCGAGTCTTTTGCTCACCTATGTAGCAAAGTGCCACCCTATAACCAGCGTTATGGGTCTTTGAGTCTAGACAATTCTGTAATCCTTCTCCACATCACTTTTAGAAATCTTGCTCCTTCAAATTTTTTACTGCTTGTATCAATCTCAAGCCTTGGCCAATTATGGCAACCACATCATTTTTGAGAGGTTTGGTTTTGTTCTTCTTGTGCCTCTGTGCAATTACTTTTTTAAATTATGATAGAACAGGAGGCATCGCTCTGTTAAGACACTGTCCCTCTGAAGGAAGTGCAGGTGAGGCCAGTGTGGAGACCTGTTGCTGAGCAGCACTTTGCAGAAGTCTAGGCTGTTATAATAAGAGGTCTCTTCTGATGTAGTTCCGGACAAAGTTAATCAGCCCTGATCAACCCTAATCCAACCCTCAGCATCTTTTTTTTCTATATACACAGTCATATCCTTATTAATCCTGGGTAGAGGATTAATGTGAATGTCTCTTTTCCAGAGGAGAAGGGCCAGGGGAAAGATGTTCCTGGGTTACTTGGATATCATCTGCTTATCATCGGGACAGATGAAAGCAAACACGATGCTTCCGACTCTGCTCCACCCCTGGGTGGCAGAGAGGGAGGAATGCAGTCCCCTCCCAGCAGCCAGACTGGGATGGGCCTCCACCTCCTCCCTGGCCAGCACCTTTCATGGGGGCTTCACAGATCAGGGCACCCACCCTCCCCTGTCTTCTGATCATCACAGATAACAATAATGCCAAGTACATAAGAAGATTGCTTTAGGGCTCAATAATGGGTTTATCACACTTAGAGGTCACAGGTTTGACACCTCGCCCGGGCTGGCAGTGTCCCATATGCCTAGTCAGCAGGGGACAACAGCGGATGGTCTGGTCTCCAGTCCGTGGGCTTGGAGGAAGCCTTGACTCCTGCTGGAACTGTTCAACCAAGGTTGCTTATAAATGCGAAATGCTAGAACGGCACTAATTATCTGCCTGCTTATTAGTAGTCCCTAGAATGGTACTGCCTGTTTGCTTGTGCAAAACTCGCTGTGGTGAGGGCACTGACTGGGAACTGGGGATGGCACAGTGTGGGGGACCTAAGGCTACCCCAGCGCACCACAGCGCAGACGGCACAGCCACAAGCAAGGTAGCTGCTGAGCGCAAGCATGGCACATTTTAAGGCAAGCTAAAAATCAGTCCATTTGCCTCAGAAATGCCACTCTGCTGAGCACAGCGGCTCAGCAACCCGTTCCTGAGCTGCGGAGCCGCCTGGGCAACGTGGGTGGGGTGGACAGCTGGGAGTGGTGAGCTGGTCCGCCGCCCGCAGCTATGGATCCCCTTGTCAACCCCTTCACTCAAGCAGCCATCAACATGCGGCTGGCCTCCATTCATTCAGGTCCTGCCTGTAAATCCTTCTGAGCTGCAACATTTACGTCCAGATTGTGACTAAGCCCTATTTGCACTTCTACATATAAGGGTGAGACATGGGCACCTTCCTGCTGGCCCACACCAGCGCACCAGGCACAGAAGCCACAAGCCAGGAAAGCCCTCTGCTGCGACTGCCCGGGGGCTGCACGAGTGACCTGGATGGGGGGGTACAAGGCACCAATCCTGCTGGGCTTCACTGTCCACAAGAATTTTCAGAAGCACCTTGAGCTCCTCTGGCAGGAGTTTCCTAGTCCTTAAAACTGGAATTACAAAACTAACTGCCTCCACAGTATGCCTTGAAAAGCACTATACAAGCCCTAGAGTTTAACAGTGCCAAGGTTGTGTCCTGTGGCACAAAAGATGACAATTTCATGTTCTCATGTCTTTGAGGCAACCAGATGATGGAATTGGCTGCACTGCACTGTGCGGATCAGTTCAAACTCAGGTATCGAATAAATCAGATCTGCACCCAACTCTTCTCAACGATTTCAGCCCAAGGCACTAATATTCACATGCTCTGTGCTGCTACAAGCTCTATAAAAAGTTACATTCTGTGCGGTTCATTTAAGGACTGGAAAAGGTGCTGTAAATCCCCGAGGGCTCTGATGCACAGTTCCCTCTGGATCCAGCCGTGGAAGCTACAGAGATGCTCCCGTAAAACACTATGTAAATATTCTGGGCTGCGAACAATAAAGCAGGACTAACAGTGGTTTATGCTGATAAACCAAGCTGTGAATTGCAGCAGTTGAGGAGCACTTCCCTGCTGCAGTTCAGCTTTAGGCAACAGGTAATCTCAGGCAGAGGAGCGGGAAAGGCAGCAGAATTGTCCAGCATGTCACCAAGTTGTCGAAGAGGGTGTTCCCAATGCATGTACGCCCCTCACTGCACTGAGGCTGAGCTTGTCAGGTACCAGTGAGGGTTATAAGTTTGATCTATTGCTTGGCATCACAAAGAGTCATCATGTATAGTCAGTATTTGTTAAATTAATTGCAATTATTCATCACTTAAACTGTCACAGGATAATAACGCCTTCCTATTTTTCATTACAATACTTAAAATCAATTTTCCACAGAAGTGTCATTGTTTAGAGGTTGTAAAGAGAAAAATAAAAACCTGACTTTAATGCTTTTTGTAAGCCAAATGGGTTTTATTTATTTTACAGCATCCTTCCCAATACCTCCTCTAACCCTTAAGACTACAGTGTATATCAGTGGCTGGTGTCTATTACATTAGCCACTGGTTGTATTCTCCAACATAAATGTAGGTCCCAATCTTGGAATTGTGTCTTTTCTGATATGTCAAAAAAACTCACAGTATTTTCATTTCATTACTCTTACACCTGACATCATGGGCTTGGAAAGCCAGTCTCTTTTTCTCAGAAGGAAGAGGAGAATTTACTACAGAAGGTTTAGAGCCTAAGGTAAAATGGGTTTATCTTTGGGGCAAGCTAATACAAGATGGGTGTGAAAATATTTGGCATCCACCAGGTACCCAGGAAGCTAGAGAAGAAAAATACTCAGCTTGAAAATAAAGAGAAAAGATGTTCTGGGCGCTGAGTCTGGAAGCTAATAAATAACTGTTCTAATTCAGCCCTGTGGTTCAAGGTAAAGATTTTTGAAGATGAACTTTTAAATTACATAAATCAGTTCAGGGATGCCTCAATCGGTTGCCCAGCTCCCAAGGGTGAAAAAAAGATACGTAACACCTGTAGAAAGAGAAAAAAAGTGACTATTTTTGGTGGAAAAAAAACCCAGATTTTTTAATCTATTAAACATTAATAAAACACAGTTTATCAAAAGCTGTACTACTTCAGCTAAAGGCATAATCTTAAACTGAGTTATCTTCTGTGCATGAACACACCCTCTCTTCATGCATTCAGGTTTTAACATTTTGACTTTATTATCTGTAAGCCTATGTGAAAGCTACGTATTTCTAATCTCTAGGGATCTCTTATCATTATCCAGGGATGTTGTAAGACTGCTAGGATCCTGGGCACCAGGGAGAACAGGTACTTGTGGCTGAAGTCACTGAAGTCTGCACAGTGGTTTGAGGTCATTCCTGGGTGGAATGCGATGTGGGAAAGCCTGTTAAGATACGACTGCAGATGCAGGATGGCTCACTCACTCACTGTGACTGATGGGGCACTCTGGCATCCTTGAGCTTAACCCAGTGATAATTAGGGCTTTGTGCATTTGCTATCACCTTGTGTGATCTGCCATTTTAACTCAGAAATGTTGAAAATTCATCTAAGAGTGAAAAATAGCAAACTCATGAGTTCTCTTATAAGCCTTCTTCATACTGCAACTGTGCTTTTCAATGCCGTACTGTGAAACAGGCTGACCAGCAACTATTATAGAATTGAAGCAGTGTTGGAAAAGAGTCACTTAAAAGCAACGTGCTCAGAGTCTCCTTTAACTTATGATTTTTGCAGCACTGTTAGCCCTGCACTGTTCCTTTTCCCTTACAGCTACAGCCGTCTCCCATTTTTAGGTGTTTCCAATTCTCCAGCTGGTTGGTGGATCATTGGGAACCTTCTTCCAGCCCATGGGATCAGAAAACAAGGAAGGAGGTGCAGTGCTGTGTAGCAGCACTCGGAAAGCCTTGGACTCAAACCAGCCTTTCTAATATGGCACACTTTGCAATATTTTAGTTTCCTCAAGTGAGCTAGCACAGCAGAAGTGCTCACCATCACATGGCCGATGGATAGCTGCCTCACTCATCAGGGAGGAAGAAAACATAAAAGACAGCAGACCTGCTGAGCAGTTGTGAGCAATCCATCACGGAGGTTTCAGGCTGATCCTTAAGGGTTAAAAGTGCTCTTTTCAAGAAAGATTCCGGATCCACTAACACTGGCTGCAAATACAATAAACTGAAAGGAGTAACATGTGGCAAACGCCGTCATTATACTTTCTCTGACAGTCCTGCTGGCTGCCAGAGTACTAAACAGTCCTGTTCCACTATCCTTTGACCACAGACCTGACCAAAGCTCTTCCTTGCCGCTCTCCATTCAAGTACCACAGCAGCACTCGTTGCTCACCGAGACACTGATAATGCTTCTTTAGCCCAGTAACTGGCATAATCACTTTTCACCTGCTCTGAACTAAGTCAGCAACAACTTGTACAGGATAAGCTTTACTTCTCTGGAAAAAAACAGACTTAGTTTAAGAAAGGAAACCTCACTTCAATTAGACCTTTTTCTGTTTATATTTTTAATAACAGCAGCATTTTAAAGCACTCTTTTCCCCCTTCTTTCCTGAAACAACCTAAAACAGCTTTGATTCTCACATGCAAAAGGCACTTCTGGTGATTTTGCAGAGTTCCTGTGCGTGATATTGCAGTTGTAATCCTGTCACACTATAGGCCTTGGAAGTGAAACCTACAGTAAATTTTGATTTCAGCCACACCTTTGTAAAACTAGTTATTCCACACTAAAGCGTATAACAGAGATCGAAATCTTGACCATTAGTGCTAGAAGCAACAATTCTCACACAGATGATAACCTCTGGGTAGACTCCTAGTTGTGACCCATTGCTGACATAAAGCTGTCTTACAAAAGAGGTACATCATGCACGTGGAAGTATGTAATTTCAATTATACTGCATGGGTTTAGAATAAAGAATCTGGAACGCAATACAAAAACTATATACCCCATATGTATTCCACTTCCATTCCCACCAGTGCCTATCAGTGCAGTAGCTGACCTCCCCCAGCCAATCTTTGCCAGGCACATCACCACTCAAGTTAGCAACTCAAAACACAGCAGAGACAAGATGAAGAGATAAGCACCCAATCCTGCATTCCTCCCACACCCAGAGCTCCCTTCGCCCTCTGGCTCCCGAGAGTAGTTATGTTTGAAACTGCTCAAATAGTGTTGCTAAATGATTAAGTCACAGTATTTTAAGACTTTTGCAAGATGGGGGCTGAGTATGTGCTTGACTGTTTATCCCTCTGCATGTGCTTGTGCCCATTCCTGATGGTCCATTTAGTAACTGGCTTGCAGAAATGTCTGATGTCAGGTGACTCCAGGCAGTACCCACAGCAGACACTGAGAACAAATCCAATGCCCTTTGCTCACAAAGGCCCAGTTCGCTATGTTTTAAAGTCAGGTTGTACACTTTAAGCTTTAACAACGATGCAAACAAGCAGGCAGCCATTATTATGATATTTTATCTGGTTGCATATGCAAGGAAAATGGATTCTAAATTGTGAGCTCTTCATTCAGAATGCAAAACATAAAGCCACAGAATTTAACCGGGACATTTTGGTAGGATGCTGTACGGAAGGGTCACGTAGACTGAAAAGGCTGAATAAATCCCATGGCCAATTACATGGTCACTGAGTCATGAAAAGGCCAGGCTCCTGGAATTTTGCAGCTGCTAGTAGATTCAACGGATGCATCAAACCAGCAGCAAACTCAGCTACGAGTTACCCCACCACAGAATTGATTTGAAACAAAATAAACTTACATCAAATCTTCATAATTTAGAAAATTTGCAAGGTAACACTGATAGACTTTAATTCCTAGTATCTTTCCTTGATTTAGGATTCATGTGTATACTTTACTGCAAAACACATAACATGCCTTTTGTGTTTAATGACAAGTATAATACACACTTCAAGAGATTATATTTGTAGTGAAATTAAGCCCAACATTTAAGTGTGATTGTTTATTGGGAGGAGGAAGGGTATCTTTAAATTAACAATACTTGAGTGAATTTGTATTGACTGGTTTCTGAAGTTCCACCTAACCTGTAGCACGAAGCACCTCCCGCAAATTAAACGCACACAGGGCCAGGGAGGGCAGGCAAACCCTTCAGATCTCCAAAACCATCACACAAAACCTCCAAGAAGGCTCAGACAGTGCTGAGTGGCTGACCTATCCTCACACACTACTAGTTTGACTGTCCCTAGATGAGCTCTGGCAGTCCACACTGGGGAAAAATAGGAAACTACGTGACTCCCTACTCTCCTTCTGCCAGGGTGACAAAGCACATATGACACACCAAGTTTACCAGCCCTCTATCATACGTAGTCCAGTATATCTGAAAACACGATTAGTTTAAGCTAGTATGCAGTGGTTGAAGACCTGGCATACATACACTTCCTTCTCCAAGGCCAGTAACCCTTAGCAGAGGTGTAAGGAGAAAACTGGGAGCAATTCCCTCTTAGGGCTGCTGGAGCTCTTCTGGAGCCATCATCAACATAAGGAAATGCTGCAGACAGGATGGTAATAAGCCCAGTTCTGAAATTTTTCTTCCAAACAGTGGGCAGAGCATCAATCTGAGACAAGGGATGACTACTGGCTCTGCCACAGCCTTACTGGTTGTCCCTGGTCCATTTTCCTAATGTAACTGAGTTGCACTGATTTTCTTTGCAAAGTGTTTTGAGATCTAACAAAGAAAACAACCCCAAAATTAGGAATTATTATCAAACCACAAGTTCTGTCCCAGTATAGTGTTCCCAGGCTTCCATGACATTCAGGAACACACCTGATCACGTATGTTTCAATCAGAGCAAATCAATTCTTTTACAAATGACTGAGTGCTCCAGCTCAGCAAGAGAACAACACAGAGAAACTTAGTGGAAACACAGGTCAAACTGACCAGCCTAGGTTAACTGCCACTGCTGATTCATAGAAATTACTTGCAGAGAACAGCCATGAAACACAGATCTCATCAACATCCTGGTCACCTTCCCTTTACCTGATTTAGCTTTCTTTAATTGAAAGAACATACTCTTCCTGTACATCTATACAGTGCCTCTATCACAGCCAAGACATTTGAGAGATTCCTTAAGAGCAAGTGACAAATCATTACTGAATAGTGAAATTTGTCATCTTCTCTACCTGCCAGCAAGCACATAAATCCACAGATCCCAAGAATCTCTGATATGCATGGCAATTTCTACATGATCTAAATTTTCACGATAAAAGTAGTTTCCTAGCCTATTGGCTCTAAAGACACCTCGACAATGCAATCCTAAATAGTTCTTCTGTATTCAGCCATCAGAATCCTTAGCACTAGCTAGGTGTTATATTCCCCTTCCCTCTTACCTCAGGAGCCTGTACATGTTGAAGGTACTTAAGGCCATTGAAATAGAAATCTTGCCAGATGTTTAACAGCTGATCCTACTGACAAATATTCCAATCTGAAGATGACGCACTTCACTGGACCACAGGAATGAGAATGTGCTCAGATGGGTGTTTCGGGTGAAAAAGTTGCTATTTTCAGTTTATAAATAGTCAAATTTTACCAGAGAACTATTACCAATGTTTCTCTTCAGGTTAAGTTTAACAATGCATATGAATGATGCTATCAAATAAAGAAGTGGGAATATGGCAGCACCATTTGTGGGATAACATGGGGACTTCATAGTATACATTTGTTTTCTGTATTACTTGATCCAACAGTTATTTAGGCAATTTTTATGTCCTATACTTTAGCAAAAGTTATTGCAGGGATACAAGGGAATGTACATGAACCTGTGCATTTATGCATAATCTACTGATACTTCCTGTGCCAAAGGGTATGTGTTCACATATGTATGCCATATGACACAGCCAAGTAACCACAGGACCGTCTTTTAGTAGTTTGCCTGTTCTCTCACATCATCTGTTGTGGTCATGCCGCTCCATGCTGTGTCTTTCTTAAGCTTTTAGACTGCAAAGTGTCAGAGAAGATGCTATAGGGGGAATCCATTGACTGTACCGTGGCCAGGATACAATCCTGGTATATACTTAGATATTCTTATATATTTTAAGGTCAGAAGGGACCATTATGATCCTTTACCCTAACCCCCTGGGGCATAGCTGAGACTATTAAATTTTACCCAGCAGTTCCTGCAGAGGAGAGAATTATTCTCGCCTACTGCATAAGTGAACTCTACTGAGCCCAACAGCTTGCTATTCATCCTGTAAGGCAAGCAGCACCTACCACAATTTGAGTGATGAAATAAATAATAATGCAGCCAACCAGAATGGGAGTAGAACTAGAGAAATCCTCATCGAAATTCAGCAGATTGGGCTAGCTCCCTCCCAAAGCTCCCCTGTCCTCCTCCTCACACAGAGATTTTAGGGACAAATGCCAGTAGATCTCTATTGTCCCTGTTCACTCATTAGCTACGACTGATTTTTCTGTTGTTTTCACACTTCAAGGTAAGGATAAGCTAGATTCTGGTCACGTTGTGCAGATGGAAAAAGTAACTATAAGACACAGAAAATACAGATGTATTTAAATACAAAACAACATTGCATTGTTTTCTTCACAGTTTTAAATAATCCTCAGAAGCGAAACATACATGTTTCAAGGTGATAAACTCCTTTCATCCCATTACCTTTGGGCCTTCCCTTCCATCTCCATTAGTTGTATCATTCTCTTTTTTACATCTAACCTCCCTGCCCAGCCTTCACTAAATGGACTCAGAAAAAAACGTCTTGGTACTATTTGTCACAATGCCATTTTCTATATGCGTACTTCTCGTGTCTGCAGCAAGAGAATGATATTTGTGATTAAATCATAAAAGCCTACTTTTAAATTGGCACTCTGTCTCTAGTCCTCCCTTCCACAAGTACCACCGCAGACCATGAACGCTGCCTTATAAGGCTTCAAAGAAAAGGAAAGGGTCTCAGTTTAGCTGGAACAATGCGTTTCACAGAGCCCCAGCTTTCACTTACCTCCCATGCTGTGGGTTACTATTTGCTTTCCCACACTTCCCTTTGGGCTGCCAGTCTTTGGAGCTGGAATTAAGTCAGGCACAAATGGTGACTAAACCTGCTTAGAGATATGAATGAGTGGGATCATCAAAATCACACCTAATGCTTTAGAAGTTGGGCAAAACAAGTCCTATTCCTCCGAAAAGCTCGCTGGCTAAAGCATGTTAAAATAAAAAACACTCCAGACTTATTTTTGCAACAAAATTTGTGATGTAATTTGTTGAAGTTACCTGTTCCCCCTTTGAATGCGTTCTTGTTTCCCATGAAGAAGACAAGGTATACCCAAACCCTCTCCCTCCCACCTGAGCTGCTTAGCCCTGTGCTTATAACCCTGACTTTCTTATGACTTTCTTATCTCCCTGGTGATGAAGGTCTGCTCCACTTGCTTCTTCTCTCCCCAGTGTTTCTGTGGGCAAGCCAAGGTAGAAATCGTAAAACCTAGAACTGGCTGAGGTTCTTATCAGGAACTGTTCAGGAAATCCTCACATGGGCTGGTAACAATCTCAGCCATCACAATTTTGAAACTCACCAAGGAGGTTGCCCTGTGGACTGCTTCTCATTCAGGGACCATGTTCACCTACTTCCTTGTCACAAATCAAAGCAGACAATCTAGTGCTATAACCACAAAGCACTTCCAGGGAAAGTTAATACACCCTTACTTCAGCATCAAGTTGTCCTTCTTCGTGTGGCTTCCATCCAGATACAGAAGCTCTGCCTCCACTTAGCAATGCTTTCAACCCAGACTGGCTTGCCCATAAGGGGATATAGACAAAAGGACATTTGCTACTCACCTACCTACTTTGCACTGAAGATGAAGCAGATCAAGCACCAAAGGTCTGCCAGTGCCTTCCCAACACCACTCCCAGGCAGTATTCTCCATTAGTCTGTCTTCCTCCTCTTGAAGTCCTCTACAGAGTCAGGTACAGAGGTGCTCAGCACCCAACTCTTGCAATATCATGATGTCAGCAATATCTTCATATCTTGTCAGCAACTGGCTAGGGTCTACCAGCAAGCTTCTGGTGTGAAGCTGTTTGGAACTATAAATTGATGGAAACTAGAGATCAGTAGTTCTGTTAAGAAAGGAGGGATTTTCCAAGGATGAAACCTCAGTGTAAGGAGAAATGAACTTTTTCATGACTGAGTATCAGAGCAGTATCCTGAACTGATACTCTGACAGCCCAGTGAAAATGCATTTCTCCAAAAAAGAGTAGGACCACATGCACGGTCAGTACT
Source organism: Himantopus leucocephalus (assembly GCA_003993805.1). NCBI lineage: Eukaryota > Metazoa > Chordata > Aves > Charadriiformes > Recurvirostridae > Himantopus > Himantopus leucocephalus. The sequence goes on along the minus strand of RSEF01000004.1, from coordinate 13,096,600 downwards.
CCCCTAGATATGGAGGTTATGTTCATATCCCGTTTCTGAACCTTGGCAGGATCGAGGAGGGAGATGGAGCCAAGTAGAACCAGAGCACAATAATCAGATATAGGACTGCAAAATCTCATCTAAAACTTGTTCAGTGCTATTGAAATCTGCTTAGGCTTGGCCTAAATTCTAGTCCTCTCTTGAATAATTGACGAGAAAATGATTGTGGGAGAAGTTTCCTGTAACAGGAACTCCAGACAACCTGCCAGATTTTGGCAGTGCCATGCTTCTCCATGTAGCTCACAAGTCTCCTCCTATCGTTAATTAGCCTCTCAGTCATTGAATAACAAAGTAACTCCAGCGCACAGATAGACAGTCCCCTGCCAGAGGCCAAAACAAGTGTGTTTGCTTCTCCAGAATCTCCCACAGGAGATCCTTCAATGCCACCACGGTCTAAATTCTTAAGTAATCTTTTTGTTATACTTCCATCTAAACGAAAAACAACAAAAGAATCCTTTTTTCCTTTAACAATTAATCCAAAATTATTAGTACCTGCTTACACAGGACTTTCAAATCAAAACAACTTGTTCTTGGCTAGAATTATTCCCCTCTGACACAAGCACAGAGTGAAATCTATTGAGAGAAGAAAAGCAGAAGAGTTATTGGAAAAGGAAGCAAAATACTTTCAAGAAGTTAGTCTCCTCACTTTGAAAATAGTTTGAAAAAGCTTTTGTTATAACATTGCACGCTCTGCACAAAATTGACCAAGTTAGAAAAACTTCAACTGTTCTTAGGACGTTCCCCGAGAGAACGCAGACAGCAGACTGCAGCAGCTCATGTGGACCCGCCGAACGCCTGGGAAACTACAGAGAATTACCTTGATACATACATTTGACAGTTTGTATATTCCTCTCCTTTACTTCCTTTTACTTTAGGGGCATGACGATTAATTCAGTTACTATCCCAGCTCTGGTACGCTCATAAAAAATTCACACCTGTTTCACAAATATTCACCTGCTTAACAGACTAAAGTTCAAAAGAAAGGAACTTTTTGCTCAATAATGAAAGTATAACTTACTTTTTAAAAGGAGTTCCTACTATGACATTTTCTGTTTATAGGCTGTAAAATGAAAACTGCCCAGTGTATCTTAAAGGAAAAAAAAAAAAAAAAAGGAGAAAAAAAAAATAATTATTTGGATTAAAATATCTTTTCTTAACGTTGTGGAAGAGAAGCTTTTCTGACTAGGCAGCACAGTACAATGAAAATGAAATCAATGCCAAGTGCCTTATCCTGAACTCTGAATGGGCAAAGTTCCCATTGACTTTCAAGATTTCTTCCCTTGCAAATGGCATTCAAGAACAGTCGTTACATGCGCCTAAGGCACATCCACCACTATGTTCTGCCTCTCCCCTTTGTGTCAGGTAGATGTATAGAATTTTTGAAATCAGCACAGCAAGCTGTGAATGATGATGCATGAAATGAATAAGCTGAGTCTAGTACAAAGGGGAAATCCTGAAGGCTTGGAGCAATCACTGCTATACTATTTCCTATGGCCTGTATAGAAAAGATGCATAATATTCTTCACGGAGACAAAGAAAAAAGCTCACCAAGGCCAGAAGTCTCAATCAGAAGCCCCAGAAAGAGATAAATGACAGAAGCTCACAAGTTATTAACATTGCTTAATTTCCCTCCTATTCCTAGGCCCTTCCTCATTTACGCCTGTCTCTTTTCAAGCTCTGGGCTGCTGTGCACGTGGAATATACACATAGCAATTTGGGGCGCTGAGAACCTGGTTCACTTTGCATTTCTTTGGAAGCAGCACAGCTTATGCAGGCGTTTATGTTTCACACTTCTCCCCATCAGCCAAGGTGAGCTTGCACCAATCCACCAGCATGCGAACTGTGATGGCCAAAGCATAGAAAAAGGTGTGGTGATTTACAGAAAAATCAACTGAGCAAACAGCTCTGGGGCAGTAACGTGTTAAAACCCCACAACTGCTTCATCGTGTGGACATGAATCCGAGACTCCAGTTACATTAGCACAAGCATTTTTAAATCAGGCCAAATCATGCTCAGATTGATTTTGATTAATTTGATGTATTACTGAATAAAAGTAACATGGCATAAATATGGTATAATTGAACTTAGCAACAACAATAAAGATGACCACCCTCAGCATAATGCTGACTTTTAAGTGGCACATACTTTTTTTTTTTAATCACAGAGGAGGTATAAATACATCTCTTTATGGATTTACTGTGACACCCCCCATTCTCTTGCTCTCACACACACACACTCATTCACATGCATTGCAACCTCCCCTGCTGCACTAAGCAGGTATAGATCTCATTTTAGAAACTGGAAAACTGAGTTATAAAATGGATAAAGAGTTTCTGAGGATGTCTTTGGAGGAGGCAAATCTGAAATCCTATTTACTTGACTAGCAACACAAAGAAGTTGTCTGTGAATGGTATTCACAGCAAAGAATAACTAATTCCTCATCCTGAGGACATTCTGTCGTGAAATAAGTGTTGCAACTATTATTGCATCCAGTGGCATCAGTAAAAAGTCAAAATAGAGAAGTACGGGAAACTATTCTGGAAAACTTAATTTGCATTAACCACTAAATTACCCCATGCAAACATATGTGCCATAACAGCTCTCCACTCCTGCCTTGAGAACTCTCAAAAGAAATTGATTCCAATTTTATCTTTCTCTTTCTCTTTAAGATTTGTGTTCTGTGACTCCAGGTTTACCTTAGAAGTAATCTGAATCTGCACCATGTAAATTAACTGGACTTAACTAAAATAAATCTAGGAGAAAGGTATATATAAGTAGAAAAGAAGCCATAGCAAACTTCTCACTTTTGCAGACGTTGGGAATAGCAGCAACATTCCAGCCCTGAGCATCACCTAACTTCATTTCTTCCCCCGTATTCATTCCTATGAAATAATTCTTTAGTTAGACAAGTTCCTATCTTTCTAATGTTCCTGAACAGTATCCTTTCTTAGTCTCATGTATGATATGGGAAAGTACCGATTTATAAATGCTTTCACGAAGTGTTTATGCTAATCATACGCCTTTTACTGAATGTAATATTCATCTCTTCTTATAGCAAAAACTATTGGAAATACAAAAACGTGTGGTTTAAAAAATATTCTTAAAATACCCACTGTCAGATTCCTCTGCTAATTATTACAATTTACTCCCCAACCAGACTGTCTCAAAACTTTAATATTTTCACTTACCAATTTTTGTTGAAACAAATTAACTCTGCAGCTTTTTGGTATTGGAAGGAACGATCAAAATGTAACACAATACACTGGTTTTTGACAGACTAACAGTAGCACCAGCTGTGATCTTCCACTCTTCCATTCAAGAAAGTGTTAACGAAAAAGCCTAAATATTGTCATGACACTTAAATGCTAACATTATTGACCTCTCCACAGCCGATGTTCAGTCTTTCTAAGGATAACGAATGCGCTTGCATCTATTCTAGGTGTTCTAGAATAAGGCTGTTGGGTTTTTAAACTGTGCAAATAATTGCTAATGATTTCACACATGCAACAACTCAGCATTTCACTTACAGCCCCATCTGGCAAAGCGCTGTGGATTTCTAGAGCGAAGGATCCTGTGCAGATGCATCTTCCACGGAGCCAACATGTCTTGTACATAACTGTAACTTCACCTGCTCTCCCTGAGAACATAATGGCTCGATTCCGATCCCTCCCACACAAGCAGGAGTATGAAATCCCACACGGCATTGCTCAAAAGGCATTTAGATTTAACGCATGCAGGATGTGTGTCCATGTCCAGAATAAACTGAAAATTTTAAAATTAAGTTTAGTACAAATAAAACATACCTTCATTAATTCTAAAGGGAACATGTTTCGGCATTTGTCCTCGAGGCAGACTTCTTGAGTGCAAGCAAAGTATGCTCTTTGAAAAAAAGTTCTTTCAGGCAATGTCTCCCTCTACGCTGTTGGCTCTCTGATGGAGAATACACTTGTGTTCGGGGAAGAAGAGGCTGTATCTCTACTTGTACTTACGTACAAGTCTGAGTTCATTGCTTTCGGCTTGCAATGGGTCTCTCCCCCATCCAGCGGTGTCCGCCTGCTTACAACCCCTTCCACAAGCTCTGCCCACAACTTATGAACTTCAGGACGAAGTTCAGCCCCGGGAACATGAAAACTGTGTGGAGGATTTTGTCTGGGCCTCTTAAAATCTATAGCTCAGGAAAAGCATCCACAAGCCAAAACACTGAGATGAGCTTTCAAAGAGAACAAGGTAGTTTGTACAGAGGCATCTCTCTGTGACCCCTCAGGGACTTGCTCACAAACTCTCCTTAGGCCCTGACTTAACGTCAAATGAGGAGGATAACTTCGACTGCAATACTGCAAACTTTGAAGAACAGTGTTTCTCCCCTTTCATGGCAGAGAATCCACTTCCAGAGAACTCAGATGAAGAGAACAACTACTTATAATGATGCAGCTGCAATTAAACTCTGAAGATATCAAATACAATTCCAGTGCTGGCAGCAGCTCACCTGCTCAGGAGCCCTCACTTTTGTCGGACTCACACCACACGCCTGCCTGGGAAGGCTGAGGGAGAGCTGTTTCAGGGCACAGGACCATCACACTTCCCCCTCCCAGAACTGTCCTGGCACTGCCTGTTCGGGAGAGCACTGGGGAGCAGTTTGACCCCCAGCTGAGATGAAACGGGACCTGCTGCTGCCCCCCCCGCATATCTCCATGTACCGTACCAGTACCACTGATCTTATCACCTTCTCTCAGACCTCCGGGTTCTGGTGCTGCTTCTCACAAGAGCTGGGAACGGGCACACTCCTACCTAAAGGGTAACAGTGCAAACCGGAGAAAGCAACGCCACAGGTTTGCCAGATTTCACCAGAAACGTCACGGAAGGAGTTGAGCTGAGGGAATTAAACACATTGGGTTCCCATCTGTAAAGCGATCACCACCACCCCCCGTTCCGCCACGGCAGTTCCCGAGCAGGGGGGACCGTGTGTGGTGCCAGGGCCTCACCACACCGACCAGGGGCTTCTCTGTGCGGGGGGCAGCGTGCGTGGTGCCCGGGTCTCCCCCCGGCTTGAGCACCTGCAGCAGCTGCTCCCGGCGCTCCCCCTTCCCCGGGTGGCGCGGAGCCAGGCACCCCGCACCGGAGAAGGAGACTCTCGCTGTAGTTTGCAGAACATTGGTTTTCCTCGTGGAAGAGGCGGAGGAAGGCCCTTCCCGAGCCGGGACGTGCTTCCCCGGCGGAGGACAGCCAGGCTGCGGGACCGGGAGGCAGCGCGGGGCCCCGGCCCGGCCGGCGGGGAGGGCGGCAAACAGCCGGGCAGGGAGGAAAGCGGCGGGGAAGGGAACGCGGCTCCCACCGGCCCCGGCAGGTCTCGGCCCCCGCAAGCGGGCAGCGGAGGGGCGCGAAGTCCCCCCCGAAGCCGCTGTTCATGGAGGGGCGAGCAGAGCAGGCCCCTTTAACCGAACCGAACAACAAAAGCGCCTTCCCGTTCCCTTTCCTTCTGTACCGAGAGAAACGGCGGAAAGGTCAGTGGAAGCAAACGAAAGGCAGAGGCTGGAGGAGGGGATGCGCTGCGAAACGCACTGACCGTTCTCCTGCCGTCCGGCTGGGCGAGCTCGGAGCCCGGCTGGGCGAGCTCGGGGCCGGGAGGAGCCGAGGGTAGGCTTGGGGGGTCGGCCGGGAGCACACGACTTTTGTCGCCGAGCAGAGGGGAGGGATAAGCGGTCCCTCGGTCGGGCGGCGGCCCCGGGGCTCCGCGGGGGCTGCGGCTCGGGGCCGGTCCGCAGCGCCCGCAGAAACAGCCGGGAATAACGCAGACCCCTAAAAAAAATTTAAAAAAAAATAAAAAAGAAAAAAAGGAAAGAAAAGTTGTCCAGACTAAAAACACACTCGTCAAACACACTGAAAAGGTTGAATTATTTATTTCCTCTGGGGACTCCTGTAACCATTCATTTTTAATAGACTCTAATTAAGAGTTCCCCAACGGGTTTTACTTTTGTAAATATTTCAGATGAGCTCGGGTTTCTAGGCAAATCCTCCAGAGCAAAAAAAAAAAACCAACCGAGGCGCACACGTGTAACCCCCTTCGCTCCCCGCCGGCCGAGAGAAACCCGCCGGGCGGAGAGGCAACAAGTGGCCGGCGGCTCCGGCGAGCAGCAGCTTCAGTAGCCCCGCCACGCTTCCCCGGCCCGGGTCCCGCTTTACTTTAAAAGCAAATCAACTCGAAGGAGCGCTCCCTTCCCCCCCCCCCCCCCCCCGGNGCAAAATATACCACGGCGCGGCAGCCGCAGAAACCCGGCCGAAAAGCGGTGGCAGTCCCGGGTTCCTCGGCCGGGCGGAGGGAGCGCGGCTGCTGCGGGGAGCCCCGGCCAGGAGCCCCCCAAGGACCCCCCCGTGGAGCCCACTCCGCGCTCCCCGCCGCCGCGGGGGGAGGGGGGGGAACCGGCTGCGCGCCCGCCCCCGCACAAACCGCCCGGAGACCGCCGACGTGCCCGATATATAAAATTTATTGATCTCTCTTCGTTTGGAAGAAGGAAGCAAACGAGGACTGGGGACAGGGATAGGGAAGGGGTGTTTCGATGACTTTTTTTTTTTTTTTGGAAGAAATCCGGTAAACAAAACTAAAACGTTTCTTCATCTGATATGTCAAAACATGGTTCACAGTAAAATTCACAAACCAATTTACATAAGTTTACAGTTTAAGAAAAACCAAGACACACAACTTACTATAAATAAAAGAAATGCGTTTGCGACCCGCACAGCTCTCTCCCACCTCCCCCTTTTTTAAGGAACAAAACCCTAAAGTTAAAAACTCGTGAAAGCTACAGATTGTGGCTAGAAACCAAGCGAGGCTCGATAAGGTGGGAAGAACAGAACACATTTAAGAAACCACAACGATGTGAACAACTGAGTTTAAAAACAAAAGCCCGCTGGTTGTTTCTTTTTTTTTTTTTTTTGTCATTGCAACGCTAGAAATCAAACGGAAAGATGCAAGATCTTTTAAAAACTTTTAAGCGAATAAAACAGTGCCCAACTTAGGAGAAACCAGGAAAGAAGTTGCCGTGGTTTGAAAACTTCACAGCGGCTTCTAGGAGGCAGGACTTGTGCTCTATTAAAATAACAGCTTGGTCAAGTATTATTTTTTTTTGTACAAAAAAAAAAAGGACACAACTAACGGATTTCCTTTTTAAAATTTCTCCACAGTTAGTATTAAGTCTGCTAAGCCGAGCAACAACTGCCGTACGTCCCGGTGGAATCGGGGAGCGGTGATGGGGTTAGGGATTAAGACGGGGAGCCGTCCGGAGCAGCCAAGTTTATATGTGAGTTAGTGGTACGGTACCATTCACGCCAGTTCCGGCACTCTGGTAGTGCTGGTGGACGCTGTGTAACCTGCTGCCCTGCAGGGCGGAAGGGTCTGTGGCGTCCCCCCCCGGGGGCAGGTACATGCTGATCATATCCCGCAGGTCTCCCAGGCAGGCCCTCTGCGAGTGGGAAGTGATGGCCGGAGGCGGCGAGCTGGGCTCGGATTTCACCACCGAGCCCATGGAGCCCAGGCTCATGGCCGTGGAGGGCTGCTGGCCATAGGCGGCGGGGGACATGCTGTAGGTGGAGGCGGCGTTCATGTAGGTCTGGGCCGTGGACATCATGGGGCTGTACTGCAGGCCCGTCATGTCGTAGCGGTGCATCTGCTGCAGCTGCGGGCTGTTCATGCCCGGGTGCTGGCTGTAGCCCAGCTGGTCTTGCATCAGTGAGTAAGCCCCGTTGGTCCAGCCGTTCATGTGGGCATAAGTGTCAATCCTCTGCCCCACCCCGACGGGGCTGCTCACCGCGTTGCCCCCCCCCGGGGCCAGCAGATTGCCGGGCAGCGAGTATTTGTCCTTCTTCAGCAGGGTCTTGGTCTTCCTTCGGGGCCGGTATTTGTAATCCGGATACTCCTTCATGTGCACGGCCCGCAGCCGCTTGGCCTCGTCGATGAAGGGCCGCTTCTCGGCGTCGCTCAGCAGCTTCCAGTCGGCCCCAAGGCGCTTGCTGATCTCCGAGTTGTGCATCTTGGGGTTCTCCTGGGCCATCTTCCGCCGCTGACCCCGCGACCACACCATGAAGGCGTTCATGGGGCGCTTCACCCGGTCCTGGTCCGAGCCGGCTCCCGCTCCGTTGCTGGCCCCGCCGCCTCCGCCGCCTTTACCGTTGCTCCCCGGAGCGGGGTTACCCCCGGCGCTGCCCGGCGTGGGCTGAGGCGTCTTGATCTCAGTCTCCAGCATGCTGTACATGGCCGGAGCCGGCAAGAGGTGCGCCAGGGTGGCGGGCAGGCGGGCACCAGGTCGGGGAGAGGAAGTTAAAAAA
>RSEF01000004.1:13063644-13088142 GCA_003993805.1 Himantopus leucocephalus | reverse complement strand
AAAAAAAAAAAAAAAGAAAATAAGGGGAAAGAACCTGCCTGGGCGGCTGCTGCGGGAAAAGGAAGTTTTTCTGCCTGGCGGGCGGGAGACGCCGCTCCCCGAGGAGCTGCTGCGGCGGCCGCGCCTGCGGAGCGGAGCGCTTCCCGCGGGCAGCGCCGAGCGATGCGCACACCAATCCCGGGGGGATTTGATTGACGGGCTATAAATGAGCGGGCGGCAGCCAATCAGCGAGCGGTTCCCGACAGCCCCGACGCCGGTAACTGACCGGCTGGGGGGGTGGGGGGAGCCAAAAAGTTGGCGTTTCGGGGCTGCTGGTGCTGCCGGACACCCCCCGCGTCCCCCCTCTCCGCCGCGTCCCCGAGAGCTGCTGCCCCGCAGCCCCGGGGCCCCGCACCTGCCCCCGGCTGTGGGCTGGCGGGACGGGGCAGAGCGGGGGCTGCGCGCCGCAGAAAGGCCGGCGGTGGTCCCGCGGGCCGCGCCGCGGGGGAAGGAGCGGGGCCGGGCGGGTCGGGGCTGCCCTCCGGGGGCGCGGGGAGGAGGAGGAGGAGCGGGGCGGGGCGCTGCGCTGCAAGGGGGAGCCGTGCGTTTGCCGGGCACAAAGAGATTTGGGGCTCCCGGGTGGATTCACAGCCCTGCGCCACGCCTGGAGAAGCTGCCTGGAGACGGGGCGACCCCGCGCTGCACCGGCACCCCCCGGAGTGGATGAAGCGGGGCGGGGGGGGAGGTGTTGATGGACTAAACTCTTCCACTTCTGAGTCCTCTCCTGGGGGAGAACCCGCACTGCCCTGCCCGGACCGGGCACGGCCGCCGGGCATTGCCTCCCGGTGGGAGAGGGGCTGCCCCGCGGCAGCACGCCGGGGGAGGCGGCGGTGCGGTGCGGGCGGGGCCGGGCTGGCCGCCGGCAGGGAGCTCCGGGCCATCCCCACCTACGCCCACCCCGTTGCCACTTGAGTTTTTCCACTCGGCTGCCCCAAAAAGGGGGGGGGGGGGNGGGGGGGGGGGGGGGGGGGAGGAGGAGGAAGAGGACGGCGCTTGCAAAACTCCCAAGTATCATGGCAACAAGCAAAGTTCCCTCCGTGTGAAAGAAAACTTTGGCGGAGGGTGTGTGAGTGGAGCGGAGCTCACTGCAGCTGTCAATCATGGGCTTTCCTTTCCGTCCCTTCCCTCCCCTTCCATCTTTCCTTCCTCCCTCCATCCCTCCCCCAGAGGCACGGACACGGCACCTGCACGGACAGGGCTGGCAGACCCTCGAAAGGACGGCGGGCACAGGGCTACCCGGGCCGCCTCGCCCTGCGGCTGCGGGGGGAGGCGGGCCCCCGCTCTTTCTCGTCCTCCCCCTGCGCCCCGCTCCAGCTCCGTCTGGGGAAGCCGGACGGTTCTCTCGGCGCGGGGAGGAGAGGCAAACCGAGCCTGGAATCTGCTCGGAGACGCGCTGGGAGAGCCCCGGTGCCGGAGGAGGTGGGCAGCACCCCCGGTTCCGCCCGTGTAGCTCTGAGCAAACCGCCCCGGGGGCGTGCGGGGCGCAGGGGAAGGTGGGGGGGCTTGAGGGCATCACGTCCCGTAGCGGGGGGCCCGGCGAGGAGGGATGCTGCCGACGCAGCTCCCCCGGCTTGGCAGCCGTTGGCGTTTGCCCCGAGGAGAAGACCGCGAGGATAACGACGGTAATGCGTACAGGGGAAAAGGACACCTCCAGGGCTGGACCAGCCTAAGCTGGGCTGCGCACTTCGGGGAGGGGGCGCCGGGCCGGGCCGGGCCGGGGGGGGGCTCCCAGCAGGGCGGGGGACGGGACCGCTCCGCCCGGCACCGCGCAGCCCCGCTCGGCGCGTCCCGCGGTCGGGGGGGGGCCAAAGGAGCCGGCTTAAAACGGCAGTGGTGGCACTCCGGAACTGGCGCGGTGTCGTGGTGGGATTTTTATCTGAGCGCTACCGTGATTTTGCAGTTTAAGGTATCACTCGTTTTGTACGGATTTCTCTTTTTTTTTTTTTTNAATATAATTTTTTTTTTTTTTTTTTTTTTTTTTTTTTTTTTTTACAAAATCATCTGTTGAACAAAGTCGAAGGGGAAATAAATCCCACTTGCGACGAGCTATGGTGTAGTCAGCATTTTGTTTTTGTTTGGTTTGCTGCTGGTGTGCTCTTGGGTGAAGTCAAAAGCAGCGGACAGGGCGGCAGCGGAAGGTGTTGTTTCAGGCGGTGTCACACTGGAAAGCACACCGCGGGCGTAGGGCGTGTGTAACTTTTGCAACCTATTGGAAAAGCTTCAGGCAGCTGTATTTAACCTCAACCCCCTCCACGTATTTTGACCGCTCAAGTCGAGGTTTAAGACGTGCCAGGCTGGGCTGGAAAGCGTGCTGATATATGCCCTGGAAATTCTTTGAAATGACTTTATGTAAAGGTTTGTTGGAGGGACGGGACACGCTTGCATGCAACGAAAAATGAGGCGGTATAGGGAATTAGAGGACACGCTGAAAGCCCCGTGAACGGTATTTCCTTCGATGTTTAAATAAATACTAAAACGTTAAGTTTCAGACTCTTACTTTGTCTCTCAATTTGTCTTCGCGCTGCCTGCGACTCCAATTACATCACTTTTTCCCAAAGGCCACTCTATTTAGCACTTTAAGATCCATATTATTTCAAAGCAAGACATTTCTCTTGAAACATCGCTAATCTCGTAGCTGAACTGAACCTGACTGAATAACACAGTAAGTATAGATGAGCGTATTTCCATACTTCACAGGTCCCTGCAATGCTCCCACTGCAGTGGGGTTTCCATGCCGCACATGATCTATCTTATATCTCCAGAAGAAGGGGTGAGCAGGCACACGCTGCTCGAACCCCTCTGCCTCGGCATTAGCCGTGGGTGCGCGTAAGAAACTCTCGGTAGGATTCCTTGAGGGATTTCAGCGCCCGAGAGGAGAGCCAGAAGCCAGCTCCTCTCCCAGGCTCTGTGGGTCCCCTCGGGGAAGTCCTTCCCCGCCCGGCGGGTGAGTCCCCTGCCCGGGAGGGGCCCCGCAGGCGCTGCCGGTCTCCGCCAGCAGCACGGCCGGCGCGGCTCCTCTCCGCCGCCCGCCCCGCGGCTCCGCCTGCGGCCGGGTGCCCCCCCGGAGGGACGCGGCGTGGGAAGGGCCCGTGGTGGGGGGCGACGGGGTGGCTGAAGCAGAGAAGGGAGGCTCGGAGCTACCCCCAGTGCTGGCACCCCACCGCTCCCGCGAATGCAAGCGGGGCCGGAGGGAGGAGAAGTAGCTCCCTTCTCCCTCCCCTCGTCTGAAAACTACCGCTCGCCGGTGAGGTGGGTTGGGGGAGAGGAGGAAGCGGGGCAAGCCCCTCTGTATCAGCTGCTGCTCCCTAAAGTTACCTGCAGAGCGCTTTAAAAGGTCCGATCCCACCATCCCCTCGGCAGCCACAAGCGAATTCAAGCCTCCGCCTGCTCCTCGGTCCTACCCGTCCCGTGTCCCGGGAAAGGCGACGGAGCCTCCGGAGCTGCTGTAAAGCAGGGAAGGGGCAGAAGGCAGGAGAGGACCCAGCCAGCGCAATAAACGGGGCGGGGGAAACCTCATGCCTGGAGCCGTTTTCTTAAATTCACTCCCCGGCGGTGGCCGGGACTAGGGGAGAAGCTGTCCGGGGCCGGAGAGCCCCATGTGTCTGGTGGGGGTCGGGGAACACTTGGGGTTGTGTAAATACAGTTGTCAANTTTTCTTTATGGTGACAAAGGAGCGTGAGGCGAAATCAGGAGTTTACAGCGCAATCCAACTTGAACGCGAGAGAAACCCCACGGTTGAAAGGCACATTTGAAAGGGACCGTCTGCTTCTTACGCAATCAGCACTTAATAAGCGACAGCCATTAATATATGTTAATTGCAGCTCCGGCAGAGCTTGGGGGAAATCTTGGAACCGTGTCAGGGAGGATCGCTGGCTTTTAAAGAATAATGCTATGCACCAAACCGGTCCCGTTTAATCCTATTATTAAAACATCTCCCCTGGTCCCCAGCCTAACTCCCGACCGACACCAGCGAGGGCTGGTCCTCGAAACTTGCCCAGACACGGGACCTGCGCGCCCCTTTCGTTTGGACCCTGCTGACCCTCTCTGATGATCCTCCAAAAGTGCCCAGGCTTTTAACGATGCTCAAGATAAAAGTTCACGTGCTTCTCTGTTTAATCCCTGTTTTAGGCTCGAATCCACGTCCTCCCCCAGAAGTTTCCAGCGTGGTAACGTGGCTGCTAAATGGATCGTTTCAGGCTGGTTCTGCAGCCCAAGGTCGTTAGGAGATTTTTTTATTCCCCATCTAACGGTGTCACGTCAAAAAAACAGCTCGAGATTCCCTGCGAGGCTGCCTCGCTGCGGGGCTGACACGGCTGGACCGACCTTCCAGCCCAGCGAGAGGGAGAACAAATCATTAGTTCCCACAAACGAGCTCCAACTCCTTTCTGTGAGTTCCCCAGCACCTCGCCGCATGGATGTCCATGCTGCACTGGAGACTACAGTTGTCCCCGCTGCTCACGTATACGGGAAAGCAAGGGATAACTTTTGACGACATCATTAAAAATAGCAACATTTAAGAACAAAAATCTTAAGTGCGTGGGTAAAACCCGGGCAGCGTCGTTTGGGTACAGATCCATTCCTTTGAACTGAGCCTCCCAGTGCATTCAGGAGGCAGCGGCGAATGTTGTTTTTAATCACTCTTCCCCCCCAGCTGAACTTTTATTTGGCTTCTGACAACAATAGCGGGCTGCAAACAGACCTCTCGGAGCGCCCGCTGAATAGACCCTTTTCGAGCCCGGATTGTTTCCACCGCCACAAAAAACAACCAGTAGCTCCGTTTCTTAATTGGGTTGTTCCTGGCCCTCGTTCATTCAGGTGTTCGCGAGGAATTTGTTTATTAGCCTTTGACAAACAGCTCCTCCTGGCAATCGCCTCATGGGGTTGGCTNGAGGAGTTTGCAGGAAAGTTTTGGGGGGGGGGGGGGGGGGGGGGAGGGCATTGCTAATAAGGACTCTCCATCTCCAAGTTACCAATTAACAGAGCTGTAGAGAGGACCACCAGCACAGGACAACTCGCCAGGGCTCGCTGCGGAGCCCCGAGGAACCGGTAGACTTAGCTCATGTGTTTTCACGCGAAAACACCGAGGAAAAAACGAGCACGAAAAGTGATGCTAAAGAGACCACCGCTGCCCCCCGGCACCGGCGGCGGCTGCTGCGGGGCAGTCTGTGCCGAGCCTGGCAGGAATCTCTCCCGAGAGACGAGACTGTAATCGGAATTTTCTGCAACTTTCCGCAACTTTCCTCTGTTGTTACAGTACCAACTGTACGGTCCCACCGAAAGAGTTGTCAAGCATTGGAACAGGCTGCCCAGGGAAGTGGTTGAGTCACCATCCCTGGAGGTGTTTAAAAGGCGTGTAGATGTGGCGCTTAGTTCAGTGGCCACATAGTTTAGTGGTGAACTTGGCAGCGTCAGGTTTACGGTTGGACTCGGTGACCTTAAGGGTCTTTTCCAACCTAAATGATTTAATGATTCTATCATTCTAACATCTCGGCTCCCGCACGGTTTATCCTTCCCGCCCCTGCGTGGCGGAGCGCACCGCACCGGGCATTTCCTGGCGCCCTTTCTCGCTCTCCCTGGCGCCGCCGGTGCCCGCCGCAGCCGGGCTGCCCCGGCCCCGCGGGAGGCGAGCGCTTCCAGCAGGAGCAGCCGGGCTGCCCCGCGGTGCCCGTTTGCCCTGTGCGGGACGGCACTGGGGTGGAACGAGCTCCCCCCCCCACGCCGACGCGTGGCGCGGAGACACGCGTGCGGAGGGGGCGCAGCCCTGCCCGCAGCAGGAGAGACCCGGCTGCCGCGGGCACCGCCAAATGGGCGCTCGCCTGGGGCTCCCCAAAAGCGCAGCCCCTTCCCCGGGCCGCCCGCAGCAGCTGTCGCGGGGCGAGGGGCCTCCCCGGGCCGGCAGCCCGCCTGTCCCCCCCGCCTGGGTCACTTGTTGCGGTGCTTTAATGACTCTTTTCCTGGCGCTGGTGACAACCGAGACGCCGCTGCACTCCTTCTTCAGAAAAAAAACCAAACCCGATCCTCTCTGTTTGGCCCGTTTAAAACTTCGTGAATCTTTCCTATAATGTTTTCTATACAGATCCAGTAACCCACCTTATTTGCTGGTAATGATGGCTAGGCTCCTTTTTATGAGTTAGATTAGAAATTAGGCATTAATTGTAAAACTCTAACTTGCTAATTAGCTGCAAATAAACTATTCATTAGTGGCAAATTAAAATCAAAACACACCTTATTCCTACTCTCTGACATACAATTTTGAAGGCACATATTGTTTCAAACTACAGCCTGTATCACTGGCACAGCAAATTGAGATCCTGAAAGGTTTCTCTCCAGGATAAATAATTAAAATATATTCTACTTTAATTGACATTATACAGGACACAAATGAGGTTTTCCTTTTAGAAAGAAATAGCAGTTTCTAAATAAAGCTTTGCAGGCTGCAGAATGGAGGTTTCAACCAAATGAATAGTCATTACTACCTTTTCAATGATGTGGGCCTTTTGATCAGAAAAGAAATTAGCTCTAAAGGACAGACAATAGGAAGCCTGCCCTGCAATAGGAAGAAAATTAGATGGCTAAGGCTCTTAACAACACCTATTTCTATAAACCATGGAGCTTCTTGCTTTTCAATTACAGCTGTTCATTTCATATAAGGAAAGTGGAAAAACACAGGGGGAATATAAACTCTGTTACACCAAAAAAGCCCAAGATAGGGCAGGCAGGCAGGCAGTCTTCCCATTTCCCTTTGTTTTTATTATAACCAGTTAACTAATATTATATATTTTATAAACCTAAGAGTATCCAGTATAGTGTTCTCTAAGTCAATCAGGCAATTAGGATAGACTATATTCCATGAAGGAACTAGTAACACATGAGAATTAGGTAGTTGCATGTTTCCACTGCACATCAGATAAGGAATTTTGCGTGTGCATCTCATTCTTGTGTGCCTCTTTCAGAGAAAACAAAACAAGACTGAAGAACTTGAGGAAAACAAAATGCTGAATAATGCTCTTCTGTCTTTTAGTTATAGTAAAAAACTAACTCCAGCTCTTCTGAACTGAAATGAATGTTCTTACATTATACTCAGGACTGAGAGATTTTTTCAGACATGTTCTCCCCACCTTACTTTTAACTCATACATCTCAGTCATTTTAGAGATCATACTCTTACTTTTAAAACTTGAAATTAACTTCTTGTGTCATAACTTTAAAATACGTGTTCTCTTTCAAATTATTTCGTTTGGACATTATTTTTGAACATTTTTATTCTTCCAGAATATAAAACTAATATAAGTTTTCTTATGAATCATAAAAGCACACCTTTCTTCCTCCACCATTTCTCCCTAGCCACACTTTTATGATTAGGTGTAACGAGTAGATGGTAATTTGTTATTAGCCATACAATATAATGTAATTAAAATAATCTTTCAGTGATGATTTGAACATGTAATAGTCACAAAGCTTTATTGTAAACAAGTCCTGTTCTCATATGACTCAGCTGGACTACAGAGATCTCTTTAGCAAATACCATAAAATCACAGAGATTCCCCCCCTCCCCGCTTTATTTTTTTCATTCTTCCTATTTATCTATTTATTTATTTATCTTTCGTTATTTCTCCCTTTTCCTTTTCCCTTCTCTTTATTTTTCTCTTTCTCTCTCTCTCCCTATTTTACTATTTATTTAGAAATAAGGCTACATGGCTGATTCAAAAGGGTGATCAAATATAAATGAATTGTTTTTGCTGTGATAAGGTATCTGATAATTATCCCCTTCACCCTTAAACAAGTAAGTGCTCAATAAAAATTACTTTCCTTGTTCAGAAAATTAAATCACGTTTGTCTTCTGCCTAGAAGTGATTTTAATATGAAATATGAATGACAGGTTTTGTTCAGTGCCTTTATCCCCCTTCACTCCTGCTTTGGCCTTGTGATATATAGGAATAAATAAACAATAATAAATATATAGGAATAAATAAACAATATATAGGAATAAATATATAGGAATAAATATATAGGAATAAATAAACAATAATAATCTGTGAAGAATGACCTCCTGACTCAAAAATTGGAGTCACTAGTGTCAGTATTTGAAGTAATCTCTCTGCTTGAGAGTAGTTAGAAGATTATGATTAATGCAAATCCCTGCCTCAATTTTTACTGGGACAAAACTTCCATTTGTTTTGTAAGATCTTAATTAAAAATTCATTTTATTTGAAATGAATTTGTCTGAGAAAAGTTACCCATACTAGCTAGTGGGAAAAACTTCCTTCCATGCAAATAGGCAGCTCAAGTGTCATTGAGACTTCTGCAATTCACCATACAAAACTACATAAAGATCTGCATCAGTGAGGAGATGAAGAACTTGGGAAAACCCAATACTGGTGCTGCAATTCTCAGTGCAGACCTCACAGCGATATTTTACCTCTGTGAGTATCTTCAGTCCCTGTAAACAAGTGGAGGGTAAAGAACTATCTGCAAGAGAACAAGTGAATCTAAACTGACCTTGACTCTCAAAAATTGGAAATCTCATGTAAAATTGTTGCGGTATCAGAGCAACGAGATTTTGGAGCAAAGTTCTACTAAGAATAGAGAAGTAGGGAACCTAAAAAGCTTTGAAAACTAGAGAGAACAGTTTGTGAGTGGGGCTATGTTGGAGGGGTTGGACATGATCAGATCTAAAAGACATCAATACAAGCTCAGTGTTAGCAGGGAGAATTTTCAATTCCTTTAGCCCTCCCAGTCCACCAGGGAGAAGACATGGCAAGCCATGACAGCAACTCACTAGACGTGAAGATGTTTTCTGCTCTTTTTTTTCCTGACATATATTGGTAAATGAGAGCAATATGTGCTCCACAGTCTTTTGTAAAGCAGATGTATGCATATACATATACAATAGGTATAAAATAACAGAAAAGGAACTCACTGAAAAATCAGTTATTATATGGACTGTTTTGATGACACAAACACATTTCTGACCTGAACATGAATCACAAATAACTACCCCACTTAAATTAATATTTACACCTCGTTCTCTATTTCTATAATGTCTCAAATAAATTACCTGATATTGAAGGTATCTCCCAAAACTGCTCAATTCCTAGTCCTGCTGAACAGCGCAAAGACTCATGACTAACCACCATCAGAATTCTCTATTACTGCTTACTTATGGATACAATGACCACTTAGGGCTGTGAGCAATGGAGCATAGGCTCAAGGTTCCTGTTATCTATGTTAGCGGTCAAGCTCTTCATTGGCTCTGTAGATAGCACCTCTTCCCCTAGTAGGGCAAGTACAGTTGACGCTTGCAGAGGAAAAACTTATGCAAAGATACAGAAGTTAAGGACTTGTGAAATAGGTATTTCAAGGCCATTTTTGAAACAGATGGACCAGTCACACAATGTGCATCTAGAGGGACACAATGGATCTTACTGCTGGTGCATCCATTACCTTTCTGACCAAAGAATCTGACCAAACCCCTATTCTCCTTGGTTAAGAGACCATTTTGATTCCACTAGATTCCCTTCTTCGGACCTGTCAGGAACACGTGCAGGGTAATTACTGGGAGATGGTCCTCCTTGCTCCATGGGACAGTGATGAGGTACAGGAGTGTAAGGTGTTTCCAGGTGGATTAAACATGGGGTCTGAATGTGGGTGAGGGTCACAAGACCCTCATCATGTTAGAAAAGAGAAAAAAACCCACCAAACACAACCTTATTCTGGCAGAAGAAAACAAAAGGCTACTCAGTGAGTGTAACATGGAGGGGAAGAGGGGATTTGGTATGCAGCACTGAGGCTATGACCTGAAGAACCCTGTTAGGAAGTGGAAGAGGATGCTGTGTGATGCAGGAGAAGCTACAGGGGGAAAAGGGTTCAAAAGGAACCATTTAATGGCAGAGAAGGGAAGCCAGGTGGGAGACCATGCAGTCTGTAGGGCAGTTTATATCCTCTGTGGCATGGCTGGTTTCCCTTTTGCTATCTTTTCCTGTTTTCAGCTGCCACTGTCTTCCTGGCCCATCCCATTCACACTATTGCAAAATAACCCACCAATATAAGGTTCAGGTTCTTTTTGAAAAAGATTCCATGAACCCTTGGAAAATAGCTTAGTCTCACAAAACTGTTGTACTTGACTTTGATTTTGATTTAACTTGATTTGAAGACTTCACAAGCAAGGCATATCTAAAGGATGTCCAGTGAAATGTTGGGATTAGGATTCAGAAGTATATTGTACAGATGTTATTCAATCCATAGGATTGTCCAGTTCTATTTATTTATTAGAGGATATTTGGATTGGAGCTGAAAAATAATTGTAGGTTAATAAGAAAACACTTAGTCTTTATGATTTTAATCAGTGCTAATGCAGACTTATTCCTTATCTGGTTTCCAATTTCTATACATAAACTCCATAAAGACTCAAGCCTGCACTATTTGCATACTAATGGCTCCCAGTAAAGCTAATGGAAAAGTAGTGGGAGGTAGTTGTGCCTTGGTGTTGCATGGAAAAACCAGACTGCTCAAATCAACAGAGACGTTGCTTCTCATTGCAGGTTCAGTCAAGCTAAGCTGCATGAAGAATGGCAGTTAACTCACACAACACATTGCAACATTCATTTACGGTCTTTAAATAAAAATGAGGACCTTATTCTTCCATTCTCCACATTCCATAAAATCAAATGAACTGCAGGTTCTATTTTGAGGCTTTTATGTCTCTTCCTATCATGGTATTTGAATATATTACAATAATCAGTGCAGTTTTTACTTTACAGCATTCCATGTGAGCTATAGAAGTACTAGTTCTATTTACAGATGAGAGATGCAGACAGTGGGCATAACGGTAATGCATGAAAACTTTCTGAAACATAGAGGAAATACGTGGAATCAGATCTCTTGGGCTGATCAGATTAGCCCAGGGCTTGATCATCTAGCATATCTGTAATAGATCATGCCCATAAATATTACAAGCTGAAAAAGACTCAAAGCAAACCTGAACTAATGGAAAGGGAACAGTCAGATCTACATTTTGTAACTCACTGGGAACAGTCCAAATGAAACACCAGGACAAAAGAATCCAGAGAATGGAGAAAATGTTATCAATCCCATCTAAAGCTCTACATAATTTAACTTGGTTAAATAATATGTAAAGAATATGTTTTGAATGAGTTGGGGACTAACTACAGTGGCATGGAAAATACTGTTACAGTCATTATAGCAAAAAAAAAGTTAAAACTTTCTAAAGAGTAAGAGTTAGTCTGCAAAAAACATTTTTTTTCAAGCTCATGCAAGACACAGTTAAAACAGATGTTCTTGGCTCACAGATAACATGTCTACTGAAACACAGAAAACCTATACCTTCGTGTACCAACATAAATGGGAATAGGAATCACATGTCCCTCATCAGCAAAGGTCCCGTGGCTTCTGCGCTGCTTGGTTAAGGGGCTGATTTCCTAACCCAGGCAAGGGCACTCTGTGCTTTCTGCAGCATTCAGGTGCTTCTCAAGTGCTGCCACGGGATGCGCAGCTACCAGGTAGAACATTGTCATGTAAAGGAAAATTGTTACTATTTTTCCTATTCAAAAAATAATCACAAGCCATAGAACATATTTAAATTTACAGTGTTATTATTCCTTTGGATTTCCTTAATTTTAAGTGTCTGAGGAAATGAGAGCTACAGAGAAAAGATGTCTGCGCTGTTGTATAGCATGAAAATGCACAATCAGAATTAAGCAACAATCAAACTTCCCAGACTAATCATTTTCCATTGATAACTGTTACACTGTGACTGGAGATTAATCAAGTAAAGATGTGAGCTTGAACCAACTACACATTTTTAAGGTTTACTACCTTACGCTAGGGAAACCTGCACACGTCCAGACTGAAGGGCGATGTGAGACCTGCTGGATTTATACAGGATTGATACTTATGCTCTTACACCTTACTTAAAAAAACTTTCTTTGAAGATTAAGAGCAAAGCCAAGTTCCACTATTTGCTGACATGTGCTAACGTCCTGCTCAAAAAAGGGCAAGACGACACAGAGGACATGAACTGGTCAAAAGACAACCCTTTATTTCTAGGTCTTTGGGGCTGATCCCAGGGGGTTACAAAAAAACCCCAAACTACTGTCTGGTAGGCGTTGCTGGCTTATGTACGCTGAGCTGGAAATCCCTGGTTCTCTTACCAATTTTGCATCATTATCTCTTTAATAACTTGCAATTATAACTCAGTCATCATGAACTGAATGTGGTAAGGGGACTGTACATAGCGCTCCTGCACATGAAGAATCCTCCAAGTTAAATTGCCAGGAAAATGTGGATAAATAGGTCTTGTTTCTGGTCCTATCATTTGCAATGAAATAGAGGACTTCTGACTTGAAAAAAATGCTAATCGGTTATTTCTCCCTATTCCCATGTTAACATCACACACAAAAAGCAACATTTCCACATTCAGAATGATATCAGAAAAAAGTGTCGCTACAATATAAAGTAGCATTCAAATTTTCTTTGTCATTTACCAGCTTCTGGCCCTGCTACCTCTACACATTTCATCTATTTTCCATTGAGCTAATTAGACAAGAAACAACATGAACTGTTTATTTATAGACTTGAAGAAATACCTGACCCTGGTCTTATTGCCTACAATAGAGCTGAAATGGTTACACTAATCACACACCTGCCATTTTTGTCAGATACATGCTTGCAAAATGAGAGGGGCGTTTTATGTTATTATTTTTTTTTATATATTTATTACGCTCATGGCATCAGGCCAGGTCATGCATGTTTGCTGAATAAGAAGTTTCATAACCATGACAATTACAGCTTATATATCTCAAAGTCCTGTAATATTTAAAGGATGATGATAACAGATACTTGTACCAGTTTGATCAAATATAGATTCTGTTTATACTGACTGTTAGCGTGATCAATACGGTTTTGCTCTTCGTGTTATGCCTGTCATGCTTCCAAAATCCTACTGTTTACAGACGGACAAAAATGTTACAGATAGGACAAATATATATGTACACACACATACACACGCACACTGGTAGACACAATCACTGAGCAATTTAGAGCAAGAACAAGAGGAAACTGGAAACTGTCTTTCTGTTTTGTTTATGTGATAGTGGTCTGAGACTGAATCAGTGTTCCCACTTAAATAATAGTGCAGTTCCAGTCTAGGCACCGTACAGCGTAGACCCTGACTTATTAATGGCAGAATATATTTTGTTCTGTCATTCTTTTCACTTAGAGTTAAGGTAATATTATATACAATTATCAGTCTTTCCCAGTAAATTGTTCTGCAAACAAGTCAGTTTGCATTTATCATTCCTAAAGTTTGAGGCATAGGAGTAGGGCAACTTTGAGAAGACTCTGTTTTGAATTATTCTTTTCTGCGTTTCTGGGGAAAGGGTAGTTAAAGACAAACATGATCAAAATTATAGATAATATCGTATATAGTCTTCAGGATAAATTATCTATCGATGTAAGTTTTACGATGTCATTATACCACTGACTTTACTGCAACTTACAGCATAAGAAAATACAACCTACTGCNTATCATTCCTAAAGTTTGAGGCATAGGAGTAGGGCAACTTTGAGCAGACTCTCTGTTTTGAATTATTCTTTTCTGAGTTTCTGGGGAAAGGGTAATTAAAGACAAACATGATCAAAATTATAGATAATATCTTATATAGTCTTCAGGATAAATTATCTATCGATGTAAGTTTTACAATGTCATTATACCACTGACTTTACTGCAACTTATAGCATAAGAAAATACAACCTACTGTTTTTCTTTAGAAAACAGATAAGTAGTCCCTTTACTCCATCTTTACAAAATGGATAGAAGAATGATAATTTAATAATAATTGACATTGATGGTATGATTTTACAAGTGTCTTCAACTGACTGATTAAAACTGGTTAAATTAATAGATGTTTCCCCCTGCATATTCCTTATTAAGAGTAGGAGTCCCTAACATGAAAATTACAAGAAAAAAAAAAGAAAAAAAAGAAAAACGTTGCACATAGCATATTTTCACTTGCTTGATATGAATTCTGTGTAAGAGGAATGTGTTTAGTGAAGTTACTCCAGCTAACAGACCAGTGCAATAGGTGCAATATTTTGTGCAATAGCTTCTTTCTAAAAATCTAGATGTGTCCAGGTAAGTGGAGACCAGATAAATTACTGTAAAAAAATGTAAATGGCTGAACAAGAACAGGATTACACATAATAAGGTAAAATCATTTTAGTACAAATACCAAAGTGATATTACCACTACGTGGGAATTTTCAGTTTTCAAGACATGCAACAGAGCTTATAATCTGCATGCAAAATTAGCACGATTGTGTGTGCATATGGGGTATTAGTAGGTGTGAATGGCCAAGAAAGTAGTTGTCTATTCGCATGTGTGATAATGGTAAACAGACGCACAAATTAAGTTCACATCTGCATATTCATTATGTAGCCAGGGCAGCTTTAAGTTTTGAGCACCAGACCTACAAGGTCCAACTGTAACATGCCAAAGTCATATTAAATTCTAAACTGGAAGAGTTGGTTTAAACACAGCTATCACTCAGTTGCCAAAATGCGTACTAGATTATTTTTTATTATTATTATTGAAATCAGGCTACAGCTTACTACCACCTTACATACTATTGATGAACAAATGGGGTTTGATGTATATCTGAAAAGTTTGATAGCAATATCAAGACAGTTCAAATCTTGTTTGTTAGGTAAATTATGTCTTTTGTTGTTGTTGCTCTTTGAGAGAAAATATTCTATTTTAGGACATTTTCTATGTGGTCAAAATCGACTGCATCAGAACAGTTATATTTGGAGTAGCATTATCCAGTTTTCTGGAAAAACATGAACTGAACAGGAGCGTAGCCTCTTGACAAACAACATTTTTGAGTGCTAATTGAGATCTAGTAGCAAACAGTAACTAATCTGGAATCTAATAATGGTTGCATGTAGTTAAAGACTAATAGATACAAATGAAGTTAAAACGCCAGAAGTGTTTTGCGGGAATTTGACACACAGCTTCCATGAACTTCAGGCAATGTGGGGAGGTAGTAGGCACAGGATATTTGCTTGTAGCAGCAGACTACATAAAGGAACTCAAGATAATTGGAATTATACTCAGTTCTGAAAAAGCGAATAAAAATGCCATCTTGAATTCTTATTGCTTTTCAGTTGCTTACTGCTTCCTAATTAATTCCACTCTTGAACTGAACATCTTTTATTTCATTTTCTGGTTTTTAGCTAACAGCTCAGGGTCCTGCTCTACTCTTCTTCTGAGAGTTTAATTTAACTAAGTTACTGGGTGACAAATATGTTACTGTAGTAGGTGTCATATTACCACTAGTTTGATAAGCAGTCATCTCTATTTTTATTATTTTGTTGGCCGCTGAGATTACCTCAAGGAAGTAACTTCCCTTTCGCTCTGCTCACATAGTCTGTAGTATATTCCTACTGCTCTGTCACATGGGAATTTAACATTCCTGGTCTTAAAGCACCTGTTTTCTTAAAAATATTTATTGATTTTTAGTTCTGATACCAGGATACCAAGTGCCAGATTAAGAGCATTGGTATGATGATTGGTATCATACCAAGTGTAAATCCAATGATACAGCATGACTACTGCTGAGTTACCTTACGTTTATCTCAGTACCACTGAAATCCAACCAGAAACTGGAATCTATTTTGTCTTCAAATTGTATACAGATTTTCACTAAGAATATTAGTCAAAACTACAGTGGGATTTAAGTCAAGCCTTTTAGATAGGATTCTAGGTATCCTGAATCAACAGCAAAATTTCAAGTAGGGAACGTGCAGGCTGTTGTTATTTGAGATCTAGCCCAGGCAATTCAGTTCTATGAGCCTCTCTCCCAGATTAACCCTGCAGAGAGATACAGAGCAGCACTTGTCTCCCACCTCTGGTCCTGGTCCTGTCTCTAGAACAGACTCCAGCTCTGGTAGGTAAACACAAGATGTGTTACTGAAGGATCAGACCCTTGCGTCAGTTATCATGTGCTCATTTTAAAAAATCCATTGATAAATTGCCTCTAAGGAAAAAAAAATCATAATCCTCCTTAATAGGCATCAAACTGTAAATGAAGCTTAACAGTAGAATTCAATTAAAAAAAGGACAAAAGTTATACTTCATTTTCCTCAGGAGTTACTTGCAGTCATTTTAAAGTCAGTAGACTTTAGCTAGCTACCTAAAGCCACTAGTTATCTATATGAAAAGAGTAACTAAATTATAGGCGTTTCTTTATTCCACCATAAATTGACATGTTCTAACAAGACAGTTTGTTTGCTTTTATTGTTCAAAAGCCCCAAAGTCTTTACTGTCTGCTTCTCCACTTGTCTTAAATGTTTGATTAAGCACTGTGAGAATTGTCAGTATTGATAAACTTCTTTCCAGTACATTAAGCACTCTAATCCTTTACATTCCTACTCTATCTCCATTGCCAAGACAGTCAGCCTCCTTAGCACTTGATTTTAGGCCAATATTTGCATTAGAAATGGTCTATAAATAAAAATTACTGCAATAGCAGGAAAAATGGGGGTTTTTTTGCATCTGAAGAATTCTGACAGAAACAGTACGCGAAAGGCTCTGCTTGTTCTTCTATGATCATAGGAATTAAATAGCTATCTAGTGAGCTAATTAAAAGAGATAATTAAACTCAGCACTTTTTCCCCAGTTTTCTAAAAATCTTAATTTTGATGAGTGGCAATGCTATTTATATTTCCTTCATGAACTTGAACTAAGCAGGAGATTTTTTGTCTCTCCTGTATTTTGTATTAGACTGTGTGTTTATTGTGATAATTTAATAGAAGGAGGTTCAAATCAGGAAGTTCAGAACTCCGTATGAACTCTGTCAATTTTTGGCACTCTTAGGGTCAGCATTTTGTTTTTAACTTTTATTGCATTTCTTTCTTTATACTGCTCCAACATTGAAATTTATGCCTCAAATACGGAATATGTTAAAATCTATTTTTCAATGCATAAGATTTTTAATTTAGAACACAATCGTTTCACTTATTTTAATATGTTTCACTTTATTTCCATTTTGTCTCTTTGAATTTCACTTGGGTGAATTCTGGGGACAGAAGCACATTTCAGGGAAGCAGGGACATGATGTAAATGGTGTACATTTATACCAGGATTATACAAACATAACTAAGTCTGGAATCTGTTTCCATACAGATAACCAGTTAGGTAGCTGGGTTAAGTACACAATGTTTGTGTAGCATATTTTTGAACGCTTCTTCAAATGTAGAATCATCTAATTACATTAGAATCAGGAATTGTTATTATCATTTGTCTCTGGCCATACCTATGAGCCATGTGAAACAGCACGGTTCTGTTGTTCTTGCTGGTGCTTCACAAATATCAGCCGGCCAAGGCTTTGCCTGTGCATCTGTAGGACACTGGCAGAAAACTTCAGTATCTCCTTCTGTGCATTTTGTGAATGTAAAACTTCTGTAAACTCAAACAGGTAATTTGGATGCAAAAAGTATTTGGTATTTTGACACTAGTACCATCTTAGGAAATATATTCACACAAGCTTAACATGCCTTTACCTTGTCACAAGTGCTACAGAGCCGTGCCATTTCTAAACGAAAGCACTGTGTGCTCACTTTTGTTCTTATCAAAGGCTGACCAAGTTCAGTACAGCATTTGCGTATTTCCCTCTTTAAAAGACGATTTGGGAATGCCACATGCAACACAGAATCAATATCAGTGGTTAGCCGGGGCAAAAGTGTAAATACCAGGTCCTAACCCTGTAATCTTTACACAGACATTGTTTCCAGGGACAGCAGTAGGTATTTTGCCTGAGTAAAGGCAGGAGGATCGGGCTCCACAGTGCAATTTAATATGAAAATGAAGTGGATGAGATACTTCTATCAGGCTCATTTAAAATAAAATAGGAGGGCTGCCTTTTGTCTGCACTGCTAATAAGAAAAATATGCCAGAATAGAAGGTAATTGTAATAAGGTATGTCCCCATTTTTCTCAATTTTGCCCAGTTTTCTTTGATATGATTATGGATGTCATATATAAATGGTATTTCTTCAGGGTGGATTTATTAATTTTGGAGATGTAGATTCTTCTAGTACATATATAAGAGTTGACCATTCATACATAGGGGAAGAGAAAGGGTAGACAGATATACAGAAAACAGACAGTGTGTAGCAAAGAACATTGTGTCTGCAGCATTCTTCATAAATAACATGAATCATACAGAATTGCCAGAGATTATTTTAATGGCTCAACCCTTATGCTGTTATGGTAATTACAAAGAGAGTTTTAAGCCCCTCCGCCAGGGAAATTATGCATCGAAACAGTAAAATTTTATAATGAATTTCAATTGTTATTCAAAATTCTTTATCAGAACTTCAGGGATTAATAGTTCCAATACTTTTTTCCTTCTGGAGAACCATAAACAGTGCTTAAAAAAACAGCAGAAAACATGCAGTGTGTCTAAAATTGATGCAACTCCTATTGATTTTAGTGAAGTGGTCCTGATTTACCCTGTATGAATTCCTGGCTCATCTTTTTTATATGTGGGAGAAAACTACTCCAGGATGAAAAGCTCGTGGATAGGCAGGGACATACTTTATGACAGTTAAGTCCAGTTAAGTCCACTGTTTACCTGCTGGGTTAGTGAATCAGTTAAGGTTATGTATGTCCAGCGTCTCTCAGTGTGTCCTTTTTTCCTTGTGGGAATTCTGTCCAGGAAGAATTTGTGGGGTTAGCCTCTGTCTCTGATTTCTGTGCATCCAGCAGTTAGGTCAGAGGAGCAGCAGATACCTGAGTAAGCGTGTCTTATGCACACTGCATTTTGTGCCTGTGCACTGATTTCTGTCTGGAGAGTCATGGACATATCTTTGGCAACCCTGGTGATTCATAATGCAGTTGTAAATTTTCTGGTTCAGTGAGGTACTGAGCAACAGGTTTTCAGAATTATTTTGACCTTCTTATCTTCTGCAACAGGGCTGAAGAAGTATAAAATAGTGACCACTGCCTCTGTTTCTGCTGTGAAGTAGCTGCTCCATCAGAATGGAGTTTGGTCTCACTACATTCAACACCAAAAGCTAAACTCACTTAGACTTTTTTTCCATCAATTAGTTACTAACTGCAATGCATCCTATTCATTTCAGTGTAAAAACTCAGTGTTAAGTATCAAAGGGGGATGGAACCTGGCTCTGGATAGCTGAATACACAGAAATAAAAAGTCTGTTTGCAGAG
This sequence comes from Himantopus leucocephalus, assembly GCA_003993805.1. Classification (NCBI taxonomy): domain Eukaryota; kingdom Metazoa; phylum Chordata; class Aves; order Charadriiformes; family Recurvirostridae; genus Himantopus; species Himantopus leucocephalus. Next base: position 13,068,856 of record RSEF01000004.1, on the reverse strand, counting down.
CAGGTGGGCTAGAATGCAAGGTGCTCTCTGTGAATGATCTGACTGTAGGTGTAGATTTTCCATAGGTGAAAGACAATAAGGCATTGCCTACATGTAGAGTTGGTACCCTCTAGTTCTCTGTAAATTCATATTGCAGCTTAATGCTCACTTGATGCCTCTTGCAGACAAGCCCCAAGATAATTGTTCATATTAAAAAAGCTGTTCTTTCTTTAAAAGGAATCTTCTATCTCTCTAAAGCAGTATATTAATGACAGATTAGAGGGAAACCCTCAAAAGCTGCTAATCAGATGTAAAGAAAAACACCAGGGTATTTTATATACATGAAAATATCAATACAAGAATTTTCCAAGTACAATAATATCATTCCTTGTATCATCCTAAATTAATAACATCTCTCAAGCACCTGCCTAAACCAGAAATCTTTCCAAGAGACTAAGCATAACCTCTCTCATTAAATCAGCATTCAGAGGGCTAACTAGCAGATGCTGCTGACATGAACCCAAATGTAATCTCTTTAACCTTGTCCTGTGGGGAGCAGACAAGTCATGACCGAGTAATTCCAACTAAATTAGATTTTATGTGAAAGTGTATAATCTAAATTAAATTTGATTAAAATGATTCACTGATTTGTGTTTGCTTTTAAAGGTCCTAATGTAGCCAAGGTGACCAGTTTTCAGTAATCTGTGTAATCAGATCAATTTATTTTTACATGCTTGGATCAATTTTTTTTAATCCCGTACATATTTCTATATTAATCACATTTCTCTTGAATATCCATGGATAGATTAGGTGTTTTCTATTCAGAGAGAGGCTCACCGTGATTCAATTTTCATCGTGTTAATGAAGAAAATGATGAAAGCTAACTGTGGTGGCTATAAAAATGTGTGATGTAAAATATCAAAAACTAACTGCAAGGAGAGAATCATCAGGTCATCAGCTGATCAGAGGACAATATCAAATGCAAAAGATTATAAGACAGGTGAATGAGAAAGGGCTAGGGGAAAGACTTTTTTTTCCGTTCTCCTATCCCCAAAACCCTTTTCAGCGGGAGGCTTTGCTCAGCATAGATTCACCACAGCAATCGGAGTGGAATTCTGCAGCTGCCTGTTTGAGTAGTGATAAATTTCCTGGGCTTAACCCCTTCACATCCTCTTCCCCTACTGGGAATTTATGCAAGTGGGATGAATCTTGGTCACTGACTTTATTACATTTTAAAATCTTAATTGAATACTGCTAGTACTGGTGAGTGACTCTATTCTCAAAGGTAATCATAGTCTGCAATCAGCAAACAACATATAGGTACTAATTAAGACTTATTAAATCAACATGACAATTTTATTTAATGTATAAAGTCAGGGGTTGCTGTGCGCTGAATGTAACTGTTTTGATTTCAATGGGAAGAAGATCATGGACTCTATACAAGAATTTCTGTAATTTTTTATAAGAAGCTGCTGTTATCACTTTTTTCAGATACTGTTTCTCTCTGGCATCTGGTGACTTTTTTATTTATTTTATTTTTCTTGGACATCATATATTTCCATAGTTTGAAGGCCCTGATAAATATCCACAGTTCTATAGTGAACAGGACTTACTGGAAGGTTACAGGTCATCTTTAGAGACGTTAATAGATCTGAAACAGTGCCTGGTTATGTTAGTATGAAAAGGCTCGAAGTTGCAGGAGGAAATTAAAATGTATTATCAGTGATGTTACCCAGGCGATACTGCTCTATAACCCTCATGTTACATTTTGGGTTATGCACATATTAAACTGCTAACTACTCCAGGTAGCTACGGTAGAATATTGGAATAAATCAAAGGAAATGAGATGCCCAGTGTTTACCTAGTATTTTATTCTTTTAGGCTGCTCAGACTGTTTTCCTACCCTTAATTACCACAACTACAGCTCTTTGCTCATTCTTCCTTATCACCTCAACAGACCCTGTGTAGACCAGATAGCTCACTAAGCCTGTTCCTTGCCTATGGAGCAAAACCCTTCAGCTCATGTTTAATTTTAAGTGTGTGAATATCTTCATAGATTTAAATGGGATTCTTCACAGGCTTATAATTCAGCATGAGTTTCTGCCCTTTTCTGGAGTGGAGCAGAGGACAACTCCCCTGTTCCTCAAAGACTGTTTCTGAAATCTACTCTGTAGTGATCACCAACTTGTTTAACGTGTTCTCTGTCCGGTCAACATCTCTGGTGTTAAAACTCTTAAGAAGAGAATAAAAGCATGAGTCAGTAAACTGCTTCCTTCTCTACGTTCTCCACTGGAAACAAAGCAAGGCTATTCCACCTCAACATCTGCACTGGTGTTAAGCCAAGAGTTTTCATTGTCCTAGTTTTTTATTGAGTGGGAGAACAGAAAAACAACATCAATTATGTCCCTTCTCTAGAGGATCACTCCTCAGTTTCTTCTTAGCGTAATGAAAAGAAGTGCACTATACTTCATTGATACTTTTTAAGCTTTGTGTTGTTACTCTAACTACAATTTGCCTAAACCGTTTGTTGAGCANCTCCTCAGTTTCTTCTTAGCGTAATGAAAAGAAGTGCACTATACGTCACTGATACTTTTTAAGCTTTGTGTTGTTACTCTAACTACAATTTACCTAAACCTTTTGTTGAGCGTCTGAAAATAATCAGTTCCAATTTTTTGGTTTATTTTTACTAGACACAAAGTTGGTGGAAACTATCCATATTCCAAAGATCTGACATTCAAAATAACCAAAACATGAATAGAAGTAAATTGAAACTATTCCATTTTTATACCTCTGCACTTTGTACCTGTATTTTTGTTGTGCATGGAACATTCATATTAGCTTACTAAATAGCCAGGTTGCATTCTGCTTTTTTAACTTCTAATGCTTTTTTTTCATGCATACCTTGAGGCAGCTGCCCGTCTCTTCAATTACAGTAACAGGATTATGAATGTCAGTGCTATGACTTAGCAAAACTCTTACCTATGTGCCCAATTTTACATACATTAGTAATCCCTAACTCAGTGAGTGGAACTTAATCAAACATGAGTGAAGTCACTGGAGTAGCTCTACTATTGAAGGTGAGATAGAAAAGCTCTTTGGGGAGTGAGGAAACAAGATCAGAGGAGTGTTGTTCCAAGGAAGCTTATAATATCCTTTCAATCACATTCTCTTTCTTTGTGTTTTGCATATGACAAATGCTCTTTCACTGGATCTTGAGTAACTACTCCAAAACAACAGTAAAGAAGCGAGAACCTGTAGCTCCTAACAAGCAAGCATGCCCAGCCTAGTAATCTCACTTATATTCATTCACATTAAAACTACAGTTTTATGTTTGGGAAGTTTGTGACCAGAAAAGTTAAGTCCTTTGCAGAATTGCCTTAATTTTTAAAAAATTACTAGTCATTGTAACTGTCAAGAATACCTCCTTATTTTTCATATCTAAAAGATTGAACCCTTCACCAAGATTAATAAAGCCTGGTTGTTATCTACTTTTGTCATAAAAAATGATATACAAAAGAGACAGTCTGAAAAAACACAAAGGTAAAACGCTAGCATGAACATTTGTACCGACACTGCTAATTAAAAGACTTAACTTATTAGTCTTTAAGTAGCAAAAAAAAAGGAAACAAACAAGTATAATTTGCTAGATTAATTTTATGTTCTGTTCTATTTAATCAAACTATACCTATAGTGAAAATGACAAATCTGAGTTGTCAGACTATGGATGATAAGAAAGATAAAGGTCATATATTTTAATGTCATAGAAGGTCTTATTAAAGGAACCCTAATTACATTAGGTATCCATGAAACATTAATTAAATACTGTCTGAAATAATTAGGTCCAAGTTACTGATGATTTAATTAAACTCAGTTTTTTATTTTATAAGAAAACTACAGGTCCAGTATCAGTCTGTTGGCAGGATAATTGATAATGTGTCAGAAGAGCAAAATAGTAACCTTGACCAGCTACATGGGAAGGACACTATGGTGAGCAGGTTGTCCTGCTTGCCACACCTCGTGGGGATGAAAACACACCGTGTGCATGATTTATTTCAAAGGGTGCAGAATTCAGAAGAAAGAAAGGGAAAGGTTTTGGCTCATACTCTCAACTTGTGCAAACTGTCATAGCATATCAGATGGTAGTTCCTGACCTCTTAGTCCTGCTGAGACTCCTTGTAAATTTTGGTGAATATTCTTTGCCTTACCGAGTAGTAGGACTTCTACAACATAAGGCAGATGCACACCTAAAAGCCTGGTTTTGCATGTCTACCACATGCCCCTCAAAGTTGTAAACATTTCTCCTATTCCCCTCTACAAGGAAAAAATGATTGTGTAAACAAACTAATGACTCCTTTGCATACAGGAGGCCCTGCCAACTCCATGATTGTATATGGATAAAGAAAGCATGACTGGGTGCAGATCAGCTGGCAAAGTGCTTACCTGATCTTTTAGAATGAGGGAAATATTGCATGAGTGAAACATCATCCCCTACTCAAGGAAAACCTGCCACAGAATATATGTGAGATTATCTGGAAAAAAAAAAAGAGTACTGGAAAGGCAAGAAATATGTACGATAAGTTTGTATGTGGAGTGAGGCAGGGAAGGCATTTTGAGGAAAAAGAACCTTTTCTTGTCTATACCATGACTGGGAACACAGACTACATGGCATTACAGAGATGGACTCTAGGACATGATTCTGAACACCCACATGCACTGGCAAGAGAGATGTAAACTCTTTATTTTGCCAAGCTGACCAGCTTATCTCAGACAAGTAAACCTCACACTTCAGTTTCTCCTCTTGTAAAATGAAAAGGAACATCTTTATTTGCATCATAAGTATAAGGAATATTTTCTAATGCCTGTAAGTGATACTTCTATAGAAAATTACTATAGAAATGCAACATACATGAGAGTTCTAAGAACCAGCTGCAATCTTACGCCTGCAGTGAAGAACCAAATTTCTTTAGGATCAGCAATCACCAAAGGTTACACAGACAGCTTAAACAATGTCCTTTCTAGACAGTGCCTAATTAAGAAAAATGTTCCAGTATATCATCTAGACAACTAACACTGGTCACGTGTGGGGTTCTAGATAAAGCAAACAGGAGAATCTCTTAATAATTAACACTTGTATGCCTCCTAAACATCACTTTCCACAGAGAGCTTTTTATTTTTGAAAGGGAATTAACCTGTCACTATACAACTAAAAAGATCTTTAAAAATGAAAAAAAAA
>RSEF01000004.1:12936179-13038349 GCA_003993805.1 Himantopus leucocephalus | reverse complement strand
AACTCTCTCAGCCTTTCTTCACAGAAGTTCGTTCTTCATTGTTCCACTCAAACCCCTCTGTTACATCCTGCAGCACACCTTGACATAATGATTTTATTTCTTAATGTGGGAAAAGGTTTCCTATGAAAAGTAACAAAAGAAAAAGAAAGTAACTGGAAAATTATGAGTAACTAGAACAAGATTTGGACAGAAGAAAAGATGTAGATTAGAATGAAGTTGTTTAGGACAAAAAGGCAGGGGAGTTAAGTACTGCTGTTAATTATTTTACTATTCATGCCTTGAGCCAAAATGGGTGGAATTATGTACAAACATTCTTAATTTGACTTATCTACTCAGCCATTTGACAGTAGTTCTGCCTGCTTCTGGAAGGAGTCCAGGTAAATGTTGATGATTACATAGCACTTTGTGAAAAAAGTAGAAGACAACCTACCTTCTGCCCTTCCTTCTTTCCTTCCCTCCCTCCCTGTCTCTCTCTGGAACAGTCAAATTAGAGTTGTTTACAATTTCAGGCCAGAATATGAAAAGACACATAGTTAATGCAGCCTCTGGAATCTTGATTAATATGTACAAAGTCCATTGCTTGTGGAAGTTCTGTAAATGTTTCTTGCTGTCATCATCCAGGCAAGGTCAGTCAGTGAAGTTTGTACTGTGATTCAGAAGGTTTGGGAGATCTTTTCTTTTAATATGTGGTCTACTAAAATCAGCAACTGAAACATCTGGATTGTAGGAATCTACATGACCAAAAAAAAAACCTGAGGATTTTGCCTACTTCTCATATTCAAGGCTGTGGGATGGTAGAAAGGAATTTGCCTGAAAACTCATGCCATTGACCCTGGCAGCCAGGGCGCTCTGAAGCTTTTCTATGGCAATTAGACACTGAATTATTGAAAAGTCATAAAATGCTGAGATTCACTGGGTAAGCAGTTTACCAGTAACAAACAGAACATGCATCAGTAGTTGTGTTGTCTGAAGTAGACTATTTTCTCAACCTAAACATATTTATGCAAACAGTGCTCAAACCTGAACCCTCTCTTTTGTTGTTGGACCAGAGATCAGTCTGCTCCTGATTTAAAATGCATGGCTAAGTTTAAAACTTTAGTAAGAGCCAATCTCTGAATAATCCTTTAAGGATTATTGTAATTAAGGGACTAATCCTTAGATGCTTCTTCATTTGTGTCCATTTTAAAATCGAGTGCCACTTCTTGCATCACAAAAGAGAGAAGAAGAGGTGAAAATGACAAAGGTTTAAACATTAACAGCCTTTCCTGTCACCTCATGCATCTGAGCAATACAAACAGGTGGAATATTTAAAACCAGGAGGCCATTAAAACAAAACCAAACCACAGAAACCTTACCCCCACAAAAACCCACACCCATGAAAACCAAGCGTGATTTTAAACATGGAGAAAATGGTTGAAGGGAAGAAACATTCTGTGTGCAGATAAGGCAAATACAATTTAAGGATGTACATTTTAAGCTGCCAACTTGTGAACCCTCTTTGCATGAACTCTCAAGTACCTGTCTTCGTAAACCCTCCCTGGCAAGAAATTGTCCTTCTCCCCTTTAGAAGCCTGTCTTAAGAAAACATCAATGACAGCAGCTTTTCTCATCACTCTAGCATTTATAGAGCCTTGTTTCTCTCATTAACATCGAAAGAATAAGTTGGAAAACCAGGCCAACTTAAGTTTTAAAATTTACAATAGAGAGGGAGATGTTAAAGTAACTGAACTATCGATGTGAAGCTTCACTCCTGTGCAATCTAGTTTAAAAATTCTTGAGATTCAAGGCAGGTGCCATACCTATGAAATTAATTTCACGATCAGTGAAATGAAACAACAAGGTCGCATTGCTGCGCTAAAACACCTGTCAGCACTATACTGCCTATACCTCCGAATCAGCTGTCATTGTTTAGAAAGAGTGGTCATTCTCTCTGCTTGCAGCAGTCCTATTCTAAGCAATATAAAGAAGGAGGCAGGAAAACCAAGACAATGCTACTAGTCTTGGAAACTTAGCCCATCTTCCCAATTTTGCTACTGCCAATCTATATCTTGGGCAAGACACAGACCTCTATGCCTCCGTTTCTGCATCTGTAAAATGAGAATATTTACAAATGTTTACAACGGAGTTATGGGTGGAAAAACACTCTAGAGATTGTCATTATGAGTAGAAAAAGAGTGAGAAACAAACAGTCCAGGCAGCTGGTGCCGCGTTACAATTGTGTGAATGCACAGTACTGGAAGCTGTATGAGTTGGAACAGGGGCATAGCGAGGCTTCAAAACAGGGTGAGAAATCATTAGGAGGCATGTGGAAAAAAGGCTCACTCTTGTTTATACCCTTTGGAAACAGCATATACTACTTCTTTTTTTCTTCACTGAAACACAAATATTACAAAGATACCATGCTGGATTATTTGGCAAGCCTTCACAGGCAGGTGTTCAACATGTAATTATCCTACAGACTCCATAAGAATGATTGCTCCATGATACACATTTATCTTTAATCTAATATAGTTTACAGAGTCGTGGTTTGTTGTTTTTTTTTTTTCTCCCTGTGACAAATTACACTGTGCTTTATGGAAATGTAACATTTTGTATGAATGGCTCGGAGCAGCCATGTTGCATAGTAATGAGCCAGACAAAGTAGCTCCACTCTTATTTGCAACTGGCTCAGACCTTTCCATTAGCAAATTAAAATCTGTTCAAATTTATTTACTAATATATTAGGAGAAGCTTCAGGCTAACCCCTGTTGACCTGTATTATATAGCGAACAACTGTAGCAGTGAAAATAATTAATAGAATGTATTGCACCTCCTGCTTGTTTCTCGATCACACCCTGGGGTCGGCTGGATAGTGGGTTTGCCATCTGCATTCTGCTACAAGGCCACAGTTACTTAAAAATTATCAATTATATTTTGAAATGACTTCCTTTAATTGAACTCTCTTTATTCTAGGCATCCTCTATTTTTAAAGCTTCTGAAAGCATTTACATAAGAACCTTTTCCTTTTCAAAACCTAAAAGTAACTTTCTGTGTTTCCTGTGCATGCAACATGAGTACATATGCAACAGCAACCACTAGTTAAGTTAGTTAATATCATACTACTGCCATTCAGGTGGAAAGTATTGCAATAAACTTCCCATTGTCTGCTATGCTACTATAATGAGCATGAAACACAACTGGTGCCCATTAAAAGTTCGGTATGTTACCGTCATTCAGAGAAACATGGGCTGCTAATGAGAACGCAATCTGCAATAGTGTGAGTCCATTTCAGATGAACAGACAAGAATGCTGAACATTGCTGACCTCTGCTTCCCTTCATCACAAATGACCATGATGAGCTTTTTCGCCATTGAAAACAGTTACTTCTGAGGTGTTAATCTGATTTTTAAAGGAGAAGCTGATTATGAGACATAGAAAGACAAAAAAAAATGGTTGTGAGGAAAATAATGCAGTTTCCGGTTGCACAGAGAGTGAATGACTGAAGTTTAGATGCCAACAAAGTAAATAGTGGGCACAGGTACATACTTCCTTTATATCAGTACAAATAGCTGCAGTAAAAGCTGCCATATGCTGATCAGCTGGTAAGTCAGCCCTACACAACCGATACATTTTTTAAGAAGGAAGCCAACATGCCACTTTAACGGGTCAGTGAAATACATTTACATATACCTGCAAGGAGTGCCAGGGCTAAGTGGCACCGGAGGTGCCAAGTAACAGTGGTACAAAACACAGACCCCACACGCAGTTTGTGCTGGCTGAAGTCATGAACAGGGACCCAGAGAGTTGCAGTCTGAACCGTGAGAGAACACACCTAGAGCTGCGCTGAGGGAAAACACAAGGTCAGTGCAGTGCCTGGATGTATGAATAAATGTGCAGGTTCCTGGATATGCTAACAAATTTCACACAATGGATGCAGGTTTAATATTATCTCAATAAAGACAATCGTGTCATTTGGGAAAACATACATTTCTAGGAAACTAGTTTTTGATAACTTGGTTTTTGTTTAAAAGCAAACAGCAAATAAATGTTCTAGAAGTAATGCTAGACAATCATAATTCAAATATGTTTAGAAAAAGAGATTGTTAACAAGTTTATTATTATTATTTCTTTAAAAATGAGAAAATTTTCTAAAAAATAACCAGACAACCTAGTCTGACTAGGTCTTTCTATTATAATGTATTTCATACATACAAATACGGATATTAGGGATTACGTATCACTGTTGACCTCTTGTGGTCGCGTTTCATGATTGCATGCAACCGCGTAAGAGGAGCAAGGAAACGTCTGAAACGCACCCCGTAACCTTAAAAGGAACAAACCTAGTACCCTTTCTGCAGCATCACACTGGAATGTAAATTATAAATTCCTAAAAAGTGTGTTTAAATTAGGTTAAACGGTTCAATATTAAAGACGAATCAACAATTCAGAGTAAAATTGTTCTGTTTAGGGGGAATTTTGAACAGAATACCTAGTTCAGTGTTTCCCAACCTTTTTGGACCATTAGCATTTGTCAATCTTTAACACTTGTTGCAGATAATGGATAGAATATAATGATCTTAATTTATTTGCAAATAAGGAAGCAAAAAAGGAGCAGCCAAGACCATCTTTTCTTAACTGAGAAGAAGCAGAGAGAGGAAGGGAGCAGAGGGCAGGTGTTACAGAATAGATGCACAGACAGGCAAGGTATATCCTGGCTAGCACTGCTGATAGTCACTCTCTTACAGTAAATTAGTAAGATTTCATGAGATAATGATACTGTAGCGATGAAAGAAAGTGAATTTCTGCTTCCACATCCGCGGAGTCTAATCCAGCGCGTGGCTTTATGTGACACCAGTTACATAAAGGTGTTCTCCCGCAGTGGGGCACAGCTTTGCTGTCAGTACAGCTGCACTGACAGCCCTCTTGTGGACACACAGCGTATGCTAACAGAAAATTTTTCTGTTGATGTACCTACACTGCTTTCCTGAATTATATTCAGAAAGCATTATTTGTCAGCATATATTGATACTATATCAGTTTTTCATGCCTTCTTAGACTACTACATCAGCTGCAGCACATGATTTCTTATACCATGCAACAGCACAGCTATTCTAGCAGACCTTGCTTGTTTAGATGTGACATTACAAATCTCACTGCCAACAGCCAGGTCTTTTTTTCCAAAATAGAAAACAACAACAATGACAAAAAATTTAAAAAGAGATACAGTACAACGTGATGGTCTTCTTCTCTATTAAATATTCAGCTAACCAAGAAGTAACAATTAGCAGCAGGAGAAAAGGCAATCAGTGATATGGTATGTAATTACGGTGCCCGAGGTCTCATCTGGAGAGCAGTGAAGCCAAGAGTGATCTGGCCACTGATTTCAGCAGCCTGGGTCGAGTTCTATTGTGTTAACTTATTTACATGGCAGGCTTCACCCTTCCAGAATGGCAAACACAGATAATTATTTACTTATCATTAGTATTATTATTGTGTTTGAACTTGTTAATTTCTTGAAACAAATCTTGTGATGTTCATTGTTTTGTTTTGAAGGGGAAAGGGGACAGAAGGAAGATGAGAAATAAAAGAAGAACGAAACAGATTACTTTCAGCACTGATGAATTCAGCATCTAGGCACCTCCACAGGAAAGCTAGCCACAAGAAGCTGTTATTAAGAAATCATTCCCTCTGGAAGCTCTTCAAACTCTAACTTCTTGTGCTAATGATCACTCAGAATACTACTACCAAGATCATTTCTCTGCTTGAGGATTTGGTCAGTGTCCTTGAAGAGGAACACGTTTTGGCTGCTCTTCTTTTTATCTGATACAACAAACCTCATTTTTCCATCATTTCAGATCAGGGTCTTTTAAGTCTCTGCTAGAACTGTGCAATAAATAAGAGCATTTCATCATTCCCTTCCTAGCCTCAATGACCATACACATCTAATGTTAACCTTTAAGCTAATGCTGCTTACCTTTTTTTTTTTGTGTGGCCACTTCCAATACAAGTCTGTTCACATTACAGTTTTAAGGCTCATCTTTACCTTTGCACCACTGAGGTCTCCAACCATTATGCAGGATACATAGGAATAGGGATAGTGAAAGTAAGGGAACTGAAACACTGAGAAGCTACATCACTTGACCAGCTTCATAGAAGATTAAGGTCTTGACCGATGCTGCTAATACTTGACATTTGGATGGTCGTCTGCCCAGCTGTCCCTTCCTGTTTGGTTCAGACAGGTTCCATTTCTTCTCTTGTTATTTTCCTTTTGGTAAAGCTTCCCTCTCTTCTCCTTTTTTCTTTTATCTTTCTTCTTCTTGGGCTTCAAAACTAAAATCTAACATTGATTAAGACCTGAAGAGGTATGACAATAAAGGAAACAGGAAGGACTGGCAGAGTCTAATTGTCCTTACTTCTTAGAAGTAGGAAGTCTTACTGGGTTCTTGGGGTACTTAGTGAACTGATGCTCATTCAATCATTTACTTTGATAGGGTTCAGGAAATTATTGTAACTACCTTGCAATACCCAATTTACCTTTTTCAGCATGATACAAATGATACAAAAAGAAAATTGCACTCCTTGGAATTACAGACTGCTTAGAGGCAGACAGTTGGTATCTGATCCTACAGTGCTAGTTATAATGACAGAAGTCCTCTGGTTCTTATCTGCAATCCAATGAATACTTAAAATGCTACCAATTTTTGTACCAACATGCTGGTACACTGATGAAGACAGGTTATAAAGACACAGAGAGGCAAAGATATGCCTGCCTGTGATTGCATAAACTATTCCATTTTGAAAAATACATTGACACGAGCCTGTTAAAGGGAAAGTTTGCATGCATTTTTAGCAGTTCACAGATCATCACCCTACAGCAGTTCATCTACAAAGCCCACTCAGGAACTTTGGAGGAAAAAGTGAACCTACTGATTGATCAGGCAGCAAATCACACCTGAAAGGCTAAATTCTTTGAGCTTTCCAAGGGTCTGTCAGTAAGTTTTGTGTTTCTTATTGACACTCCAGCTTCCAAGCCCCTGGACCCATTTGAATCCCATTTTAGATGGGATTTTCAGATGAAGTGTCAACATTCTGACTTCCTTCATCAGTGTGATAGCAAGAAAAAGAACTGAACGTCATCCTGTGTAAACCAACAACTAGTACCAACATGGGAGTAAAAGAGAGAGCTTTTTAGGACTAGAATTCCTAGAAGGCTTCTAGTCTTTTTTTTATTTCAAATTGTAATGATTTAAGAAGTATTTTAAAAAATAATAATAAAAATTGTAGTATTATTAAATTAAGGGTTGTTCTGTGAACAGGACGAAGTAGATTGACACAACAGAACATTCTGCATTTAGGCATCAAAAGCAGACAGATTTTTTTAAAAAACAAACTTAAATGGCTGCTATATGAGGGTGAGTCCTGCTGAAAACAAACTATAAATGTCACAGTGGGGCTACTGGATGAAAAGGCCTTTTAAAAGTTAATGGCCACCAAGCATAAGAAAAAACTGCCTTTGTTACACAATTCATATATGACTCTGGATTGAACAGAATTTCTACTTAATACCCCTGTATTCAACCATTCACTTAGGGCAGGGTCTTTACTCAGGCATAGAGGCATGTGTCAGGAGTTTGCCCTGGCTTTACACTGCTGTCACATTACATATATAAATATTTGAAATAAGGTACTTTGAAAAACATACCCATCTGTTTCTTTAAAAAGACAGCTGAACTTCCAGCTATTTTAATCTTCTTGCCTCCAAACATTTTTACTCTGGCTTAAAGCTTTCTGAAATCTGGTGGTTTTGATAAGCAGAAGCTATCATTATATGATTTATATGTTTTTGTTATTCTTCCCCACCCTAACTTTTGTGGGAGAGTATCTCCCTAAATTCTTTCAAGAAGCATAATTTTCACTCAAAAATTTTATTCAGAAACGAATCCTGGCTGGACAGATGTGTCATAACCTGCCTGCTGAAGATTTAATCGCTTTGACCTGTGTATTACATCAATCGATTGCTTTAAGTATCAGGATGTAAGAAAATCGTGGAAACAAGATGTATCTCCACATTCTGTTCTCATATATTTTCACATACATTAGGAGTAAGTGAAACGGCACATGTGTAAAATTGATATAAGCTGATGTATCACCAAGCTCAGTACGCAATTTGAATGCTGTTGAAAAAGTTTCAAGCTGTATATTCAAGTGAAAGCGACTTACACCTTCTAAGTACAGCTTAAGTAAGAGTCCAGCAGAGCCCAGTGCTGAAGAGACATTTAGAAACTCATCTTGGCATATTGTCTGCTTTCTCATTAGGGAAGTCAAAACCCGATGTGTTACTGAACAGTCAAAACAAAGCAGTATTTTTTTTTACTGTTATTAAAACCAATAAACAAAACAGAAGCCCCCTCCATTTCAATAATAGCAATTGGAATATCACTGAGAAAGCAAAATTCTGTTGAGCTACACATATTTGCTAAAAAGCTTTAAATTTATACTTCTGTGCTATGCAGGAGCTAGGAGAACTCTAGGTGATACCTTGGGGTTATTCTCCCCTGCAACTGCTTGCTCCTGCTACCTGAAACATTGTAAAGATAATGCATTTCACTGGAACTCTCCTCTCTGGTAGTGAAGTTGCAGTATCAGGTGTGACTGTGGCCTCTGTAGTTATATAAGCAAGCAAGTCAATCCAACATTTCCCAACATTACTTTTTAAATAAAGTCCCCCTACCAGTCACAACTTTGATCTACATTTCACCTGTACTGGCTACACTTCTACTTTTTCTCTGTCTAGATCCATTTTGCTTGACATGCGTTTATGCACTGCTTTCCTCATAAAAGCCATAGTATATTTACTAATTGCATTTAGAATAACCTTGGACTCAATGCTGATGCTGAATTTGTTTAACTAGGCTCTTACTCCTATGGAGCACCTATAAAAGGAGAGCAAAGATGGCATCAGTGCTTAGGTCCATCTGTTCAGATATGATTGCAAATAGTCCTATTAACATTTTGATAAGACTGCGTGAACTGCATAGAAAGAAGATGATATGATAACTGCATAAAAGAACAAACACAAGCCAACTCCACATAGCAGTGGAAGAGTGATCTCCAGTAACAAAAATCTTTGCTAAGCCAGGCTGGTTTTGGATCACTGTTCACATAAAGAAAATGATTCTTACTGACCAAGTGAATAAAACAGGAACTCTTAGGAATATTGAGAGGTTATTACAGAAAATTAAAAAAAATAATCCATATACATTTGCTTTTAAGGTATTATTATTCCTGAGAAAGACTTGATGACTCAGACCACATCTATATGTTATTATTTTAGTTTTCTTAGCAGTACTATTAGACTTGTAAGCTGGGTTTCAAATACCTCTACATACATCAATATATGCACATACCAGGCAGGTGTGAGTATGGTTCTTTTCATGTCTTTTGAGTAGGTAGAGTCACTTGAGATGCTTGTAATGTTGTTTTTTTCTGATGTAAGAAGTGTAACTACATACTGATAAATCAAATGAAGAGCTAGAGCACTGAAAAGACCAATCGTTGGAAGATTCATGTTAGACTAGAGAGAGCAGGCAATATTCCCTGTCTTCAGCAGAACTGGGAACTTTTCTTAAAAATTGCATAGTAGGCATATCTGCAATGGTATACTCAAAGAAAAATGCAGGAAATAGATTTTATCCACTTCAATTGAAGTAGTATAATGTAAATCAAGACTACAAAATTTCTGAATACCATTAATGAATTCAGAGCAAATGTATGAAGGCTATTGCGATATAGACAAGGCTGATGATATAGTCTTCATCTAATGGCTAATGGAGCTCAGGGACAGGATTCAAATACCTATTACATTCCTTTGAGTTGCTCAAGGCTCCTCAACTTGACCAGAAACATTCAGCTAAGTTAGAATTTCCTTATATTTCAGGTATACTCTTGGTAGGAACTAAAGCCAGGCCACATGGCTTACTAACCTTATAGTACAGAGAAGGCGGCACGGTAGAGCTATGGTATTATGCAACTCTTAGCTAGAGCAACTCCCAAAGAAATTTGCTGGCACATGTAAAGATAATTTCCAGACTGCTTTGCTTTTATTTAAAGCTGAGCTAGCAGAGCCAGCTTACTTCCCAACACAGGAGAACATGGCATTGTTTGGTTCGTTCTGTTTAAAGATGCTAATAAGCATGCTCTGTGGTAATATAGAGTATACCACAGTGAACCAAAAATTGAACTATGCCTTTTAAAACCTTCACATATTGCTTTTGTCTCTTTTTTTTTTTCCTTTTCCCAGTGTTTTATTAAGTAAGTTCCTACATCTATGTGACAAGCCTATCCTACCATTACTAGAATTGTATCAGCACTACTGTCCGTAACTTTGGATGGAGACCAATATGGATTAATTCCAAGGAGAATCTTAGAATATTGATTACTTGTTAAATGCATCAAAATGTTTCATGCTTAAAATACTCAAAATAATCCAAATACTCCCTTTTTTACTTTTCTTTCCCACAAAAGAAGCAGGTGCAAAGTTTAACATGATGTGTAATTGCCTTTTACCCCTCTCCTCAAACAGATGACAGGGGCCTTAATGACAATTTATGTAGGATTGATCATACACTACCTTTGCTGAAAGCTTATTTAGAGAATATGACTTCATTTTATGATAGGTAACAAAAAACTGCAAACCTTTGCTCCAGTGGCCTGGTCTCCTGAACAAGAGACGAGGCTCTACATTCTGAATGAGGCCTCTGTCGGCCTGGGAGATGTCACTGACTGCAAATTCTATAGTGAGACCCCATTAGAATGAGACACTGTGACATAAATCAGGATTATTCCATTCATGGCCTATGGGATAGCTATGTATTTTGAAGTTCTAAAAGGGTGATAATGTGCCTGTGATTTTCAATGACTAAAGTGTTCTATGTGATTTTTTTAACTGAGAAATTTTCATTACAGAGGAGACTTAGGACGCTTTTAAATTGGCTTCCCACTAATTCTTACAGTCCCAGGACTTTGTTCAGTGTGTGCTAGAAACATTGTTGACACTTGCTGCCCCTGCTTTATAGTAGCAGCCCAGCAGCTTGCACCCTATTGCCAACCTGCTGCATTACAGTGCAGTGGGTAATTCTGGAGGTGGGCTGAGGACACTATGCCAAGCATGCAAGTCTCTGCTGAGTCCCTTGTAACTGTAACAGCTGCATAGGGAAGTGAGTTTTGAGCTTAGATAGAAATCAAAGCAGAGTTCTAAGTAGGAGTTTTGGGGCTTACAGATTTTGTAGTGATACGATCCCAGCCTCCTTAACTTTAGGTGAAAAAAAAGGACTCAGCAGGAATCAAGTGAAGGATATTGGGATTTTTAGATGGTGCATGGTTTTTAAGTGAACAAGTTAAATAATGTTTTTGTCTCTATCTTAAAGTAATAAGCCCATATATTCTAACCAGACAAGTAAAAATTTCTCTAGAAACACTTGGGAGTTGAAGTGAACACAAACCCAGCAGGAATGTACCAGAAGAGTTTGGAAAATGATCAACAGCTGTTTGTTGCAATCGACATCCATTCCCAAGGCTGGCTGAACAGTGTTCTGAGGCATGTCGTATGCATTTACAGGAGCTAGAAAAAGGTTTTGACATAATTTTGGAGATACAAAGTGCGTTAATGATTTTTTCCTTTAATTACATGTGGTAGGTCAACATATCTTTGTTATCAGATATGGGATAAATCTGACCCGACAAGTTAACCTTAAGCTACCCTATATGATTTTCTCCTAATGAAAGGGAAAAGTATTGTCATAGGAAGTGCCCCCATTTCACATCTACTTCTGACTGAATATCTGTCAGTTTTGGTTTGCCTGAACAAACCCTGTTAGAATACCATCCAAATCCAATAGAGAGGTCCAGTGAAGATAGACAGGGTCAGACATAGCACAGCGATTGCAAGGCAAGTCCATAGGGATGATGCAGGCCTGAGGTCAGGCCAGGAAGTCAGCCTGCGAGCCACGGTATGGGTGCAGATCAACAAGGTCCGTGGCCAGGCACAGGCCTGGCTGTGGCATGGCTGGAGCTGTAGCCCAGGCAGGGGTCAAGCACTAAAGCCTCAGTTTAAGTTCAGGTCCCCTGGGAAGGGGGTCCATCCCTCACTGAAGTCTCCTGCAGAGCTATCTGGGGACACCTTTTCCAAGGTTACCCATGGGAAGGGATGTAGCCCTCAGCTGTGCTATTGCAAAGTTTGCCCTGAGCTCAGGCAGCCAGACCTCCAGGAGTGAAGATGCTCTCAGGGACAGATAAACGCGGGGAAAGCAGTAATTGTTTCAGTCAGATTCCATTTCAAAATTTGGAATTCCTGAGAGACCAAACATGATAAATGATTCCTCCTTCAATTTTTAACAAGGGAGCTTAATCTTGAAATGATTACCCTGGTCAGGAAAGATGGCTCTGGCCAACAATCAATTGCACTCCTTGCCCACCCTTTTTCCTCCAACTAAAAATAATCTTTGATATTTTCAGTAGAGGGTCAAGTTTGCACCATCTCTCTGTATAAGGAATCCAGATCTAAACGATGAGACAAGCTAAATCCATACTGTATTAACGCTCTTGATTTGGAATATTCTCAACTTTTCACTGATTTCAGCTGAAAAGTAAAAATTAAATAGAAATTGGAAGCATGAACACTGTCTTCTTAACAATGGCTCAACTGGGTGCATGCAAATTGCAGTCAGTGGAGGACTTCATGCAGAAGAGCAGTATGAATCCAGGACCTTGCTGTAATGTCAGAAGCACTGTACATGCCTCCATTTTTTCATCCCTCTTCTACTAACTGGTTTTATTGTCTTTGAAATGGAGATGAAGGAAAATAAGAAACACCTACTATACTGTCATCTTTTTCCTAGAGTGTAACTTAGCAGTTTACTTTAACAGAAGCTTATTCTGGGTAATTTTTATTTCAGTTCACACAGGTATAGATATCTGAGATTTATGCTTTGATTCAATGAGGCTTGCTGCTGGATTTGGGCTTAACACAATTGTTCATTATACTAGACTATTTGCAGTTGATGATCCAAAAGTGTACCCTAGCACTAAATACTGGCTAATAAATACTCTGGACTACACAATTCAGTGAAGCCAGGCACAAGAAAATTATTTTGCTCATAATCAGAGATGCAGAATTAGGGTAAGAACATTCCCCACCGCATTTAATGCCTATGATAAAATAGAAATGGAAGAAAAAAAAAGGAAAAAAGTGCCCTAGCTATATATCAAACATACCTTGGCTCTTCTCCAACACCCCATTTGGCCAAGGTATTAGATGGTTCAGTTTCATATTTCAAGGTGTATTTTCTTACATATATTATTCTGTTCACGGGAAGCAGAATCCATTGCAAATTTAGTAAGCTTCAGATCTAGCTCAGGAGAATTGATTTTTTTGTTTTCTCTTCTTACAGAGCCTTGCTTGCACCCAGCTGGGCCACTGTTGAGCTACCACATATTTGATTACCACAGCTCAGAAAGTCTCTCTCCAAATGAGCCTGCATGTCTTGCCTGTAGCACAGGTCTTCCGCCAGAGCCACTTTATAGAGGCACATCAAAACCCTGTGCACTTTTAAATACTACTTCTGCAACACAGATTTAAAGCCAGACAAATTGAATCTGAAGTCAAATGTATATCAGTTTGTTATGGACACAAATTATCATCTGAGGTCAAGTTACCCGCAAGTCTCCTACCCATCTCCCCTCTTGAAGAGTAAACAGAACAATTGTATTGATAGGACTTTCCTTAATGTGAAGCTACAATTAGGAGTCTCTAAATCACGAGTTCAGACATATGCCCCTATATCCATCTGTGCTCCAATAATTCATATTGTCTTTAAACAACTGAATAGACATCTGTATTATTAAATATCTAAAGTTACCAACTCTTAAAAAGCTAGCTGTTTTCAATCTTAAGAGTTCCCAGTTATAATTTAACAGCTTGTTGTGTATATTAAATTAGATTCAACTGATCATATCTCAGGTCTGCAATTAATTAATATTTATTTTCTTTCAAAGGAGCCACAATGTGGTACAGCCATATACACATCAACAGTACTGCCTTTTGGGCTTTACTAGAAATGCTGGCTTTGCATTCTTGGGGAGTGCCTAACACTCCCTTATAATTTCAGCTCTTGAGTACAGTATTTTTGGTGTTCCTGAGACCAACTATCTTCCATTTTCTGTAATAAGGACAGAAAGAAGCTACAGAATGAATTAAGCTTATAAACCACAAGGAGCATATTGTATATACATCACTCTGATTAACAATAATGATAGAAGTTGTATTTGTTAACTGCCACAGAAGTCTACATTCACCTCACCTTCCTTGGCGTGATATAGTACTTTTGCTAGAGAGCTTACTACCTTATTTCTATTTGAAGAAAACCAATTCCAGGGTATAAAGTTTCTGTGTCAAGTTGTATTTTGGCATATTGTACTAGCTAGACATCACAAATCATGGGAACAAGTCATTATTATAGGACAAGCAAGAACATGGCACAAGTGAGTGCACATTTCAATTTGAAAAGATGATAAAAAGACTATGGATTCCCTACAACAGAAAAATTTCTTTTCCACTCCCTGGTCAAAGTAACTTATTTGGGGCAAAGATGACATTGTTCCTAGCTCATCACATGTGAATTCAAATGCTTCGCTTGAGATTTGCACCAGATGGTAAGCAGTTTCAGAACATTTCTTGCAAGTACCCTTTGTCTTTCCGTTTGCAAGCTACCTTGTTTGTTGTCACATAAATTAATGATATAGAAGTAACACAGTAATCTACAACACAATTGGCGTTGTTGCAGGTGTATGAAAACAAAGGCATTACTCTAAAAGCAAAGGAATATTCTATACAATATGGCACAAATATTACTAAGTAAAAATAATTAGATTTATAATGACTGTAATATATGATGCTGCGTCTGGGATCCCTGTTCTATCTATTGACATGACTCACGTATTCTCTGGTCCACCACAAGGTCAGTAGTCACATATCACCTGTTTCAACCATCTACCTCTCTAGTACATGCTATAGAATAGCATCCAGCACTGGCCTAGGAGTTGGCTTTCCCTGTGAGGGATGATGAACGAGCAAACAGTAATCCTCTCCTGAAGGAGTGAACGTAATCCTTAACTGATTTTTAACATTTAACTGTGGTAATTCACAAATACGCCACTAGATGGCAAGTTATGATTGCTTTAGGCTTCTCACACCCCTATTCAACTGTGGCAATGCTGTCAATAGGAACAATCAGATTACAATCACTGGGACGGGGAAGGTGCATTTACAAGAACCATTTATGAAATCTAATGTTCCTTTTCTCAAGACTGAAAATAGTTTTGAAGCTATTTCCTTTCTCTGTCTTTAAACTTCGTGGGGTTCTCTGATGCACAAGGGCTATTTTCCTGAGTGGTTTCTGGTTTATTTGTTTTAAACAGCAAAAATAAAGAAAAGTGAAAGCATTTTCCTATTTCTCAAATATATTCTAAATATATTGGAAACTGTTACTGAACATATGTTAATTATTTTTTTTTGTGGAAGGACCCATGAGTCAAAAGCTAGAGACTAACAATTGTATTCAAAAGTAGAAATACAGGAATATTCCTACCTCTCCATTGCCATTCCTTGTCTGATTGTTATACCATCATTCTTGCCAGTGGAGGAAATCTGCTCAGTTGTGGCCAATTCTGAAATGATGACACAGCAGGTAAAATGCTTTAGAATTTAAAAAGAGAAATTCCCTGTAAAAGTGTGAGGTAAGGTAATTACTGAATGAAGAAAAGTTTTATAAATCCTATCGAGCTATTATTTCAACAGGAACAGCAGTGAAGTTTCTGTTGAACTGGCTTGAGGACGACTAGAAAAGCATAAGGTACAGCTTCTTCAGGGGTCCTGGAGGGCAGAATTTGACCATACACATTGTTGATCCCTTTCACAGATGACTGATTTTTTTTTCTGTTATAATGTTCCTGACAACTCTAGAAAAATACATTTTTTGGCCATGTTACACACTGACATCTGCAGTTTGACTATATGTTTGTCACTGGGATTAAATTTGTCCAAGCTGACTACACAAACCCATCTTTCTATTTTTGAACACACTGAAAAGTTCTTGGAACAAAGAAATACGTGCAGAAGTTGTTCAATGCATAGAGATGCTCTGCATAACAACAGGAGTCACTCTGCTTTGCAGAAAATTGTATAATTGTTTGAGAATCATTCCCAAAAGCTACATGCTGTAGAGCATAGAGCGTATTCCTCTACAATAACACATGAAAAAATAGCTGTGCATGTCGACAAGTTTTGTTTTCATTTATATATATATAAATATAAATTAAGTAATATTTAACAATGAAACCAATCACAAAGAGCACAGTTACAAGTTATTATATACATCATTCAAGACTTTGTTCCTAGACTGTCATGGGCTGTTGCTAGACATCTTGTGCCCAAATCCTTTCCCCACAGAATGGAAGCAGCTGTATTGCTCTGTTTCAAAGATGTACAAATACCACTGTTGGAAGGAAAGGCAAAGAAGGAGAGAGTACATGTAAAAACAGTAAAAACTGGAAGTGTCCAGGTAGGAAGCAAGAGTGAAACCCTGGTTACATTAAAGCCTCAGGGAATTCTGCCTTCAGCTCTATGGCTTTCAAGATTTCATTTGTCTGTAGCGCGAACAACCTCTCTCAAAGTTTATCCCTGCCCACGTCTGCTACTTTTTTTTCAGATAACTTCTTTGCAGTAGATCACGACTTTTAGGATGCATTAGCATTTAAAAATGAAAAAGCCCCTCAAGCTGCTGAAACCATGCTACTCTAGCAAGGAATAACATTTTCTACAGTCTGTGAACTTGAGTGACATATAGTATCATGGTACAATGCATCTGTTCACAAACATTTATGTCTTTTATATCCAACCCTTCATCTTCCAGCAACAGTTAACTGACTCAGTGACTAAACAGTAACACAAGGCCTTTGTGACAGTGACAAGTGCTAATAACCAGACTGCTGAGAGAGCGCCTTTGCCACATGCACTTCTATGCTTGTTTAAAGAACATCATGAATGATACTGCATCTTCAATACAACTCCATTACTGCTAGCTTATCTGAGATAAACCTTGAAGACCAAATAGCAGTAAACCAGCAGAGCCATACAAAAATGTAGCTCTGGTTTTGGAAAAACAGGGGTGTTTTTCTGGCTTTATTCAAGTCCATGATAACTGTAAAATCAGCTTCAGCAGAACCAGGATTTTACTAAGTGCTTCACTTCAAATGTTTTAAAACATCAGCTACTCATAGGAAGTTCAGTTATCAGTGGTCTGTTTAGCTTACTGTGAAGAGACAGGATGAGTTAGGAGCGTATGTGCTTTAAATTGCTAAAGAAGATAAAATTATTAACTTATTCATGATATGCCAATGCCTTGCTTCCTTGTATTCTGGTTTCTATTTACGGCATGAAATGCTGCATTTTTGTCTGTTTATATACTTATAATATACATTCATAGAAACTAACATATACAAGACTTTTTTTTTCATGGAGACACGAATAAGGTGCAATTAGGTTCTGTTAACTAATTCTCTTTGCTCAAACCCTGATGCTCTGAAGTATACCAGAAACCAACTCCAATCCTGACAGCTACCAGGACAGCAGGGAAAATCCAGTCCAAAGGAGAATAAAGCTACCTGCGGTGTGCCCTTCCAAAACCCTGGTCCAACACCAAAGCTTACCAAGGGGATTCTTCCCTCAAATATATGATGTATATTTGAAGACTTGACAATGACACCACTGCTGTCAAACATCAGAAATTCTAACCCTGTAAGTACAGTCTTGACTCAAGTTTTTGCTGCCTTTTCTATTGACACCACTAAGGATAAACTCCATCCAAAAAGGCTGGCCCATATCCCACTGTGTACTGTGCTCAAGTTAGCATAGGACTTGAGTTAACTAAGAAGAATTATACATATTTTATGTGCACATCTATTACACTTCTGTTTTAAAATCTGTGACAATTATTCAGTAATTAATATTAAAAAAGAAGCGGCAATTTTTCCACACACTCTATTTGGTTTATATCACTTGAATCAAATATGCAGTTGAAGTTTCATTTGCCTGTGCTTTCTTTAAAACAAAGCAATATAATCAAGAGAAGTTTTGTATCAAAAGATGTCTACAAATAAAACAAAATCACCAGCAAAACCCCATAAATATTTGAATCATGAATGTCTGCAAAGTGTTAGAAAATAACTGGAGCACAGCTGTCTGAACAATAAAGATGTGGCTAGCAAGAATGGAATTATTTATCAGTAAACTGATAAGCAATCTACAATGAAGGCTGAGACTTTACACATTGCATGAAGGATTCACAGTGGCCAATTAATTCAACAAATAGGCAAGCATAAGTTCAACTTAGATGATTCTCTGGTTCTATAAGATTTTTTTGTTTAAGACAACTCTATTATTCTCTTCTTAGAGTAAAATTAATAGAAAATTTTTACTAAAGTGTTTTCTTAGCCCGTATCCATACCACTGTAGAGAACTAAATTCATTACTTATTATTATAAAAGGCAAACAAGCTGGAAACAAAAAAAAGAGTCTGAGAGATAAGAGTAGGAATCACAGAAATAAAGCTGAAGTCTATATCACATGCATATAGAAAAGTTAAGAATATATTGTGACAGAATTATACATAAAGAAAATCACTCCCATATCCTACTCACTGGTTACGGTGAGAAGTGCAAAACAGGTCTTACAACGTATTGCCTCACATACACGTCTTATATTTAAAATGCTCTGTGCCCTTCCAATTTCTGAATTAGTCACTAGTAGTTTTATTTAGTTGCAAGAAATGAAAACTTCAGTTTTATGTACAGATAACATTAAATACAATGTAGTTACACTTAAGCCTTTTGCAACGAAAGACATTTAATCCCAAATGCTAACACAAATTCCATCAAGACCATTAACTTTAAAATTTGTTTACAACTGTTGAATAGAATTTGAAGATGCTAACCTTTGGGCCCTGAAAAAACACCTCACTTTTTATTTAAATTAAACTTTCATGGATTTAAAATCCAATTTAAATATTCATGACAAATACGCTTCTTATTTAGGGGGAAATGCATGCATTAGAAAGCATGCTGATTAAATTCACTGTAGTTTTTATGGAAACAGGTAAACACTTGATTAGTGGCCAGTAAGAATCTGTTTTAATTTACATTAAAACTGCATCTTCTTTTTGAACTCAAGGTCTACCTCACTTAACTTTGTGTTGCTTGACATAAATAATTTTAGTATTGTTATACCATTGCTAATGACTTTCAGCAGAATTTTATCACATGTTCTCACACAGGGTTTATAACTTCAGTGTTAAAAAAAAAAAGAAGTTACATGCAAAACAGTGAAGAAAAAGATTTATTTTTTGCTACATAATTCATTCTTAAATCATTTATCTCAAACTATCAGTAACTGTTTACTCAGAGTTCTTGGTTCAGAAATAGCTCTTGCCTTTTCAGAAAGCCTGGTTTAACACGAGACTTACAGATAACAGACATCTAGTAACAATGAATTTAATATATTGCTTTTCAGTCACAGCCACACAACACGCAAATGATGTCAACCAGTTAGGAATCCACCAGAGTGTGTGAACACAGTGTCAATCGCAACTGCCATTAATTTATTGCATATATCAGAAATAACCTGACACCCCAAGAAAATGGTTTGCCAAAAAGGAAATCCAAGCCAAGAAACACTTCAGAGTCATCACTCAAGCAGTCAGCAGAGCAGAATTAACTGGGTGAACATATATTTGCACCTAACTGCTTGTGCTGGTGCAGTCTGCATCAAAGGAGTGCTCCTCTGCCCAAGCAAGTGACATGTACTTCTACTCAGCAGGAAGAATGACAAAATGGGCAACCAAGCTTTGTGTCATTTTCTCATTTATGTCCAAACGTTCTCTGTGCCAAGAACCAGTCAGTAATAAATTCTAAGTGTTCTAGTTTTGAGACAACACGTACAATTTTTAAAGTGCTTTTGCCAGATAGAGGTAAAATACATCATGCAGAATGTTTTTTATTTATTTAAGCAAGTTCCATGTCTTGTTCTGATATTTTTTCTTATAGTTACATGCATTATTCCTTCATCAAGAGAAAGCTAGAACAAAAAAAACCCACTTAAAATGCAGTAAGAACTCTGGTCTGGTAGCCAACAGAAAGGTAGCACCGTGCAATGAGAGATTAGCGGTACATTTCCACACTGGCTTTCAGGGTACTTGAAGATGTGAAGACTGAAAAAAAGCAAAGCACTGATGAAATTTAGAAAGGGGGAGAAGCCACTTAATCTTCTAAATGCTGGTTTCAGTAAGGTTTTTTGTCTTTATATCACTAAAAACTAAAGTCTTCATAAAAAGAAATCTTAGTACCTGTTACTCAGGCCTGTTTTTCCCTAAGAAGGGAGAAGAAATCACAACTAGTCAACTGTTACCAAACTAAACACATCTTAGCATTTTAGACTTTGAAATGATCGGTATACATATTTTCTATCATCTCGAATTTGAGAAAGATTTTGTCAAAACCAGCTCTACTTAGAAACAGCATTACTCCTATCCATCTGTAATAGCTCAGTTCTTTTTGTGATAATGGAAGTATAATAAACCTAATTAACAGTCATCTAATGATAGTTACTAAATGGTGTTAGTCAAGTACAAAAAGACATCTAGTTGGCTGTCCCTTTTAGGAACATATAACTATCACCGTCATGACATGTAAATTATTCACGTGGATGTTTCACAAAAGACTGAAACTCCAGGAGAATTACCAGGTGTAGGGAGTTTGGAGGTTGTTACAGTGCACTCCTCCAGCTTGATGACACACTGGGATGGCATTTCAGAGTCAGAAAAGCGAGGAGATACTCGTCCACAGTTATACAGAGCTTCCAGGAGAAAATTAAATCAAGACCTTCTAATACCCAACTATTGTTTTATTAATGCCTGGCATCATATTTTTTTAAGTTTTAATTAAACTTTTGTCTTTCCAAACTCTTGGGACTTAGTTCATTTAAAGATACTTGCTCCTCACTGTAAAAGCAAATCAACCAGTAATACGCAGAAGACTAGAAAGCCCTCCAGGCAGTTAACTAAAGTGATTGCTACTTTAACTTTTAAGGGGTAGAGTTAAAACAGAAGATCAAGAGGTTAAAAATAGTTGAGTAACCCTTGAAGAAAGCTTTTTAAAATGAAGACCTCGTATGATTTTCATACCTGTTACATTGTTCAGTCCTGAAATGTATTTTTGATTCATCTAGAGTTTCTCAGGTAAAAAAAAAGGGTCCTAGGCTAGCCTTTCCTAATTTGGGATATTAAGAATTAAACTTAAGGAACACTCACAGCATATGAGTTAGACTCAATCTCCTTTACCAACACTTAACCCACGAAAAATTAGGTCATATTGGAATTCCTTCAAAATCCCTCAGCTTAAAATAGCACACAATTAAGCTAAAATGGCATTATCAACTACTTGCAGCAAACCATACTGTTCCAAGCATTGTATTAACAACTCAAACACTTAAAACTGGAAAGAAATTAGATACACACATAACTGCATTTTTAAAAGAAAGAACTGTAGTCAATGTAAGACTTCTGACTCACTTCAGTGAGTACTAGGTCAGACCTGACAGCACCTGATCATGTCTGTAATACAGGGCATTGAAAAACCTGTATCAACTAACCCACAGAAATACAAGTGATACTTGAGGATGATAGGGAAAGCAGAACTGATTGCAAGAAAGATGCATACAGTCAAGCATAAAGAAAAACACATGAAACTCGTGTTGTAATATTGTGTAATTAATACTATATTTAAAATGGTATTAATGTTAATAAAATATTTCCAAGTGAGTGTAAAACACAGTGATAACCTATATTTACAAGAGTATTCTAGGAGCAGAATTCTGTTTCATCTATGGAAACTGTAAAAGAGCATCAGGGTTATGGAGGGCAATGAGAAAACAGTTGTGGTAATTAATCCTAGAAAGTAACTGTGCCTGAAGGATTTGCAAATTCCTTGTCTTGTGATATGAGAACAGATCTTTTTGTCCCTGGGTCAGTGTCAATTACAAAAAACAACACACTCACACAAACAAAAAACCCTTAAATGTTCTCTGAAGAACCGCAGTTGATTTAAAAGAACAGTAACATGTAATTAGGATGCTTTGACTTCACAGCATCTCAATAACTAAATCATGAAAGATGGTATAAATATACATTTTACATCTTGCACACTTGCAGAAGCCAGAGCAGCTTGGGTGAAATCATAAAGAAATCTTAAAGTAGGCAGGGTATGGCTAAATACTTGTACAGTTATCTCTAGTGAAAACCAAGGTCATCTTTCTGTTTGGTTGCTCCTGCATGATAAGGCACAGAAGATTTGACCCATGAAGTTTTAGCCTCTGGAGCAAAACCCCAAGTGTATTTCATTTCACTGAAATATATTTCACTTTGTATTTCACTGCATCCTCCCCATCCTCTCTTTCTACTGGGATTTATTGTAACTGTGTGTTTGCGCAGTGGAACCTTTCATTTTAGGACTCCAGAAATATCTATAACGCAAAGAACAATAAGTTTCAGCATCAGCTATCAAATTCTTATTTAATCTGCAAGATTCAAAATTCAGCAATAAGACAAGTCTTCAATTTTGTCAGAAATCGATATCTAATTTACCTTAGCAGTACTTCAGAAGCAGAATTCATTGGAAGTTATCACTAGAGTGGGTATCTGTGCTAGCTCATTCACAAATTGTAACTCAAAAATATATTTTAAAGATATGTTCTGCAGTAGAAAATATTACACACAAATGAGCTTGTTATAAATAGCCAACACCTTCCTCGAAACAACAGGAATATTTCTTTTCACTAGTGACTCTCATCTCGGAAGCATCATCTTGTCTATGCATTAATTACACTGCCCTTTGTGCAAATGAGTTTAGATATAATCGGCTCTGGGACAGGGAATGCATACTTTTCATTCAAAATAATTTAGCAGCTATGGTATGTCACTGCAATATAAATAAGTGTGGGATAGCTTTTTTTTTTTTTTTATTACAGATGCACCTAAGACATGCATGACTTTTTAAAATCCTCGGTGCTAGAAACTGGAGTAGGGAATACTTATGTTTGACAGTCCCTGCCTCTTAGGTTGTTACACTATTAGTTTAAAACAAGAGATCAAAGAGCAGGAGAAAACTGCTGTTTCCTTGTAGGTCCGTTTGTGGTTTCTTGCAAGACAGATCATCAGATATTGGCATGTACTTGAGCAACTTGATATTTAACACAAGCAACAAGGCTTTGCCTACTTTGTACTGGATTTGGTTTGGATCATGAAGAAAACAGCAACCTGTTACAAAGAATTAGTTATGTGCCTTTTCTTGCCAATTCTTTCATAGAAAACTTCAAAATGCCTAAGTCTGCTTTACAAATTGCAAACAGCACAAAGATGATTGACATTGTTCAGCTGGAAGTTTCTCTGTTGTTGGGGAATCCATCTGTAGCATAAAACCGTATACAATCCTTACCTCCCACCATCTCTGAACATGTTGGAGATGGCCCATGCAACACTTCAGTCCTAGAGGCACATGACGAACAGACCCAGTAGCAACTCTAATTTAAATCTATGAAGTGACTACCTTCTACTAATTCTAAGAACTGGTTTTGAATATACTGCATATTACTACAAATATTTTTCTCACTGCAACCACATTTCTAACCCTGACTCAAGCACTTGTTCAATTTCAGGAATAAGTTTGTCATCTGCATTGATTTAATTTCAAGTCGTCAGAAAAAACAAACAACTTAGATATATGTATAGCATTACCATAAACCTTTTCAAAAACAGTTTAGAAGAAACTATTTCTTTATAACATGTATAAATATGGTGTGAGAAAGCAGAACTTCAAGCAGCACAAGATATTGCAGACAGGCTGTTCTGTTAGACCCTTGCAGCAGTTACACTAGTTTGAGACACCTATACAGAGACTCTGCAACGCTGTATAATCATGGACTGGGCGAACACCAGAGCTTTGTGACAGCAAGAAATACATGCATTATGCAGTCCATGCAAACCAAGGTCTCACGGAGTTGCATTCCAGACATCAGGACACTCTTGCTGTATCGTTCCATGTCTTGTGAACACACCAGGTAGTCATCAAGAATGGCCCAAATATCAGGACATTAAACAAGTTACTTGGGACGTGGGAAACTGAGATCTAGTGTCTGCTTCTGTGATAAAGGAAGTTGAATGCTACCAGTAGGAGACAGTGGGCACAAAACTATCATAACTCCCAAAGTCCAAAATACACATAGCCTGAGAACTCTACTGGAACAAAGAGATAGTTGTTTAAATCTGTGAGGAAGAAAAAGAAACTGAACTGGGATTGCTCTAATACAACACAAGATCCGTAAGGCTAAAACTGTTGTACAAGAAAGTAGAAATTCAACTTCATTTCTATGAATCTAATTATTTATTCTCGTTACTTTTTTACAAGTGCCTGAAAATAAAATGCTACATTTCAGGTCAAATGGACTGTTTCACATTTGAGTGAGACGAAATTTCATCTTGCTTGTTTGAAAGTAGTTTTGGATCCTGTACAATATTGCAGCAAGCAGAAGTGACATATGTCTTTTTTCCAAGGAGAATTTCAAATACAGGAAAACCCCCACAACCTAGGTTATATCAGTGATTTACGTGTAAGTGTAGAGAACAGAAGGCTTTTATCTAAAGGATTTCAAGTTTCCCATTTCCAGAGCTTGCCACAATTCTGAATCGGGATTAAGACAGAAAATTTTAATTTCCTAGAAAAAACCCCACCTTTAAAAGCTGTGAAAAGTTTAATGTAAAAAATGTTTATATACCTAATAAACATTTATATAAAAGTAATTTAAAATGGCAACAGAAGTGCCATTGAAAAAGTGTTGAGACAGAAATAATACAACTTAGTCAAAGCTCCTCCCTACCCCACTTTTCAAAACTCTCAGATGAAATTAATCAAAAAGAGATTTGGATTCCTTTGCATGATGCAAGAAGTTGCAATCTACTCGGTCAAATACTCAAGCTGGCTGCTTACTGCCCTCAAAAGGGACATCAGATTGATTGTGTAGCTGAGCAAGCTGGGATGCTCTATGCTAGTTTAAGACAGTTTATATTTGAATTGTTATCTTGGGACCAGTGTGATAGTTTAACTATTACACTTCTGAAGATACTTGATTTGTGTTTGTTTCATCGAACTGTGAAAATAAGATGTATTAAATAGCATTCAGATGAGCATTTCAAAGGTCTAATAGTTTGTTATGACTTGTTTTTTTCATGCACCCTTAAGTCATGTGACTGCATTTAGCCATAGAGAAATCCATAAGTATCTTCCAAATGGATTATGAACTCCTTAGTAGATTTTTGTTATTACTTATCGTCAGTGATTTCCAAAGAAACCCCCAATGATGGAATCTCAGTGAAAATAAAATAATCTTGACTCATCAAATTAATCTTACCAATATCCAGCAAAAAACTTAAAGATTTTCTATATTTGATGCTTGGGTATGTTTTCTTTTGAAGATATAAAATCATAACCAGTATTAGCCACAAGATGACACTTGAGGACTACTGGAAAGAGATTATCACCTTAGCAAAATAAAATCATTTTGACACTGGAATGAACTGGGCCAATTATTATGTATGCAGCAAGTGGGAAATTGGTCTAAGATTTTTCTGAAGGGGATTAATTGCTTGGCTGCTAAAAGGCAGCCAGCCAAGTGGTGTATCAACCCATAAGAAGAGGAAAGGAACTCAGAAAATTTTTATTGAGGGCTCTACCTTCCTGTTATCAAAGCTATACACCAAATTTATTTATGGAGATGAAAACCAAATCAGAACAGCATGCGTAACTCGAAAGGCTTGCATTTTCAGGCAGAACACCCCCAAACAAGGTGCTTAGAAGTGGCAACATGAAATAAATATGTGCGTGTAGCTGGAAATAAGCCATACATCCTACAAGTCTATAGATCACTGAACTTGTTTCAGTTACTGTTCTCTAATATGCTTCAAGTGAAAAACTAGGTGAGAGGACATCATTTTACAACGCGCTCAGTGGACAGCTCCGCAACAAGCTGTACAGTCAATATTGGGTCCTAACAGCAGAGTTATTAGAAAATTCTTATTCAATACTAACCAGTCTTTCTAGAAAACCACCAATTCTTAGTAAATCTTTGATATAACGATTTGATTAAATCCCCAACCTTTGTATAACAAAGATATTGCCATAAATATTGAGCACAAAAATACACACACTTCAAAACAACAAACACCTCACATCTGAAAGCACTCTTGTGATTCTTTTTCATGACCCTTCCAGGTCTTGAAATCCTTTCCCAATATTATGTTCCTCAAAGATGCCAACAGTAGACAAAACTTTATACACTTGAAATAAGATGCTATGCTCATGACATTTAAAACAAGTGCACTGGCCTCCCCAGGTGAACAAGAAATCTGGTAGGGCCAGTCCTGCAAGTTGAACTAGAGTTCACCTGACTCTGTCACTGGACTGACAAGCGATCCTGGAGCACAGCATTTTCTTGTGTTAGTTGAAAAAGTCAAATAATGAGTGACCTCATGTAGCTCCTTCAAGAAGGCATGGATTATTATTTTCCTGTTTGTTCATCTCTTACTTTCTACAGAGTTAGTATCTCGGCCCCACTGAGATAGTTGAAGAGATAAAAGGACTTAGGACTTTGTTGGATATTATTGTAATGCATTAGAAAGCACAGTGCAAACGTATCCCAAGTATTTTTCCTGAAGTCCCAGGACCTGTAAGTCAATGGTATGTAAAGAAGACAATATTTTGCTTTTAAAAATCTGAGCATTCATAAAAAAACCCAAAAGCAAACAAGCTCAGCAATAAGTTTCTCAGGTATGGAGAAAATTCTAAAAACATAGCGATACCATTTATGCTCTATAAATTTAACAGAGGTCCCTGGATTTTAAGACACAATTTTTTTGCTTTTAGTTTTAGTGTATTCTCATCCACTAGAAAAGTTCCCTTTCCCTACTGATTTTATCCTTTTCCATTCAACAGCTACTCATTTTCTTTTTCGTCCCATTTCCTACAGGGAATAGGTTATCATGGCAGACTTTTGTTTATTTGTGTATGTACGTTTGTATTATTAATAAGCACTGGGAAGATGGTTTGTTACTGAAGCTCCCTCTGCTGGCTCTCCAGCAGCAGAAGCAGAACAAATAAAACGTTTTTCTCTCACATTCCTTTTTTATTAGGCTTAGACCTGGAAAAGTGCTGTTGCCAAAGTTAGAGAGCACTTCCTTCACAAGGGAAGTGCGGACAACTTAGCATACAAATGTAATAAAGAACCTACTGGAACTAGGGACATCAGTATCATGTATAAAATATTACTTAGGTAAGTTTGTACTTAAGCACTCAGCTTCAGGCAATGTACTCAGAAGCTGAGAAATGCAGTTCCTTCCATCCCACCTTCTCACCTGCTTAGGATTTAATGCCAATTGTGTTATTTGTCAGCCAAAATCTGTGTCATACCTCACGTCAGGCAAAGCATTCTCAGTTTTGATTATTTCACCCCTACTATTGCAAATTGTTAACATAGTGCACAATATATACTTCGAATATTTAGGTCTTCACTAAGACTTTACATAGGCTTTGTAGTTTCTCGGATTTAAGTACAGCTGCTTACAATTTGAGAGTACATCTTTATAGAAAAACCACATTTTCAGTTGCTCATCTGCAAGCTTAACTTTACAGCTTGTGGCGAAGTCTAACCTATGACCCCTTTTGGGCCCTATAGCTATCAGAAAGCTGAGACACTATATTTCCGAGCATTTTAATTATTCACAGTCCCAATAAAATGTAGGCACTGTCCTGCCTTGAAGTCTCCAAGAATATTCTTTGTCTATGATCTTTGAGTCAGATTCAGTCTAATTCAGGCATGTCAGGTAAATGGACTCTGGTTGGGCCTGAATCATAGAATTCTTATGGCTGGAAGAGACCTTTAAGTTCATCATGTTCAACCATTAATGAAGTCACATTAGGCTCAATGACAGATGATCTCCTCCAAAGACTGGGTTAGACTTTTTTCTCCCCAGTAATTTCAAAGGGACCCTGACATGATTGCTCTTCAGTTTTAGGCATTTCAAAGTAGTCTGATCTCATTCTACTTGTCTGTTCAGCACCCAAGCTTATGGTAAAAATAAGGAGTCTCCAATTTGGGAAGATTCCATTTTCAAAGCTGGATCTAATAAGTTACTGCAAAAACTCTAAAAGGCTTCCAAAACACACATTCTTGCAAAAAAAAAGACTAATATCCTTATCCATTCAAGTCCTTAGAGGAATGCCAGTGTCAATTCAAAAACATCAGAATTTTATCTTAATACACAGTTTGAAATGACATAGTTCTTTTTGCTATGCTGTATTGGAAAGACAAATTTGTTGCTGGCTTTTCACTGCAAAAGGTATAGTATTCCTTGTCTTCATCCCTGTGAGACATTAATGCATGAAACACTTTCCTTGGTTTGAAAGCAGAGAGACAACCAAGCAAAAACTCCCCCCTGAAAAGACAAGCAAAAATTCTCATATTACACTTGAGTCATCTATTCATTAGTAAAGCATATCAAAACCTATAAAATGAGTCTGGAGAAGTATTTTTTTACTGATAAAACTTTTTAATCAAGCAATTAACAAAAATTTTGCTGCAAATTATGGTCACTACAATTACTTTTTAATTTCTGTATGTCCCATTTTTCTGAAAAGGTCAGCTATTACCTTTTCCTTCACAGGCTGTCACTGACACAGGTACAAAAAATTTTTCAAGTTGCTCTTTACATTTAATAAGAGGGTATTAGGAAGAGTAAATCAGTCAGAAGAATTATAATGGTTTGGAATACCTTGTAGGGCAAACCCTTATAAATATTATATTTTGTAATGAGTGACATTAATAATGAAAACAGTAATCTCTTGATTTGTAATTCATTTTAGCATTACAGTAGTCTAATTCCTTATATGAGAATCTCATTCAAAAGTAACAACACTAACATTAATTATATATACAAATACACCCCCCAAAAGGAAAAAGAGCTTTATTGGTTATATAGTGGAATTCCTGCTCCCATCCATTCAGCTATGTCAGGATTAGAGCAGGATAATTGTGCTGAGCTCCTCTATACAGATAAATGCTTTGGAATAGGAAGTGTAAAGTATACAATATCTGCCAAAGAGGATGAGAAATTCTAGGTAATCTGGAAGTTAGCCAAAATCTTGGGGCTGAAACCACTCATCTATCAAAACGTGTGAAGACATATTTATAAATCAGGTGACAAGTGACCAAGACTTCAGCTAGAAAGATGCATATTCGTACCACATTAATATCCTCTGCCATGCTAGGGCACTGATGCAACCTTATCAACACCAAAACAAGTTCTTTTTCATTGTGTCTTTAGAAATTATATTTTCAGTTAGGACAAGGCATGGTTCTGTTCAGCTTAGGAGGAACGACAGAGACTGGACTTGGTAAGCATTGATGGGCTTCACTTAGATAAATTTAGCGCCTAGGATTCTTCCGCTGAGAAAAGAGGTGGCCCAGGAAATCTATAAGTAGTGGGAAAAGTGAACAAGGAGCAGTTAAGCTAGTCAGCAAAATTAACAGGCAGTAGATATTAAAAAAATTGAAGGTTGTAATTAAAAGCATTTTTCACATTAAGCATGAACTGTGTATGTTGTGGAAGGCAACAGGAATTGATGTGTTAAAAAGGATAACAGAACCTCATGAAAGAATGCCCTTCAATTGCTATTAAACATTCTGGTCCACCAACAGCTTCCAGATATAAAAATCCCTGTACGTATCAATGAAGGGGAGGAGGACTTTCTCAAGAAATAATGAAACTTGTTCTGTTTCCCGTAGCTCTTGTTCCATCATACTTTACTGGCTCCTAGCACAGAAAGGTGTAGGATGAGATGAAATGTTGGTTTAAACTAGTATAATCTATTGCTATGCAATTCATTTATTGGTTTGTTTGCCTAGAAACAAATCTTCTGTTTTCCTTCATTCTGTATACTGTTTGAATAAAAGTATCTTGTGCAACCTTCCAAACCTATAAACAGTAGGTGGTATTTTGGGGCATTGGTTAAGTCATTTTGATAGTTCAGTTCCTCATTAGATAATTAAGTATTCAAAAGAAAGGACTGTTTTTACACCCACAGATAACTATCACTGCATGTACGTGCCTACAGTAATTTCTGTCAGAATTTATAAGACAGAATACAGAAAGGAAAGGAAACTTAAAGAAACCCCACTTCATCTAAGCACAGCAACGTATTTGAGATAGCCGGTCAAAAATAATATGTTTTATGTGTCATGAATACTGAGTCAAAGTATGGACCTTATCCATAAAAGCAAATTAGTTCAAAGACACAGTGGGAGAAAATAATTATAGTACTGTGTGAAATTGTTTTGTGAATACTTTCGCCCAGGGAAAGGGAACAAGACTGCAAATTATCACATGAAACTATTGGATTAAAAGACAGTGGGTCAAGAGAAATATGTATGTTCACACTTTACTACAGATACTGGAAAAGTAATCTCCATCCATTCTAAAATATCCTAGGTGTACCTGGAGAAACTGTACTAAAAGCAGCCAGTCTTAGGCGGGGAAATATACTGGAAGAGAATGATAGGGGGAAGAAACCATTTTTATATACTCACAGAATTCACATAAGCTTGTATTAAAAAGGTAAAAAAAAATCAACTCAAAAGTAAAACTGAGTTCTGGACAATGGTAATCCAGTCAACCATCTTCATCAGTTATGGCCCCTATCATGCAGTCCATACCGATTATTTAGTATTTTTGCAAAAGCCAAAAGAATCCACACAAATTATCTTTTCTTCCTCCACAGTGCTTCAAAATCAACTGTAATAATAGTAGTTCAAAGCAATCTTTGCTAAATGCTTAAATAAAAAAATAATAATATTTTCCTGCAAAACTGTGAATTCTGCTTTAACTGTTCCACCAGGATGTTAGGGATATTAATTTTCCCCCCGGAAAATCTAAGAACTGTTTTAAAAAAACCCAGTAATTCTGGAATCTGCAAATAAACGGATAAGAATACCATCTAACATTCCTCATTATCCATAATTTCATCACCTGATTTATCTTAGCTCTACAGCTGTCCTAGAAGAATCTGGAACAATTCAGAGCATATTGCTGAAGCATGATTATTAAGGGTGTGACACAAAAGCACCTTGAAGGTCCCTGAAAAAGCCAAGGAGGGTTAAACAGACACATTGAAAAAAAATAAAAAGGGGTGTACAAGAGATTACAATCCATAGGAAATAAAGCATGTGATTATTTTCATATTTCATTTATATTTCATTTAAGTTCATCAAAATGACTGCTTGAAGACATTCTCCTGAGAAAGAAACATTCCCAGTTCATTTCTGTCATCAGTAAATATTCTTTTAAGTCTTCTCTGAAATATTCTCCCTCTCCAGGAATTCAAAGAAATGACAACACCATTCCCAGTTGCTTTGCTGAAAGGATAAAAAATAGGCAGGGGCTTCATAGTGCTCTTTCCTATTGTAGACAGACATCCCGTCTCTCAACCCTTCCCTGCCTCGTTGCCCCTTCTCTTAAAAGAGTTATTTGTAGATTGTAAGCTATCTAGGGCTAAAATCATCACTTGGACAAAAATCAATGGAATTTTTCCCATTTATTTGAATAGTGCCTAAAGGTTTAATTTGGATAATGAACTGGTTCCTTAAAGTATGGTAACGAGGCCTGGGCATCCACTGTGGGCTAGCGTTTGTGCTAAACTATTGCTATTTCACAACTAGTTTCATGCAGGCCAATTTTTCCTTATACGACACTTGCACATATAACAGTCTTATTAACATGCCTGGATTTTGACACAATGACAATATGAAGATACTTTAAAAACAACACGCAAAGTATTGTACGGATCATCACAGAAGGCAATGATACACTGGGAAAAGCGAGACAGCCTTGGCTTCAGGGCCTTCTGACACCAAGAGCTCTGATCTTACTGCATAGATTTTTAGAAAGCTGTTTTTAACCACAGTAAACAGTTGCTGAAACCTTAATGAACCATATGTTCAGGATGGCAAATATTCCACTCTAAGAAAAGTGGTAAATTCATTTACATTTTTCAAAACTCCACAATCAGTTCATTCTTCACTATAAATTGTCAAATGTAAGTGTCTCTTTCCAAGAACATAAATGAAATCTGTTTTTTATTGTACATTTCTTGCTGAAACACAGCCTCGAACTAGCATCACTTGAAGCACTGGGGTTACGAGCATTTCAAGATTTACTCTGGGTTGGAATGGTGAATGAGTGGCTCAAGGCAATTCCAGATCAGTGATTATATAGTTCTTGCTATTTCCATATAAGTCTCCTTCGGTCTTACACGTATGACTATCATTGTTTCCAGCAGAAACTCAACACTGAATCTCTTCCTGAACAAAATTTTTCTCTTGTTTCACTTTTGCATTTAGAAATAAAGATACGGAATCCTGAGAAATATTTTTCTCAAACTATGAATCTGGAGTATTTTTCTTATCAGGATATTTATAACCATGTCCATAAGCATGGTGATTATTCATCAATATCTTATACTATTTCAGAGGTAGCACAAGTAGTCTCAGAAGTCTAGTCCTGCCACTGACGTCCCCTTTGGTTTCATTTATATTTTCTATTTATCCTGTAAAATCTTCAGAGTAGGTACAATCTCTTAATCCATTTGTACAGTGCCTAGCACCCTGCAGATTAGTGCCTAAAGTAACAATAATAATGATTTCCAGGGGTTGTTATCTATCAGAATCAATTATAAGGCTTCCAGCAGAGGTCACAATTGCTCAGTGGTTCCCAAGATCACCTTTATATACAGAAAAGTAACTTCTGAAATCAAAGCTAGAAGCTATCATAACTTAGACTTCACTGCAACAAAATGCACCACAGATTATTTATTGGTAAGGAAAAAAAGAAAGATGTATCTAATTAATAATTGCCTCATATTTTGGGAAGTTAATAAAGTAGCTTTGGTCTCTTTCGAAAATAATTTGTCATAAAAGATGACGTCTCTGAACTAAAGCAAACCTTTTAATAGATTAACTGCATATCAGTAGCAATTTGTTTATGAAAAGGATACTTGTATTAGAGAGGATGGCTTTGATTTGTGAGAAGTTAAGGGTTTTGCTGTTGCCAACAAAAAGTTACTTATTGTTTAAACTCTGGATTTTCATATTTTCTAACAGCAGTTTCTGGATCACTCTACTGTATTGTATACCTGCTTTGATTTATACAAAGTTAAGAGCCTCACTATTATTGGAAAAAAAAGGTAATTCTTTCCACAGTACAAAGAAAAAAACCCCAACCATTAATTACAAAGTGAAATCATAAAATGGCATCAGGCTTTGTTGGAGAGTTTAAAAAAAACCCAGTGCTGGCAAAGGGATTCTAGCTGAGCCAGTGGAAAGTGTTGGGCTAAAGCAAGATGAGAAGGAAAAACATCTGGTTGGAAAGCAGCATGGGGGTAAAGCGGGGAATTAAAATGAAGGACAAAGAAAAGCAAAGTAAAATGCATTGAGCTATTGAATCTCATTCTACATGACTTCAGGTCATACAGATCACAAAAATATCTTTCCTGCAAGTCTCCTCTAACTGTCTCTCCTCATCTTGACCTGTACCACTTCCTTTTGTTTTGGAATCCTCAGAGTAGCTGCAACCCAAGGCTATTTGCACCTCCCAGTCTGCATATAAGTTTGTCTCCTCGACAGATGCTTCTTTGTTAGCTGATTCTTATGACAGTGACTTTTTCCTCCCACCTTCTTTTAACTCTTGTACTAATATCCTGCTTCTCTTAAGTGAAGTGTCTCTTCTTTTCCTAAGTTCCCAAATTCTTCTGCTGATCTGCTTATGGCCCCCTTTTATTTTCCTTGGTTTGGTGTCCTGTTTCTTCTTTTTCTATTCATCATAACAATGCTTTACATTAGGATATCAGTGGTCATCCTTTAAAACTCTGTCTCCTTCTCCTAATATCTTACACTTGATTCTCAACCCTATACCAAGGCTCTTGCTCACTATAGATTTAGCCATTCATGCAGCTATTTTGTCAGTAAAGGCTTTGATTTTTTTTCCTCCATTGTCTCTGACCACCACCCTGACCATCACCTCTCCTTTCTGTCACCCCTCCACCGTTCTCTTCTTGCAAACTTCCTAGCACATCAATAGTTTCCACTCCATCTTATTTAATAGCTTTGAAATTCCCATCTCGCTCCTGTTTTTAATGATCTGTTCAGTCCTCTCATTAGTTTTAAATTTTATTTATGCATAATTCTAAAGAAAACAGCAATGCAGATATTTCTGTCCTCACTATGTGACAGTCCCTATAATACAATATTATAAAAGCAGCAGCAAGAAAGAGAAAGAGGCAATTCCTGAGTGTAAGGTCAGTAGAAGGTAATGAGCGCTATGGAAACTTCAAAAAAATCCTGCCTCCCTGCATTTTATTTTCAAAACTGTTAAAGACTTTGAGTAAATTAAACATGTTGAATAGTTAGGTGATGAAATTCAAACCACCAAAGTTAACTCCTTTCTTCATGTCACCACCACCACAAGGCAAGATTCAATTTTAATCCTGGCCAGCAAAGTGCTTTAGTTTTTTTTCCCCCCCCCCACATTTTCAAGGATGAGGAATAATTACGTGCATACCTGCCAGTAAAGTTAAAATGCCTGCCAAGCTCTTTTTGATATTACAATACATTGGGGAAAAATAGAGTCTAACCACATTTTATTATGCATTTATTTATCAAAAACCTGTCTTGCACATCTACCCTACCAGATTGCAGACTTGAAAGGTAAGAACAAAGACTGTTTGTTTTGGGTGAAGCAGTCTGCAGACTAACTCTATTGCTGTGCTTAACAAACGACTTACATCCTCTGCAAGGGCAAGAGGGAAAAAAACCCCGAACATCAACTGTGAGACAGTGAGATTTATTTTATCATTTTAAAGCTTCTTGAACCAAGTTTACAAAGTGATTTAGACTACTATTATTTATTCAGTCCTCTCCCAAGGACTATCAGTTATAGTAAGCTGCATAAAACTGTTTGGATTTTTCTTCCGTTTCCTTTATGGATTGCTATTTGAAGTGTGTACAGAAACATCACTTTCTTAGGTATTAATTCAATGAAAACAGAGATAAGCCCAAATCAAACTAACCACTAGCAGGTTCCTGAGTCTATAAAGTACTATGAAAAAGTTTAAAAGAAAATTCTGAAAGACACCAAATTATTATTAGGTCAGTCATGGAGTTTATTAGTATTATTTCTCAGGCATCTTGTAGTAGTACTTAGCCAACTAATTTGCCTACATATTCATAGTGTTTGCATGTATCTGTAGGTCCAAGCATCTTAAAAAGGAATAATAAAATTCCTCTCTCTCCACTCTCACTGGTTCAGATAGAGACAGTTTTTGAAATGTTTGGTCTACATTAAATGAAATGAGAGAATAATGTGTTAGTCTTCGGTCTTGCACTCCGCTTCTCAGCATTTGAATTTGTGCTCAGCAACAGAGAATTTTATTGAGTTGTGGAACACTATTGAGAAACATGCTTTTGAGCTTGAGATCCAGATTTCAAGGGTTTTCCCTTATTGCATCCATTTATATAATATACAGATTCAGAGATTTTTCAGATACAAT
The DNA here is from genome assembly GCA_003993805.1 of Himantopus leucocephalus. Lineage (NCBI taxonomy): Eukaryota > Metazoa > Chordata > Aves > Charadriiformes > Recurvirostridae > Himantopus > Himantopus leucocephalus. The sequence goes on along the minus strand of RSEF01000004.1, from coordinate 13,002,562 downwards.
TGACAGAGACCTAGACCAAAGCAGAAAAAACATATTTGCCTAAATCTAGGTGAATTAAGGGCAGGCAAGATCATGGGGTCCATATGCTATTTAAGAATATAGGCACTAGGATCAGTAAAAGGAAAAAAGAATCATTGAACTCCCAGTTTTAGTTTAGACAAGACATACCAGTTTCTGGGTTGCATGACTATTTTCTGCCTGCTCTTCCTGACTGCTGGCATCATCTTTGATTTCACTTAGTTATACCATTACCTAAATTATTTGTACAATGCTAATATTCAGGTTTAGCAGAAAATAAGAATTTATGACCTATTTGTTAAGTGCATCCACTCCACTAACCATCTCAGAAGTTTTTTGGAGAGAACAGAATGCTGTCTTTAAAGTTTGAACATATTAGGCCTGAACCTGTATTAAAGCCTGACAGTGCTAGTTTGTGATTAGCTCAATAACCAAGCTGCAAGTACAGCCTTACAGACACTACCAGCTGAATGCCACAAGAGTTCACTCAGCACTGCTGAACTCTCCAGCACCACTAATCTGAAAGACCGAAAGTAAGATGAAAGTAAGTTGTCTTGGTCTGAAAATCCTTGGATTCTCTTATCCACCCACAACAATGTTAAAAGCTTAGCATGCACAGATCTCTTCATCAGAGCTATCTGATTGTCAACAAGCCAGCACTGGTCCTAATATCATCCGTATCACTGTGGTTCCCTCTCACATCATAACATTTTGTCAGTGTCAAAGCCACCAGTAATATACTGTTGTCAGCACTGCCCTTCTCATTCCAGCTAGCAGAGCCTGTCTAGCATCTCATCTGTATACTCTGGGATCCTAACTGGAATAATTTACAGTTTCTAATTACCTGAGCACCCAATAAATCTGGATATATCCAGAGTCATTTGGTTATATAGTAAGTTATTCTAAATCAATGCTAGGAGGAAGAAAAAAAAAAAGAGTCAAGGAAAATAAGTTTTAAGTGTAGATGAAAACAAAGCCCACAAGCATGTTTAAGGATTATAGAATCATCTAGGTTGGAAGGGACCTTTAAGATCATGAAGTCCAACCATCAACCTAACACTGCCAAAACCATGGCTAAACCATGTCCCTAAGCACCATGTCTACCCCTCTTAAATACCTCCAGGGATGGCGACTCCACCACTGGGCAGCTTGTTCTAATATTTAACAACCCTTTCTGTGAAGAACTTTTTCCTAATATCCACCCTAAACCTACCCAGCACAACTTGAGGCCATTTACTTTTGTCCTCTCACTTGTCACTAGGAAGAAGAGGTCAACCCCCACCTTTCTACAACCACTTTTCAGATAGTTGTAGAGAGCAATAGTTTGCTCTACTGGCTAATCAATCCTAATATGCTGAAAATCACCCTGGGATAAACAACTCACTGACCAGTGCCTAATTGAAATTTTCAGGACACTTGTTCTGGAGTTGGATACCGAAGGTAACAGAAATCATAGAGTTCATCAAGTTTTGATTATCTCTATTCATTTGTGCTTATATTTTTATTTTATAGAGAGCCCATCCTGCCTTGTAGTCCACCATCTTGGAAAACTTCAGCTATACGAACGCCCCTGCACAGATCAGCCTAACCTTTTCCTGACAGATGAGCCAGAAAAATCAGCCAAAACTCATTTGGAGCCAATGATAAATGTTCTTGCACAGGTCACAAATGGTAGTCTTCATACAGGTCCTCAAAGCAACATGGACTTGGAGAAAGCTTTTCTACCACAAAAGTCTATTCCCCCACTTCAAGACCAACAGGATATACAACAAAATACAAGTTATTATTGCAAGAATTATTTCACATAATAAAAGAAAAATACTGTTTCTCTTTGAAAAACTATCCTAATGCTAACTTGAAATTGTTAACCGTAAATGTCTCAGTCTGTTCATACCTATCAGTGGAGTGAAGACACAGGAGTTTTCACTAGAACAGAAGGGCATACTCTGATACTGCAACAGAATCCTGGCTGGAGAATTGCATATAAAAATAGAATTTTGACAAGATCTCACATCTTCTCCCCTGAGGTCTCCCTCTCCTTGTTGCTTCCCCCAGCAGTGCAACTTAACTATGCAGGCAGTTATTTAAAAGCACAAACTAGCCTCAGGCACAAAAATGCCTAAGTATAAAGTTCTTAAACTTCAGTACAAAGCAGTTTCTTTGAGGTGTTGGCCTGTACATCAGTTACTCTAGAAAAAGATAAATTTTGTTAAGTGCAAGGTTATATCTGTGACGCAAGATCCAGAGAGATAGGTAATAACAACAATAACAGATATAGGAATGAGATTCCTCATACATTCACACTGACACCACGTGAATTGGATTCTAGACCAGTCTATATTTCTGTAAAGCTTCATCTGCGGGAATCCAATTCTATCATGTTGCAAACTGCTGTAATACAGATTCCCAAATTTAAGCAACAAAAAAGTGCTTTATTTAGTAATAACAGCAACAGTAGAGTGAGAGGAAACAACTGCACATTCACACATCTAGTAGTTACATGACCTTCAGATGCACAGATTTTGATCTAGAAAACAATGACAGAAAATGAATGGATAGAATACAGGTGCTGCTTATCTCTAAAGCTTAGAAGGAGAAAGAAACCTTGCTGTCAGGTGGCCCCAGGCACTGCTGGCCCCACTAAAAACCCAACTGAGAGAATATGAGGTTTCAGTAGAAGCAAACTCCAAACAAAAATCAGGTGTAGAAGAAGGAAGAATAAACAAGTGCCTGCAGCAGCCTGGGCACAGCCTAAAGAAAGCATTACCAACATGATATATCATTCTGCAGTGAATATTCTTACCAGCATATGCCTTACAGAGGATGCTCATTCCTCATTGTTATAGTGCATGATCTTATAGGAGGCCAGATGACAGAAGAAAAACTCCTAAAACTCATAGCACACTCTGCGTACAGACAGCAAAGCACACAAATTCTTGGCACGTTCTCTCTACAGAGCATGGTATTGTCGTAAGATAAGTTGAATCACAGAGCTTTTAATAGCCCGAGTTCAATCACATATGCTGAAATGCCTTGAACATGGACAGAACTTAACCTTCAAAATAGAGAATCTGATAAAACTCAAGCAGCAGGTTGTGCTCTTGCCCAAATAAAGAAGGCACCATGTCAGTGGTCATCGCTGCCAGCAGTCAGTACATACTGCACATAGAGAAAAACAAAAAAAACCCCTCTGTTTATGTTCTATTGGCCTGGGAAACAATTCTGACCATGTGGCATTCAGGTGTACAAAGAATTACTGATTAACCTCTCTGATAGACAGTATAGATAGTCACAATTAGCCAAATTAACTATCCAAGCCTGCTGTCTGAAAACATCTATTATTGGAACTTAGATGGAACTGGGGAGCTAATTTCTTATAAGAGATTAGAACTACAAGTGCATGTTTGTGAGACAGGCTAAAAAAAGCCTTGTTACTCATTGCAAACAGACAAAATACAGCTGATTGGAGGAAAAAAATAATAATTTCATCCCAGTGATAAAAAACACATTCCTATTGATTTTTTCAAATAGTGACACCTGGTTTGATTTCCTAATTAAAAGGAAAAAGTCAATTTAAAATAGGAGATAAATCATAGTAATTCAAGACCAAATGTTTAAAAATAACTTCTAATTTTCACCTACAGTTTAACATTCATTATCAATTATGGTGAAAGTGATTGAGTGATTATAGTTGGAAGCCAAGACTGACAAATTCTACCCATTGCTTATGGTCAGAACTGGAGGCATGATAAGGAGCTGGAACACTTAGCCCTGAATGTTTATTATGTTTAAACACATTCTTGTACAATGGTGCCTTTGTGTCAATACACATATAATTTGATCAATTTTACAAACAGGTATTTGTAAGTGTGTATGTACACTTGCATATATCTCTCTACATATGTATATATGCACATATCCACACACACAAAGTCACCCAGAGACATTATATGAAATACCAAGCTCTGTTTTCCAGTTGTCGGTCCAATATCACCACTCCAAACAGATTGCTGTTGCCCCAGAGAGAGAACATCAGCTTACCTATACTGAACCATAGTATGCTTAAACAATGACTTGAAGTGATGAGGGTAATTTTCCCTTTGGATGCACATTCAGTTATGCATTGACCAAGACTGCCTTTTGAGTTGCATTTCTTCTATCTAAGCTTTCCTATTAAGGTTCAAATTGAGATCACTACACAGCTCAACACAGTTCATAAATGGATAGCTATCTATAAGCATTACATGGAAAAATAGTTTTACAGATATATGGACAAGTGAGAAAACTAAATTCATTGCTTGTCTAGTTAATGAATACTTATTTTCATAGGAAGATTCTGGAACAGCATTTGTTTTAGTAGCAGAAGCAAATTCTGAACTGAATATACTCTTCATAGGAAGTGTGCAATGGACAGGTACCTCAATCCCGCAAAATCCAGTAAAGTAGAGTGATTTGCTCATAAAATCCTTTTATAATGTTTTGCTTTAGGATCAGATCTTATTTCAGTTTTAAACAAGAAAAAGAGATAAGATAGATTTACATGGACAGTTACACATTATATCCATCTCCGATATCATGCTAAAATTCTCTGTTGAAGGAAATATCTACACTGGAATAAGCCTGACAGTGTCTTTAAGAGGTAACCTGAAGACTGTCTGTGTAGCAAAGCTTAATAAGGCCATGGGTATTACAGCAGAGTATAAAGGTAGTTTGGTCTAGCTGGAACAGGAGACAGAACTAATGAGAATATTGCCGCGCAAAATATGATCTTTATTAGACTTAAATATTAAGAACACAAGCAATAAAAGAGTTTGGCTTGCTTTTCATAAGTGTCTTATTTATATTGTGGACAAACAAAAGAAAACTTCCCATTTTAGAAAAAGCTTTAATTTTTTTTAACTGCATCAAAAGGCAAAAAATATAATAGAGTAGCATGAGAGAAAAACATTATATAAACAGACATTGCAAAAATATTACATCATATAATAGAAGAACCTTTTAGTAATTTGAAGAGTATAAACTTAAAAGCCAGAGGAAGCTTTTAAAAGCTGCATTTAAAATATGTATTTGGAATACTTCAGTAATGATTCCACCTGAATACTAATAAGAGACAAGAGCTAAAAGCTTGTACAAAAAGGTATGTTTACTAAATGGATACATTGATCATTGAACTTTACACAGCATTAAATTTTAATGACCTTCAATGATTTGAGAAGCTTTGGTTGTTTATGTAAGAATTAAAGAAAAAAAGCCCATGGATTTACATTTACAGACTGCTTATCTCTTCGTAAATGACAACATATTAAAAAAAAAGTGAACAAAACCAGAAAAACTGCCTCTGATGAGCACTAATGGCCATCTTGTGTAAGCTAGTAAATGCATCAAAACCCAGGTGGTAAACTTTCTCTCTCCTGTTCTGTTCAGACTGAAGGAAGCAAAGCAGAGTTTTAAAGGGGTCTAGGTCTGTTACTCCTACTTACACTTCATTTATAGCATAACTTAAAGGGCCTCATTAAGGCTTGTTGTCGAAACACTGTAAGGAGCAAAGCAAAGAGCACTGAAGTGCTTATAGCTTAGGACATAGCAGAGCAAACGCAGACAAAGCATATTGACAAAAAACGATGTTAAGAGTCAGCATAGTCACATCTCAACATTAGTCCAATTACCAACTGAAAGCCAACTCAAAGTTTGCAGTGGAAAAATGTGAGTTCTTGATTTTTAGAGTGAATACTCCAAGATTTTACCTATTCAAAAGGCAGAACTGTCCAGTTTTTCCAGCATAGTCAGATATGCTCCTCTCCTCCCCTCATCTCCTATAGCACTAAAGAATTTTGATTAAGCAGCCCACCTATAATGGGGAGAAGAAAGCTAACTTTGTAGTCAGACTAATACAATATATATAAAAAAATATCCTACTTTGAATATTGCAGCATGATTTTTGCCATTCTAGTACCCAACTAATTTTGCTGTTTGCACTTTTCCTGTTCAGAGGTCCTGGTGAAGTACACATGTAATCTATTTAATGTGCCAGACCTTTCACCTAATTAAGGACACTAGAGACTTATCCAAAATCCTTACAGTGTTGGGTTTCATCTCAGATAGTCTATACCTGGAGTGACTTCTACTTCTATACTACCAACATCACCCTTAAGGCCAGAACTGGGCCACCTTCTTGACATGTATTAGGTACTCTATACAGACACACTCTAAACAGAGACAGCCACTCATACTACCAGGATTTGGTTCAGCCTTGTGGGATGCACCTCGACTGTGAGCTGTGAATGGAAGAATCTGCTGAGTAAAGAAAATTATTTTTGAAATGCTATTAGCTAGAAAAGTGTAATTTTGTCAGCCAAAAATGCATGACTACAGACAAATAAGCAACAAAAGTGTGGTGCCATTACAGTTACAACAGATGACATTCAGTTGAACTGTTTTTTCTTTCTCTTGAAGACCCTTAGACAGACTTTGACAGAACAATACTTTTATTTACCTTAAAGACATTCTGCATATTACAATTAAAATTGCATCTATTGTTGGGATTGCAAGTTCAAACAGCACAGCTCTTTAAAATTATACTCAAAACAGCATGCATTTAGAAGAAAACACTTTTCAAAAGTGTAGATTTTTTTTAATAAACATACTGCAACATAATTGCTCCTTTTAGAAAGGTAAATCATGAATATATCTTTGAAAAAAATCCACGGATTTAAATGCTTTTAGAGTGCATATATATATATAAGCAAAGAACAAACAGAAAAATAAACTAGTAGCATCGTACACTAGTTACCTGATGCAGTAATACTTACTTTGGGGAAAACACTTTTTACATTATCAAGGGGCAAGAGATTCCTAGAGCTGATACAAAACAGATTTTTGCACAATGGCATGTAAAAATCCTGTGATGCCACCTCCACAGACTTTAATGAGGCCCACACACAGCAAACCTGAATTAAAGTCTTGTGAAAGTGCTGTATACTTATGTTTTTCCTTAATGTCCAACTTTATAATACAGGAATGTTATCTATATTGCTATTATAGGTAATATGATGAAAATAAAAATAACTATGTGCAAATGAACAAGTCGTATTAGATTTTTTTTAAACAAATATTTCAGTAAAAATGAAGTAAGTTTCTAATGAAAGTAACAGAATAAAATGCTGATGTTCAGTTTTATAATTGAACTTTAAGGCAAACAGTGGGATTATTGTTCCAACAACACCCTGCACTTTCTGGAGAAGTTATAAACTTCCCACCTCGTTTGAAATACCCTTATTTAAAATCAATTCTTCTCATAGCCACGAACAGAGGACAAAATTGATCTATTTTAATTCTGTGCTCAAAATGCTTTCCTTGCTGGTATTCCTTCTTCTCTATTGGAGATACTAAGTTTCTATTTAACCAGTAATGAAAGCTTAAAATTGGTTTACTTAAAAACTACAACCCCAACACTGTCAACAAAAAATGTTCTTCTCAGTTGACCTTCCCCTAGAAGACATAACGTATAAAGAATTTGAAAGGTAGGCTTTTAAAAACCTGTAAGTAGACGCAAAATTTTTGAAAGCCCCAAGTTAGCTGCAGCAGTGGGAACTGTGTTGCTATCATAGTATAGTGAATAAAGAAAAGCAATTTGCAATGAATTCATTGGAAATAAGCTGCAATATTGCTATTTCCATGAAACTTGATTCTTGAGTAAATTTTTCCTAAGCAGAATAATGCAGGGCTGTACACAAGCTGCATAAGAAATGTGGTTGTAGGCTACCATCTGAGCTCTCAAGCATAGGCAGGTTTTTTTTAAACATTGGATCAAAGATTTACTATTTAATATTAATATATTTCTTAAACCAATATTACATGAAACAGTAGGGCAACAAAGCTGGAAATGGGCTGTATATTGCTGGAAGTATATTGCTTTATCCCACCACTGCATAAACCCCTTTTTTAATAAAATAGGGATTTTAGATATAAAGTTCAACACGTGACATGAACTACCTCAAACTTCAGAGTTGTTCAAGTCTAAAGTTGGCTATTTTATTTTAAAAAAAAATCTATAAGGAAAAACAAATCTGCTTCAGAGGAGTTGTAGAAAAGCTACTATGAATGAGGTCTGAAGAGTTCGAAAGTTGGTTAAATGCAGTTTGGATAGTGTTATGAATGCAGAAACACTTTTTTCCCCTCAGTGAAAAACTGAACTGCACTGCTAACCTGCTACTCCCTTACAGAGTCTGTGCTACACAGACCTGTTGACAGTCTATGAAAACATAACACAATACTCTTGACTACCTTTGCAAGATTCTAATGATATTTAGAGATAGAAAAACCATCATAAATTAAATATTTGTTAATGTAATGGATCACAAATTAGAATAATTTCCGTGGCAACCCCTTTAGTCTTCTTTCAGGGAAGATTGCAAACATGTTTTGTTTGCTCCTTATTTAAAATGCAATCTGCTACATGCTACCACATGTATCATTTCTCCCATACCCTCTACAAAAAACCAATCCAGTGTCTTCAATAAGTCATGCCAAAAGTACACAAAAAAGTGCAAGAATTATACAAAACCATCATATATACAAGTAACTGCAGATCGTATGTTTACAAAATCAGTGTGTATAAAATATATTCTGCTTTTTATTTGGAATTTTGTTTGGGGGAGCAAAGTAAGTTCCAGTATACCATGTTTTGGAACTATTTACTTTTTATTACAGTAATTTAGAAAAATTATAAAGCTTGCTCCATCACCTACATCATAACATACTTTGTCACTTGGACTATCTTTTCTTCACAGTCTTGAAGAGGCTTGCTCACTGATGAAGACCCTAGCACTGAAATATTGCCTGTTTTAAGTCCCTTTCATGAACTGCACACAGGGCAGCAGTAAGATGAGAAGATGCCACATGTCCTGAAACTAAACTCTCTGTTACTTGAAGAAATTAGGGATGCTAAGCTGGAGCTACTTTCTCACTTGGTGCATACAGGAGACAGTTCCATCCAGGTTGTTGAAGATGTGAAATTTGCATGAAAAATTCCTGGCACCAGTTGCTGCCACAGAGCATTACACACACCAGCATGTGCATCCCCGAGTCAAGCATTCACTGTCAGATGGCCAAAAGTCCTGTGTCTTTGGCAGGAAAGTGTACATAGTCCTAGAACTTACATACAAGTCTGCTGCAACTTCATACCCGCCCTGAGCCAGATACACAGATGGTTAAATCACTAGAAGTTGTCCTCAGGAACAAGGCCACTACCCTGAACTCTTCTTATTCTCTTTACGTCCCTAGTTATGGTCAGAGTGTAAACAGATCTAAGCCCTCTCTGGGCTGACTTCTTTACAGTATTGTTTTTACTGGAAAATTCCTGGTACGGCTTATAAACTGCTTCAGCAATACTAATTATGTCTCAAAACATGAAGGGTTGTAGAAGTGGCTGGACAGAATGTGAATCTGCTTTACAACTTAAAGGGGTGTATGGAGCTTCTTGAGCATTCCTGCGTGCCGTACAGTGCCAAACACAGAGGCAGGTCCTTATAAGCACAGGTTCAGGTTATGATCTGACATACCCTCACAGATTCTGAGTAATCCTGCTCATTTTAAGAAAGAAAATTAGAGTTTTATTGTTTTAATTTCCAACACCACTATACTGCTTTTGGGTGGAAGGCTATCCCACGAAGAGTTTAGTAAGTGACGTAGCAACCATTTATTTTAACATAATTTCTTAACATTTCCATGATTAGTTTTGATTCAGCCCTACAGCAAGGTATAAAGTTGCAACAACATCCAGTTATCTTATTGGGATTGCAAATGCTTCATTTCTCTCAGGATTAAAATTTGGCTAGAAAAACATAGCAAAAACATGAACTAGTGTGCTTAATGTCTTTTGAGTGTCAGTATTTAGGTGAGAAGACAAAATACTCAGCTTTAAGATAGGGTGATTATATATAAAAAAACAACTGGATTGATAGTGCTACTGGAACGAGTGCATAGGCAATATCCCGGCAGGTGTAGACGGTACTGGCTCCAGCAATAAGGTACAGAAGAGGAAGACATTGTAAAAGAGTGTCTGTTGCACCTCCTGCAGAGAGATACTAGTATTTAAGAAAGATTAGCAGACCAAACCCAGCAGAGTTTACCCCCAGGTTCTCTGGAGCTCAAAGCAATGACCCATAGTTGGAAGTGATCTAATATGTATGACTTCCCTCTGCTTTTCCTGTATACAGGTATTAGGAATTTACACATAAGTCAAAATGAATGCTAACAATGACATTTTTGAACTGTATTGGTTCCCTAGTGAATTTCTTCTTTGGGAAAAATTATGATTAAGGGAAAAAAATACGCAGGACTACTATATTACACAATAAAAAAAACAAAGGCAGACTTTTTTTTACATTAGTCAAGTACAAAATAAAGAAAATTTCAAGTAGCTTTTACATTAGAACTTGTTTTGTTGCTAAAGGCAAAAGGAAATGTAGTTTCTGTAACCCTGCACCGCAAGAAGCAAGCAACATGAATACTGCAACAGATATAAATAAGTGTCTCAGGTGCAAAAAAGAACACACTGACTGTGCACTACTGTAAAAGAAAACCTAGTAATCTCAGCTGAAACTATGCAGCACACAGAGCCAGAACATTCAGAAGCAATCTGGCATCACAATACAAGACAGCTTGCTTTACAGTCAAAGCAAGATTAGAATATTTCCTAAACTTTTATCAAAAAGGAATGTTTCAACCTAAAGCTGATTAAAACAGTTCTTGCTTAAGCTTCCATGAAAAAATTGCAATTCTCTTGGCCTGATTGGACTCAGTCCTGACTGATACATGATGCGTTGACAGCAAAGAAGAGAGAAACAGAAGGCATCAAATTACTATCATGGTAACACTCCCTGACCAAAAGAGAATATTCTCTTTTTCAGCGAGTCTATTTTGATTTCACATACGTTTTGGTCAATGATGAAAAAGTTGGTTAAAGCAACCAGACATCTTTATTTTAAAAAAAGTTTTGTTTTTAATAAAAGATATGTTGTCATGAGAAAATTCTTATTAGTATCTTCCTGATTTTAATGATAGTCTATGCAATTTACATGTAGAGGGAGCTATACACCAAGTAGCCTATTACCTTATTTTCTTGACAGAAAATACATAAGCATTATGAATTCTTTTCGTCTCCAATTTTTATGCAAGTACTTAGTTTGAGAAACAAATCTGAATGGGTATAATCCCAGGTGCTAAGACTGTGAGAAAGACTCCCTTGATATAAGAAGAGGATCACATTAGGACTGAGGTCTTTCATTTACATAAAGAACCAGGTAGGACCTTGGCGACTGTATTTTCTGTGTCAGTTTTGAGATATAACTCAATATTTTTCTGAAACCTGTTTTTCATTGGTACTAAAAACCTCTAGCTGGAGCGAAGCGGTGTTTTCAGTTTAAATAGCCAGTCTGAGGTCACAGATAGGCTCCATAATCAGTAACAAAAAGGGGCAAAGCCGTTACAGGCACTCTATATGCATTAGAACAGTTGTGACTGTGTTTAAGGACGTGTTGTGTTACACCAACTGGTGACACAAGTGTTGTTTTGTCACCGTATTAAGCACAGCAACATGAGTTAAACATATGAGAGGAGACAAATGCTATGTTATTCTAACTTCTGTGTTTCATTTTTCATAACTGCTTTGCAGGTTATTTTCTCAGTTACAGACAGATGAGTACCACATTTAGAAATGCACAATTTCTGCAGACCTAAACAGGTCAACATTAGCACAATTAGCACAGGACAAACAGCACAAGTTAGCATCTAGAAAGTTCCTTACTGAGTTGTAAGAAAACCAACCAAAAAAAAAAACGCCAAACCAACCAGGAGGAAGAGAATATTCCTTTCTCTCATTAAAAGGGAGAAAGCAAGGAGAATTCTGTGGTGAAAACTTAACTCAGTATTTTTTCAATAGCATTTGATACAGATATAATATTTGTGTATGCATTAATACATTTTAATAAGGATTTATTAATATTCTAGGAAATAATTGGACACATCAAGACAAATATTTTTAATTGATTTGTAAATCTACCCATTTATCTCACAAGATCTCAGAGTACATCTGGTGTTGTTCCAACGTTAATTGCCATCTACACACTATAAGACAGTTTTATTTATTTATTTACCAGAAAATCAGTCATTTGCACTCACTGTTCAGAGGCATGTGAGGCAGCTTAGCATAATGAGAGCCAGAGGTCTGATGGTTTTATGCCCATATCTGTGAACATCTACATTATGTTTCTGATATAGCTGAAATTGTTGATATGCTATAGTTGCTATTCATATTAATACAAAGGTAAGCTAAATCATTATTTCCTTATTTAAGGTTTTTTAATGTTACATTTTTGTCCTTATCTCTCCTTTTTCCAGCAGTAAAGTACACTTTGCATTTAAATTACTGATTAAAGCATTTTTCTTATTAGTATATTCCCCCAACTTTTTTCCTTGCTCAGCACAAGTTATACAATGTTATTTATCATTAACAATAAAAAGTAGGGTAATAAACTTCCATTTAATATAAAAAATAACTTATGTTTTTAGATCTACTGAAAAAGTATAAATTACTGGAAATGAGTTTCCAGTAACATATTGTAAGAAATTCACCAAACCAAAACCACTGTAATAAAGCAGTAAACGCACCTCTACCAGCTGACTGATTACAAATAGGGGCTATGAATTTTAGCTCTGTTTCAGGGCTCGGGAGCCCAAGAAGGAGTTCCACATCTCTTCATAGTGTGTTCTAAATTTCAACCACTGAACTTTCAAAAAACATGACCTAGAGTGCAAGCAGATGAAAGCCAGCAAGCAAGTCTAAGGAAAACATCAGATCTTTACCATAACAGAAAAGGTAATTGAAAGATACAAGGCCAAATTCTGGCTTTGTTAATCACGCATATATTTCACCCCTGGGGTAAAAGAAACAGGATGAAAGAAGAGATTTACCAAACCTCATCAGAACACTTTCCACCCCCAACATGAGATTCAAACGTATCGCAGTGCGTCAGCGGAATCAGTGTGGCTGTAAGTAAACTCTCTCCGTATAACTTACTTCACCTATTTTGTCAAAACATCATGGAAAAAGTTTCTACATAGTGTTTTCCTTTCACAACTGATTACAAAATAATTAGTAGCAACAATTCTTAGACTAACAATGTTTAGATGACGTTAAAATAAATACAGACATGCCTAATGCTGTTGTTAGATTTATCATTTTGCTGGTAAATAAGATCAATTAGCCTACAGCACATCCACTCCTATGAGAGAGTTCTGGAAACAACACAGAGTAATAGCTAATCCTAGTGTCTATATCTCCTCAAAACCAGCCACAAGCCATATCAAAGTGTTCCAACAGCCCAGACTTCTTCATCTATACATTATCAATTAATTAGTCATTTTACCAGGAGCAGAGGTACAGCCTGAAGTCCTTCACAAGCATCATGACCACTCTCACCACCACAGAGGCTCCCAACCAGCTCACACCTGGTTTTCTGGGCCCCATCCTTCCCCAACACACATCCCCACCAGCCCACCGCACCAGGCAGGGCAGCCAGGGCCCCTCTCCTCCCCACATCCCGCCTGCCTCCGCACACCTCCTCAGCTCCCCAGGTTCCTCACCTCCCACTCCATCCCAGGAGCACAATAGGCCTGAAGACATCCCTATCTGTCTGTCACAGCCACTGCTTCCCCTCCCGCCTGTGGGGAAAGGGCACAGACAGGGACTGGTATTGTCCCTTCACTTCAGGATTGCCGCTCCTCACAGCCACCACCGCTGTGGGACAAAGGGCCAGACCCAGGCTGAGGGAAACCCCCTACCACCCACCAGCTCTTTGACTGGGCAGATAAAGCAGGCAGAAATTAGAGCTAATTTTTCTGGGCTGGCTCTAATTAGGCAATACTGCCAACCTGACAAGAAGACCACAAGATCACATGAAGGAAAGAGAGTCTCCTAACATTTTGGTTTTTGTTCAAGAGTGAGGAGAGAGCACCCTGCTACCAACCCTCTCTGGCGTACTGGCTAATTGCCATCCCTACCTGCCCTCCACAGTAAGTGGCTGATGGGCTCTTTTATCACAGGCTGAGGGACAGCAGGACTCCTCCTTTCCCTGCTGGCAGAAGGTGCCCGGGACGGTGCTGGGGAGAGGTCGGTGCAGGGCCTCGGGGCCCGGCGGGCTCCGGCCGGGGCGGAAGGCGGGAGGCCGGGCGCTGAGGGAGGCCGGGCGGCCTCTGCCCGTTCCCGCTTCGTGGTCACGAGAGGGCTGCGGATCCCCGCGTTCCCTTACAGCGCGTGGAGGGGAACTCCACCAAAACCCAACAAACTGATCGCCTCTCCCTATGTGACTCCGCAACTGTGGCTTTGACTCAGCACTTTTGGCTGGGAGAATAAATAGCAAAAATGGAATACAAATGAATAATAAATATAACGTCAATGAACAGTAAAGCAGTGTTATTGATGGTACATGTCGCCTGGCTGGGGAGCGAGGAGTGAGAGTACTATAAGGCTTAATTTTGTTCTAGTCGGGTGATTTTCTAAAATGGTAAATGAGAAGATTAAGAACATCTGCTTCAGAAATAGCTGTCTCGTAACATTGCTATTAGCCTTGGATAAGGTGTTGCTTTCACTCACTTTTAATCTCGTATGCAACCTTCAAATGGGGCCAAAATCAGATAAATTAACTAATCTTTTGTAGTCTTTTAAATGTGGTGTTTTTGTATGTTGGAATACCTCTACCTAATTTTCTGGGATCAGTATATGCTTTTGAAAGAGGTAAGTTTAATATTGCAATAAATAGTGTGCTTTAGGCTATTTCTTCCTTAATTCCTATTTAGAGCTCAGAAAATATTGAATAAATAATCGGATATTTAACAAGTATCATTTGGTTGTGCTCAATTTCTTTTTTGTTTGCATTTGGTGACTACTCGGAGTACTGAGTTTTATTAGTATAAATGCTTTGGAAAGTGAATTTTCAGCTTACACAGGCAACAGCTTGCCAAAGCAAAGCTTAAATTTAGAAATGTAAACATTTATCCAGGAAGCATTTCTGTATATATAATTGGCTTACAAATAACAGCATACATTGTTTGACTGACAACAACGAGGCAAGAAACCTACATTTTTAAAAGGTCGTAGGCAACCTATAGAGCTTCAAAATTATGTTTGTACAGTAAATGCAAATATTACATACAGAAATAAATCTGCTGTATTTGTGACAATTAAGAGAAAAGCTACATTTCAAATAAATTATTTGTGGAATGGGATTCACTCATACTCTGATGTTAACTTAACCTTGACTTGCTTTTATTGTGATCTAGAGAAATTATTCCTATGTGCTCTACAAACACATTAGGGCTTGGAAATGTCATTACTCCTGCTTCATCTCTGAACTCCTCTCTGACATTTCCATTTAAAGAGAAACTGTAGCAGATATTCAGGAGCACATTTACACTTATTTTGTATAAAACCAAAATAGCACAATTTCCACATTAGTATGAGAACCACAGTCTTTGTACTAGTTGTGATTTTCTCTTTTTGAAGCTATTAAAAATTGAAATTTAGAAAGTAGTCTCATGCACTGTGCCTTGAATATATTTAAACTGTATTATTACCCCGATTCATTAAAGTGTCTATATTTTATCTTCTCTTCACTTTGACCCTCCACCCACGTTTTAATTCTGAGACAAGCACTGTATGCGTTGCATAATACATCACACAGGCAAGAGGTCTTCCATTTTAAACAGCTTAATGCAGCTGTTGGTTTAACTTTATAAACTAGAGCAAATATGCAGGAAATTGCTGTATTGATCATTTATTTTATAGTCAGCTAATACTAATTTTAGTTTCTTTTATTTACTTTAGTGTTATTAGTATGATGCCTGTATTTCTGAAAGGGCTTTCAACAGTCAGCTATCGCGTTTTTTATGATACAATAGTTAGAATAACTTTGTTTAGAATTGCATGTATCAGTAAAGCATTTTATGCATATTGATTTTCAGGTCTACAATTTGTATTACGCCTGAGCTGAATCCTGAACTTGAGTTGTATCCAAACGGATAACTCCTGATGTAATTGTTTACTCTCCCCACCCCAAGATTTTGATGTTGTAGCCTGCTTAAAACTTACAATGGTGATTCCAAAATTTCTGATTTGGAATTCTGTCTTGTTCTTTTGATTATCTGAGTGAACGATGTATCTTTGAAGATCTGATGAATTTTCAGGTACCAGTTGCTAGGTGAGCGCCACGATGAATCTCATACCTTCATAAATGATTTCTGTATGATATGTAAATATTTTAGTATCCATTTATATGCAGGTAACATAGTTCACTGCAGAGATCCTTCATTGTGTTAAGTAACACTTCATCTATCTTTATAAGATGATTTTGTTAGTTTAGAAAGAACTATCAATCACATACTAAACAAATACCTAAGTACAGAATGCATGGTTTAGGGCAGTAGAATTTCCCCATTGTACTTGAAAGATTTGTGTTCTTTTGATGTCTCACTGCTAATATATATATAAGAAAGGATAGATTTTTCAATATTTTCCCTTAAACTTGCTTCTACTCATCATCTCTTGTTATTTTGTAGAAACTTGTCTTTTTATCTGATCAGTGAAATTTCTGGTGACAACATTTACCTGAAGGAGAGCCCTCCTTACTTGGCTTGAATTACAATCAAGTTGACATTCTGGGTTGTGTCATTTACCAGAAAACAGCAAATGATATGGTTAGCACTGGTTGCTTAAATGTTCTTCATGTATCTTGAACATGTATCATGTATCATGAACTCAATTATAATGAGAAGACTTATAAACAAAAAACTTAATTTGCTAATTCCTGTTAGCTTTATTGAACTACTTTTTATTTTTGTTTTCTGGATCATGGTTTACATAATTTTAAGATTAGGAACAGTATCAGTGTCTTCACTTTGCAATTGTTATTTTTGATACCACAGACTGTAATCTATGCAATACTGTTGACTGCTCTTAAGTTTGAAGGAGAATCTATTAGAAAAATAGCTTCCTTTTTATGTATTTCATTAGATTTTAATAATATTTAAATATGCAAGACAACTAGGAAAGGGAAGGACAAAATACTTTTCAATCGTGCACCAAGTTTAAAGTTGTCCACAGGATGGTAGTTATGCAATTGCAGATTTATAATTCTGTGATGACAAACCTTCAAAATGAAGGATTCAAGGTGGTTTTTCACTCCATGTTGGAAGAAAATGTATGAGGTTGTTTGGTTTGGTTTTTCTATTTTTATTTTTACTGTTTGTGGCTCATTGATTAGGTCTGCAGTATGACAAAGCCAGGTTGAGTTCCTTGCTCAGCTGAAATAAGGGCAGTATTCCATTGCAGTTGCTCACTGAACTGGAGTGGGAATTTTAGTTTGGCATTGCCAACTCACAGGCTGCTGGCACAGGCATTGCAAATTTTTTTTCTTAAAAAATACTTCCAATAACAGAACAGATAACATCTCTGAAATATTTTAGCATCAGCTGAACAGCATTTGCCAACTACCTTTCCTTTTTTGATGTGTCCCAAGCAGCTTTAGTTCTAAATGTTTATGAAATAAATAATTGTTTTGTTTCATGGTGGAACTAATTTAATGAATTGCTTTAAATTCATGTAGTAAAAATATTTTTTCAGCACCATGCAGCTAAAACTTAAGAAAGGTTCATCTGGACACATTCTGCTTTTGTTTCCTTCAATAATTCACACAGATGTCACTGAGAACAAGATTTTCCCATCAGCTGGAAATCTCGTAAGAGTAATGTAATTGATACATAGGAATAATTTTGAAATGTGTTGTCTTTTTATCAAACAGAAACTGAGCGTAGTGTTCTGCTATTATGATATTAGTAACTAACATAAGAATAAGTTACAATACAGGATGTGAGCCATGAGTCTTAATTTATTCTTACTCAGCCTATAGTTGGAACAAACTCTGTGAAATTTCCTGTATTAATTTATTGCTACTATTTAAGCACAAGGTGAGTTACAGCTGAACATTACCAGAAAATTACTGATCTAATCTGCGATACTTTGTAAGTTCCAGTCACTCATGCTGAGGAATGATGAATAAAGGATGAAACGCACACAGAGTTCACGGGATTTTCAGGAGAAAGAAGTCTTTGTCCTATTTAAGAAAAAAAAAAAGAAGTTGTTTTGCCTTGGCAGAAGATATAGTCATTCTTTAGGGGTACCAGGGAATGGAAGAGAATTTAGAGAAAAATATTGGCCCAGAAGCTGGTGGGTGTGACCTGGCTAGAAATTAGGAGAGTTCTGCACATCAGAAGAATGAGATTCACTGCAGGGTGTTGGTTTGGGAGGAAGAAACTACTTGTTTTTTTAAGACAGGGCTTGCTAAAAGTGTTGCTGCCCATGTCTGGCTATGATACAGTGAAATATTATTTAACTGTAATACAACACCACCATTTGAAATCTTACCAGCGTTTTGTAGTGAGTGTTAACACAATATTAATGAGTAGAATATTTGAAGCAGATCAGGATACATTCTGGCTGCTTTCCTCTGAATGAATTGCTGATTCATTTTGTATAGCTTAACATTACTTGACCTTCTTGTACTCCTGTTAATACAGTGCTTGTACTTAAAGCATAGGAAAATGTTGGAAAAGCTAGCCTGAAACTGTTACAACAAAGTAATTAAAAGTAACACCAGATGAGCTGAAATCTATCCTATTCATTGACCATAATGTCATAGGTTGTTCAATGATGAGAATAACTGCAGCAAGACGGTGCGTTTTCCTCTATCTTGGGAAAAGGACAGGATGAGCATGACTAGAATGGCTCAGGGTTATGTTGTTAATTCAACTATGCTAGATCCTTCTGCGTGTGCTAAGATGGCCCATTCATGGAAACTGCTGGCTCCCTTTTGACTTTGATGGTGTCAGGTTGACCACGCTCCTAATTTAGGCACCTTATGATTAATTTTATGTTATTCTGAGAACAGCAGTAACGTAATGCAATGCACCTAAAGCTGCTCTGCTTTATGTAATTGGTTATTATGAGATTACTTCTTGAAAAAAAGTTGAAGCATTTGTTTCCTAAAGAAAAGCCATCCATTTCAAGGGAAATATCTTTCCATACAGTTAAGTGTAGAATAGCAGCAAGGTCACTTAGAACAGCAAGTCCAGGTGGCCCTGTCTCTCTGACTGTTAAATCTCAGGTGAAATATATGCTGTCAGCCACTGAGATTAATAGTTCTATTTGCTGTTCAGTGTATTTGAGAAACTCCTATTACTAGTGTAATTTGGGAAGAATTTAAACTTCTTGAGGCCTTTTTCAGAGTCCTACCTGTATGCGTGATGGGAAGGTTCTTTTAGCATCTTATAAAGGGCAAAATAATGTGGAAAATTTACCTCAGTAGAATTGTGCTCAGAAATACCTGATTGACATATTTCGTATTCAATTTGCTCTCACTTTACTTGCTTTAATTAAAAAAAAAAAAAAAATAACTGGAGACAGGAGATGCATTCAGACTTGTTTTGGAATTTGTGATATTTCCATTATTCTTGGTGAGTCATGTATTATTTTCCTCATTATGCAGAAATATGATTTTGTGTCACTAGTAGTTTTAAAGCAGTGTATGTCCTGCCTTTGGGTGTTCCGATAGATATTGTACAATTGTAATATATCAGCAAAGTTTCTCATGTCTCCTTTTAATGGGGCAATGTCAATCTCTCTTTATACAGTTTTTACCTCAAACAGTAGGCATGTATGCTGAAATTCTAAATGTTTACGTCCTTTTGTTATGCTGGTGTGACAGACAATTGTATTACACAACAAAATACTGTACTTTAGACTTCTGGTCAGTATGAAACAAGACAATCTTTTAGCTGTCAGTCTAGTGAATTCCTTTAAATTTGTAATAAATGCATTATTACACGGTAGGGTATAAGATTAAAGTCTCAGTAAGAGTTAAATTTCTGTATGTCCTGATATTTTTCACTAATCTTTTATACCAAAAGAGCAGATAACAAGGGTAGTTTGGATTTTCTTTACATGAAAAGTGAATATAATATATTCCTGCATTCATGATAAGTTTAACATGAATATTCAGTACAAATAACTCTATTCATCTATTTCAGTTACAGTCCCCAGTATGCTGGGCAAAATGGGGTAAGCAGGCTGCAAGAAGATACAGTCTTTATATGCCACTTAGATTTTTCCAATCTCTTTTTTTTCTTGCTTAAGAAACTAAACTCCTGATGAGAGTAAAGATGACTTAACAAAGGGTGCAGAATAGGAGTTGCTTGGTCTCTGACCTTTGTGTGGTATTTTGGGAATATATTGTCTGCGATAATCTATCCAAGAACACTTTTTCAGGATATCTGTTGTGACTCTGGTCTTGTAGCATGAACACAAATGTGCTTAAAATGTTACTATAATAAATCCAGCTTTGACTGTTTTGAGTCTATATTCTGCAAGGTCTCAGGAGTATTTAACTTTTGCTCTGGTCAGGGGAAAGAAGCATTTCATGCCTACAAAAAAAAAATATCTTCTACAACTTGCAGATTCAGTGTCTTTTATATAATTAGTAAGCTTCAGAGCTGTAACTCAAACTTTAGACAGTACCACTAGTAGTAGCAATGCTGTTGGAAGTAGACCAGTATCCTGCTGATTAACGCTACTCGGTAAAGAACCGTTCTTAAATGTTGTATAACTTCATCTTTGAGAAGTTGTATTTATAATACAACCTGCAAATTTGCAGTGAGTATTACAGTGGAATTCACTAGTGTATCCTAGTTCTTTCAGTTTGGATATTGGCCTTTGAGCAAGATAGAAACTAGGACTGAAATAATAGAAGAATATACTTCATTTTGGCTTTGGTTCAGGTTTTGGATTACTTGCTTGCATTATGACAGTGTGCAAGAATTAGTCTCAGTTTAGATGTGTAAATGGTAGATTGGTGTGATGTGACTCATTTAATTCAAAGATCACCTCTAACATGGACTCATAGGAACATTGCCATAGAAATGCCCGGTTCTCTCTACTTGCTGCATGGCTCACCCAGGTAATTAACTCGTATATAGATACCTGCGGAGAGATCTGTGGATGCAGACAGAGGGTTGTGGGTGAGGTATGTGTAGTCTAAAAACCTGTGTCACAACAAGGACCTATGTTTTTATGCAAGTATGTTTTTAGGTGGCTCTGTGTTGTGCTGTTTGTGTGCAGGTGTGCAGATAATGTTAAGATCCTCTTGTTGATAGCGCTGATGATGGAATTTAGACTACAGTATTGAGCTTTGAAGAGTAACATTTTTTTAGATAGGACTTGCTGAAAAATTATTTAAATATTAAATGCACCAAATTTCACATTAAAAAATATATGTGTACTAATTATGTGATTGATTGAACAGCAGTGTGAATAAACACGCTGAAGGTTTACATGGAGATCTCTAGAAAAGTAACTCTGCATGTGTACTCAGATACCCATCTACATTTGCTAAATGGACCACAAAAAGCAGTTGTGCTGCTCTTCATACAGTACTTTTTTTCTTTTTTTTTTTTTAAATAAAGGTTCTACGTGTTGGTATTTCACCAGGAAACTAAAAAACTGTATGCAATGGCAGGAAAAATGAGTTAAAAAAACCCCCAAACAACAAAACTGTTTCATGAGCTATGAGAATATAGAATAATTTAAAAGGTAGCAGGTCAGGCAC
The DNA here is from genome assembly GCA_003993805.1 of Himantopus leucocephalus. NCBI lineage: Eukaryota > Metazoa > Chordata > Aves > Charadriiformes > Recurvirostridae > Himantopus > Himantopus leucocephalus. The sequence goes on along the minus strand of RSEF01000004.1, from coordinate 12,980,831 downwards.
TGGTTTGCATTTTGACCTGTGACCATTCAGCTTATTTTAGGGTTTGGGGGATTTTTTTGGCTAATACCTTGTCTCTGTTATTTCAAGTAACCTTCCTGCACTGCCAGAGGAAATAGACTTGACTGATTCCTGACTGCAGCATAACCTTTTGAAACCCATAATCTTCCCCAATTATTCCTGCCGTGTCAGGTTATGAAGTGGAGCTTTGTCTTGCTTTTGTATTGTCGCAAAAACCAAAACAACAACAACAAAAATCCCCCTCTGTTTTTCAGAAGCATTGTTGCCTTTTGTTTTCAGCCTCCATAAAGCGTGGAGAGAGGTGCATGTAGTTTGCAGGCAGCCTCTTGCAGGAGCTCTGGAATGGGGCGCTGTCACAGCAGTTGGATTTTCTGTGTTTTGATGAAATTTGCTAATATATAGGCATATATCTGAGAAATGAGTTCTTTCTCAGTTGACTGGAATGCATGGGTCTCTGCATCTGTCTGGAAAAAGCTTTGTTCCCTGAAGCATCCTTGTCACTTCCTTGTTGTTCCGCACACATTTATGAAATGCTAAACCAGCCTTTGGGGAATCTTAGTTGTGCTGTCTCTTGACTTCTGTTTTTACAACGACTAGTATCTGTAACTTTTTACCCACCTGATACTTTCCCAGGCTGCAAGGAGAAACTGCCTGTTTGTATCAGAGTCTGCATATTTCCCAAGCTTAGTAATATTTCAAGGAAGCCCTGAAATAATAATTTTCTGTTAATACTGTTAAGACATAATGAATATTTCATACCAAGATGAACACAGGTTCTGAATCTAAAAGATTGTGTAGTACCAAACTTTAAATTAGGAAATGAAATATATTTAAATTACATTGAAGAAGGCTCTGATTAACAGCCATTAGCATTAAACTTGGCATTTTATTAAAAACACATGACATGTGCTCAGTAAGAAGTGCTGTATCTTCCTAGAAGTATTTCTGTATACATTTGTCTTCTCCTTTATGCAGTGATCTGCTGAAGCATTTTACAGAGAACTAAGTATCTGCATAGTCTTCACAGTGCCAGGATGACAAACATGCCTCTCCCAGTGACTGTTTTACCTGATGCAGCCAGAGCTGGTTTTGAAATACTTGAAGTTTTTGATTCTCTGGGGAACTTTTTGCCAAAGTTGTACATAATTTACAATGCGCTCTCTGAATCCTATCCCTGTGCAACTCATTTTATACTTTTCTTGCTTTCAGAAAACTTAATTAACTTTAGAGTAGGCTCACTGCCTCTGAAGGAAGAGTTGGCTTTACACTTCTGTCTGCGGTTGGGGCCTATGAGAGGTATAACTCGGTGAAACCAGTCCTCTGTGTGCTCCTTGTTCAGTAACTCAGGGCAGAGAAACAGAGCGTGCTGCATCTCTTAAGCCATATTGTCCTGGACATAGACCCCCAGTGAGGTAACATGGAGTGTGATGTACACCTTAACTGTGACTAGCCACAGTTTACAAATATGCCTTTTAAGGCAATGATCTTTAAAAGTATATGTACTTTTGTGAAGGATGCAAATAAAAGCCCTTAGGAATGGGAAAACAAATTGCCAATGTATGACCCTCTAATAGAACTGGTTTTGTTATCTAAGTTGATGTAGCAGGTTTGCTAAATTTCAGACCAGACCCTCTTGATCTTGCAGGAGCTTTTCATGGCTTGGATGTCTAGTTGTCTAGTCCAGACAGCAGTTTTTGTTGAAGGGATAGAGCAGAATAATATAACGTTAATTAAACCATCAGTCATATGAATTCATAGAGTTGTCTGTCACGTATATTCATAGGGTTGTGTGTGTTTGAGTTTGTCTTCAAGTCTTATTTCATATTGCTACTTTTCCTACCTATTATGGGATTTGCCTACAGATAGCAAAATGACAGCTGGTATTCTGGAGGGAGAAGAGTTTTATCAGCCTTGTTAGGGATGCGAACTTTTCTGCATAGACAGGTAAGCTGATTGCAAAATGGTGGTTTTAGTCTTCTCAGCCCTTCCAAGATAATGCTGTATTTAGAATGCCCATGCTTTTGAAAGCGTAAGTAGTAGTTAAGATTGCAAAAAGCTCTTGGAAGACAGGAATGTTTGTGTTTCACTCATGTTTTAAAGTAGAGTTCTTAGATTTACTGGAAGATAATTGGGGTGAAAGTGAAAAACTCTATTTTTGAAATAAAGTTAATCTGAAAATGTAAAAGGTAAAATTTATTTGGATTTACCTATTTTTTGGACAATATGTCTGTGGAGGAAAATGTACCAGTTTGTCTAATTCAACTGCTTCTTTTGACATAGTAACATTAATTTTATTTTATTTTTTAAATCCTTGAATATCACTACACTAGAACAATATAACTTTTTGTTTGGTTCTACTGCAAGATTAAAACAGTAGAATTTGAGATGTAGTTGGGTTAATGCTTTGTGCAAGGTGTGATGTTTTTCAGACATGTTTTACAAAACTTGTGTTCTTTGAAAAAATGGTATTGCCATATCATTCCAGGTACTTTCTTGAATAGTATTAAATCCTTAATTTTTTTCAGATCTTATTCTTGTTTCCAGAAGCTGAAACAGCTGATAAAATGTGCCCTGTTATGTTTTCCTTTGTATCCTGTATTTAAAATTAGCTGTTAGTTATCAAACTATTTCACTAGAAGAAGCAGACATACTGTTATTAGGTTTCTTCTTATATATTAAGTATTCACCACTGGGAGCTGGGTGCCTCTTGCAAGCCCTGTATACCCTCTGCTACCACTAAGGAATTTTAATGTGACTGTCCCAGCTCTTTGCAGACTAATGTCTTAGTTGGTTGGAAGTTTCTTCACCTCCTTCTCTGCAACTGTTGCTGGAACTCTGATATGTTTAAGTCCATATTGAATGTTTTTCTAAGCACTGTTTGTTTTTAAGCTCACATGTAAACTACAGAAATTATGCTTTCACTAAAATGTCAGCATTGTGCTCAGATCTAATTCATAGCGGTTTTCTAGTGTTGTGGAATTATTTTATGACCCTAATTTCAGATCACAGTCCAAATATGGAAAAGTTACCATAAAGAATAAGTGAAGCTTTATCAAATACCTTTGTCACTTGTCTCCATCAAACAGAATTGGCCCAGTCATCAAAAGATATTGGGTAGCTTGCATAAATACAGCAAAGCCTGTACATGAGCAAAGGCAGATTCTGCATATACTGTAGATTTTCTGTAGTAGAAATCTTCCACTGCATTAGTGATGTGACAAAATGAACCTCTCCTTCTCACAGATATGGCTACTACAGTCTTTTCTGCTTGGTGTGCAGGCTTATTGGGGAAGAAAAATTTGTTGTGTGTCAGAGGTGTAGGTTTTTCTCTTTCACATCATGCTGGTTCCTACTGTAAGTACTTGCTGTAAAGCTACCTACATGGTGAAAAAATTTCAGTTACCTTAATGTGGCAAACAGCCCCACAAGGTAATATGGAGAACCTAATATCCTAAGTACGAGAAACAAGGGGATCTTGATGCATCAATGAAAGATAAAAGCAAAAATGCTTCTATTGGATTAATTCTAAATTAAAATTGGAGAAAGTCCCATTAAAGACAAGGGAAGTTTTTAAGATTATAGTGGAGAATTTCATCTGAGGATTACTGTTTGTCCTTTTCTGATGAGTCGTAACAAGACACTGTTTCATATAAGATGGATAGGTGAGATTTTACCTTTACAAGTAATGCGTCAGCTCTTACCGACTCAACAGATTATGCTGAATAAAGCTTCAACTTTAATTTTTATTTGAAGATGTTTAGTATTATCTGTAGGTATAAACTGTATAAAGGTATTTAGATGAGTTTGTCTTGATTTCATTGGGAATGACTCAAATTCAATAAAAAGTAATACAATTTTTTATTGCCAGATTTACCCACATAGTGACTGTAAAATTTTATTTATGGTTTTTAGAAGTTGACAAATATACTCCTTAGGTGAACAAGAAGTAATGAAATCTATTTCGGAGATATACACTTAAATGTTGCCTGTGATTGCTAGTGGTGAGATTACTGAGCATTGGAACTAGAGGCAGCAAAATAAATATTTCATATACCAAGACATTAGGTGTCAAATAGATAAATGAAAATTCAAATTAAACCTGTTAGCAGTGTTTCAACTTCAGAAAGTCCACATACAGTAGTAATGTCTTGTTATTGCTTTGATATTCTGTATGAAAAATGGCATCCTTTGGAGACCAACTTGATATTCAGCTTATAGCTGGAACTATTAAATGGGAATTGCCCTACTAAGTTTTGGTGGAGGATGGCTGGTGAAAGTTATTGTCTAAGTAGATGTTCTTGTGCCATAAAATAAACAAAGCTCTGTATATGAGCTAATCAGGTTTGTGGTATATTGTTTAAAAGCAGTGCATTGTTAATAACTCCCCCTCCAAACCAAAGCACTTTCCTTGCGAATATGATGTCATTATGAAAACTAGGGTGAGTCATTAAGTGGAAAGCTTTATATTTTCATGAAGACCTCTGTGTAGTATACAAATATAACATACAGTATTTGATTGAACAATAATAATAATAGTAAACCAGATTAAACAGAAAATCCCTCAAAAAGAAAGAACCAACAGAAATGTTATTGCACAAATACTATAATAATTTTTTGTCTGTTCTAAGTTTTACAGATAGAGCATCTTATAGTACACTGTCCTGCAATGACAAACAAAAAGATGTGAGTTTAATGCATTCTATAGGAACAGCAGTTTCGTGCATCTTGATTTAGGAGGAGACGTTGATCTGTTTCCATGAATTATGGAACTTTGAGTCGCTTCTTTTAAAATCTGGCTGCAAATAGAACTGCCAGTTTATTGAGGCCAAAGTGTAGTTTCTGCTCACTGATGATAAGAGGTGGTTGGCAGCACACGCGATCCAATAGGGTGAGGACAGACTGAATGTCAGGACCATAATGTGAAGAATGGTAGCAAGTCATTGAAAGCAATGGTTTGCAAAAATTTCACTTGGTTACTTCCAGTGTGGTTCATTTTCTGCCATCTGCTCTAAGACATCAAAACAATAAGATGAAACATGAAATTATCTGCATACTTCATTTGCATAATGAGGTTGTAGATGTAGTTTTGCTGGCTAGCCTTTCAGCCTGGGCCAAAATAGGTTGTTTAACTCATCGCTGGCCAGTTCATACAATGTTAGCACGTGACTGAAATATAAATCAAACCTAGAAACTGAGAGCTAAGAGTAATTAGCTTTGCAGATGGTGTAAAGAGGGACAATTTCAAACACGCCATATTTAGCTTCTTTTGGTTTGATCAAATAATCCACTTTGTAACAGCTTTAAAAAAGTCTAGTATGTATGAAACCTGCATTGTCAGTCTGTGAGAATGAGTTAAACAGTTTACAGGGGTTGCCCGGAGAGATTAGCTGAGAGCAGAGATACTGTCAGCAAGCCCATTCACTATCACGGGAAAGCAAGGCTCTGGAGTAAGCTAAAACCTGTTCATCAGACTACCTGGGGCTGGAATTGTCAGAGGTTAGTCTTAACAGAGGAGATTAGCTAATGTCAGTCAAGAAACATGCTTCCTTGTGCCTGGAGGTAGGCTGGAGTCATGATCACAAGGTGTTTTTGTTTGACTTGCTTGCTTGTTTACTTGCTTAAAGAAGAAAAAAAAATCTGAGAGATCTTTATCCTTTAGTGGCTGTCCAAAAAAAAGGAGTGGGGAATGAAAATTCTATTATCATTTCTCGAAATGACTTAAAACCCCATGTTTGCAGCTGTGGATTCAGGTAGCCAAAGAACAAATGTGTTTTAACCCTCACACTGCCTTGTTCGTGCTTCTAAGCACTGTCATTTCATTCTAACTCCCCTAGAGTGATACTAAGTTTGAAATGCTGAAAGTATACTCAGTTGATTTAAAAAGAAAACATTTGTTTTTAACATCATTTTGCTTGTTGCCAATCTTGTTTTCAAGACAGGTGTTTTAACGGTAGGGTAGTGATAGCCTAGCAAGCTGCGCACCACAAGGTGGCACTGATGGTGTGTGATGATTGTCTCATTTGAGACTTATTTTAGACATCACTTTCTGGAAATCTGATCACATGTAAAAGGCCTGAACTAAATAACTCCCTTTGACCTCCCTGGGAAATACCTATATTGTGCAACGGGCAAATAGGCTGAGGTGTGCATGCGTTGTTGCATAATGAATGAAACTACAGTATGACAGATCCCAGCATATTCTTAGTTGGATGCATGACTGCAGAGGTGCATATGGGGAGTTTAGTGGAGTCTCTATAAATTGAGAGATCTGGACTTCTGTCTCAGGAGATTTCAGATGTGCTTCTGCAGTGATGTTTTCTTTACTTACTTTGAAGATTATGAAGAAAGCCTTNTTTTTTTTTTTTTTTTTTTTTTTAAATGCTGCTTTTTTTAAAATGCTGATCAAAACAAAATGAAAAAAGGATATTTTGACTCAGTTTTGATTAAGAAGCTGATGTACAGGGTCCTCAGACTTGTATCCCCTTTGGTCACTTTCTGAGTGCAAGGCTGAATCAGTTATCGTGCTTTCAGATACATCGGGCACTATGTGTTTGAATTACTTTCTCTTGTAATTGTATTTCATTTTATTGATTGGATTTCTCCCTACAAGTTCATATGGGGAAATACAAAATAGCTTTGTATTCTTCTTCAGTAATCTGATCTTATTTCCATCTCCTGCCTGCTTCCTTGTATTAAGATCAGAGAAGAGCTCACAACATAGCCAAGACTGTCTCTTAATCTGTCATCAAATTGTTTGTACTTGGCCTTTAAAAATGTTTCTTTAAAGAGCTGCCAGCATTCTTGGGCAGCTTGCTTCCAGTTCTCATTTACTGAGAATCGCCTTCCTGAAATGCAAATTGTTTTTATTGTGGTGTTATTTCTCTGTTAGTTTTTAGTGGTGTAATGTATTATTATTTCATGATCCAAGTTCCTTCCACTTTGACATCCTTAGCTTGTTCCTTGCACTTGATTTTTTTGATCTGTATCAAAAAAACAGGCACCTGTGGGATTCAAGAATCTCCTGACAAGTTAGCATCCTGCTGTATGGCTTGTCCAACAGCTACCTCTGTAGTTAAAATTCCTTGTTATTGTCAGGTCTTGTAGAAAAATCTGATGGGCAGGGTCTTTTCTGGTTGTAGGATCTGCTGTATACCTTCACCATTGATTGCATCTGTGACCTTTTCCTATTTTATCCCCTAGTTAGTGATTTTCAACAGGTACAAATAATTCTCTAGAAACTGGACCTCAGAGTAAACATACACCTCTTTGACATGCAGTGTTTTCTCTTCAGCCTGGAGAAGAGAAGGCTCTGGGGATACCTTATTGGGGCCTTTCAATAAATAAAGGAGGCTTATAAGAAAGACTGAGAAAAATTTTACCAGGGCCTGTACTGACAGGGCAATGGGGAGTGGTTTTAAATTGAAAGAAGGTAGATTGATCTGGATATAGGGAAGAAATTTTTTATGATGACGGTGGTGAGATACTAGAACAGGTTGCCCCAGAGGTGTGGGTGCCCCATCATAAGACGTGTTCAAGGTCAGGTTAGATGGGGCTTTGAGCAACCTGATCTAGTGAAAGATGTCCCTGCCAATGGCAGGGGGGTGGACAAAATGATTTTTAAATGACCCTTCCAACCCAAACCATTCTATGATTGGGTGATATTGTTTGCTTAATATAACAACTGAGGGATGCACCCATGAAGACTTAATCTGTGTTAGACCAGTAGGAGGGTTACTAAAATGTTTATGTTTGCTTGCTTTCTTCTTTTGAAATATCAGGTCTTACACATTTACTTGCTATGCAGTAAGTGTAATGCATGTTTTATGGAAAACATGTACAGATATTTATGAAGATCTGCATATGTCGCTGAAAAAAATTAAAAATAATTGCTGCAAATCAGAGGTACTGGTACAATGCATTTTGGGTAGTAAAGCAACATGAGATTTTTTTGCTGAGCTAATAAACTGCAATTTGAGGAAGAACGAGTCCGATAAAGAGATCAGATTTATATGGTGATTTTCTTCTTTTTCACCACCTGCTTTGTAACTTCAAAACAATGTTAATTATTGTACTGACATGAAGAAAAGACAGGAGATTGTTTCCCATATGGTAAGGGGAAAACTCTGAGGAGAAAGAGATGCCTTTTGTATCCTTCTCCATGTTAAGCCCATACAGCTGCTCTTGCCTGTGACTAGCTGGGAAAAATTCTTCCAAGTAGTCCTCTGGCTGGGCTACACAGAGGGGAAAAATGGCAACATAATGGGGTTCTTCTGTGCGAGATGATATGCTACAATAGTCTTTTAGATATGTGTGAGAAAGGCATGGTCTTGCCTGAATGTGGCAGCCTCAAAGGGATCTCTCTGGCATTTTACCTCCATGTTTTCTTTTCTGAAGCATTCCTTAGGAGCTCATAAGTATATACAGCTCTTGGATTTAGATGGTATTTGCTGTAAACTTACAAATGGTTAGAAAACACTTCTTGAGAAAACACAGAGAATGTTTCTAAACTGAACTGAGCTTCCAAGTCCTTACAGCTAGTACTTACCACACTTATGTGTCGGAGAAGGGAAATGTGACTTCAGAAAAACATTATAATTCTGCTGAGATTTTTAAACCTCATAATTAATGAGGAAAATGCTAGATCTTCATGTCCTAGAAATGTACCTGGGTATCTTACAACCAAGCACCTCTTCAAAGCTGGTTAACTGTTGTATGCTGTTTTCTTTAGTGACAAGCATATTTTCAGACTTACACAAGAAAATGTATAAGACCTGTGTGATAAGAACTAATCTGAATGCTGAAAATTTAAGGCTTAATTATAATTCTGTTCCAAGGCAACGGACTGTGTGAACTGCTATTACTAAATCGTACTGTGTAAACACTGCATACTGATGGAATTTGCTTGTCAACCCCAGTGGCATTTCTGTGCACTAAGCTTGTTGTTCTGTCAGCCAAGTGCATCATGGGAAAAGATGAGTATCTCAAGGGAATGTGATCTGCATTTTTAAGAAGAAAGTCAACCTCAGAGGTGCCACAAAAGGACTCTTAACACAGATTACTTTCCTCAAGAGATAGCTGGTTTATTGGCTGTAAATTTTGCATGCTTCTTAGGTGATAACATACATTTATGTTGCTAAAACTTTGACTGAATATACCCATTTTTACGTTTCATTGCCAATGAAATGGTTGGTGAAAGACCTTGGTGCAGTATTATAGCATAGGAAACAGTCGCTAAATCCAAAGTATTCTGAAAAGTTACATTGCTATTCCAATACTTGTTTTCCTTTTTGCCCCTCAAACTTTAGATTTGTGTGTAATGTACTCTTCCCAAATAAAGAGAATAACACAACTCCTGACAGGTATTCTAGCACTGTGTCTATAACAGCAAACAAGATTAAAACAGTCAAATTAAAGGAAGTAAGACTTCAGCAAACTTCTGTTCTGTTTACAAGTTAGAATGCTAGATTACCTTCAGAATAAAAAAAGAAAGGGCAAGTCAAGATCAGGCTGTGATGAAAAATATTAATTGAGAGCTAAAGGTTGATGATGTAGAATGATACAGGAATAGCAGAGAAACAGACAAGAATGATATCAAGATACTTGCTTAGGAAAAGAAAAATGTAATACAGCAGCTGCTTAATTTGGTGACAAAAATTCTTTTAAACTCCATTGGAGGTAGAAGGACAAACGTGTTTTTAGGTATGTGCTGAAGGGATGTAATCTGTCTTTCCAACGCACTTGATGATGAATGCAAGAAGGTGCCTCTGAACACAGCTGAATAGTTTGAAGCTGCGAAGTTGTTAGTTTTTTCTGGTTTTCTCCTAATAACTATTACTTAATTCTTCAACTGTATCTCAAGATTTTCTTCAGTGATGTGTTTTCATGTAAAACATTAATGTTTCTAAAGAAGCAGCAGAGGTGTTTTGCCTCTCAGCTATTGTTTATGCTTCCAAAGGGCAATTAAACTGTGAATATTTATGTCAAAGTTTTGTATCTTTACTGTAACAGATACAACAGTGTCTGATTTTGCTTCTCCAAGTTGGTGGGAGTTCTGTAATTGATTTTGCTATTGGGAACAAAACTGGGCCAGGCATTTTGAGCTGTAAACATCATTGGAGTTTTGAAAATAGAAGTATTGTTAAATTGCAATGCTGACAATGTATTATCCCACATTAAACAGGTTTCACTTAGGTTTTATTATTCATAGGCTAGTCATTATAATTCAAGATTTCTATGTGTGTGGGAAGCCTAATATACTATGGTTTTTACATAGTCCTGTATATATGTTAATGGACTTGTGGAACTCCCTTAATGCTTCAATAAATATGCCAAATGTCTGTAGCAACCTGCTGTTCACTGTGCCCAGATTGCTTCTTTGTAAGTAGGTATCAATCTTCAGTACTTGCTGCATTCAACCTCTCCTAGTCTCTGATCAGGATCCATCTGTTTGACTGTATTTGGTAGTGTGTTTTTTTTATGATATATATACAGGCTTCAAAAATGTTAATCCCCAAGTGGTGCCTGATCCCTACTGTGTTGCATTTGTCAGCGTAATAGTTTCGAATTGCAAAGAGATAAAGTCATGCACTTGCAAGTAACAAAGTGTTTTGTTGCTTGGTTCCATTTACTTAGTCAGGCTGGGCTGATTCTTTTGTGATAAAAGGGTGAAATTTTGTTCTCGGTTATACCTTTATGAACCTTAAAAAAACCCCACTTGCCTCTATTCTGAGTCACTGGAATAAAGCTGAAATATTGTTTCTATACAGATATTGAATATTGAAATACAAGACTAGATGCATCCTGAAAAAATAATTTATTAGATTTTCAGGCATTGTATCTTTTTCTTTGGTTTTTACCTTCTTCCAGCAGTATTGGACCATGTCTGCTAAAATGTGAAAAGTGTGGGAAATCTAAAGTTAGCACATGGATTCATAACCTTACAGAATTTATTTGTGAATATAATTTTGTATAAAATTAATTGATGAAGCATCAGTTCAAACTTAGGTAACATATTATAGGTGTACTAGGTGGCTAAACATACTAGTTTTGCTGGAAATACTTTTACAAATGTATTTGTGATCTACTGCCTGCCACAACAATATAGCTGTGTGCCTGATCTGATATGCTTATAATAACAGAAGGCAATATCGTCTGCAAATACGCAAATGGTATGTGTGATAGTGAGTTTGACACTGTCAGTGTCTGTGCTTTGAGTCATGGTTCATATACATTGAAGTACATTAATTGAATAATGACACTCAAATGTCAAGACTACAGGTGTCTGACAGTTTGCAGTTTTGTGGATTTCACCATAAATGTGAGCGTGCACAAATGGAACCCAGGAACAGACATGTCAAATAGAATGCCTGACACTTGGCCTGTTACAAAAACAGTTTGCAGGTAAAGTTTTTGTTGTGAAAAATGATATTAGGAATCACTCTTTTTAAAATTCATATGAACAATTAAAAAACCTGAAAAGATATGAAAAAAATAATGACACGGGTGTATCTAAATGCCAAGTAAGATACACGTCAAAATACTAAAGGATTCCAGAATATAGCATTTAGTCCTTCAAATTAGATTAAACAATCTTAAACATTCACTTGATACTCTGAATTGTCAAATACCTGGTCTGCCTACCCTTAGCAAGCCTGAGGCTAGAAATTAATTGTAAAGCTTTGTAATAAACTAATTTTTTTTCTTTCACTGAATTATGCAAATCAGCATAAATTTGACATTCTAAATGGAATATATGCTTACATATTTTATTTGAATATTTTAAATGTTTTGGGGTTAAAAATTAATATTTCATATTCACATATTCCTTATAAGTAACATCTAAGACTTGGTTAATAGCAGACATAAAAGATCCTAAATGCGCTGCAGGACTGCCATATAGATGGAAGGAACTAGCCATGAATTACATTTTTTGCAATTTTACAATGTTGTATAACTTTGTAGAGGCATAGTATCTTTTGCCATGCACAAAATACATTACAAAAAGTGAGTGTGCTTTCTTTCCTAACAAACAAATGAACAGAACAGTATTACTATAGATACACTGGAGAGAGTGGGACTTTTTGTCTGATTGGGAGCACATTCCATCGTGAATGGACAGTTTACTACAGATGTTCAGCACGTTGGGGCCAAAGAAGCAATAACTCTGCTGTGTCCAGTTGCTTCCTCTGCTGGTGGGACTGCACGGGTGACGAGCCCTGAATAGGTCTGTGCTCTTCGGTTTTGTGATCTCTCTCCAGTCAAGGCACTGCAACCGCTTTAAGGGCTCTGACTGTTTATTCACACCAGCTACTCTTATTTTTCTTATCAGCCACAAAATCATTTGAGTTCCTTCAACTCCTTCACCATAAACTTCTGTTTCAGGGACTTATATTTGTTATAGATCTTTTTACGATGCTAGCATTTGAAATAGCTGCTTCAGCTGATAGGTCCTCCTCTTGGGAAAATAATTCTGTGGATAATATTTCCATTTTTTACAGTTTAGTCATAGCTTTGGCATCTTTGTGGCTTTTGTGAATTTGTCAGAGCAGAAGCCTTATTTTAAAAAAGTGTTAAGAATTTTTCAATATCAAAATGTTAACTTTTATTTCTAGGACAATACTAAAATTCACCTTATGTTATTTATCCAAGAAGAAGCTATTTTGATGCACCTTTTTTAGGCCTCTACAAATATTTACAGTTAGAAAAAGCAGTAGAGCTAACCAATGTGAAAAGGAGAGAAGGATGGAAATAGAACACAAACTAAAGAAAAACAAAGCAAAACAACCCCCTCCTCCAAACAACAAGGATGTTATTTTCTTACTTTCATTTTATTGTCATTTTCAGTCTCTACTTCATCTCACACTGAAAAAAGTTTTTAATGTAAATTTTTAACCCATTTATCACAACTACACATTTAGATGTAATAAATGCATATAACACAAAGATTATAGGAAAATAATTTATTTAATGCTTTTGCTGTGATGCAGGTGAATATGTACAATCTGAGTATATACAGAATATACACAAACTGGAAGACAGATGTTGGCTAACTTTTACACCCCTAGCATTGTTCATGTTATCTCCGTCTTGACTTGCACCAATTCTATTTCTTCTGTATTTTTAAGTCATGTTGTTTTTCTAATTTGTGCTGGTCTATTTAACATGAATAAAAAGGACTTGGGATTAAAAGTATATTATAAGGATGAGTGTAAAATAAATTTTTTCAGAGTTGTTTCCTGTAAGTATGCTAATTTTTTGTATTATTTACATCCTGGCGAGTAGTATCAGAAACTCTTCTTATGCTTTTTGGTGAAACAAACCTCTCCCTTGGGTTACAGTATAGATTCAGGTATTACATGAGTCAGAGGTGAGGCTTCTGTTCCATATCTCTGTCCTAGATTATAAGTGTCTGACTTTTTTTTTTTAGTTGTATCTTATCTCCTGCTGATCACTTCTCTAAAATGGATTTTCTGCCTGGTAACCTTATTTATGTATGAGTCATTCAAGTCAAGCGAAGAAAGCTGCAGACTTTAGTTAGATGGAGGACATAAAAATATAACTCTCTTCTGTTGAACTTTTCTCAATCCATGCATCATAACTTGCATTTGCCCAGCTATTTCAAAGGAGGATCTCAAAAGATTTTAGAAAAGAGAGTTAAGCTCAGTCCCTGGGGAACTACAACTATAACTTGCGTACTATATCTGAGTCAAACAACCTGATAAGTAGTTAATGGCATAATGTCATGAAATCTGTCTCCCATCTTATTTCCTCTCTTTGAGTGCTAAACTTTTCATGATAGAGAATGGTGGCTTGAACCGATAGCTGAATTATTTGGACACAGAATCTACTTCTGCTGGTGTCAGACCTATTCTTCTATCAGTGTATACTTCCAGGTGTACAGAGAGATATGGGATTTTAGCTGAAATTTGAACTCTGAAATATGACTAACTAATGCAAAGCTTTTGCTAAGTGGGTACTGAAAATGCATGCGTAAGCCTAAGCCCAGTTTCCTGTCAGTTTGTAAGCTCTGCTCTGGTTTGCCTGTGGTCTTTAAAATGTACCACTGCCACCAGACATTTGGCCAATGTACTAGAAAATAGAAATACAGATACCCATCACACTGAAATCCATGTCATTGTAAATTGGCAAAGATAATGTTATACCTTTCTTCTTAATAAATAAGGCATAATTTTTGTTTTCCAAGTTCTCCAGAAAAACCTCCTTGCTGTCTTCTTTCAGTTTCCAATATGTAACTTGCTATATTCAGAACTTTCACTGTGTCAGTAAAGAAGTAATTTCCTTTTAAAAGATGCATCATAAATCAAGTGGAGGCAACGATGACACTTTTGCAGTACCCTGTGTTACACATGATGTCAGGCTGATGGTCTCTGGACTTCAAGAATCTGTGAATCCACAAAGCTTCAGTAGAAATAGTAATGTAGTCCAGTCAATGAGAAGCTTAAATACGATGTCCTTAAAGCCAGCATTAAAGCATAACAGGGAGTGTAGTGAGGAAAATGCAGGTCATGTTTAGAAATAGCAAGGTGCTTCTTGATAGTACTCAATCTAATTATTTGCTTAGGAGAAAGTATTAGTACAAATAATAGGAAATAAGCAACCAGATGCACAAGTAGCTATTTTTCTTCATCTTCATGGTAGGGTAAACTGTCAAACAGAGCAGGTAGAATCCTGGTCCATTAGAAACTGCTTAGCATTGTATTTAGTATTGCAAGGCAGTGACCTTTATATGTACCAAGTATGCCGTATTTTCCAAGTGAGGGTAGCCTAAGCTTTAGCCTGAAGAAAACTTCTGAACTCTGGAATATCCTGTCTGGAGAACAGGTGCATATAATGGAAACAGACACTTTCATTATAGTAGTATGCACCATGATCACAAGCCCCTTCAAAGAGGTGACAGCGGTGAGCTGCTGAAGAAGCATTCATCAAGAACTGTTTCTGCTGGAGGGATGCAGGACTGCAGTCAGCTGCAGCCAGCGGCCATTAGCAGTGTTCACACCCTGAACTGAAATGAAATTGTCAA
Source organism: Himantopus leucocephalus (assembly GCA_003993805.1). NCBI lineage: Eukaryota > Metazoa > Chordata > Aves > Charadriiformes > Recurvirostridae > Himantopus > Himantopus leucocephalus. Next base: position 12,965,773 of record RSEF01000004.1, on the reverse strand, counting down.
TTTAATTGTCCTGTGCCCAAACTTAAGGAGAAGCTTTCTTAAAATAGCAGGAAGTGAGGCAAATTCTGCTTATATCAAGGTCAGTGGTAAAGCCACCTTTACTAATAAATCAAGATGATACCTGTATTTTCTAGAAAGAATAGCAAATATGTGAACCTTTGTGCACCATGCTAGAAATCTGTTCCTTTCTGCCATTGCTACCAGTTATTCTTACTGCCTCTGGTTAAAATTCCCTTTGTAAGGATGTTTGACCCCTATCTGTTATGATAGCATTTCTTGCACTTTCCTTTGAAGCATCAGATACTGGCTGTTAGGAAGAATAGGATTCTGCCAAGCAAGTGCCAATTTAATATTGCAATTCTTGCATCCCCTTTTTAAATTGGGAATAGGGTCAAACTATAAATTAATTGGACTTTTTTGTCAGTTTTAGTAATACATGCATAATGAAAAAAAGTCAAGTTAATATTTGGGAATTAATTTTATTTACTAGATTTCCTGTAAAAGTGGAATAGGACAAAAAATTGCATTTTTTTCCCAACCTAATAGCAAGCACTGATGGCAACTGAATAGCTCTGCATAAAGAACTACTAAAATATGATATTGAAAAACAAAATCAGATATGTATTTCTGTGTGGCTGTTTTTAAGCATGTTTTTCCTAAAATGTCAAAATTACAGATGCCTTGTATAACGGCAGATACAAAAACCACTTTGAACGCTTTTTAATCCTGACATATCTCTAGAGGGAAGGTGATAAAGAAAGCACTAAAGATTATGCCTGACATTCTCATGAGCTTTTAAAAAAACATGTAAAAAGGTGAGCTTGTGTGGGCTGAGAGCTTAGGTAAAGCATGCCTGAAACTTGCTTGAGACTTAGCAAGGAATTCTCTTTTCGTACGGGGAATTTCCACTGACAGCACCAGGTAAAGTCACAGCACTTTGTGATAGTTGCCTTAATTTTCCCTAGCATAAAAGAAGGAAGGTTACAATGAGGCACATGTAAAGTTTAGCTCTGCTATGCCCGTTCTGTCGCTTGAAGGACACTACTGTCTGTACAGCAAAATACTATCAGGCTTGCACTTGAGCAAAAAAATGCATCAGGATTGACTCTCTGTGGCAATACCTCTCCTCTGCTTCTTGACAGAGCTCAAGCAAAATGGAAATAAAGACCCATTAAAAAAAAAATTCAGTGTGATTTGTGAAAAAATGATGTTTCAGTAGTAGTTTTGTTAATTAAATAAATCCTATATTTAATTATTTAAAATTAAGGGTAGTCTTCCTTAAGTGTTATGGACTTTTTTTTTCCTTTGTTCTCTGTGAAAATAAAGTTCTGCTGTGTCTCATGTGGCTGTAGAACAGGCATTTGCTAATACTAAGAGCATTTAAGGGAGAACAGCACAATACCTCAAACAGGAACCGAGAGCTATTAGTGATAGCTCATGTTCCGAAAATAAGCATATTCTTTAGGTGTAAGCAGCCTGTATGGGTATGGTTCAGCAGGGTCTCAGAGCTGGCGTACCACAGTCGCAGGCTGTCTTCCTGAAAAGACCTGTTCATGATATAGGAGTGAGAATAAGAAATGTGAACGTTTCTTAGCACACACATAGTTTAGTGGGTTCTTCACAGGCTTCTTCACAGAAGAAAAATTGCTTGCAGATGAAACAGTTGACTTACCAAACTGTTTCAGTGTTTTACTAGTATTTAGGTGACTAGAATGTCACTTTTTCACTCTTATTCTCCACTCACACACAAAATCTAAATATGGAAGCAACTGTGTCTGCAGAATGAGTAAATTGCAGCGTGGCTTGAGATAAAAGATGAACTAGTCCTAGAATTGTCATCCCACATACATCAGTGCTGTCAGAAAGAGTGGTTGCTCCTCGGTTTCATCTTATTCAGTGCCTCAGAGTCAGTTTTTTAGCATGCAAAAACATGTCCAATCAGTCAAAGTAATTCTGAACTTGTCTGGGAATGAGTAAGCACAACTCCATTACAGTTATCCATTCTTTGATATTTCTTAAGTGTTCTAGCTGACTCTTCATATTTACATGGACAATGTCTCCTTGTGATTCTGAGAAATGAGTGATGTGTTTTTCTGTAAGGGGAAGTTTGCTGATGAATTTGGAAAAATAGATATTTCTTCACTGCTGTCTCCCATACAAAATATTTCCTTAACAGGGACCTCTTCTGCAACATGAATTTTCAATTTTTAAAGAAAATTTTAGATTTTGTAAATATTTTCCCTACCTTATTTAAAGGGCAGTATGTAACAAGTATTTCTTAACAATGATAACGTCCTACAGAACACCTTTCGAAGATTTATAAGGTAAACGGTTAATTAACCTATATTCACTAACTACGCTTGACTTTTTTTTTTTTTTTAATTCTTTCCCTGGAAAGGTACTATTTTGTACCTTATAGCATATGAAGTACTTATACGCATCCCCAGCTGAATGTGAGTTGTGGAATTCTGAAGTAGCTCTTCTTGAATTGTTCATGTAGTTCTCTAACTCCATCTCTTCTTCAAGACTTGTTCTTTAGTTTTTCTTCTTTCACCTTTCTCTTTATGATTTCTAGTCTCTGCATTTGTCATCTTGGTTCTTCCTGTGCTTTTGAGCTCTTTCAGATTACACTGACAGCAGATCATTTAATGGAAGTCTTTGCTTTTTCTGAATATTTTGTTGGCTTCCAAATTTCCAAAGCAACAAATCTACTTTCTACTCCATCCACTTCTCAGATATGCCATATATAATGTATGAACTGATATTTTTTTATTATTATTTCTGCCATTTTTAGAGAAGCAGCTTTCTAAGCAACAGATTAGAAGCCAAACCGTTTTCTGTAGCTAAAGCCAATGAATGTATCAGGATTTGGCCTCTCAAAAATTCAGTTATACTTTACTTAGGATATTTTAATTTATGGAATGACATTCAGTCCTTATCTATCTCTTAGCCACTTGCCAGACCCCCTTAAGTTTATAAATGTCTTTCTTGTACTGGGAAGAGCAAAACTAGGTATGGTATTCCAGATGTAGTGCCAAATAATCACTTTTCTGGACCTGTTGATTATATTCTGGTAGCACAGCCTGATGTGTGGTTAGTCATGTTCACCTTGCTTTCCAGCAGGATCCTTAGGTCCTTTCTGCAGAACTGCTCAACAGCTGTTTGGTGCCCAGCCTGTCTTGACGGATTTTTCTATCCTCACCACAGGACCCTGCATTTGTCTTTGTTCCAGCATGATATTCCTTTCCACCTGGAACTGCAGCTTCTCAAGGTCACCAGCTTATCAAGTAGTCCTCCCAGTTTCTGCCTATGAGCCACATCTCAGGGTCTGACAGATTTCTTCAATCTACAGGAAAATACTGGTCCAGCGATGTGGATCCCAGCTGCTGGCACCCTACTCTTTCTCAGTTGCAATGAGTATGAGCAGTTCAGACCTTTGTGAGTTGCAGTTCCTCTGCAGACACTCTGAATACAGCAAATCCTGGGTTGCTTTGTCTAATTTCTTCTTGATTCTGCTAATGTCAACAGGTGTAGGATGACTTCCTTCCCCCTGACAGCCCAGTTCAAAGATGTAGGGATGATTACATGGGTTTATGATACTCAAGGCAAGTCAGGCAATACCTATTGAAAACCCTGTAAACTCCTGCCTTGCTTCTGCTGTTTTGCCTTGTGACCCACCAAGTGGAGTTTGGGGAACTGAGCCTTGGTGCTTTGCATGAGATCAATCCATGTCCTGTATGATACTGCGCAGTTGGCAGATGTTATACACATTACTGTGTGTGAGTATACATTATTAGTAGGTGTATGCTAAGCAATGTACATCAAAGGGAAATCTAAACTATACTAGAGCCTCTGACATCAGTGGGTTTGTCAGTTTATCCACTGTAATCTTTTCTCTTCAAAAAGAGAAGGTGATAAAGAAAATCAATACTTTTCCTATGAGATTGAAAAGTTGTCACACACCATTCAAATGAACAATATATTTACTGAATGTTATGTTCTGGTCTTACTGAAGGAAACCACACAGCTACCTTCACTGGGCTAGCTTGTTAAATTTTGGCTCTTTTAATAACTGTTCTCTTATCTCCTGCATTCAGTAGTTAATGATATTTCTACAAGAAAACCTGCTTTTCAGTCTTCAAAACAATTTTATAGTACTGTGCTCATCAACACTAAAAACACAATGTGAGTCACTGTACTTAAAAAATACTGAGATGGAGAAGTAAAACAATAACAAGTGGAAATTAAAAGCGGTAGAAGTACACAATGTCTTTTTTAATAGATCTGAGGGATGATGTGGTTATGTAGCAATGAAAAGTTACAGCTTCTCATTCTATTTTATATGAGACAGTGAAATTGCATCTGGAATTTCAGAAGAAAGAGTGGAGCACCTCCATGTTTCAGAGACACCTTATTATACCTCCCCTCCATCTCAGTAGCTACTTTTTCTGTAGTTTGGTAGTTTATAGAATAAATTATTAGATTCCTTTGGGAACTCAGGTGTAGTTTTCAGAGGGATTTAGGTACTGCAGCTTTAAGCTGCTTTGGAATGCTTAGTTAACTCACAGCTCAACATTGAGGACTGGGCCATGTTTTCCAAAACTTATCCCAGTGCTCTAACATACATGATGCTTTTCAACCACACCATAGTGAAACAGAGTTCCCTCCAGAACCAAACTGTTACCTCTTAACAAAGGTTAAGCGGGTCTTGTTTTATGTCTGATGGAAGAGGCGCAATGAAAGAGTTTAAGGGAATACAGGGAATTTTCTTGTGTTTCTACCACTTAGAGTGCTACAAAACTGGAAACAGGATTTCAGACTTGCATTTTATATTGAGGAACCCAAGAGTTAATATTGCAGTCCTGAGAAAATAATTTAGAGAGTCATTAAGAAAATAAGAGAAGGGCTTCTAGGGATTTCAATTTGTACTGTTCTTTAGTGTCTTTCCATTGGGCCATTGTTTGCATCTAGAGTGAAATCCAGCTGAAGGCAATTTGAATGATCTCATTCTATTTGCCAGTGGCTGTCACCTCAAAGGCTGCCACTGTAGTATCCTGTTGTCAGCTTCAACTGAGAGGCCAGTGGGTTAATGAGAGAGACTGAAATGCCTTCTGATCCAGACAGGTGGTCTTTCCAAATCACGAAGAACTGGCAGAACAGCATAACGGGGCTTGAGTTGCTACTGCCTGCAGCTGGAACACTTTGGTATCCAGAGCTGTCAGTCCAGAATCTTTCATGAGCTCTGAATTCACTTCAGAATACAGAAAAAGGAAGCAAGGACTGCAAAGCTATCTGTGTGCTTTGAGTTTTTTATATGCAGCTTGAAGATACCAGCCATTTCTGAATATGCATGTGTTTTATCTAAACACCATATGGTTTTGCTGACCTATGCAATGTTGATATTTCTACCCTAATTTGCATGTGTTTCTCTGTGCAGTGCCTATTTTAGTTGTAGGAAAATGGCTAGAGTGCTGCTGAGTCAGTGCAGCTGGGATAATGAGCTGACCTACTTTCTCTGTCTCATTGGGACATCCATGAATTATTGGAAGAAAAACTTAATTGCTAAAGATAATCCTTTCCACGGTAAAGTCAACATGGAAAATCACTTCACCTATCACTATCTTTTCTTTCCCTTTACATATTTGTCCCTAAACCCAGCCATAAAGCAGCCTACAGCAATAATTCTAGGAACAGTACAAGCTGAGAAAAATTTTAAAGTAGCATTCATGTGTAACAACTGTGCAGCCTAAGGTCATAAACCAAATACTCAAAGCACCAAAACATGGGCTGCAGCAAGTTACATATTGTACATTTTGCAGTGGAATGGTGAAGATGTGAAAAGTCTTAATTCATTCAGACTGTGCTATCACCTGTTAATACAAGCTATTCACTTTTAAAATGGGCTGTATTCTTGTGTCTTATAGGAAGCAATAATCTTTTTGTTTCACTGAGCTTTTCCAACTCTTTGACCCGCAGAATTGTGGTTACAGCATCCTACACTGTCCTCTCCTTTTGTCACTTGAGCTATGAAGATGAAACCTCCCCACCTACCTTGGAGCTGTTGAGCTGTGTGAAAATGAAGGAGCTTTCCCGATAGACCAGAATAAGGATTAGCAGGGATGAACCCAACAAGATGAGGACAGTGAAGTAAAGGAGTAGTCTAAATCTGCTTCTGTAAGATTCAGAAGGAACAGCAAGAAAGAAGGACATACATCTTTGAACATTGTTGTATGGTGCCGGCCTGGCTGCTGTAGGCATGTGAGCAGCTGGGGGGCCAGGGCTGTGCTTCCTCCTCAGTTTTTTCACTGTAGCTGCACTCTGTCTGTGATGCCAAGGGGGGAACTGCTGAAGGTGTGGTGGACAGCGTTCCGTTGTTCTCACTGGACTTGCTGGTTTCCTTACACACCTGTGAGCCATCGGTAAGTGTCTGGAGAAATGTGCTCTTTAACAGGCGAGGCAGTCACTGCTGCTAGGTAGCATGAAAAATCAGAGAATGGTTTCTCATTAACTGAGAATGTGTTCCGCCTTTTATAAAACAAAAGTTTTAGTAATTTTTATTTGGGTGACCTTTTGATTGAATTTGCTGTAAGAACATCCCATGTAGTTACTGAGCTAGCTCTGCTGCGCCATCCTAGCATCAAAATCTGGCTTCGTTTATTGGGACTTTATCTGTACAAGGGCTGAATGTTTTGACATATCGTTAGTCAGAGTAGGTGAAAGCAGGCAGCAATATTGTAAATAGATTTGTATCAGGATTAAAATAACATTGCCAGAATCTGAAAGCATTCCTGTAAATCCTTCAGCACAATCAGCCTGCAACTAAGGGATAGAACCACAACGGTGTTCAGAAAGCTGTCAGGCCTTGTTTTATTTGCAGTATAAACCCTGTTGGTCAAGGACTTCCTGCCTAAGGATACCAGGCAATGGGCCTCATTTCCACTCTGAAACAAAATCAGTTGCCACTTTTCTTGTGTAGCAAAGGTGGATGCAAAAGCACTAAAAGCCCTGAGGCCTGCACAAAACTTCTCAGAAGCCATTGAATGAAAGGACAGACTCATAAGATGAAATACTATATGCAAAAGGGGTTCCAAGAACAGCAACGAGTTCTGCATGATCACCTCTCAAGCCCTCCCTAAATAACAATTTCCAATATTTTACTTTCAGTAAGTAGTTAGGTTTGAGTAGAAGTCTGGTTAGCTTTCTGTTCCCTTTAGAGGTAAGATACCGAAGTAAATGCCGTGACAGTCAGACTCTGCTGTATGTGTGATTTCTGTTTGTTTGTTTGTTTTAGGCAGAAGATACTGTCTGTTGGCCAGAAATCAAAAACTAATAAAAAACTGGATGAATTCCTTTCTGGATGAAAAAAAAATAATAATTGTTCTCTTGGCTTAACTAGTCCTTATATCTCAAAACAAAAATATGACTATTTATAATCTGTTTACTAAGATAATAAAAAAAAAGGACAAGGGCCAGGATATGTCTTGAAAGGCCATTCATTCCATTCATTTGCAGGCAAGAGTCAGTGGATATGTAAATAATTCCTGATAGATGTTTACCTAAGTTGTTTTTAAAAGTACCAGTAGGAGAAATTTTGCAGTGACCAGCCACTCTAGTCCAGTGATTTACTAACCTTACCTTTGGAAAGCTTGTCTTAATGTTCAATATAAATATTTTTCTTTCAATTTAAATGCATTATTTTATTCCATTAACCCAAGTACTAAGGGATAATATTTCCCTTCCTTTTTGCAGTAAATTAATATATTTGGCAACCTATTTTGCTTCAGTAGTCTGTCTTTTAGTAATGTCATGTTTTTTAGAAAATATTTTCTTTTTTCCTTTGTGGCAAGATAATGTTAATTGATGTTGTCTTGAGAACGTTGTCTATCAACACTGTCATCTTGAGAACACTTGGTAACTTTGTTTTGATTAGAGGATTCCAGGGGAAGTCCCACGTTGACCCTGCAAAACTCCTTAGGTGAGCCCTGAGGAAAGGTTGGTCTGCATCGGANTTTCCTTTGTGGCAAGATAATGTTAATTGATGTTGTCTTGAGAATGTTGTCTATCAATGCTGTCGTCTTGAGAACACTTGGTAACTTTGTTTTGATTAGGGGATTCCAGAGGAAGTCCCACGTTGACCCTGCAAAACTCCTTAGGTGAGGCCTGAGGAAAGGTTGGTCTGCATCAGGNAGGAAAGGTTGGTCTGCATCGGAATCCGTGTCCACGAGAACTTTTATATGGACTTAAAAAAAGTTCTGCCTTGGAGGAAAAACTCAGTAATATAATCAAGGTGCTGAGAAGAAATGATTTAAGGGCCTTACTAAATACGACAGACAGGAGGTATTTCAATACAAAAAGTTGAATCAGTCTGCTCTTGATACTGCTGGTCAGAGATGATTATCTACCCCCTCTTAAAAAAATCCCAAAGGTTCACGCTAGTGATAAACCCCCCAAAAGGGCAAAAAGGGCATTCTTGATTTGTGTATCTGTTTTTGAGGCAGATATGGCCATAACAAATTGTGTGTTTCTTAGCCTTGGAACAATCATTTACAATAAAAGATCATTGAATATCTCATGAAGGATGTGAGGAAAAAAACAATTGTAGAAGTTGTAAGGAGAAATGAAGCGCTGTTTTATTCAAAATAATAAGTAAAAATGGCAAAGATCTCTGCAAAAAAATTTGATTCTTATCTGCCTGTTTTTTACATACTGGCTTTAAGGTAAAACACTGTGTTGTTCTATTATTCTATGACACATGTAGAGGTATTGCAACAAAGAGAAGTTATTTCAGTAAAATATACCTGAAATCAGGGTGATGTAGCTTTCCAGGGTTCATGAAGTTACACATTCAGGTATTCTACCCACAATACCTAATTTTGCCAGAATTTACCACTTTCAGAGAGTTTGTCTGATTCGGTGGAGTTGACTTAGCAAAGTGACTCACCTACTGTAGTGCTGGTAGGGTAAAGCACCAAGATTCAGCATAGCTTGGTGATGCTGATAGACACACCATCAATTTGGGGATGTCTACACTGGGTGCAGCCTTAGATTCATTCCTAAGCTAACCCTGCGATAGCTGCCAGGTCTACGTAGCAAAGTCCGGTTTCATGCAGAGATACTGGCTTTGACCTGGAAGCAGTATACTGTAGCCAGTATACCCAGTGTGCTACCCCAGGGCAGTGCCATCCTGATAGTGTTATGTCTCCAGTTCTGGAATGAGGTTTATGTTAGAATTAGCTGTGATATCACAGCATGGTGCATCCTTGCACAGTGTTGAAATACCCTTAACATGCAATCCTGGCTGACTATCTGTGCAGTTAGATCCCTGCATCCTGAGTACACTGATCAGCCAAGGGAGCAAGCTTGTAAGACAGCATGGAATTTAGCACTGTGGAAGAGATGACATCAAAATGAAAAAACGAGTGGCCAAAGTGCAGCAGTTTATGTGGAAATGTGGGCATGAAAATTAAATGGATGGCAGCCATTTCACTGCTTAAGTCACCCTGGTACCCTGTTTTTCTAGAGTTCATAAAAGAGTATAAATTAATGATGCCAGCTGCCTGCATGGAACATATTTCTGGTATTTGCTGTGTAACAGTATCTTTCCTATATAGCTACTCAATTCCCAATGCTACAGGCAGAACCCTGTGTTCTGCCAGACTACCAGAATGCAGCATCTGCTCCTCTCCTGCCAGCAGAGTCTGGCAGTAAACCCAGTGTGTCTGGCACAGGAAGATCAGTGCAGATTTTCTTCCCCATGTGGAACAGGTTTACCTGCTGGTCTGGAGACTCCTAGGCTGTGTTCCCTCATTCTGGGATCTGCATGGATGAAAGTAAAGAGGTTGCTGCTCATCCATTCTTCTAGCAGATGTAATTTCATGCTTTTTAGCAACTTAAAGTATCTCTTAGGCTGTTTAAATTTATGCCAATGTACAGTGGTCACAGGGCTACTGGGGTATACAGTGCTGAAAATCATGAACTACCCTTCCAGGCTCATGACATGATTTCTCTGATGTTATGTGAGTGTTTCTCCTAAAATGCTATATTTGGGTAAGGAGCCACAGCATTCTCTGTTCCTGTTACTGATTCAATTGGCCCCTTTTCACTGTGTGGTCTGATTGTCCTCTCTATAGTGGGAAAGGAGCAGATATATGTTTCTTTATCTCTATGGACGATTTAACTGATGCTACATTTCAACACTGAATATTAAAGTCACAGAGATGGTTTATGTAGCAAAACAATAAAGCATTCATAACTCTTCTCCCTCGCAGGAGACATAACACAGCCATACAATTTAACATAAATCTTCAGCTAACTCTAGACATGTGTAAAGTTGCTCATTATTATTAGTTTTGCTCTTCCACAGTCCAGTTATTTTCTTCATTCTCCTCTGAGACTTCTACCTGCAATTTATCTCTAAACTCTGCATTAGATATTCTGTTTCAGTGCAGTTCTGGAAATCGTGCATTTTCTTTATTCTAAACAATGTTACAGATGTACTGACAACAAGCTGTTGGACACTGCTTCATTTGGAAGACTTAAACATCTTATAAGCGAGCCATCTTCCCATGCTCGGGTTGGAAAAGCTATGATTAGGAAGAAAAACCACTTGTTATTCATATGATAGAGCATATTTCCAATTCAAATTCATGCACATAGTGAATAATTGGACTTCAGTATTCATTGTCGGTTGATTTTGCCTCCCCCCCCAACCCCCATCCACAACAAACTTGTTCATGCAAGCCTGGGGCTGCAAAGCTGTAATATTTGGTGGTAGTTGGAAGATATTGCTAATATTTTTGTTTGAATACCGCTCAAGATTTCACTCGGACTGTATGCTGGTGGATTAACATGATAATGCACAGATCAAGTGCATAACAGAAATGACAGGTAGATACACGGAAAGCACACTTTGAGTTTTCTGAATGGGAATGGTTCACATCAGCTGAAAGTGCTAATGAACTTCCACAGACCTCCCTGAGAAAAAGCTAGCATTAAAAAACACAGCCAGAATTCTGCGTGAGGAGAAAATTCTGAAACTGACCCAGGTGAGGGAAATGACTTGGAGTGACACTAGGTTCTTTATGCCTGAGGGGTATTTTAATCCTGCCAGGAGCTAATCTGTATTATGGTTGCATATGAGGAAAGAAAAGATAATTTTGGATAGCAGAAGCTCATGGTGAGCTCTTAATGACTTCAGTTAAATTCAGTTATCCTTTATAAAAGCTAAATCTAATGAATGTATGTTTTTCCCCCTTATACTTTTACAGATCTATTTACGTCATTTAAGGTCAGTACAAGGTAAAATTATCCTGCTTTTATGTAAAATACTTATAGTTTCTGTCTCTTCATGTATTTGCCAGAAAAATTCTTGTTTTCCTTATTAGTTTCTGAACCTTGTCTTTATTAGATTTTTTTTTTCCTATTTGCAAGCATCTTTTTTGAGTGATAGTTTGTTGAATGCAGTTGTATTTTCAAGAGCAACTGCAATGGTCTATTTAAATGCATTGCAAAGCATGTCTGGCATAATTGCAAAGAAAACACAGCATAATTGCAAGATATTTCACTTTTTTTTAATCAGAATACTGGCAATAAAGCCATGGTGAAGTGTAACTATGAGGGTTTTTTTGGTGGAAACATGTCATTATATACAATGAATTTTTCTCAATAATGCTAGATACAGCAGCTACCAAACAGCTAGAGACTAATCACATCAGTAGTAGTCTCTGGGTGCTATAAAAGCGCATATCCTCCTAGATTTTGTTACTTAGGACACTGTTAATTGGAACATTAGACTTGTGTCTTAATGTTAGGTAAACATATATCGACGTAACACACAAGATTTATGAAACTGAAAGTTTCAGTCTGTTTGCCTTGAATGTTAAGTGCTTTTTATTTTGATTCTTTCACTTTTCCATGTGCATCCACTTTTCACTTTGGGATTTTTTTTGAATTATGTTAAAATGTTTCTTTAGGCCTTTCAGTTACAGTTCTGCAAGGGGTTAAACCAACTTTAAAAATCTCTTTAACTATACATGAAACTATCCATTTGTCCAAACAAAAGTCCCAGATTAGATATGTGTTACATTTTTTGGTTTGCAGCAATTTTTTTACACTTTCATAAGAAGTGAGATCTGCTTAGCAAAAGAGATTCAATTAAAATGAAGAAAATACATAATTAAATAACCTGATCTTAAACTTTCCTATTTTAAGTACATCTCATGCCCACTTCACTAGAATTCCAGCCTCAGTAAAAGAGAATCTGTACAGAAGCTGAAGAAAAGCTGTCAGACAGGGTCTGTTGCCAAAGCTATGGGCATTTTGATGGATTTATCATAGTAGTTCTTGCAAATCGTAGTTACATGCATAAAATAGTTATAATTCCAGCTATTAGAGCTGTTCTTGCAGTAAAAAATCTTTGTGTTTCTGCTAGTCCTATTTTTGTCTTACTAGGGAAGAAAAGCTTGAGGGCTCTTGATTGTTTTCCTTCTGTCACAGACAACCATGCTATACAATCTCCTTCATGTGCCAGTTAAGTCCTGCCTTGCCATAGAAAGGCTTTTGAAATACTTTTTTTCCAGAGCGTTAGATGTCTCTCACTTATAGAAGGGATTTATAAGGGAGTATTTCAGGAAAGGCTTCTGGGCTGGTGAATCTCATCCTGATTGCAAACTTACGTTCTTCCTTGTTGAGATATTCAGAATAGTAATACTCAAAATCAACTTAATCTATTATTTAGGTATTGGTAGGACTCAGATTTCTTCCCTGTGTTTCAGTGGATCGGTTAAAGAGCTAGAGCTTTTAGTTATGGAGACTGAGAGGCAGAACAAATTGTGGTGTGCTTACCGTGTGTTGTGAGGAATACAGAAATGATTTTCTGGGTAAGGACAATAAACTACATTGTCTGAAGACCCACACTGAATGATAGTACTTCTTCCAAAGTACATAAAACTGTACAATTATCATCAATGTGATTAAACATTTTGCAATTGATCACACAGGACCAAATCTTAAGGCCTTTACTCTATTACTTCAAGATCCTAGTTTAAATTTCTCTTTACAAATACTAACATTTAGTTGTATGCATAGCTGGTCTGTGTAACATCTGCCTCTTTGACCAGTATCCTGACCTGCTTCGCCTCTCATTCTTTTTGTACCCACTGCTGTACCCACTGGATATGTCATCTTAAATTAGCTTCCAAACTCCTAAGGGATGGTAGGGTACCAGAGTTTGTATTTGGGGTTTCCACATCATTCAGTAGAAGCTACATGTAAACCATGAAAGGGGCTGTATGTGCATTCTGTGAAATGACAAGGAAGAATTTGACCGAGAAATACTTAGAATGAAATAGGAAGGAATGCCCAGTGACAGAATCCAAACAAATGTTATGCAGCTTAACAAAGTGTAACCATCTGACATATTTGAAGATGTAAGTTGTGCTCCTTTTCCTGTACGGCAAAACAACAGGACAATTGATGAACTAGCTGCTGCAAGAGCTGATGTAACTTGTTCCCTGGAAGGAAAATTTCAAAGCAGTGATAAAAACTCCCTATTTTAAAACATTTTTATTAGCTGTGTTTTTGATATAAGCATGAATCTACTTTCACTGGAAACCAAAAATACTTATTTTGACATCATTGCTTGTATCTTGTAGAACAGTTGCAATTTGAGAGTCCCTCTGATCAGTTCTTTTACTGTAAGCCTATTGGTCAACACATTATGAATTACAGTCAGTCTTCTTTGGGAGAGGAGAACCTTACTTGAATGCCTATATGCAAGATGTAGAGTTTACCAGGGAGTCTGGTCTTTCAAAAACAGTGGGAACACAAGGCAGCAGACTTATAAATTGCAAACATCATTTTAGTATTTCCAAATCTACGTGTTTCAGTGTGATGTTCCTCCTTTTAGCAGAAAGTCAGTATTCCAGAGAAATGCTGAATTTTGATTGCAGTTAAAATGCCTTTAGTTACTGAATCCTGATGTTAGCCGGCATAGCTCATGTTAACGTAGCTGATGATGACTGATGGGTGTTAGGTGGTGCTCATACAAGCAGCTCTGTCAGATGAAGGTAATGATGGGTCTTGGTATAGCGTGGGAAGGGTAACTTCTTCCGCATACACAGCAGCTAAGGGAATAGAGCTTACGAACAAACCTCTATGTCTCAGTGTCCTGGTACATTGCTGCTGTTTCTTTTTCAAGGTGTTGACTATTACAACTAAATTCTACGTTTAGCTGTTTTGCGGAGAGGTATTTTCTTGGAGTGATTGGTGTTTTTCAAACATGGCATATTTAAATGTGATTACCATGTTTGTGCTCCTCTTGCTAGTGAGGAATTTAATCAAAATCAGCAAGTGTTTAGTATTCCACTGTTTCATAAACTGTTGGCAGCAATTCAGAGGTCTTACAGTGCAACTGGGAAAATTGAAGGTGTTCAAGGACTGAGAAAAGCAAGGATAACTCAGCTAGCAGTCTCCTTGAAAATACAGAGAAAATGTATAGAAAAAAGCCATGCAGGTAGTGGGTTATACTATGTAAGTATAATTCTGTGCTGAGTTACATTCTAGAATAAACAAGCCACATCTGCTTCATGGGGTTTGTAGTTTGGTGTGACCATGGCTGCATCTAGATTTTTAAAATGATGATTTTTTTTTTTTTTAAACTGGATAGAGATCTTTAAATTGGGTAAGTATGTAAGTGGATTGATGTACCAGTTCTATTTTACAAGAAAGATTGTTTTGCAGCTTAAAATTTTTGGGATAAATCTTCATCTATATATGCACTGTGATTACTTAATTAAAGATGCTAATATGACTTTAAAAACTTAACAATATCCTTTTGCTATAAAGTTTATATTAAAATCTGATTTGTATTTTTCTTCTGAAGACAGTATAACGAGACAATGTTACCACATCTGGTTTCCGTTCACACTTTTCTGCTTTTTAAGTGAAACATGCTATTCAACCAAAGTTACTGAATGTTTAATCCAAGTAGAGTCTTCATTTTTTTCAGGTTATCATCTAAAGCCAATAAAATAATGAAAGGAACAGCCAATATGGCTATTGCAGTCATGCCTTTATGCAATACTTCCATTTGAACAATCAGAACCTGTGCTATATTTTAAGAAGCTTCTTGAGTTATGAAATGGTTTGCAATTCAAATTAGCTTATACCTGAATTTTCATTCAAAGTTATATAATGTTGTAAATTAAATGAAAAGCTAATAAGTAATTAATCCATTTTGCTCATGTAAAACCTCTAGGTGAAGTACAGTGATTTGTAAAGTGCTTCTAATAAACAATATATTACACTAATAAAATAATTAAATGAAAATATATCTCCTTTATATAGTTCACCAGGGATTTTGTAGTATACCTCTTTTAACTGCGTACAGTTACTAATGGGAGAGGGGGTTCTACTTTGTCATTTTACCACTATTTAATGGCTGGGGTTTTTTGGTTTAGACTCTGCAAACATGCTTTTAGTTGACTAGGTTTTAGTTAACAAAATAGTTCAAAGCTACAGGTGGATCAGGTGAATATTTGATGAAACTGTGGAGCGAGAAAGTGCAATCTCTGAGTTTCTCACGGAAATCAGGAGCAGGTCAGAGTGAGAACTGCCCTGAACAAAAAGAATAAGCAAATATAGGAGCCATTACATCCCTCCATTAGCCTGGGAAGTCCAGCATGAAACTTTACAGCCCCTTCAGACCTAGTTGTGTTCATAGCTGCCTGACAGCTGCACTGTGTGACTTCAGCTCTCTGCTCTGCCAGACGTTCTGGATAGTAGGAGATCCAGCTCTGTCTTTATAGGCAGAGGGATACTAGGGTGAAAATGCCTCTCTGCAGGTCTAGGATGATAAACTGTCTCCTCCAATGAGAATATGGTCTGGGAGGAATGAATGTAAGGGCCTTTGAGCCATATCACAAAATGTGTGTGAAAAACAAGGGTCATGGAAGGATTGTCACAGGACAGATTTTATAACCTTGGCTGTTTAAGCCTTCTAAATAGAAGACTATTTGAACACTCTGGTCTCTTCTTTTGCTTTTTATATATATAAGTACACATTCATGCAATTCCGTAAAAATGACTTCTTTGAGTTGGAGCCAGAAACCAACTGAGAAAAATTATTTGCTCCACTGTTGTGCTTATACCAGGCACAATGCAAGTGCCTTTCAAAGCAGGAGCATCCTAATTGCCTAGAGAATCTCTCAGGCTCTTGTGTGACCCCTTCTGCTGGATGACAGAAGCAGGTAACTAAGCATCCCTCTGCATTGCTGCAGGTTCCACTGTGCATACTAGGGGGCTTATTTTATATATAATTCTTTAAACCCCTTCCTTTCTGGGTCCTCTTAGACATTTATTTTTCCAATCCATACAATAAAAACATTTTGCGATGTTTTTTAGTTCTGTGGTCACCTTGTCACTGGTCCCTCTCAGTTATCAACACTTCTGATGTTTTGTTGGAAGGTGTAGCAGTGCTTCTGTTTGCCCAGCCATAGGATATGAGCCCTTATTACTGTCTCAAGACAATGGAAGGGCAATCACCTCCCATGCTTCCGTCCTTCAGTAAATCCACTCTCATTTACGTGTCTGTTTATTCCTGCTATGATCATATTCCTCCCACACAATACTGCAGCTCCCTTTAGGAGCACTGTTCATTTCATCTGCATTTCCTTTTTGTTGCCCAATTGGGTTCTACAACTCTTCTTGCCTTTTAAGTCCTTTTTTTTTTCTTCTTGCTTATATTGTTGTTTCTGTCTGGAATGGTATGTACTTCTCGGTCCTCAGGAATACATTTCTCTTCTGCCCTTCAAGTATTTCCCCCAAGCTCTCAATTTGATGCTGAGTGCTTTAGTCTTGGTATTCCAGTGTGCTTCAGCAGATGCTCAACTTTAAGCATAAGTAGTTAAACTATTAAAATCTAAACATGTGCTTTTCAAAAATCAGAATGGATGGTACCTTTAGCATTTGCCTGAATGGGAGGCTGAAAGCCTGAATGAGAAGGTTTATACATTTCATTAAATTTTTAGGGAATATTGAGCACCGATCTATAACATATATGTGCTTAAGTGCTTTCCTGAGTAGAGGTGTTTTGCCCTGATTTTAAGTTCTTTCCAACAAGAAACATATTTCTGTTTTTCTAATTGCCTTCAGTAACTGACCAGGAAAAGATATAGTGCTTTTACATGTAATTAAAAGAGGGTGTTTTACTAGTTCACTTCTCTATTTTCTCATTAGGCAGGCATCTATTCATCATTCTCAGATTCTGTAGACAAGATTTTCCTGCTGAGTATATACAAGTGTAACCTATACTTATACAGTCAGCTAAGCTTTAGTTATAGCAATATTTGGTTGTTGGATGCTATTCCTGTATTGCCCTTGTTAAAGTGAGTGTGTGTATTTACCTATCTTTCTGTTTCAGTGATGGAAGAGAGCATTTGAAAAAGAGGGACCAAAACTATAAAACGTATATTTAAAATGTGATTTTAACATAGTTTTTATTACATATTATTTTACGTACACTGTATGTAGACAATTATTACTCCCCTTCTACCTCCCAGTTTTTTGAATACTCTGCTTTACTTACCTGAAAATAGTCGTTTAGCGACTGCAGAACAATCAAAATAAGTTGGTACTATTGTGATAGAATTCATGAAAAATGTAAGTTGCAGAATCCTCTCAAAATATTTCTGCTTGATTTGCTTTGAAAAGCTTGCTTGTCTGAGTAGAATGACTGAAAAATGGTATTGTACAGAAAAAACCCCGTTATGAATGCCTAAAATTTTTGAAGTTATTTTTGAATAGATTGATTCATATTCAGATTAGCTTCCTGCCAGATGGAGGGAATTTACAGTAAATCAGTTTTTGGCAGGAGAGAAATAAAAAACGAACAACATCTGCTTATTTATAAAAGTTGTCCTGTTCTTTCTCTGTATTGGTGGGGCACATATTACCTATCCAAAGAAAGTTTTATTACCAATAAATTGTGGAAACTTAAAGCTCACGGGGATGAGAAAGTATTCCTGTTTACAAAGAGTTGACAGCAGAGCATGTTTAGATAGTGTAAGCAGCACCTTTGCATAATACAGCCATTGATGTTCAGCCTCTATCTATCTATTGAACTTCTGTTCCAGCAGTGGGCCTCAGTGCAGGAAAAGCCTTACAGTTGCCAGAAGTTATTTTAGGCTGTGGTCTTGCAGACATGTCTATGTGGGCAAACTCATCAAAGTCAAACATTCCACATCCACAAAGAAGGAAGGCTCATGAGTATGCAAGATCCTAATAGCTTCCTTTCAACTCATACAAATCAAACTATTTTATGGTGCTATTAATATTTCTGTTCATAAGTTCATGCAGTGCTTTAGAAATGGAATATTGGAGTGTTCAGGTATTAGGTCAATATATTTGGCTGCTGCTTTGCAATGACCTTAACATGACGGGTGTGCCTGAGCTTTTAATGAGCAGTTTGTTTATATTATTGACTCTTCCATTCCAAATGTACATTAAAAGAGAAAGCTCAGGCCCTCTCAGTGTCATTGATATCCAAAGTACTGGCTCAAAACTGCTGAAGTCAGAGGTTAGATGACTAAAGCGGGAGTTAGCAGCATAGTTCTGGTATGAATAGCTAACACAACGTTCCTTCAGTAATTGCAATTCAAGATCAACAGTAGCTGGAAGCTACACGCAATGAGAGGGCACAGTCAGATGCTATTTCACACACCTAACTTCATTTACCAAAAATACCATACTCTTCTTGTCTACCAAAACATCTCTATGTAGAAATAGAGGTAGAACAGTAACTTTATTCTGCTCTATCAGGTTTAGAGACAAAACATATACTTGGAATGTTGGTAACACATTTACTAGAAAGGATGACAAAGCTAATTGTCTCTTTTTTCCACTACTCCTTTCAGGAATGTTTTTTGGAATACTGTCATTTGGGTTGAGGATGAATCCAGTCTGCATCCTTTCCCTCAAGGTGACCACTAGGAAGCTGCCCTTGGTAAGGCATAGCATGAGTCTGATCCTCACAGCATATCTCGTCTCCTGTGGGCAGCCAAGATTTATAGGCAACGTCTTTTACTACACCAATTAATATAGGTGGATAAAGTAGAAAAGCTTTTGGGCGTACCAGCTTTCCATCAAGAGCTAAAGGTGTGGTAATAATTTAACCAGCTTAGCAGCTGGCACCTGCAAATCCTCTTCACCCAAAGTTTAGTCAACTTAGGGAGCTTATTCTGTATTCACAATTTCTTTCTGTTACCATGAATGGCTTTAAAGGCCCCAGAGAAATCCTGCTTCTCCTAAAAGAGGGAGCTAGAGAACTCACTTTACTTTCTTCTTCCTCCCTCATGGATCTTTATTTTCAGTATCTTAAAAAATGTTTAGAATATTTATAGGAAAGGTGAGAATCCTTTTCTTTGTTTTCTGTGATTTGTGCAGTTGTTCAGAAAGTTACATTGCTTCCTTGCTTCCTTAGTGTTCTTGGTTTAGGTATCCATTGTGCTCTAAGCTTACACCACATTCAGAGCTATGGGCTTAAAACATATATTTGTGCTAACAGGCCCTTTAGAACACAGTGCTATAACTTTAGAAATTTCATCTGAAGAGAAGAATCATGCATGTAAGCTTCTTAATAGATTCACAACTTCCATTTCTTTGTGAGATTTACATAGAATGTAAACATCTATGGCAGGTTTAAGATTGAAATTTTTTCTCCTCTTTTTATTTGGAAATTTCATCATCGTGACCTAGAATACCAAACATATTGATGTCCTCCAATTAAGAATAGAATAATGTCAGATATTTTTATCACCAAATCCACTGGGAAATACTTTTTCTTCCTATTTTTCAAACACCTCCTGTGAAAGGGACTTAGAATTAGCACTCTTTTGTCCTTGGCCAAAAAAATGCTAAGGTAAGAATCTCAATTATGATAGCCAGAAACGGCTGATGAATGAAGCCTGAAGTAATACAGTCATTAAATTACATTTTCTCATTTCTGAATGTATATGTATAATAATTCTGTGCTTCTTAGGTATTAGTCAAAATGTGCTAATGTCATTTGAAAATTACACTGGGGAAAAAATGCATATTTTCAAATAACTCCTACATTGTATTAGTGGTTGTTATGCAGAAATTGTAGGTGTTTTATAAAATGACTGTATTTTGGAGACTAAATTTGAACTTGTAAGTGAATTAAAATGAAAAGATTGGGTCATAAATTAATATTTAGCTTATTCTGTAACATATAACTCTGTTAAGAAAGCAACGTTATACAGTAATCATTTAGTATGAAATTCAGTGGATTTACAGGTAAAACATAATAGGGTTGCAGCAAGAAAAGACCATGACTATCAGACATGCAGCACAAAAGTTCTGTTAACTCCCAGTACTGAAAGAAAGTGATAAATGGCTAGAAAATGAAATTGTTTGTTACTATGTTCTTAAAACAAATTGCTTTGCAGGCTAAGACCCTGTGTTTTGTAAATACTTAGACATCTGCTGAACAGGGGTGTTCCACTTGATGCCTGTTGGATGCTGTGGAAGTGTGGAGCTAAATAGGGAATCTAGAGTTTGCAGAATCATGCCGCCTGAAACAGAACCTATCCTGCAATTTTTCTTTATAGATTTAAAGTCTAGTCCTGCAAGATCCACACATACAAGCCTCACATCAACTCTTCAGGAAAACTTTCTTCCTTGTAGAGTTAACTGAAACTATTTCAAATACACAGGTTTTAAACGCACAACAGAAAGAGAACAACAATGCTTTTATCTTCCATTGTGTATTATATCTTCGGTCATCTCACAGATATCAATATTATTCACGTTTTATGATGGTGAAATGGAGATAGTCAAATGACTACTCCAGAGCACCCACTACACCAAAAGAAGATCCAAGAACAGAGTCTGTATCTTTTGACTACCAGCGTCATGGGTTTTGCCTCTAGGGCTATAGCCTTTCAGCCAGCTCTTGAACTTCCCTATATCCTTTTGTTTACAAAAAATGGGTTGAAAAAATACTTGCACTTAGATATTACAGGGGCCTGTTTTCATTCTTCTTGGGGACAACAGAGTCCCCCAGGGAGTATGACCAAGTAGCCAGTGCAATCAGTCTCCTAAATATATTTCCACTTTCACTGTGTATAATTCTGATCAAAAAAGAAAAGGGGAGGAAGCCAGGCACCTTCCAGGTGACAGGAATAATTGCGTATGTTTCCGAGCGCTACTTTTTTGCTGAAGAGCAAGACACTCTATGCTCTGCAGTAATTTTTAATATTCTGTCAGGGAACATAAAACAAGCAACTGACCTTGAATATCTTAGTGATTGTATTCAAGGAAATGAAGATTAGTTTATATAAATAATAAAAGACAATAATTAGATAAAATATAATGCAATGCTTGGAAGAATTCTAAAAATTAATTTGAGGCTACTAATGGTGTAAAATGTCAATTGCTTTTCACAAATGTGCTTTTTTGCACAATTCATGTTTAAGAAATGTAGTGTATACATTGCATATGGTAACTCAGATCTTCCTCCAGCAAAATGCTGGAGCACGTTGGCACTTAAAACTAAGATTCACTGACATCAGGGCAATTATTTGCCTAAAAGATCTGTATTATAAATTTGTTTACAGTGGCAAGACCAAGTAGCAAAATTCTGCAGTTAAGTTTACAGCCCGCTTGCATTCTAACTACTCTTTCAAACATTATTTGCTTTTTCAGACTCTCTCTCCTTCTACTTGAAAGGGAAATAATGAGCCAAGCCAAGTCATTTTGGGGCATGATGAAAATGGAACAAAGCAAACTGCTTTTTCACGGGCTTTAGTAAAAGCTTTTGTTTTTGAATGGCTGATGAAACAAGTTGCTGGTGATTGATTGGCAAACACTGGGAAGAATCATCCGTTGTCCATTATTGACATACGGATTGGCTAGACTCAGTTATGATGAACCTCTGCAATTTTTTTTCTCAGTGTCTGCAACAGTATTTTATTAATCATTTTATAAGATAAGTGAAGGAACAGTTTGAACCCTGAGCTTTCACTTCATATTTACTTACTCTCTGAAGTGTCCTGGAGAAAATTTGACCACAGAGGACAGCAGAAAGATTCTTGCATATTTGAGTAAACCCTCTTTGAAGGAGGTCTGAAAACAAGCAGAGGTAGTCAGTAGGCAGCCATGTGGGGTTTTTATGGGAGATGAGCACTTGAGGGGGGTCCTGGTATTAGGATAGGCAAGGAAATTGGAACAGAAGTTAAAATAGTTTTCTATTCAAAATACGATTAAAAATATGTGATTTTTTTCTTAGTGCATGTTTAAAATGAAAAATCAAAATGTTTCATTTTAAAATGGCTTAGCCCAGGGTTCAGCAGGAATGATTTAAGTAAAGACAAAACCACACAATATTCCCTTTGAATTTTCTTTGTTTTCTTTTAAGCAGTAAGTATCTGTGTCAAAATCACTGGTGTTACAGAAGTAAAATTCTGAGGAAAAAACCCACCTTTGTGCCTTATTTATGTAAATGTATTGGAAAACCTTTAGTTCAATAAATGGCACTTTTTTCTTTCCTGCATTTTTGTACTTATCCATATTTTGTTCTTATCCATAAATGTTTATTGAGAGAATAAGTATACCATTAGTAGATGCATAAATATATGAGATGCTTTTCAACAAGTTATTTTTTTATAATCTTACTTTCTTAATTTGACCTAAGAATGGGAAAGTTTGCACCATGTGTTGTGTCACAACTTATGTTTAAAATAAAAATCCAGTCAGCTGACTCTTAAGAGCCAGAGAAAATTATTAAGTGGCAATACTAATAACAAAACACTATTTTTGGCTTTCCACAGCCCCAAAGTGTATTATTACTTATTAACATCAGTTGATTAAGCTTAGTAACAACAGCAGGGTGAATAGTGCAAAACATTTTCCATAAATATTCATGTTGAACTTTAAGTGAACCTATTTCAGATGTCTTGGTGTTGCTTCCTGAGTTCTCTTGCACTGACTGGGCTTTTGCCAGAGTAAATACTCACAGGTAAAAAAAAGAACGTTAAGCCTACATATTTTAGCACTTACGGAAAACAAATTTGTTTCCCATCAGAAATTCCTGCAGGAATCTACAAAGACCCATGTTTATATAGTTACAGAACCAGTGCCTGTTTAGGAAAGTTGATGTCTAATTTGAAAAAAAAGCACCTGTGGTAAATAACTTTGTAAGATGACATAATGTATGGATGTCAGAAACTAAATGATCTATCAGTTCTGATGCCATCTGTGCCACTTTAAACAGGGAGGTGCTTTTCTTTGCATTGTTCTTTTCAGTGCGTCTTCCCAGTAGTAACAGCAGAGAGACTTAACGAAGAGAAAAAAGCCACTACTAGAAGCAACAAAACCATGGTATTATAATAGGAAACAATTCATTTTGGCATAATTTGTGACTTAACTCAGAGAAACTCTGTACTGATCTTAACTTTTTCATGGTTATGAAAGTTTTCTGTAACCATAACAAAGCTTCATTATGCTTTCTGCATTATTGTGAACTAAGCAAGTTTTATCTTCGTTATGTTTCCATTTTGAAAGGGTACAATAAAAGTGTAAAAAATCACAAAATGAAGGAGTTGTGGACCATTCAAGTGATTTTCCTTGGAAGAAAAGATATCAATAAAATGTTTGATACTTTTTTTTTTCTTTAGCAGAATGACATGCATTTAAATGTGAGAAAACTTCTGTAGCAACTGAATCACTAGTTTGTTCCCTGTTCTTTTGCCATGAATACAGTATTGAATCTTTGAATGGTTCTTTAATTTCATGTCTCAGAATTATTGTAAACCACTGCTATTCCCTCCACTATTACTAGCCTTGTTATCTTCTTTTGAATATAGCATCATTATTGGGATATTTTGCAGGAAAATATTGACAGAATTAAAGGCAGATTTTGCAGCGTCTGTACTTTTCCCTGATGAAAGATTGAAGTGTGAAAAAGTTAGTAAGAAAAAAGAATACTTTACCTGGTCAACAAGATGTCCTGTGAACATCAGGACATACATATAGCTGTTACACATCTTATACTTACGCAATTTGGCTCCCCCAGTGCCTAGATTCAGTAGCCCATTGGGCATTGTCCAGTGGAGGGAGATGGTGAGACAGACACTGCAATGTTTTGTTTAATGCGAGCCTCTCAAATTGGAGTCTTTTATGTAACTTTTTGACATGTAGAAATTTTCTTCAGCAAAATTAACATTCAATAATACAAGAACACACTGTGGCCCCACAATTTAAACCCACATTAGAAAACTTCTAATTATCATGGCAATTTCTGCTAATTTTACGTCTTTATATGGTAAAGTTATTCATGTCCAGCAGTGACTTTGTATACCTGAGAAATGTTTTTATTACACTGTAATAGTGGTAGTAGAGGAGTTACAAAGTGTTAACAGAGGAAGACCGAACCTTCAGAAACAATTACAAGTCAGATATTTTAAGCGACTGTCCCTACTACTATTGTGCATTCTTCAGCACCTGAACTCAGAGAGACAGAAGTCACCATAAATGTAAGGAAGGGAACTGAAATACAGTCTTGCTTTAGAAGGATGGTGAGGCATTGACATCTGAGTCTTACAGTGCATTTACAGAACAGCTGTAACCACTTGAATCAATCTTCCAACTGCAGTGTGGCTTCAAAGGTCTCTGAGATAACACAATGAAATCTCAAAGGGCAGCTGGCATCACTTTTCCAGAATCTCCTAATTATATGCCATTGGGATGGAGAACTGGTAGGTCTCTTTAAAAGAGTCTGGTGTGGGAGTGAAACACTCTGTTTTTTCTGGTAAAAAAGACCTTTCCCACAGTATATTCGGTTCTGTTACTTGCATTTAAGATAAACCTTTTGCAATGTAAGTGGAAGAGGTCAATTTATGCCCTATCTTTTCCAGATATGCAAAGAAATCTTCACTCTGTTAACATTTTAAGCAATATACAGTTTTGTTTTCTTTATTATTGCTAAGTTATACAAGTATTGCAAAACACGTTGCCAGTAATAAAATGTTAAAAGCTTGCCAAAATCATTAGGTTCTATACACTTATTATTAGACTGAAGAATTGCTGCATGTTCATCACCAGCTGCTTTTCCAAATCTAGTAGTGCACTATAGAGGCACTGCACTGAATCCAGTAAGCGTGTTGAAAAGATAATATCACTTGTCTTGCAAAGAATCACAGATTGGAAGAAACATTTTCAATTCAATTATGGGTTCCAACCTCAATTACTTTAAGAATCTTTCTTGGTAATTTATGGAGTTGTTCGCAGACAAATATTCTTATACATAATTACTTTTCATTTGATGACAAACAGAGGAAGCAAACCCAATATGGTCCAAGTCTTGCATGCATATAAGCCAGCTGGTAAATGCACATTACTCTCAGAATACCTGCTTACGCATGAGTTTAGGAACAGTTTAACTATAATCACAGAATCATAGAACGGTTAGCATTGGAAGGGACCTTGAAGATCATGTTGTTCCACCCCCCTGCCATGGGCAGGGACACCTTCCAATATGTCACTTCCAGAATAAGAAATCTTTCCTCTGGATGACTAGTCTGTAATCCTGCAAGACAATGCATCTTTGGGGAACAGCGCTTGCAGATATGACAGCTCAGTGATGGCAGCACAGTTCCTGTGTCACTAGGTAGAAAAATGAACAGCAGAATTTCTACTCTACTGCGCATTCACCCAGGCCTCATGTGATCAGTGAATAATGAAGTTGCACTGCTCATTTCCTGTCTTGCTGGAGGAAAATTAAAGTGCAAGTTTTTTACTTTTACATATGCTGGTTTAGAAGATATTAGTCAGAAATGTCAGGGAAAAAACTGTTTTATTTCAGCAATAGCAGGAAGCGGTTTCCCTCTGAGACACCTTCTCTGATCACGCTATTTCTAGATGGAGCTTTTTCAGTCTGAAACTAAATGGCATTTGGATCTCTCAAAAACCGTCTGGATTCCTATGCATTTTCACTGGCTGATGTCCCTCTTTCCAGGTCCAGTAGTGTTGTTGTCCATGCTAGTGAAGTAGGATTCTTGAACATAACAGATTCCTGTGGAGGGACAAAGGATTTGGAAACTATAATGCTGATATAGTAGTATCTTCAGAATCTGGATAATTTTTTTTTCTGTGATCGGTTGGCTAAATTGTGAATGTGGATAGTTTTCTACCTCTCTCTCCTTTCATTTTTATACCTTTCAGCATTTTTGCTTTCTTTTAAATTTTTTCCTCCTTTTTATCTTGTTCCTTCTATTTTTCTGACAGCTTTTGCACTTTTCTTTGGAGTTTATCCTTTGGCTGAATTCTGCATAGTGGTGAAATAACTAAGGGCAAAGTGATCTCTGGATTATCTGAGCTAAAAGTTGATGAAACTAAAATGTATGCTGGCAACATTTTTCTTTCTATTACTAAAACATTGTTTAAAATTGTTGTCCAGAAAAGAAAAGGAACTCCACTGGTAGTCCTTTATGAATTCTGTCTTGCCAAAAGTCTTTCTAGGTACTTTTTGTATGTCTAATTCCACAGTTTGTATGCATGTGTGCTGATGTTTAAACAGAGCATCAGTTGATGTTGGCATTAGTTTGTTTCAAAGACTGGGATTTTCAACTGTTTTGAATTTGACTTTGCTACTGTAGTGTTGTCCATTATCTTTTGTGTGGCATTCATCCTTTTCTCTTTATATTTTTTACCTTTTGTCTTTTAATGCCAGTAGGAATTTAAAAATATTATTAAAAGTCTTCTTTAAAGGACTATGTGATGTTATCCTGGACAGTAGTCAGCATCTGCAACAGTAGAGAGATTTGTTTCTCTGCAAATCATTGAAGAGCTCCATACTTAATATTTTTCTCCCAACTGGTTCTATGTGTTGCTAAGTACCTCTATTAGTTGAATGCATATCTACAGACTGCTGTGTTAAGCAGTTGTCTCTTCAGAATAATTTGTTCCATTAAGTTCATTTATACATATTTTATGAAGTATTACAATTTTGTCAGAATAATAAATACTGTTTTCTAGTGTACATGTCACCCTGCTTTTTCTCTAGAAATAGTCACAAAAATATGTTACTATCATCAAAGTAAAAGAAACTACTAAAAGATCAGGACCATGTTAGGGAAGAATAAGTAGTAAACTGAGATGTTTGGAGAGCGTTCAATGGTGACTTCTGAACTGTAAAATAGAACTGTCTATGACAAGTCATGTAGCTCCTGGTAGCATATGAATTGCCATATCGATATTCAGTGCACTGCCAGTCTCAAGGAAGGGCAACACACATACAAAATGGGGCTGATGCGTTTCTGGTTTTATGCCAGCATATTGCCACTGACCTAGTGGCATTTTTCTGAATTTGACTTAATAGAAATTTGAACACAATCAAGTGCAGAGATGTTATGATAACTTTTGCCCATTGCAAAAAAGTAGCTTTGGATCTCTCCTGATGTATTAAAGTGTATTTGAATGGAATTAATACAATTTCTGTTTAGAGACATGAATTGAGTCAAAACTCTCTCAAATGAATATGTCATTCTTGAAGTCAGTAGGAATTAAGTGCTGCCTGTCAGTGCCCACGGACATCCTTCCCACAGTGAAGGTGTGTAGCCATAGTGGAGTGTCTGATACATACCATAGCAATTATGTAGTCATTTAGTTCTTATGAGATCAAATGGTCTTACTTACAGGTTTTTCATTTATATCCATTGCTGGACTGGAAACAAGTGTGTATCATACCTGACAAGATCAACCTCCGAGTGGGAAACTTGGATGGAAATTTCCCAGGCAACAAATTTTCCTAAAAGCCAAAGCACCTTTGCTCTTTTGCCTTCCCTGCAAGTCCTAAAAGAACTCATAATGACATAAATCAGTCATTTCTACAAATACTAAGCATCATTCTCAGATGTATGAACTACAGTGTAGCAGATTTGGTAGCCACTGCTCAAGAGTTTGAGAAGGCAGCATGTGATGTCTATGCAGTATAATATCTTTTCTGGTACTCAAGCCCCGTTCCATATTCAGGGGAGCCATTAACCCTTACAGGAAAGACTAGTTACTGTCACAGGTGGGGAGTTTTCAGAAAGGATGCTGCAGTAAGTCTGCTTAGCATCCCTCTTGCAGGAAATCAGAGCCATGCTTTACGGCAAGTGTTAATGTCTGCGCTTCTCTAAGTTTGAAAGTCAATACTGAAGAGTCGTAACATGGATAAAGCATTATAGGACAAGTGGTTTATCACATATATCATGAATAATGCACTTGACTGAATATCTGTAATGGCACTGCTTACGTTTTTCAAATATATTTTTAAAACGGTGTAGTAATAAACATAAAAGGTCTTCTTCACCCCAGTGATAAAGACTACACTGCTGCAATACATTTTTGTGACATAAGCCATATTTCTCCACTTAGATTTATTAGTGTAAAGAAAATTGCTCTTCTGAAAAATAAGTAACACAGACACATTATTACTGTAGCAAAAGGTGTTATTAATCCACATACTGCATCCCCAGTGGCATGGACTCTGCTTATTATCTGCAAAAGGAACATGACCTTAGCTTTCTCTAAGCAGTCCTGGAAGCAGGTGTTTTATGATGAGAAGTTTCTTGCTTGCTTTTTCTTCTCAGGGGATACTTTGGTGTCTTGACGCATTTTTAGAAGGGGTTCACTTAGTATACAGAAGTAGAAGTGCATGTTGATACAGCTTTCTTTATTTTTTTCTTCTGAACTTTCTGTGTGGATTTAAAAAAAATAAACAAAACCAAACAAGAAAGTCACTGTGTGTGGTACAGAGGTGGAGAGGAAGAATTAAGGAGGCAACTGTAAGAGCTGCCTGAAAAACAGTTTTGAAATCCCAAACAGATGTGTAGTGCAACCAAGAAATAAAAAAATAAGTGGGAGCAGGAATAATAACATGAGAAAATAATCCCATTTACCAGGTGGTTAGGAAAAACCATTCTGGGGTGGACTGTTGAATAGAGACACTCCAAAAAAGCTCTGGTAATCTGTGTGTGTGGAGCAGGAGATGGTGAAGTCCTTTATGTTTCTGTCTCTTCCACTGCAGTTCTCTGCGAGCTTAGTGGCATGTTCTTGTCCTGGTTCCCCTTCTCTGCAGCTGAACTAATTATGCTTCCTGGAATGTATTGAGCATTAGCTAGGTAATATTTGGGTAGCCATTTTTTAAAATGCGAGGACCAACAGAATGTGATGGGGTTCTGACAGAATATGTACTCCTGAGCAGTCAACAAAGTGTCATGCTTTACTTGGGCATTAATTCCAGGTCAGAAGAAACAGGGCTGTTACTGTTTCTTCATTTTCTTTGGATCTCTGTCTAGGGAATTCTTTGTCTTATGGCGAAGCATATTCTAATTCCTTACTCTAAACTGACTTTAAAGCACCCATTAATATCGTTGTCAAATTAGTCCATTTTTAAAGGAGATAGATAGAAGAAATGTTTGAGAGTGTGAAAGAACTTAGTTATGAAATTGATGGTCTTAGCAAAGAGACTGACTGGCCACGCAAAACAAATTCATCCCTGATGAAGGTGAGGTGATTCTTCCCGTCTACTCTGC
>RSEF01000004.1:12904947-12936079 GCA_003993805.1 Himantopus leucocephalus | reverse complement strand
AACCTAAACCATTCTATGATTCTATGATTTTGGTCCATTCTGTTCAAAGTTAATTTATTGCTAACCCTTCACTTTCTTGGACAACTTTCTTGGTTATATCCTCTGAGACGTGTTCTCTCTGATAAATACAGTACTTTCATTGATGTCAGTGTTCTGTCATCTTTTGTAAATGGTATATTCCCTTGAAATAAGAACAAAATAAAAGCAATCATATAATATTACACATTTAACTTTCTATTTTTCCTGTTTTTCTCTTTATTAATTGAGCTTGCCTCACCAATACAATTTTGCTTGGATTTGGATTTCAAATCCAGCTCTATATTTCTCAATACAGTCTCACAAAAGAGAAGTCGACTCAATGTGTGTATTGTGTATCTATGTCAATGTGTGTCTTGTCATATTTAGTATTTCGTTTATACTAACAGAAACCAGGAGAGATATAAACTGGGTTTCTAATACTGTGTACTCATGATAAACAGTCCAGTAATTTACCCTGGCTCTGTGCCTCTGCTACAAATGGTTGCTTTTCATTCAAAATATTTTTAATACTCCTGCAATAAAAAATGCAAGTGAAGACTTTTTAGTTCAGGATCTGAAAAGCTTATTAAAACATGTAATAATGAAAATTAACTGGGTTTTTTTTTGAACTGTAAAAATCATAAAGCCAAAGCTAATGTAATTCCTATGATTTCTTTCTCTGTGAACTTCAGTTTCTTTATACCAGATAACCAAATTAGTTTGTATTCATTCTCCTTGAATTTTTTTACAGTGCTTAACTAATAGTTTATGAGGAACAAAGTTAATTCACCCATGTGCTCTTCCCCGTGAAGTGTCACCTTAAGATAAGAACAGAATACCAGACTACATGATACCCATGAGTACCCATGTGAACAGAATCCATCATGTACTGCACCCAATAGGAAGATCAAGTGGTTAAGTCAGTCATGATAGTTAAAGTCCATCAAGCAGCTGTAGCTGTAATTGCTTATTATGGTAAAACAAGCCTGCTTATGGTGTATCTCTAAAACAAGAGAGCAATTTTAGAGGTTTATTTTATTATAAACTAGTATTCAGTTGCACAAGGTCAGCTTTCATATTTCTCCTTTTTTCTTTTGCTAACTAACTGAATCACAGTTATTAAGCTTCCATATGCAATATTCAGAAATCTAATTTCAACCAAATCATCATCATAATAATCTGCTAGCTCATTAGATCAGCAGATATCTATTTTTATTTTCATATAGAAAGATTCAGAGTTTGCAACTTCTGTTTTTTCTAAGTGGCTTTTATTCACTTGGGTATCCTGACTCTGCACAAAATAGTATATATTAACTTACAATGTGTAAGCGAGACTAAAACTTGAATAGTCTGAGAGTGCGAGATGTTAAATCTTCTGGTACTAAAATAAAATGTAGAACCTGCAGAAGTCCCATATTAAGGATGTCCCCTGAGGACCATCACCACACACAGCATACATGTATGCTATGCAAAATCCCATCACGGCCCTAAGGAAAAGCCAAATGCCTGTGAGGATCCCTGAACCGTGTTCATCTTGGAGCAGGGAGGAAGGATGAGAAAGAGGCAGAGAATTTCCATTTCCTCACTAGTCCGTTGCAAGGTGACAGCATCTCCTAGCTCTTGCTATAAAAGGCTTCCTGGGCTGGGAAGCCTGTGGTGACACTGCTGACATGCCAACCCCTTTTGGCTGCCCTGGTGTAGCTGCACTACCTATTGTCCTGTCCCAAAGTCCTCGGAGGCTGTAGGCTGCATCCCTTCTCAGTAGGTGTACCAGTACCAAAAGGCTCTCCCTATGCTTGTTTAGGAGTCCCTCAGCTATACCACTAGGGCAGAGCTGTGCTTTGTTACGTACCCATAAGTACCAACAGGTTATTTCGGGGCCAAGAGTCCTATCAAAGGCCATCCAGTGAATACTGTACCATTGCTAATAATCACACATAGCATGTGGCTGACAAATCATTTCAGTCACTTTAGCTGCATGTACGCTATTTCAGATGCTGATTTGCTTGTTACATTACTACTGAGCCGTAAATAAAACATTATCATTCTGATTCCTGAGCACACTGCATTTTTATATAAATGTCTCCCTTGGCTCTCACCTCTCATCAGAAATTTCAGTTACGCTGACTTTGGGTCACAAACCACTTTCTTCAAAATGATCAGTACTCTGCCTATTGTTATAGAAATCTTTTTTCCCCACTGACCATTTTTAATTACAGACCTGTTGGTAGCCTTTCAGTTATCTTAAAGATTTTGAACATCCCTTCTTGTCATAGTTTTCACATTTGATTAACTCTTATCATTTTAAGAGTTTGTCTGGATTTGAGCATGAGCATTCAGATTGCTCTATTGGCTGTTTGGCAAATTTCTTCTAAAGGTGTTCTGATTCATGGAATACTTGGGGATATTTTTTCTGATTTTGGTGCTGTAAGTTCGCATGATTTTATTACAAGTTTAAGTATGTATTTGGGTGAAAGGACAAATGGGTGTTCATAAATCATTCTGCATTCTCTATTCTGTTTGATGATATAGTCCCTATCTTGAAGTGCTTAGTTGTTAAATCCTTAGAGAAAATTCAATATTTGGCACCAGTTTCCCTTTTTGATTCACCCATTTGTACAGAATTTATGAAAAATGGTAATTATTGTGTAGAATATTTTTGCTTCTGAAATCAGTTAAGATAAGACTCCATCCCTGTTATGGAGTTACGGAGTTTTAAAACCTACAGAAAGAGCAATATCTGTCAAACATAGTAGGCCATAACCTGAGGTACTCTAAACATTATTTGGACTTCTGTGGACAGACGTTCATTAATATTAGCTAAAAATTTGGTACTGATGCTTCTAGAGATGTCTGTTGGCTTTAGAACCATCATATTTTCTAGTGCATTTATGCATTCATGTGCATGCACACGTGCAGAGACATAATTTAGTAAAAGTTCTTGCTTTTTATTTGATAAAATTTACTTATTTCTGAGACCCAAGAATAGAATAATACCCTAAATAGAAAGACCCTTGAATAGAAATACAGAGAAGGTTTATATATAGGCATTTTTCTGTCAGTGCAGTGCTGTTACTTACAGTGGTTTTTCCTCCACCTCTTTCAAAGATGTTCTGATTAATGACTGTATTTCGTATGGAGACTACCATAAATTTTATTCCTCTCTTCCTCATATGCGTTGCTTACAGACTGGAAATATGCTAGAATATTACTTCCTATTGTAAGAAAGAGAGTAAGATGTGGAATAATTATGGTAGTAGGAATTACCTTTACAGGTTCATTTTTGCAGAGCACTTCCAAAAAAATCATGAGATTCGTTGATTTTATTTGCATTAATACTTCATTAATAAATCCTATATTGTCAATAACTAAGAATTTCACAGGATTTTCCTTCTTTCAGATGTATAGGTAGATTTCCTATAGGATTTGTTAAAATTGTGTGTTTTTCACAAAAAAAGGAGACAGTCTCCCCCACAAAAGAAAGTTAAAAAACTCCTAAGCAAGACCTTTCAATAATGATCAAGTAAACAAGTATCCAGATGTTGCTGCCCTGAGACAGGATATTAGTTGTCAAAATCACACCAGAAAATATCATGATAGTTTATTTCACAGCTCATATAAACAAACAATAATGAAATTAAATCATAATGGAGAGCTATGTTAGTGCAGGATTATTATCCTAGAGCACATGCTGTTGCAGTCCTTTAATGCTGCAGGTTAAAGGAAATGGAAGCAGATTTTATCCTGTTCTATCAAATGATGTTAGGAAGGATTCCTACCTCAATTTATCTTTTTTGTTACAAGTATTTTAATTTTTTTTAATTTTTGAATGTTTTCTAGATTTAATTTATTTCTTCATTCCTTTAGGAATGAAACTGTTTTCATTTATGGAGTGTGGCTGTTGCTTTTGCCTGAACTGTGATGGTCAGAGAAAAAGCCATTGCATTTACAGGGTGGGATCATATGCTTGAACTGGTATTGAGCAATGATTTCTTGAGATTTGGTCAACTTTTTGGTCAACCTTTTTCTCAACAGATTTGTTAATCACAAGAAAAAAATGTTTAGAGTTCAGTTCCTCTAAATATATCCCTTGCTGCTCCTGGCTTCACGTAGTTTTCCACTGGCATGTTTGTGTCCCTTGCAATCACAGTCTTTCTGCAGGATGCCTGTTGCCCAGATACCAAGTCTGCGCGTGCTTAAGTTAAAGGATAGGGTGAGATTGTGTGCAGGCTGGTAGGGATGCAGCTGTTCACACTTATTTACTGCAGTCTGGAGAGAAAATTGCTCCACAGATAAATCTTGCTAAGTATAAAACATACAGGATGAAAATATTCAGAAACAAGCCCCTAATGGCTTTCTTTGAAGTGAAACTGTATGAATTCTTTATTTTTAGTCTTATGTGGCATAATTGGCTTAGAGAAGTAATGCCACATCTACACTTATAATTAAAATAAGGTAACATTTTTAATATTAATAAATAGTTTCCCTATTATTATGACACACTGATTAAATAGGGTACAAACCTTATTAAGACTTGTTTTCACTTGATAACAATGCATGACTATAACTGACTTTTTTTTGATCCAGGGTTTCTCTAAATTAAAAAGAACAAAGAGTATCAGATAAAAATTAAATAGCACAGAAATGTATATTTCATAATCCTTTTTGAAATGCAAATATGTTACAAAACATATTTCTTATATATTCTCAAGTTCTGTTTGATATTTATGAAGATTGCCAATCATTGCCTTCAATTAGAAGTTCACTTATCAAGGATAACCTCTATGTTTTTCATACCATAATTGATAAATCTAATCCTTTCATTAAGATGAATGAAGCCTTCCCTAAAAACCGTAACAGTGCCAGATGGTGTCTATGAGAAAAACATAGTCCTTTTGACTGTTATAATTTTAACATAGACACACAATACAAATTAGTAGCAAAAGGGAAAAAAATTCCAATTTGCTTTTCCCCTTCCCCAAAATAAATGTTTTGTTTGTTGCATGGATCTGAGGTACGAGTAAATTAATTTTCTGTCTAGTTCAGAAATTTCTTAAGAAACCTCGCTAACTTAATTTTGATGTGATGAAAAGAATACACTTCATTCTACCCCCACTGAAATATGTGGGAACACTACCACAGCTTGAGTAGCATCCACATTATGATTTGTGACTTTACTCTTTTGGTCTGTGTTTCTGTGCATGTTGGAAATAACGTGCAGTGGGCAACGAACCTCAGTTGTAGTACCTGCTCCTCATGTTTGTCACGGAAGGTCTGAGCAACACAGGTAGATTTGTAGTCCCTAGAGGGGTAACACTGTCTGATCAGTGTGTATTCTGCAGCTGTAAGTGACAATCCACAAGAGGTAAGTTTGATTTGACATTTCTGGCTACAGCTAAGAGCATCAGCCAGGGAATTTATATTGTAGGAAAAGAGCCTGTGGGAATGCAAAGTTGGTGGTAGAAAGAAAAATAGTCTCACAACAGATAGTTTGTAGTATGTCATACATCTATTAACTCAGGTGGACCTATTTCCAACTCCAGAATTCCTGTCAAAGGAGAAAGAAGATATCACATGGCAAATGACATTATTTTTCCATCCTTACCTGTCCAATTGTCTCATTTTTCACAGAATCACATCCAGAAGGTAAGTTATAATATTTACATAGCAGAGCAAATATGGGTGAAGCCAAATACACAGACTACCTTAGGAAAAGGCAAGGGTGTAACCGAAGGATAGCTGTTGGCCTTACAGCAGTGTTTCATATGTTCGAATCCTTATTTTCTCTTTATTTCCCTGGAAATGCTCCCCACTCATTAGTTATTTTGGTTCTTATCCTGTGAAGCTTCCAGTAAGGCTTCTCAGCTTGTCCAAACTGCTAATGTTAACATAGTGATGCAACTGGTCAGTGCCAGCCTAGTGTGGCATCTCTTTGCACCTATCCATGTAAGGAGACGCATTTTTCTACTTACACATGAAAAATGCATGCTCTCTGCTACTGAAATTTCTTTTATCTGCATGCCATTCCTCTCTTTACAGATATCATCGAATCATTATAGTTCTCCGAAATTCTAAAATAATATGTTACTCATTTGTCCCCATCAAAAACATGAGGCTATTTTTCCCTCCGTAGTATTGGTTCTGTCTATACGATGCCCTGATTTCCTAGAAGCTTTGGTATTAAAATGAGGACTATAATTCTTGCTGATTCCCCAGAACCTTCCCCCGAAAATGTGATCTTTTTGAAGGCTTGGGAAATGGCAAAGTACACACAGACTTTTTTTAAACTGCTTAAAACAGCATTTGCTTCTCAGTCTGCAACTTCACATTGATTAGATGGTAGATTTTCTAGATTAACTCCTGACTGCTAAAGCACTTTTGTTCTCTCCCATGCTGTAGGGACATTTATTGATTTAATTGAAGGAGTTCTTACTGGAGTTTTTCAGCTGTACATTTGTCTCTTCCTACTTAAGTTGTTCCCTTTACTCATTTTTATCATCCTCTGGGCTATGACTGTTTTTTCCCAGAGGTTATGAGTTAAAACAAAGGCTCAACTACTCTTCAGGAATCTACTTCTGATTAACTTGACTTTAACTTACCTTTAACAATAGATCAATTTCACCTATGCCTATGCCACATAGGGAATTTCCCTGGGGATGTATATGGATTAGTCACAAGAATATGAAGGTAATTTCATTTAAAGGAAACAGAAATAGGTCATTTTAACAATGCAATGGCAGCTTTGTGTCATATTTACTTGGGAGCTTTGTGTGACTGTGAGATTTTTTTTCTCCTGTCAGCTAATTTTGCAAATTAGTAAAGCACAAGTTAGTAAAAATAATGAAATATAAAGATTGTATTACACTAATACAAAACTCTCTATCCTCGTTCTCCTTTCTTTTATGGCAGCAGTAGCAAGGGCATAGTAAAAAAACACCGTGGTTTTGTGTTAGGCCAGAAAATGGAATTGTTCAAAAGTTGTTTGCTGTTCCTCGAGGTGATACTTCAGGTTATATGAAGGTTTTGATATGGGAATACAGGATCTGCAGCAGCAGCCAAGAACTTGTAGAAAAATACAGATACTGTTTGCTAACTGTTCTGCACAACATTTTAAATCATACTGGCTAATTTTGAGACTGCACATTTCTGTTCTTCTTATAGAAATCTTTAGCAATTTGTAGTTAAGCAAAATTGCCAACTGTAATGATAAATAATGGCATATGGGTGCCTGTATATACAGAAAACACCCATGCATTACATATGCTGTATAATACGATTTCTATCATCTCCATTAAATTAGCATTGCAGAGTTACCGAAACTTGCTACGCTGCCAAGAGAGTTTACGCAGTTTTATTGAAATTAACAGAAAATGTGCATCTGAAGTCTTAAGAAATCCCTGAGTTTTTCTGCCTCAGATGTGTCTGTTGTTTCTTCTTCACATTCCAGTCAAGTCAACAGAGGACAATTTGGTTTATCATTACTAGAGCACTATTTTCTCGTGCAACTATGGTTCAGTACATCTGTTCAGTTTTATTTCAGACTGCAAAAATGTTTTTTTTAAAAAACCTGGTCCCCTTCTCCTCCAAATGAAAGGAAAGCAGGGCAGAACACAGTTTTTTCCTGTTGTGTATATTTAAGAAAAATATGAAAAAAATCTAATGGAACAGAGTAGCTGAAGGCAATAATAATCTCTGACAGTTGCAAACCTACCAAAGAAATCAAAATGGAAATTTCTGTGTAGCAGTTTAANTAAATGCATGTTATTGATATGTTTTATTAAATATCAAAAGTGATTCAGCAGGAAAATATATGTACTTTCGGAAACTTTCATCAAAGGAAAATTGAAGTATAGAGAAATACATCAAAGTAGCCAACCAGTAACAACAGCGAAATCACACAATATTGATTTCTAACCTTCCGTAAGACAGCTTCTGGTGAATCTCTACAATGACACTTAAAATACTTCCATTACTATCTCTCTGCCCCACTCAGGTGCTGCTGGCTGTCCCGCAGAGCTGACAGCTGGGATGCTCAGCTATGTCAGCCCATGGTCATGGGTTATAGGCTAAATCACTAGTGAAGACAAGCATGAGCTGAGACACTGGGTTGGAGTATCTGACGGATAAGCACCTCACCCCTTTTTCCAGGTCCAGGAAGAGGGTTGGAAGACAGAATGATCTTAATCTGTTGCAGATTACTGTATCTTATGTAACAGGACTCAAAGTGTTAAATTCTTCGGCTGTGACACATAGCATGAATTTACATTAATTTAGAGTCATCTGAATCCATCTAGACCTTTTCTGTGCATGTGTGAATTTGGGAAAAATGCTTTGTTTAAAAACCTTAACTGCTGTAGATTTTCCAATGCCAAATTGGTCTATACTTAAAGCAAATTCTCATATAAATAAATACGGATGACTTTAGTAGATCATAGAGAATGTTCATATAACCCAGGATTGTCTTCAACTTTCAACTTCAACAAACTGTGATACATAGGCAAAGCACAAGTGTAAGCATTTATTAGTGCTCTCCCACACTACTTTTTCAGCTCCTATGTGTGCCTCAGATCTTACTGACCTAGAAATGGTGTGATTAGAAACTGTGGATTTTTCTTCTATGAATTTTCCCTATTGGTTCTTAAAGTCCAGTGAATATTTAGCTTCTTTGGCATTCTGCAGCAGAAGATTTCAAGGCTTAAATGTATTTGATTGGAAGAACTATTCTTTCTCTTTCTCTCTTTCCCTCTTTCCCTCTTTCCCTCTTTCCCTCTTTCCCTCTTTCCCTTTCCCTTTCCCTTTCCCTTCCCCTTTCCCTTTCCCTTTCCCTTTCCCTTTCTTTTGCCTGGCCCTCTATGGTGTTTCTTAAATACTGCATCACATTAGATTATCCTCTGGTCCTCTCATACAGAGGCAGATCTAAGTGTGAGGTTACACACTGTAGTTATAGTTTATTTACTTTCTGTCAAGTTACTTTGGATTGCTGGATAAATACCATCTGGTTGTGGCAATTTGTTACTGTTCATTTGTTCTGCAAGCTCTTCACATTAATATTTCTATTTGAGGTAAATCCTTCAGTGTTTTACCTTGAAATAACATTCTTAGTATGAGTACCTTTCCAGATCTCCACGGTGAACATGGCTGTGTCATTCATGGACATTTGTCTTATATGGTAATCATCAGATCACTCTGCATAGCCCCTGGCAGGTTTCCTAATCTTAATGTATTTTTAAAAAGTTTTATATTTAGCTTTCATGCCTTCCCCAAACTCTTGGTTTGTTTTATTGTGATTTTACATATAACTTGCTAGAATTTGTTTCTCGTATAGAGAAGGCTTCAGTTTTTCCACAGGGTCTTTATTGCTTCTAAAAGCAATGGTGATGGTATCATGGTGATTAATAGTGTCAGATATTTTTTTTCCCCTCAATTTTTTTCTTAGTAGTTTATATGTATGCATTCTGAGCCTCTAACATACAGTTTTCAAATACCTTCTGATAGTCTCCTGATACCTGCAAACGAAAGGAAAAAGAGATTCTCAATGCTGACTGTGAATCCTGAAAAAAACACATTCATATTCCAAATATCACAAGTTTGTTCAGTGAGACACACTTTTGGTAGGTGCAGAAACTTAAGTTCAGCTTCTATCCCTATGATACAATCTTGTCCATCAAACTCACTTTGTAACTTAGTTGGACATAGAAATGCATATTTCAAAGCTAGAATTGTCAAGAAAAGCATAAAGACCAGTGGACACTGTCATTCAAAATGTATTCCATTATAGCAACTTTAAAGAAGGTGAGAAGCCCATCAGAATACACAAGACATCTGGAGAAGTGGTAAGATTTTCCTATTTGCTTGCTAGTATAAATGAAGAAAATGCATAGTAGCACTATGTAACTTAATCTATAATCACTTTTAAAATGCCTATCAACCTACTTGCACTTTTCTGACAATCATTTAAGGTACAGAGGGTAAGTACATCTGTTCTTTTTTATAAGTCTGCAAACCATTGCAAATGCCATGTCTTACTCGATAAAAGTTATACTTCTGTATGTTGCAGTTATGAAATTACTGTTTTATTTGCATTTTCATTTTGCTATACTAACAATACTTTCATTTCAAATGTACCAGTTATAATTTCTTTCTCTTCTTATTGCAATGAGCTCTATAATCCCCAGAATTTTATGTCTTTAAGATGCACTTTACCTTGCTTTACTTTCCCACTCATTCATAGGTTTTCTTGTCCCATCACGTGCATCTCTGGCCTGCATTTTACTTTCCTCTATCCTCTTCTTGTTTCTCAAGAGACTTGTCTAGAACAAGAAACATTTTAAAATAAATCAATCCTTTAAAAAGAAGGTAGTTCAAATTTTGACAAAATATTTTTTAATTCACCTCTTTTTGGACCTCAATCTTATGGAAGGCACTTATTCATGAGGATGATATTCCAAGTTATTATTATGGGATACAAATAGGAATGGTTTCCCGGTGCCATAGATATAAGTAGATATAAGACCAGTAATTACAATCTAGTGGAATGACCTGTAGAGCTGACTGCCTGGATAAAAATAATCTGAAAGCAGAAGAGAATGGAATCTGTTCAACCTTTTGACACGACTGTGCAGTGAGATACCAAAGCTCAGAGTTGCAAAGGAAGCACAAGGCCAAGTTTCTTCATAGTTTCCTCCAGGGACAGGCGTGCAGAGTGAGGAGTCACTCTCTAAGTGAACATCAGGCCAATAGCTCTACGGTCTTGTAAACTCATGGAGGTGGGCTATGTTTATAAGTTAGAGGAAAGTCTGTGTATGGTAGCTCACAGCAAAGTCTGAGACACATGAAAGCTAAAGGCATAAATGGATCGTGCGTTATTTTAAATTCACTTTCTCCAGCTCATTATGAAAACCCCACAAAATCCACAACTTCACTGCAAACGGGCAGTTTGTCATT
Source organism: Himantopus leucocephalus (assembly GCA_003993805.1). Lineage (NCBI taxonomy): Eukaryota > Metazoa > Chordata > Aves > Charadriiformes > Recurvirostridae > Himantopus > Himantopus leucocephalus. The sequence continues at coordinate 12,925,117 of RSEF01000004.1, read as the reverse complement.
ATATCCCTCATCACAGGGTTTCAAAGGAACAGTGTCCAGGGCTCATTATGGCTTCATCCCATGCAATTATTGTACTGATAATCCCATGGCCCTTTCCAGTCTTACAGACTGAATTCCACCCTGGTTTACGCAGGGACAATGGGTCCAAATATCAGATGTTTCTGGTATGATTTCCCATGAGTTACAGCTAGAGGTATAGTTAAAAGAAGTGAAAACCAGGGTCTGTCAAGAAGCCAAGGTTTTGAAATTGCATTGGCAGGATAGAAGAGAACTAAATATCTGGCTTTGAATCAGAAGTAGCAGATCTGAGCTGCTAGTCCAATGAGTTTATTTATCCTTTTTAGTAGAGACTGGCTTATTAGACTGCTTTGAGCAGAAATTGTCTTATCTTACCAGGGTTGGATGCCATTCTCTTGATTCAGTGAAGGAGAAATGTGTGAATTTGGTGAGGACACAAATCATTACACAAAGATTAAAGAAATTGTTCTCAAAAATAATAAAAAGGGCAGGACTTCTGGTTTATTGTGCTGCATTTTTTTGTTCCGTCTCTTTGAATTTCAGAGAAAGGCAACCAATCTTGTAAATATTCCCTATAAAAATTTCACTTAACACTGTACATAAAGGTCTGATGTTTGCCCTATGCTGTTCACTTTGAGTATTACTTACAATAATGTGGATATTGGAGGCTCCAATCCTGCAAACATTTGCACTTGCAACTAAAGTTACTTCCCTGTTGCTTGAGACCGGTGTCAGACATGCTGCCTTGGACATGGTCAACACTGCTGATGAGTGGAACGCTTGTCACCGTGCCACCCATCAGCTCTGAAGGCAGAAATATATTTATAGTTGAAACCTTAATATGATTCTATGAAAATGATCCAGGTTATTTTAAACACTTTCAATTGTTGTTTGATTGCTCTGTTTTTAATTCAGGTGTATTTGGAAGAATTGGTTTAGGGATCATTCTTGGCTATGTGAGCAGACTGGGGGAGTATTAACTCCTCATGGAAGAAAATGGGACATGTTTATAGAGGGCTGAAGAATGGGCTACGCTTGTGACTTTATACTCCAGAGCAGCGTGCGTGACCATAAATCTGTCATTTGAAGAATTGTCATTTATCGTTTTAATTCTTCCGTTTGAAAAATTACATTGGTTTATGCTTGATACTCAAAGGGAAGGTACTTGTGCAGTTTTTGCGCTTTTGTTAGACTACAAGTTTTGCGTAGACTGAAGCCAAGAAGTAGAAGACAAGTCCAGTTTTGACACTGCACTATAAAACTCAGTAACTCTTTTTTGGATGGTGAGTTTATCAACAAGGTTATTGCTGAATACTTTTAACAACTTGTTTGAAGACATCCCTGACAGCAAGAAAATTGTACACCATAGCAAAAAAAAGCCTTAGATGATTTAATGTCAAGGACAGTATCCCACATATTTTTGAAGGTGTCAGCAAGTAACTGACTACAAGCTTCCAAAAGGTTGCGATATTCCATATTGAGCATTAAAGTGGCTGCTAACTGACAGCAATGGTTCACTATGCTGTTTGTCAGAAGGGATTATGCAAGGGAGTGACATCTTTAGTGCAGTCAATGAAGTTTGTGAAAACATTACCTTGAAGAAGCTGTTTTTCAGTGACCATTAGCGGTGCACTGAAAGTGGTTTGTGATTTGTTTTTGTACAGGGAGTGAAGCATCTAGTGTCCGGGTTCACTGCCTCTTTGCTAAGAGGCACTTTGTCTCAAAGACAGTAGCAAGAATTTGGAGAATGTCCTAGAAATAGTTGCCAAAACTGTAAATTGAACTGTGTTCTGAGTGCTGAACAGCTGCCAGTTCCAGGCACTACTTGATGAAGATCAGTCACAGTGCTTAACTTTGCTATTATACAATATCATATGGCTTAGCAGAAACAGGAATTTGATGGGTGTGTAACGTGGCTTGATGAGATAAGACCTTTCTTTAAAATAAAGGTTGGAAATCATTATTAACTGAAGAAATAGTAGGTTTTTGCTAGTCCCTGTTTTACCATAATGATATCATCATGTGGAAAGTCATCAAAAGTGTGAACTTTAGGAAAATACCCAGGGAGATATTTCAATAATATCACAGATGACATTCTTTAGAACCGTGAGAGCTGATGATTAAACAGTCTCTAACTTTGAATTTTCTGTTGCTGGATTTTCATCTGAAAGTGCTGGGAATAGCGACGCCTGTTATTGACACGATTATATTTTTTGTGATTTCCCCCCAAAGACTTAACATTTCTTGTAATATTTCTGTTTTCCTCAAACTGAATGAATTCATTTTTGAGAAAGAGTTACATTTCTGAAAGGTAGAAAGCAATTTCCTATCCTAGATGTGCAACTCACTACAAATCAATGTAAAAGATGCAACCGCAGAGCTTTCATTTAAAGAAATTTGTCTTTTGCTTCCTGTTGCTGTGTTGTGAGGTGGCTTATGATTGTCAGGCTGCAAGTCTTGGATTACCCTTGCTCTGTGTAGATTTCTAACTGCTTTCCTCAATGTTTAACTTCATCAAACTGAGCTTTCAGAAGCCTGTCAATAACAAGCAGAGAACTAGGTGTGTCTGTCAAAGTGGCACAGATTTTTTTCAAGCAAATTCTTCAGTGAAATGTGAGCAGGATGGAGGGTGGTGGCTTCTGAATGTGCCATTGCCAGTTTACTATGGCTACTCCAATGGTTTCTTCAAACCACAGAAAAAGTTGTTGCTTAGAAAGCTTACGTTCATGGTGCTAAAGGTTATTTGTTTCATTTGGACAGGATTCAAAACCTGTTTTCCAAATGGCTGCTTTGTTATGTGCTACATATTCCCCGCTATTTTAACTGGACTTGAATTCAAATTAGTGCCATCATATGTACCTTCAGCATGGAAAATATTTTCAGATGTAGCAAATTATGATGGAGTTATGAAACCCAATGCTTAAGAATAGCTGGATGTGTTAGAATGCAGGCTGTGACATATTTCTTACATGCGATAACATACAACTATTTTAGAAATAAAATTAACTTATTAACTTGCTCTTGATTTAATAATTGTATTGTGAGAAGTGGTAACTAGGTTATAAACAGATTACAGAGAGGTAGTGTATCACAGAATTTTTTGCTGAAGTAGAGATGCTTCACTTAAAATGGAAGTTTGTCAACATTGCTCCCACTTACGAAGAGGGCGATGCACTGCGATTTGTCAACTACCAGGCTTTTTCTGACTTCCTTTTTATGCTTTGTATAAATGAACAGCTGGTAAATAAACATATCAGTCCTTTCTGCTGTGATTTATAATGTAATATATTTTTACCATTTTGGGCTGTGGCTAGTAAGCCAAATTGTATCCTGAGCTACCTGCAATTATGGACATTGCTACTATATTTAGTCTACAGAAGGGGCACCAGGGTTGGAGTTAGAAAAGCAGGACTTCCTGTGTCAGCTCTGCCACTAAGTTACTGTTGACAAGTAATTTCACCTCTTCATTTTTCCTCCAGCCTTTCTCTATCTTGGCACAACAGCTGTATCTTACCATGCTCTTAAATATTTTAATGTATTTTGACATGTATAATACGGTAGGGCACATTCTATCTAAAAAAGAGCTAATGAAGTGATTTGAGTAAAAATATCCCCACCTTGTTACACCCATGAAAGGTGTAAGTGCTGGAGGAGGTGTTTGAAGTGGGAAATGCTTTTCAGTAAAGGCTTGACCATTCTGGGTTTGAGGTCTGTTCTGCTTTTTTGTTTGTTCTTTTGAGGGTTTTTTGGGCCTTTTTATTCATAGTAGCTGTCCTCCATGCCCTCTGTGGCTCATCACCCTTCCCCAGCTAAAGGTTTCCAGCTCCTCACAGCTTGTGTTTAGGAGTTCTTCCTTTTCCAAATGAACCGGAATGAGCCTGCTCAGCTGGAGGGGAGTGGTGTAGTCCGAGTGAGCTAACACGGCCATCTGCACCTTCCCTGGTGAGAAGCTGCAAGTCCAGTATTTCTGGCAGAGCATACGTAAGGCACCAGGGATCAGCCTACCCACCTTGCTGCCTGACTGCCCGCCTACCTAGGGCCTAGAGCTGAGTGCCGAGAATTAGCTCCTCTTGGCTTTAGTCTCCTCCTGCACAGACTTGTCTTTTCACTAAATGGGACTTTTGTTTTACTTATTAGTCAGTAATTTATTTTACTATATTAATTTCGTGATCATTAGAATATATGACCGATGACACAACTTTAGGATTATATTCCGCATATATCTATTTGTAGCGGCATAGCTTCCTCTTCAATTAGTGCACAGCACTGTTGCATTGTCACCATGTGGCACGAGAAGAGTATNTTAGGATTATATTCCGCATATATCTATTTGTAGCGGCATAGCTTTCTCTTCAATTAGTGCACAGCACTGTTGCAATTGTCACCATGTGGCACGAGAAGAGTACTGTGCTGGACTAGACTAAGTGAGGGAAGACAGTTCAGAACAATCTAGTTTCTCAGCTTCTTATGTTCTTCCATCCAATAATGTCAGTTGTTACCAAGTCAGATATTTGAAGAATTGTTTACACATGGTAATAGCACTAAACAAAATAATGGGTAAGTTTTATGCGTAAAAGTATACAATGATGACAGCATATTTTAAGAACATTAAGGCAGTTCTAGAAAATAATCCAGATTGCAGTCTATACTGTGAAGGCAGATCATTCCTTAAGTATTACAGAGGAAATTAAATATTCTAAGTAGCCTTTACAGCCATTAAATACAACCTCTGAATGTGTAAATTGAAGTTATAGTTCTATAAAAATATTTTTTTCAGCACACATTTGTGTCTAAAAAAAATGTTCTTATTTAAGTGTTCCAGTAAAAGAATGTATGAACAATTCAGCTATTCCTTCCTTAGGCAACTCATTTATTACCTGGGTAATACAAATTAGTTTACTGTTTGATTAGCACAAATGTAAGCAATATACCAAAAAGGGAAAGAATTTTATAATTATTATCATGGTAAAGTGCACTATGTCAAATTGCATTCATCAAACAGGGTTTTGTTCTACACACTGTGCCCTTGAAAATAAATGCCAGATATATCTGAAACATATGAACAAATCTGAAAGCTAATATGGACCTAATCCAGAGGCTACTGAAGCAAATGGAAAGATTCCCACTGACTCCAATGAGCTTTGGCTAAGGGCCAGTGAAAGTAGCACTCAAGTTACCAAAGAGCAAAGCTGCTAAAATGCAATTGGAAATTTTTCTTGTCATTTTCTAAGCTTTATGGGAGAGACATCAGCTGTCTGGATTCTTGCAACAGAAAGCATATATTTGGGATGTCCATCAACTGCTGTTCAGATTATTTATATGTGCAGAGAAATGACCATCTATAATGCAGTTAGGGAGGATATAGCTATTATTTGCAGCTCAAGAGGAATTTGTGGTATCTCAAGACTGGTTATTGCTATAGCAAAAATTAATAGAGATGTCAAAGTAACAGAACTACAGTTATTGGCAAATATCCGTAAACGAGCCTGGACTCTGAAGGGTGTAATTCCTCCCCGTGCCCCCCGGCCCCCCCACCCAAATTTAATGTCATTAGTCTATTTAGAGGCCTTTTTTCAATACCTTAAAGCATGTCTGCTGTTGTGCTGAAGATTTGATATGTCAAAAATTTAGTTTTCTTTCTCTGTGTCATATCTCTGGCTCATGTCACTAAATGTGTTCTGTGACAATGATAATACTCATCATTAGTATGGGACAAACATGCACATCTTGCTGATGGAAATTTTACCTAGTTGGTGCCTAATCAGCTGTGTTTTGGAAGTCAGGTGGAAAGGTTTCCAATTTCATTGGTAGTTACACTTCTTACCTGACTAATTGGCCAGGTTTGACTATATTTTAGTGATAGCCTGTTTTGAAAATACTAGTTATTTGCTTGATATTAGGCAGTATTTGAAGTGGTAGTTAACTTCTTCTAACTTCTGAGCTGAAAATGTTTACTACATGTTCAGAACTGGGACTTCTAGAGAGTAGTTGTATAAAATAAACTCTTACTGAACAAATTATTTGACTGGAAGTGTAAGTTTTAATGAGCAATGCAACACTATGTTAAATACAAACTCTTTGTTTACCCTGAAGTGCAAATTTTTTCTTGTCAGTATGCTAAACAGAACTATAGGAATAACCCCTTATTTAAGTTAAACTCAGAAAAAATGCTAATCAGGTTGTATTCAGTTTTGGGATTTTTTTCTTATGTTTTTGCAAAATGCTCACTTATGGCCAGCTAGCATAGTCAGACACATCAAAATGCAAACGTGTATTTATTTCAGAACAGGCTGTATATAAAGCATCCTTGTACTATGCTTAGGGAAAGATGGAAAAATGGTTTCTTCAACCACAGTGGAAGAAGATATAGTAGAACCATGCTAGAAATAAGTAAGTTATTTAATTATAACCCTTTAGAATTACACTTTTTAAATTGTAGGGGGATTTTTATATTGGTTCAAGAATGTCTATTTGTATTTTTTTTTCTGGGGATGTCTTCTCCCTGTATAAAATGGAAGGCCCTTTTCTTATATTTATCAGTTAAGTAAACCGTGGATTTTCTGAGTAATATGCAGCTGCTTTCAAATCCATGGATAACACATGGGTAACTCTTCCTTGGGGCCTACGCTGTTACATTGCTATATTCATTCCAGTTCAGTTGGAAAAGAAAACGTTTAGGTCATTATTCCTGAGTTCTGCCAACAGAGCAATCTCCAGCCTCTTGGTGTGCTGAAAACACAAATCTGAATGCAATGCCAAGTGCAGAAGCTTGTATGGAATATCATTATCTAATAAATAAATCCCTTTTTTTTAGGTTTACCTGGTGCTTTGAAATAAGAAATACCCAGTTCACTTACAAAAACCTCACTATACCATATAAGCAAGGCACACATTAAATAAAGTTGACTTGCAGGTTTTCTTGTGTATTAAGATTGATGTACTGACAAATCTCAAAACCAGTCATCAGCAAGCAGAGTGCTTTCTGCATGGGGTTTGAGAAATCAGTAATCAGGCCTGGTGCTAATCAAGAATGTTGCTTCTGATGGCTCAGGGAGTAGGAAGCCACTGAGCTACCTGCAAATGTTATAAAGAAGAATACATAAGCAATGGGGAGAACAGAGGGAATCGGATCATATGCTAAGCTAGACTCATTCAAACAAAATATACTGCAACAGAGCCAAATGCAAAGTTCTATCCACAGGACTAGGGAATTCCAGTCAGATTTACAGATTATGAGAACCAGTGACTCTGTGAAGGATGCAAATTCAATACCACTTAAACTCATGAAAGAAAGGGCTATTTGTACAAAAGGAGAGTACGTATAGTAAAACAGGGGTCTGGGCGTGGTTTCTCTCTGCAAGAAAGGTATTGGGGAAATTGGAGTTGGACTTCTGCCTCCAATCTGATGAATGGTTCTGCCAAAAGAAGATGCTGGAAAAGATGAGAAGGTACAGAGAACCACAGAATAGCAATGCTAGAGAAAATATTTGGATGGTTACAGACTTAGAAGACCCCCTCTCTCTACAATTACCTGAAAGGAGGTTGTAGAGAGATGGGAACTGACCTCTTCTCCGTAGTGTCAAGTGATAGGACAAGAGGTAATGGGTTCAAGTTAAGCCAGGGGAGGTTTAGGTTGGATATTAGAAAAAAATTTTTCACTGAAAGGGTTATTCAACATTGGAATAGGCTGCCCAGGGAGGTGGTGGAGTCGCCATCCCTGGAGGTGTTTAAAAAAAGGGTAGACATGGTACTTGGGGATATGGTTTAGATGTGGTTTTGTCAGGTTAGGTTAATGGTTGGACTAGATGATCTGAAAGGTCCCTTCCAACCTTAACGATTCTATGATTCTATGATTTACCTAGTTGAGTGGAAAAAAACCTCAAACAACTCCTTTACAGAAAGAGTATTTAGCACATTTGAAAAAAGTAATAATTCTCAGTGTCTCCAGAACAAGTGGATGTCTTCCTGAAAGAGGCCATTTAGACAAACGATTTTTGGGGTTTTGGCTGTAACTGGATTGAAACCTGATGGTTCATAATTTATAGGAAGCTAGTCTAGATATTCTAAAGAGACCTGAAGACACCTCTGATCTTAATCTGAAGGTTAGTGAGGAAATTAAAGGTACCAAGTAATGCATTATTTCTCAGCTCATCAATAAATCAGAGAAAGGACATTAGAAATCCAGATATGTTGAGAGGCTATGGAAATAAACCGGGGCACTCAAAGTATTTGAGTTAGTGTTTCAGGTTGTTCTTAGGATGAGGTTGGCCTTGTTTTCTGCAGTTTGTACTGAATTCCATTTTCTTATGCTCAGAACCATAACAGCCAGGAAATTGCTTCCTGTTTTTCAAATCAAGGTTCCGGAAAACATGACAACTTCCAAACGAAAAGGGCCATTCATTGAATTCCATGTCATCCATTTCTATTATACCTGAATCTAGTAAGTGTTGCAAGTTACCATTTCCTTTTCAAAGAATTTTTTATTCCTAATGTTTTGCAAGAACAGTAGACAGCAGAATGTACTACTACAGGAACGTATATTAAAAATGCTGATCAAGTCCAGTAACCAATGGCCCGTGCCTAGCAAAGACACTCTACATGAGTGCTTGCACAGGGATCATGATATTATGTATTTAGAAATCAAACCTGGATTTTACATTAGTGTTTCCCCTCAAGCTTACACTCGCCTATGTGTGTTCTTATTACAGCTTGCAGTTTTTAATGACTCCTTATATTCCACTGACCAGTTTCTCAGTATCATCTTTATTTTAGATTATATGAAGGCTTAGTGGAAAATTCAAGTAGCAAAAGAGAACATCAGCCTTTTGCCTGTGTACATATGAACCACTTGTACCCCTTGTGATTACAATCTTTGCTGTGATCTAGGGCAGCCACTGGTGACAGTTGCTTAGTTGAACAACCATGAAGTATAATATGCTGCTAAAGCTGTACGTGCCCTTGATTTTGCTACATACTATTATTGTCACACTTTTGTGCAGATTGAGTGCATATCTTTATACTCAAGATACAAAGTTTACTATCCTCTGCATATCTTATTTATGCAAAATACACCTTGTTGATCCAATTTAATATTTTACAGATCGAGCTACGTAGCTGCCTGATTAAGCTACACAGCTTATTAGCAACAGTAAGCAAGTAAACAAGCATTTCATCAACAATTGAGGTATGCACATTACTAAATCCCCTTCCACTGCGATGCTACTTTTTTTATGTACATGTTGCTTTTTAAAACTCACTTTTAATATTCTTTAAGAGCATCTGTTTGGTTGGGGAGATTACACTTAGACACAGGCTATGTAATTTAAAAGCTTGTATTTCTGCTATCCTGAGTTTGAATAAAGCCAGCTGATACATTACTAAACAGTTTGCCACTTGCTTATATTTGTGTGTGTAAATTGGTCTTTACTAAAAATAAATGCAGAATGGTAAAGACTCATATGTTACCAATTAATTCAATTCTTTCCTACTGATAGAAATAATTATTCCTAGAATCAAGCTTAGGCTTTATTGACTTCACGGAATTTGTAACAAGACTACATTTTGACTGCTTACATTCAGTTTAAAATGGCTGTTTCCAATCTGTATTAAACTCCTCATTTCATTGTCTCCAGGTTTTAATCTGATTTTTTCCTAATTAGTGGCAGTCCAGCATAACATTTCAGTAAATAACTTTGTAGTTTCTTCTTTCAAAGGTTTCTATTCCGTGGGGTTTTTTTTTGTTGGCCCACTAAGACTCAAATGTGAAGAATAAAACAACATCATTAAAAAAAATTGAACATGTGTACTAGAAAGTTGTTCCTTGAGAAGTAAGGTCTATGAAGCCACATTGAGAGGCCTTTCAGCTTAATTGAACCCTTTGCCCAACTAATTGTTTCAGTATCTGAGTTATCTCTGGATCAAGAGAGATTCAGCTGTTATCCATCTCTTCCTGTTAATAATATCATTTTTTATCTTTACTCAAAGAACAGGGTTTCATTTCCTTCTTTCATTTTTTCAGACCCTAAAAAAGGAATGTGTTGCTGGGTTCAGAGAGAGATGGAAGTGCATTTGTTCATGTATTTTAGCAAAGCTGAAAACTCTCAGCAGTTCCTGGAATTGACTACAACTATAACCTAAGCACTTGCAGTGCAAGAATATTGACAGCCTTGTTAGTTAAAAATAGGTCATATTTAAGATCTATCCTGGTTTAGATATTGTTAACACAGAGACATCAGCACATCCTCCAAAACAAGATTTTACCTGTTACAGGATTGTGATCCTTTGGATGTTCAAAAGACCGCAAATAGCAGCAATTGAGAACACTTTAATAAGCTTGTAAGAATGCTGCTAAGCACTGCTTCTTGCAAATGGTCTTCCTCTTTCCCTATCTCTTCTGCAGTCCAATAATAATTTTGAGTGTGTGGTAGAAGGATTTTGACTTTTGTATTATGGTCACTGTTAACGTATTCCTCCTTCTCCCCTGAAAATGCAGCTGCAACTTAAAAAAATAATTATGGTGAAGTAAAGACGCTAGATCAAGTAGCTCTTGCTGTGGTTTCAAAGTCTTGGCATCTTCAGGCTGACTCATCTACCGTGACTTACACATTGTTTAAACACCCGCATAGCCTCTGTGTGACAGAGACAATACGAACATGCTAGGGTTGCTTTTCAGCTCTTTAGAGTTATTTTATGTATTTTGTCATTGCTAAGGCAAATCTAAACTAATCTACCAGAGAAAAACAACTTCTTGAGATGTCAACAGCAAAGGATATTCATTGAAACTCTCCTTATTACATGCACAAATAATTTCTACAGAAAATTTAAAGCTACGTAGGCAAGCATAGGATTTAACAAGGCAGATGTTTTACTGACATGCGCTAATTTGACGCTGACACAGGCAGAAGACAAGACATTGTTTGCCTCAAATTATTTAAGTACAACATTTGCCATTCTTGTATTTGATTTAGCACCAGCAGATCTGCAATTACCATACTCTAAAATACTTAAAACGTTCTAGTCAATTCTATTGTTTAAAAATATGTCAGCTTTTATGTCAAGTGTGAAGATTGAAACTGTCACTTGAGCAACTGAAAAATGTCTCTGCTAATTGCACATTTAAAGCAAATGAAATATTTGAATTAATTTCACTCAGATTTAAGGAAAAAATGTGATTTGATTCATATGACAACATGTTGAGTTTGATGTTAATACTTGGTTTGGCTAAGAAATAATCCTGCAGTCAAAAATTCACAGGCCAGTGAATAGGTAGTTAAGAGGACAAGTAGTTCAACACAGTTCCTGTCACTTCTTGATCATCTGTAGGCCTTGGTGGTCTTATAAAAGGCTGAAAGTCATTCCCATTCCTGGCTCTTTGGTAACTACAGGCAGTTGACAATGCTATGCAAGGCCCGAATGATGTAACTGTGACCCATTTCAACAGGTCCATTGATTTTTGCTGACAAATGAGATGTCCTCCTGATTACAGCCAGTTGTAAAATTTTGCATTTTGGTCACTAAGTAAAAACATGGAGACTTTATAGTTACAGCACTATGTTTTACCCAATAGGCTACTTCAGATAAGCCAAGAATCCAGGGCAGATTCAAAGCCCATTAATATGAAGGAATGCTTTTCAGTTACTTTTGAATAGGTTTGAATCAGGTCCTGAATTGAGGATGAAATGGAAGCTTCAGTGTCATCATTGTGGTTGTATGTCTGGGTGTAATTAGATCTGAATTGGGTTTGAAACTGGAACTAGAGATGGTTTCTGGAGAGGACTTCTACCAATTGAAGTAATGGAAGGAACCCAGTAACTGCAAGTTGTCATGAAGCCATATTTCTGTGGATCTAGATCACAATAAGCTGTAGAATAAATAGGCAATAAAATAACATACTTGCCTAGTTCTTTGAAAAGCAAGTCACTATTTTCATAAATACCTTTAATAAATGTTTGAAGGAAGTTAATTGTTTTCCTGTAGCCAGCATGGTAGACGTGTTTCTAGTCTCATAGTAAGAAAAAAATAAAAATATAACTTTAGAAAAATTATCAAGCAACAAGATATTTGCCTTTATCCGTGTAATTCTCCCCTCTTTTGATGTTACTTTCATTTGAGTTCCTTTCTATATTACAAGGCAGCAGGTATCAAAATATACGCCATAACAGTTCATGTTGAGATACTGCTTGAAGCAATTTGTATTTTCTCTAAAACTTTTTTTCTTTACATACAAATTTCAAATATTAAAGGATTAAGCGTGTCCATTATAAAAGAGCCAGTTCATACCATGCTTCAAGACTTTTCATTCCATTTTTTAAAGGAGGTAATAAATACATGTTTTGCAGGAGTGTGGATGACGATTACATAAGAAAGCTATGAGCTAGTGCAGCTTTACTTACGGGTTTTAGAAATTTTAGTAGTACCTTAATCAAAATGGAACTGTACCGCTGGCACTGAAAATTAAAACTTCAGAAGGAGAATTTAAGTAAAAGTAGGGAGAAAGCTAACAGTTGTGGAAAAGCACCTCTGGTTTGGACCAACAAAACCAAGGCGGGTGCATGGCTAGTGCTCCCGGCACTTTTGAAAGAGCCGAGAGGAAAATTACCAATCACAACCAAGAGGAAAGGCAGACTGGTTGGAACACCCACTGACTGGCACTTGCAGCAAAGTCAGGGCAGGTGCTTCTGCACCAGTGCTAGCAAATTAAATATTAAAATGTGGGGATTAGAAAGTATGGTCTCGGATGACAACCCTGATAACATAAGCATCTGAGAGCTGTTAGAAGTGGGATAATCAATGGGCAGCTTACCTATTATACAGGAATGGTAGAGCAGGATGTACTGGTGGAGTAGTGGTACTGTGTGTGAAGAATATGTGAAAGGGTAACAGGATAAAAACATCACAGAGAAAAAAAAATGCTATATAATCCTTGTGGAAGAATTCTCATACTCTTGCAAAATAAAGGTATTGTGAGGATTACACTACAAATCCACCAGTTAGGAGAATTATAGTGATGCAGAAATGTTAAGTGCACTAGTAAGGCTGCAAATATAGGGCAAGGAGTTATAATAGAATATTTCAATTGTAGACTTAATATGTAGACTGAATCAGTGACTCATGACACAGAGATGCAATTTTTGGATATAATAGTTGGCTGATTCCTTGAGCAACTAGCCTTAGAACCTAGAAGAAAAAAATGCTATTCCGCCTTTGTTAAGTAGTGGATCCAGGCTAATTTAAAGAGTTACTAGTGGGAGAGTGGCCTTGTAATAGGACCTGCAAGCAGCCTACAGGCTGTTTGAAATATTAGAAGCCTGGGTAAACTATGTACCACAATCCAACAGAAAACAAAACGGAGGCCAAACCTCTCTCTGTACTTAACTTAAGGAGGTTCTCCTAGTGGAAAAGTCAGTATTAAAGAATGGAAAAGTTGCCCAAAAGGGGAGAGCTGGGAAGTCATGAAACATAGCAGGTCAAATGGTACCTGAACAGTAAGACCAAAAAAAGAATCTGAAGAGTACCTTTCAGAGGGTGTGCAAACTCATAGAGAAATACTTCCTAAATACAGCAAAAGCCAGAAGCCAGTACCAAGATGGAGGAAATGCACACAGTGATAACGCTGTTGAAGAGAATCTAAATAAATTCTGTACGTTGGTTTTTACTTCTGAAGATTTTGGTGATGTTTCTATACCCATCACAGCATTACAGTCTTTGCAACCTATGGACCAGTGAAGGTAGGTTGATTCAAAGGACAATTTAGATCAAATAGGTAAGTTTAATGCTAATATGTTACCAGAATTGAATAGTATTCACCTGAGATACCTAAAGGAATACAAGTATGAAATGGCAGAACTGATGGCCAAGGTGTATAACCTACCATGATGAACTGTCATTGATCCAGAGGACAGATGGGGAGCCAAAGTAATTGCCATCTACAAAAAGGATAGGAGAGAGAATCCTGGGAACTGCATACTGGTGAGTCTGAGATCCATTCCAGCTCTGTGGTAGAATGTATAAAAAAATAAGGTCACTGAGTGCATGGATAAAAGTGGTCAACTGAGAAACTGTTCGCTTGCCTTCTGTTAAAGAAAATAATGCGTCACCAACTTTCTGGGTTTCTGTGAGGATACCAGTAAAAAAATGGATAAAGAGGATCTAGTGGACTTTACATAGTTGTTCTTTGACATGGTCCACTTTGAATGTTGTTAAATAAATTAAACTTCCTCAGGACTGGTGGAAGAGTTCTTTGGTAGAAAGAAAAATTATTAAAGGATAGGAAACAAGGGATCACTTTTCAATATGGAAAAGTGTTCACCAGGGATCAGTGCAGGACCAGTAACAATTGATCTTCATTGATGAACTGGAGAAGAAAATGCAAAATGAGGTCTGAAGATGACATAAAACCTGTTTCACGATACCATCCTAACATACGGAATTCCAGAAGGAACTTACAAAACTTAGTGGGTAAGAAAAGAGATCAGTCAAATTTACCGTGGACAAAAGTAAGGTGACGCATCTAGGGAAAAAGAACTTAAACCGTGCCTACACAGTGCCGAGCTTGGAATTGGGAGTTGTCATGCAGTGTATTGATCGTGGAGTCATGACTGACTGTTCTTTGAAATTAATGCTTTGTGTGGAGCAACAGCAAAAAAGCCACCAACATATTTGGGGATATCTGGAATAAAGTAGGTTTTGTAGATGAAGTTTATGTTCATATTTACTTGTGTTTTCTCTGAATTAAAATTCACTGAATTTCTTCATCCTTTGAAGTAGGTTAGAATTCTCTAAGCATCACAGAGGTGAGCATCTTTCCATCTGAATGGACTTCAGTGCAAGAAGAGATCCTCTTAATAAGACCTTAACTCAAAAATTAATTTTAATACCTTTGTTCTTAGCTAAGAACTCGCAAGATGAAATGCTACAGCAATGCCAACCGAACTGTCCTTGCCTATGCTAAGGCAAGGACAGTTAATTTGCCGTGACTAATTGGAAAACATACAGCATATTAATATGCAAAATGAAAGTGCAAGCTGTGGTTATGTCAAACAATGGAACCATGTAAAAGATTGATGTTTAAGGTAGCATGCTCTGCCTCTATAATATTTTGTATACTTTGTTCTATCAAAAGGAGGGAAGCTGTTGAATTGGGCGAGAGATGCCCAGAGCTACCCGCATACAAATTAAAAAGATGAATTGAGAAAGGGAAAGAGCTGGCCAAACACAGATAAATACATAAAACTTATCTAATTATATATTCAAGTAGTCCAGTATTAAAGAAATTGATTAGAAAGAAGCACCCCTATATATCCAGATAGCCTAGTCAAGTCCATTATCTTTGCACTAAAAGGTGAATTTTTACTGCGTCCGTTCATTGATATTCTGTACAGCATATGTAGACAATGGGAGACCCTACAATCAGGACATTTTAATAGAAACAACCTGAGAGTTAGAAGAGAGCTGCTCTCAGTGTCTACACAGTTTCCTTTCCTTTTCCACTATGAGGCCTGTAGAGGTAGAAAGGTAGAAAGTGGATTTGAGAAGCACATTTTGTAATCTCGTGAAGCTGCTAATTTAGGCTTAGCTGAGCCTCAGTTGAGATGGGCACAGTTAATGAAACAGGTTCGTGAAGCTGAACAGCACCATGACTTGCAGTTTCCTTAAGCTCTTTTGAAGTAAGGAGAAAAGGAAGTTCTGCAGTTCCCACCTGGAAGACTGGAATTACTTAGTTGTCCAAAGACTGTCCTTGACACAAAGAAGGGGTAGGGTTATGAAATCCTGTTTAATCTTCAAACTAATTCAGCAATATTTGCCTTCCAAAAGTTTTTGTTGGGGTAGGTTGTACCATCTGATGCATCTTGTGCCTCTGTGCTATTTTCTCCAGTAACAGGTGGTGGTATGTTTTAGTAGATAAAGATTATGCCATTCAGTGAGGCATCTGCTGCAGATACAGAGCCTGTCCCTGACAAACAATGTCTCTCACTTCTGCTTTGCATCCAACTGATGCTAGTCCTCTGCTGTGCGTGTGGCTTGTGACTGCATCTGCGCTGCTCGGCACAGATGCTTCTCTCATTCAATTGCATGCTTAATGATAAAGCGGATTCTTGAAGTGGATGTTAACACATGGAAACTTTCTTGTTCTCCCATGATATACTGCCTACATCAGGAGCCGTCTGTGTTTTGAATCAAAAGAGTGAAATAGGCCATTTTTTTTCGTTTTCAGGCACTTGTCAGTGTTATTGGCAACTCTAGGAACTTCCTTTTGTCTCTTATTCTGTCCACGTTTCTGAGTGACTGTTCTGCCCCAGCTCTCCCAGCTGTTCCCATTCTCCGCTGAGCTAATAACCATCTTGTTCAGACAGAGGAGGAAAGAAAATACCTTAGATCCACAGTCATTGGTATTACTGCATGTTTTTCTGTAGCTGTGTCTTCCGTATAGCTAATAGCAACAGACTAATATAACTGTATTCTACTGCAAGAGCTTGAATTTTTTACTTTGATGCCCTATCTCTGTTCCCACCACACTTGTCCACACTGTCTCTGTACCTGTGTTACAATTTCTCCTCTGCCATCAGCAGCCATGCTGATGCATGTTTGCTCATTCAGATAACCTGAGAGTGGAAGAAATCATAATGGAGAGAACGGTGATACACTAAAATATCAAATACAGGTGACAGAAGAAAATGATACTCTTCTGCCTTCTCTGATTCAGAGCCTCTCTCTGCTGAACTTGAAGATGCAAGTTCCACCTCAGTGTGTATATTTCAATACATTTGAATGATAGTCATTGCCTTCTCTGTGTGCTTTATGCATTTTGTTTGCATGGAGCTATATTAGGCTTTCTGATAAAGGGCTTAGATCTCTCCATCGAACAGACAAGGTATTTTGAAAATATTGTCCAGTCTAACACACCTGCTTCAATGTTTACATAATCATTAAATCCAGGTTTTTCATCTGAAAAGCAAGTTACCTATATTACATTATTTGTTGCCACTAAAAAAGATGGAGAAACAGAAAACTGCTAAGGCTGAATCGCTGCTTTTTCTATACTACTTAATAACTATTTGAGACTTAAGCTGTTATGCTTTGTTGTCTTTAGACTTTGAGTTTATATTTTTATGTAGTTAGATATAGGTATATATTGGGTTTAATGAAGGCCAGCAAAAGAGGATTTGTCAAAGGCCTGTTGGACATAATCCAAGGAAAGATTTTCAATGCTAACTAGGCTCTAATATGCAACCTTTTCTTCCTGTGGTCACAAAATGCCTCTATCCCTTAATACGTTTGCTTTTTTATTAGCAAACTAGCATTGGTTCAGCTCATACAAGATCATTTCTGCTCAGATTCTAATACTTTAGCTAAATTTATGCCTACGAAAACTCGTAATTTTCCTTGTTTTGATCAATGTGTGCATTCTGAACAAATCCTTGCTAAAGCACCCTTTGCTGAATAGCCTGTGAGCTGGAAATTATTTCACTTTGAAAAACATCTAGTGTATTATTAAAACCGTTTCCTTTGTCATATCCCTACCCTGTTACTCACTGTTCTCTTCATAGAGGCTAATTAAACGTTATGCTGCTAATCAGTGTTGATAGATACAAAGTACTGTAATGTCTTCTGGCTTTATGGATTATGCTAATGGCCATCTGCCTATTATTGATAATTTGTTCTTCAGTTATTGGAGGGGGAGGAAGAAGCTCTTTGGTTAACTGTAAAAGTGAGCTATTTGGTTTATGATGCATTCAGCTGTACCACCAGTTGTCTTTAGCTATTGAAGTTACTATAACTGCAAAGAATATAATTTCATCAAGGCCTGAATTTTCTCTAGTAATTGTATATGAATTTTGTATGTTCAGATATCTAGAATACATCATGAGTGACAACAGCTTGGTGGCAATGAGCTTATTAAGTACTCAATGTGTTAAACCAAAGGTAGATAGATACATGATTAAATTTCTTACTGAAGTCGTCTAAAGTGCTATTAACTGTGAAGAGTAGAAGCCCATGAAAAAAGTCTAACTAAATTCTGTAACACGGAAATTTTTAACAAACTCTGTATATATAGGGACTGCCTCAAATAACTCTGCAAATCACAGCATACTCCATCGGTAGCAGGAAAATGTCAATTACAAAAATTCGGATGCTCTGTTCAGAGAGGTAATGTTCACACCTGTTTTCATGTACGATGGTAGACAGAATCAGATTTTCTCCAGTATGAAACATATTGGATAACAGTCCTTTAGCAGCCTGTTAAATTTTGCAAAGCCTTCTTGGGTTGTATGGAAGATTCTAGTTTTACTTCAGCTAGTTTGACTGTCTTGTTGCTCAACCAGAACAGACAGCTCTAAGACAGACAGTGAGAACAGACGAATGGCAGATCTTTTCAGCTCTAGAGTTGGCTGAAAAATATCCACAATTATTTCAAAACGTGAAAATATAGGCCTGTTTTCTGTAATACCTTTCTTGCTTCCTGATGAGCTACTGCAATATAACGAAAAGTTGAAATTAGAAATTTTGATACATTTTGTTAAGAATTTTAATTAAAGTCAATAGAGTTTTTCATTAAAACTTTCACTAGGATTATTTGGGAGTCATGTCAACACTTGAAAATAAAGGAAAGGTTCTAAGCAGTAATCATATTAAATGACTTATATGTTTGCTTTTTCTTTCTCGAGGAACAGTGCAAGTGTGAAGCTTTTCAGTAAACAAAACCTCACTTTCTTCCAGTACCTTGAAATTAAACTAATCTGGGAATACTCAGTGCTGAGAAAGGGAAGTTTTCNAGGTTCTAAGCAGTAATCATATTAAATGACTTATATGTTTGCTTTTTCTTTCTCGAGGAACAGTGCAAGTGTGAAGCCTTTCAGTAAATAAAACCTCACTTTCTTCCAGTACCTTGACATTAAACTAACCTGGGAATACTCAGTGCTGAGAAGGGGAAGTTTTCCAAAAAGAANTGCTGAGAAAGGGAAGTTTTCCTTGAAAACTTGCTGAAGGAGACCAAGGATTGTTCCATGGAAAGGGATAGTCTGACTGATAGCATAGCAACTTTTGGCAAACATTCAGTGGTGACCATTGTACATTCTGTAGCTACTGTTTTTCATTAGACTACTTTATCAGCAGTGTGCATGAATAGTAGATACCGGTAATAAGCCCAAGTTTCCTTGGAGGTTATCAAAACTTCACAAAACCAAGAGTTTGTATCATGATGCCTGTTAATGAAAGGCGCTATTGAAAGTTCCCTCAGGCAATCTGGAGAAACTCTGCTTGAATTCTGCAAATGCTTTGAAGAGCCATTGAAATGCTGTATCAGTAAGTTGAAACAATGAACAGTATGGTTTTCTCTGAATACATTCTTATTATATACACCAGCAAAATATGAATGGCTAGAGTTAGCACAAAATGAAATTATTGCCTTATATACAACATCTTTAAAATTGGCTAATTTTTCTCTCATGCAACAGCAAAGCAGATTTCCTGTATGTTTCTGGTAAGCGTCTACTTTCATTAATGAACTAAGCTTACTACTTTGCAAATGTTTTATGCAGTTTTCAGAGCCCTGATGACACTAATAGGCTGTTGTGGCTCTGATGAGTCACACCTGGGGCCTGATGGGCCTCCAACCCTCCTCACCCCACGCTCACTTATGGGCCCAGGATCCTTATTTAAGCTCAGTCTTGAGCTTTTGCTCCCTGCCTGAGCAGTGCTGTGCAACTGCTGATTTCCAGCTCAGCCACCACCATGCCCCTGCCTGGACACGCACTGACTTCTCTGCTTGACCTCAGACCTGTCTTACCTCTCTGGACCTGCCTGGTGCTAGCTGGGCTATGTATGAGCCTAACTACAGATTGACTTTATGGCTTGAACCCGCATCTTGTTATTGATGGAGTGATGCACTTCACTTGCAACAGAGAAGTAGCAATATATTTTATNACAGTGAGTTAACAAAGTTCAATGGTCAACGTGACAGCGGTTTCACAAGACTTAATGGTGAGGTACACTTGATTATTTACTGCATAGAAGACAGGGTAAGTCAGATACGTTGGGGAGACCCTGCCATTGAGTCACAATATTCAGAGAGGACCCTCTTGCTTTCTAAACTCCTACTTAGAGGAGTCTAGCTGTGGCTGAACCCAATCCTAGTCTCAGATTTGGTCAATGG
>RSEF01000004.1:12880014-12894237 GCA_003993805.1 Himantopus leucocephalus | reverse complement strand
GTGGTGGACTTGGCAGTGTTAGGTTAATGGTTGGACTTGATGACCTTAAGGGTCTTTTCCAACCTAAACGATTCTATGATTCTATATTTGACTACTGTTAACTGTAGGTGTTATTAACTCTTTTAACATAACATATGGTATGCACACAGCCACACCAGGAGGACGTATCTCCAGTATATGCTTCATTTTGACCCCTGCCAACCCGTGCTTGTTTTATTTTTCACTTATTTAAAAAAAAAAACATTTTCTTTACCAGATTTATATAGCAAAATGGTGGAAGCAGACTGCAGTCAATGAAAGGATCAAGTATCTTTTTATTGTTAAGTTTCCATGTGTTTTTCCCATCTTGTTGATTAAAAAAGGTCACACATCAAGAAAAGACAGAAATGAAGAATAGTCCTCCACATTAAACACAATTATTTGGGACAGTGTGTAGTTATTGATTGCATGGGAGTTAGAAAAAATAATCGTATACAAATTTTTAAAGTTGTTTAAATAACTATGATTTTAGTTTTTAAGTTTGGTAGCTGTGCCTCTGTTCTGGAAATAATTCTTGTCCTCTCTAGCAATCTCGGAAGTTACATGGATGTGTTTTTTTAAGGATGTCAGTCTATCCTGGCTCTGAAAATGGAGTATTCTGCTAATGTCATTGTGGAGATTGTGTATACAGACATGCAAGGAAACAGTGTTCTGTTTATGAGATGTTGACATGAGAATGTGCTTTTCCATCCATTCCTTTCTTGTATTGAAACAAAATTACAGCTGACGAAAATGCCTAAGTAAAACTAGTTTCTTGTCTACAAAATCTTGCATTATCTCCTTTCCTCTTCTGGATTTGGGACAGGGATGGAGAGAAGTAGCAGCACCTAAAGCATTATGCCCTGCTTCCTGCAGAATTACTAAGCACAATGTCAGTATCAAGAACAGAAAGTTGAGTTCCAGGTGTGGCCTCTGAAGCTCACCTTGATTTCTAGAAGGAGGAACCCCCAACACGGACCTGCTGCTGGTATGTATTAATCAATTCTGGCATCAGGCCCCTTTGCTGCTTGGTGTGCACAGGAGCGTTGGACAAAGCATGGTGATTGCGCTCAGTGTGAGGCTACTCGGTGGCAAAAATTCTTTGCTATGTCTGCTAAACCATTGTCTGAACTGAGCATAATATGACTCAGGCAGTGGTTTTTGACTCTGTGGGAGTACGCCAGCTACACAGCTGCTCACGGCACTCCCATGCTCAAAGGGAGGTTCCTGTCCCCTTCTGTTTCAAATTGAAACAAAGTCAGCCAAATGAAAAATAGGTTTTATTTTACAGTTTCAGTCCATGCAACACACTTCCGTCTTTTCATTGCGAACCCTTTCAGCTGTCCTGCTGTGTTCCTGTACAGCCTGTGACCTTCTAAGTAAGCTCTTTCTACCCATCTGCCCCGCTTCACATCTGGTGCTTCATCTCTTACAGTCTCTGAATTTAGCCAAGAGTTTCCTGGATTGTTCTGAAATTATTTTTTTTCAGCAAATCTTCTAAAGCCCTCTGCATATAGACAAGGTCAATCTGCACTTAACCAGGTCAGATAAGATAAAATGTTGATATTTCTCTTGGCTTGAAATCTGCAACAGTATTCACTTGTCCATGAGGTGTTTTCAAGAAACAAGAATTTCCAAAGATTAATAAAGAAATTGTTTTAACTCTTTAATCTGGCTACCAGGGTAGGGGTAATCTCAGCAAAAGACAGAATGTCACAGTATCCTAGGGAACTATTTTAGTTAATATGACTTGTTATGTATTGGAAATAGTGACTATACAGTGTATAATTTTTTTTCTTTGACACAGCATGGCTATATGTCAAAATTTCTTGTAGCAGTTTAATGGTGTAGTATCTTTAAGCACTGATGAAAGCTTGTTGCACCTGAAAGTGGGTTGGGCTGTGAGGTAACTGAGGTTAATTTTTCTGTAAATATCAGGACATTGACAGATGCATCTTCTGTATCTTATTGTGGAAATGGAAATTTAAAAAAATTACCCGTACTTTCATAGATAAAGAGACACCATATTCCTGCATAAATTTTCTAATAGCTCAACACTACATTCAGTCCTGGTTTTGGTCCAATGACACCTTCTGTGAAATACAAATATTTATCCTTCAGCTAAATCTCCTGTCCACTTCAGTGTATTGTAATTGCTGAAGGCAATTTTTTGGGGGGGTTGGGGTGGGTGCTTGTGGGGGCTGTCCTATGAAGGTGGAGCTTCAGGAACTGGTGACAAGTAGCTTTTTATAGGCATTGATAACCTGGCTAGCATTAGAAACTGGGAAAGAATTTAAAGAAAATATAAATCCACTGGGTTTCTGTAGCTTTGATGAAGTCTTTTGCATTGTTAGCAGTGACACTTTTTGTTGTAACCTCTTTCTGATATGTTGGGGATTTTGGAGAGGTTTGGGGTTTTTTTGGTTGTGGGTTGGTTTTTTTTGCAAAAAACCTGCTTTGATGCCTAATGTATGATTTACTGTGGATCCAAGATCTTTTCTTCAGATTTAGCTGGTTCTTCCCCATCTTGTATTTGTCCAGTTGAGTATATTCTTATCTAGAGGCAGCACATAGTTGGCTTGCATTCTATTTCAGATCACGTCTCAAGCTTGTGATTTGAATTCTAATCCTTTCCTACAAAGTAACCAAGTTGCCAGTGTCTGCAGATTTAAAAAGGAAACTCTTCCTTTCTCTAAGTTATTAGTAAAAACGCTGAATGGCATCAGACCTAAGCCACATACCTGAAGAATCTTATTTCATGAATTTTTCTGGTTTGACAATGCCCATTGGCAGACGCTATTTCGGTACTGTGTTCCGGTGAGTTTTGCTGGTGGTGTAGTACGAAATGGTTTGGAGTCTGCAAATACCTTTAGGCAAGCTTCCCTTTGGCAGCATGTTTTCAGAACGGTGGCAAGGTGCAATGATCATTTTCCCAGGTCTGTCTGGTATTCAGGCTTATCCTACATTTCAGCTTGTGGGGCAGCAGGGGTGAGTGGGAAGGATTTTGTAAGGCACTAGGACTGTGGCAGTATTTCTGACATGGAGAAGCCTTCATACCTCTTACTTGGGGCTCCAGCCTCTAAAATGGGAGGCCTGCATTGAAGACCTAAAATAATGGGGAGAAGAGCATAGGCATAACTCAGGGGCTTACAGGATCAGTATCAAGTGGGTATTCATGACATTGATGCATTGTGCAGGAAGAAATCATGCAGAAATTCTATACCACTGTGTGTATTTGCAACACATGTTGCAGTGCCGTGCAGTCGACGTTATCTGTGGTTTTGTTTTTCTGAGATATCCTAGTCTCCCTCTCCCTTGGTTAAAGAAAAGTTTATTTTTGTGTTTCTTTATTAGACTAGTCCCAAATAGCACATGGCGGGGAAGTAATAAAACGTAGTTGTATCTGTTGCAGACTGTGTTTTCCTAACTAGCTTAGGAGGATGACACATGAGGAAAAAGCCAAGAGTTATTGCATCCTTGTGTCTTTTCCATCCGTTATACCTGATACCTTGTCACAGACGCAAATTAGATTTGTTTTGACGTAGTCTGTTTTTGACAAGCCAGTGTTGGCTATTACTCATCTTGCTGGTGTTTCGTCTGTGTTTACAAGTAGTTGGTCTGACTGTTTCTTCCAATAGGTTTTTGGGAATTTAAGGGGTTTCAGTAATTCCTTGGATGGCTGTTCTGTACATTTTTAAAGGTGGGCATTCTTTTTGTTCTGTTCTAGTCATCTTGGACCACCAGTTTTCAAAACAGTTATTAAAGGGCTATGTTGCTAGTGCAGGCAGTTCCTTAAATGTTCTGGAGTGATCATTCATCAGGCCCAGGTAACTTGAAAACCTGTAGTTTAGCTAAGTAGATTCCAGACTCTTTAGCTAGTCTAAATTGGATNTTTGGGTTTGTTTTTTTTTTTTTTAGTTAATTACATTTATTAAGAATGAAGTACTTTAGCTTTCTCAGGGTCACGTTTTGTTTTCCTGCTGACTAATAGATAAACTATTTACTTGTTCTTCTATATGTTAGTGTTCTCCAGGAATTAACTTTTCATTCTATTTACTGTATCCTACATGACAGATGAGGATTGTTAAATTTTTTTTTATTAAATCTTTGACTTGTGTGATTTTATCCATACACGTCTATTGCTATAGCTTTCATACTTATCCATAATCATTTCACATTTTAACAGGGTTTTTTGAGCTTCAGCTGAATAAAGGAATCATGTTCTAGTCCATTTGATTTCCCTTTATAAGTTGTTTCCTTACATTGGGATAGATTGTGCTTGTACATTTCATATTGCTTAAGAAATTAAGATTATTTGTTTTCCTTAATCTGTTCTTCCCATGGGATCTTGCTTATCACTTCTTTGAGTTTATAGAAGTTTATTTGCTGAAGATGATTGTCTTTATGCTTAAACCCCACCCGCCAAAAAAACCCAAACAAACAAAAATCCCTCTGAAAATAACAACCCAAACAAAGGGTCATTCAGTGTAACTTCTGGCTCTAAACAGATCTAGTTTCAAAGTTCAGTCAGGTTTCTCAGGTGAGGTTATTTCTTTTCCTAAGAATAACGTTCCCTGTGAGCTGCCATTTACATTTTAACCAGCTCCTCCCATTTATTCAGAGTTAAATCTAGCAGAGCAATTCTAACTTTTATTTTCAGACTTTTGTACCAAAAATTTCCACAGAGATGCTAGATATGCATTGTGCACTGTCGTATTCTTTTTGAAAAGACATCATTAAGTGATTAAAACCAAGTTCCACAGTCTAGAGCATTCTATCTTATTCTATCTGTGGCTCAAGAAAAGCCTTTTCTGTGACAGCTCCCCACTTGCTGGGCTGACTGCAAGTCACTGCTGGACTGCACTCTTTTTCTTCTCTTCTGTCCAGAGATTTGAGTAGTGTAAGATGATGCCTTGTTGCTTTTCCTTCTTGTTTGCTGCTTTTCCATCTTGAACATGCTTCTGTATCATTTTCCAGACATGCTAATAGTCTCATCTGTTACTGTCACACTACCTAATTTACCCCAGTAGCAAGTTTCTAGCACACTATAAAACACTGCCCTCACCATACTGGAAGCTTCAGCCCACTCAGCAGATTGAACGTACTCACCTACAATGATCTGGGATTCACATACTCCTGCTAGGAAGTACAGCTCTTCATTCTTCCATGTTCCTCGGTTTCCTATTTACTGCCACTAGTTTGCTACTAACAGCATGTTTGCGGTGGCAGCCTTACAGAAGGGGAACAAGAGAAAATATGGCAAAGTGTTGTAGACAGCTGTATGTTGCTGTATTATTTATTTCTAGTCAAGAAAGATTAAGTTATAATTCATGTGAGGCAAGACACCGGTGTCAGACTTTTCTCAGCAGAAGTAAATTGTGCGTTATATATGGTTGTCCACCATTTTTGGCAGTAACTACTTACCAAGCCAGCTGTTATATTCTTTATTTTATCACTTTAGTTCATGCTGAGAATTTTTTGAAGGTAAAATTGCTGATGTTTTGTGTCAAGGATGAAAAATCCCCCAAACCAAACCAGAATAAGAAATTACATGAAACACCTCAGAGTCCTTACACCTGTAGAGAAGTCATGAACGCAACTTCATGATTACATGCATATTCAGCTGCACAAGTCTGATGTTTCATGGCTAATTGATCTTTGAAAGTAAGGATCCAGCTGGTTGTTCAAATACTTAGTTTATATGAAATTGTTTCACCCTTGAGTTGAAAATACAACCATGGAAGTAGACCGTAAGTTTTGCAGATGGACAATAGTTTTCTATACAACCAGTATCCTTGTATCCAAATTGATACGTAGTGCTTCAGAAGTTACTTTAACACAAAGTGGAAGCTGGCACCAGCGCGTTCATCAACTTGATGTCGATGGTGGTACCTGAGTAAGAGGTGTCTGATAACCTCTGCTGTAGCAGTTTGCATTCTTAGCCTGTGCACTGTTAGGATCAGACCAAAAAGCCTACAATTAAGCTGAAGAGTTTCTAGGCTCTCAGCCAGGTATTTAAGAGGTCTGGCTCCAGTTTTTCATCTTCATGCCTTTACTCTGTCTCGTGTTTGAACTGTTGAACTAAAATGGCTTGATAGTCTTACAAAAATACATAAATTAGTTTCCAAGAAACTAGAAGAAACTATAGCTTTTCTGAGATAGACTGAAAACTTTTTCACAATTTTGATTTTAGAAAAAGGGAAAACTCCAAATTTCATTCAACTCTGAAACCAAGCACTATTATTGACAACAAATCTTGCAGATTAATTAATGCGTACTGTGTACGTATGAAACAATAAGCATGCCTGCTTCCTACAAAAAAAAAAATATTAGTAGGTTTAGCTAGGCAGACAGTTCAATTTCGAATGTTTTTTTCATCCTCTTTTTCATTCTCCTTTCATTCTCCAAACTTCCTTTAAGGAGATTCATCTGATTCTTAAGTTGTACTTATCCACAGTGCAGTCAACTTGTCATGTATTAAATAACTAATATTTTGGGCTTTTTCCCACCAAAATCATAGTTTTCTA
Organism: Himantopus leucocephalus; assembly: GCA_003993805.1. Lineage (NCBI taxonomy): Eukaryota > Metazoa > Chordata > Aves > Charadriiformes > Recurvirostridae > Himantopus > Himantopus leucocephalus. Next base: position 12,887,692 of record RSEF01000004.1, on the reverse strand, counting down.
TGTAAAGGTGAAATGTGAAAGTTAAAATGATTCAGGAATAATGATTTTCTAAGACCCAGCTAACTGACAAGCTGTGGCTGTACTGATTGCTTTCAAATCTCAGTTCTTTCACTGTAGGTTCCATTGTATTACCTTAAAAAAAGTAGCCATAATTGAAAGAAGTCATGAGGGGTAATAATGCTTAATGTAAATTTCCTTAAGAAATTGTGGAAGACTGAATTAATCTCATGGTTGTTTGAAGCAAGTTGTACTGCTTGTGCAGTAGGCAGGCAAGGAATGTAGCTCTCAGTGTAAAAAAAAAGATCCCACAAGCAGCTTCTCTGTAGAAAATTGTATATGCTTTCTGTGACCCTCTAGTCATTCAGGTATGTACCATGTTTAAAGTGGGGGTTGTTCCTGTGCATCTGCATCATGCACACTCTTCTGAGGGGACCCAAACCAGCCTTTTTCAAGTGATATTTCCAGTATAACTGTTACAATTCTTATCTGGAAAATACTATGTTCTAAAGTGATTTTGGAATTATGATTTAGCTGCTTGTTGCATAAAAATTAAATAGCTCTTTTTTCAAGAGGGTCTGTGTCTGTGTAAAATATCATAAAACTTGGCTGTTTATAATACATTTAGATGCCTATCAAAGACACAGCACTCTTACTTTTTCTAGCTGACACAGGAGACTGATGGGTTGGCTCATGTGACAAGAACGTGTGTTAAGCAAATGACACAATGAGAGAAGAACCGCAGTTACAACGTGTCTGTATCTGGAAAAATATATCTTTTCTCCTCTGAGTGTGGCAAAGCTTCCAGGACAGTGAAGCATTATAGTTTCTTGCTTTTTCTGTGACCTTATTCTCCAGATGAACCTGAAGCTCACTGCTGGAACCAGGCAACCGCTTCTTTTGGGTGAGGGCCCAGAGCATAAGAGGAAGGTTAGGAGAGCTTGCAAATGCCCAAGATGTGGGAGATGCAGCAGGGAACTGGATGGTCTGGTAGCATGTGAGGCTACCACATCTGCAGCACCTGGTTACTGCATTTATGAGACAGAGGAAGGAAGTTTTAGCTGGAAATGAGTAACTTGAAGGCATACACCAGTATTGGATTGATTTCTGATACAATCTGCAGGCAGTGGAAAAGCACACGGTGGGGCAAGACTTCATTCTCTCCCACAGGTTGTATCTGCAGCCTCACCAGTTTCACAGGACAGCAGAGCTGCATGGCATCACCAAAAAAAAAAACAAACAAAAAACCAATGCAAAAATACATTGGCAAATTGTTTCCTCATGGTTTAAATTGTGACATCATCTAAATTCTCCATGCATTTTTCTAGTACGTGTCTAAAAAGCTTCTTGGCTTGCTCGAGCCTTAGTTTGGGGTCTGCAAGCATCGTTGCCATACCAGCGCAGAGAGCAGTGCAGGTGCAAAACCCACCCAGGTTTTATGTAACCGATTTATTAACCGTGGAGATGGTTCGCAAAGGCTGGGCTGTGTGTTACCGTGGAGACCTTGTTAACAACTTTACTTTAAGCTGGATTGGGTACATCCATGGGAGCTGCAGTTGCAGCAGGAGCTGCAGGGAAGAATGCCCTGAAGGGGAGATGATGGGATTTTTCATTTTTCTTACACTTAAGTGCAGTTTTGTTCAGCTCCTTAACGAACAGTGATAAAAATGTTTAGCTTCAGTTCTCTCTGATGCTGAGGGACAGCGTATTTTGCAACAGTGTTTGTGTCCCCATAAATTATGGAATTTCACATGAGCAGGTGGTTCTGCTGTCAGTGACAGGCTGCTGCTGCTGCCTCACCTCTGCGTCTCTGTATCGTGACATGCTTTCCTGCGCATACCTGCTCTCCTGCAGCTGCGCTAATGAAGAATAATGCTTATTACACCATATTTTAGCCCCTACCCGGTTTCACATGCCTGTTTTCAAGACTGGCAGAGGTCATACTGGCTCATGTTCATGGACATTATTCCTACCTGGAAGAGCCTGCCCAAGAACCTCTCTGAATTATAGCCTAGTATATACATTGGGAAGAAAGTGACCTATTTTCATTCTCCAGAGCATACTCCCAGCCTTTTCTCTAGGACTATTCTTTGCTTCTTAAAGAGAAAGTTGGCTTAGACTGCCTGTAGTAGTGTACTGAAGTTAAGTTTGCTTGCTTTGTACATGGGTAGGGATAATCTGCAAACTCTTGACCAACTTTTTAGAGAAGTTTGAAGTGCACAGATGGAAACCACTGTTCAAAAGGTGCAATTGCTGCCAGATTTGTAGGGTGAGGGATGGAGACCTTACTTCAGCTGTTGCTGTTTTTCTGTGTTTCCAAACAGCTTTGGACCCATCAGTTGGTGGGGTATGTGTCCTCAGATAGTGCCTTGGTATTATCATTTCCATTATCTAGTCTATCAATGGGACTGAATTGCTGGTTGTTCATGGGAGTACTCATTTTGTATGGCTGTATAGACTGGCTGGGTAGTAGCCAGTCTTGGTGAGTCCCTTGTTTGTTACTGGTTCTTACTATGTCTTACGCAGTAATAAAAGGCTAAGTCTTGCTTCCTTTTCTGGCAAGGATTTGCTCCACCATCTTTTAGATGTATTTTGAATAGGAAAATATCCCAGTCCCAGTATGCCAGACCATGCTTTTTTGCGTAATCTTTTAGTTTCTGAAGGATCACACTTATGTTTAGATTGTAACTGCAGGGTGGTTCTTAGCTGGCGAAGGGCCTCTTCCTTAGTTGTGCAGCTGTCAGATGATTAGTGAAAACCTTTTACAAAATACAGCCTTAAACTTGGCATTGACAAGCCAGCATTTAATATTGTGACTGACAGCCTCAAAATTCATTTTCAGCCAGGCCCTCTTTTCTTCCCCACACAATGCAACAATTTGGGGAGAGTTTTAGCAAGATTGGCTAAGAGCAATAGTGTGTCTGCTCTAGCCTTTGCAACTGAGAACCTGAATTGTGGTTAAATTTTATGTGGTAACTTACCAGTTCAGCTGCCAGTTTTATTTAAAGCCTAACAAATTTTCATTTTTCAGAAACAGTACAAAAGTTATTCCCCAGTTTAAAGATTTTGGAACCAGATACCAAGAGAATGACTTCACACAAACTCTTCAAAAACAGTTGTCTTTTCAGTTAGCCCATTCAAAATCAATAAAACTGAGTCTGCACTGTGGTAGCAGAAATAAACTTTGAGGTCTGTACCAGGCCAGCACGATCGACATATATACTTCTTAACAATACTGTTAAAATCCATATAAAATCCCTTCCTCCTCTCTGCCCCTTTCTCTGGTGTTATGCTCAACTGCTATCACCACAAGGGTGGGAGGTTCCTAAGGTGGCTGTATTCAGTTTTGGGTGGGTGGTGATGGCATAAGCAAGCTGTCAGCATGCTTGTCATGTACCAGGAGGGGTATGGTGTTGATAGTGCAGGTTTCTTCCACCTCTTTGCTGAGGAAAGCGTAATCTTGTTCGTATCATCTTCTTCCTCCCTCTGGAGCCTGAGGGGGGCTTCCACCACACTTTATACCAGGCTTATTTTCTTTGGTCTGTAACTTCACTATACATTGGAATTTGATGTATGTGGTGGGTGTTCTGTATTTTGGATAGTTGTTCTTTGTTCCCTTTGCTGTCCCCAAGAAAAATGCTTTTCGCAGTTCCCAGGTTTTCGGTGCCTTTAACTGATGGCAAGGGAGTTGCTTGTAGCCATAGGATCTCCACTGTCATCCTCTACTCCCTCTTATCATATAGTGCGCATACTCGTCTGCACTTCATCTTCATCTTGTGTCCCTACTTTTGAGGCTNTTTTTTTTTTTTTTGTGTATGACATCATTATGGCAGGGTCATAGGTATTTAAATCTGTGCAGTCTAATGGCTTGTTACTAGCGGCTAGATAAAAATTATGGTTATACCACATGATTATACAAAGATAATTAAAAGTAAAACAAAATAGACTGTAGGCTTTTACAGCTAAACCAGCTAAAACAAGTCTCTATGCAAGCCAAGACATACTCAGACAAAGCCTGACAAGTCCCAAGGCCTTTCAGAGTCAGTATGAAATCTATTACTAGCATTGGTGATGCTGTAGTCACAAGGCTACAGAGCGACAATACAAAGCATATGCAATGCATATTTCATATGATGAGTAATTTGTTGTATAACAGTCTTGAAGAATTCTTAGCAGTCAGGAGATCTTTTAAATTAGTATGAAAGCCAACTGTGAAGCAATTGAGAAACATGATGGAGGTAGGGCTGTAAGAGAAGGGCTCAAAAACTCTCTCTGTCATTTTTCTGCTTGCAACCCAACTTCAAAGGCAATAGACAGAGGAGATATGTATCATCAAAGTTATGTTTTTATTAAGCAGGAAGCACACAGCCCCTCCATTTGGTATAAAAAGAAGTAGATCTAAAAAGCCTTATTAATATTGGCTCAAAAGCAGGGCACCAAGACAAAAGCAGAGTAAAAAATACAAAACTGAACACAGAGAGACTAGAAATGCTTGAAGGCAGGACAGCAGAGCATGGGGAGTACATCACTAGCTTTCAAGCTGGCTTTAGGACAAGATTTAGAAAAAGCTGGCAGTTATGCAGACAAAATCGTAGCTCTGGTGACCAGTCTATGTCTGATGGACCCTAGATAAGAGAAAGTTGGGAGTCTTAATGCTACAAAAATGTAGGTGAAGATTGCATTTACATGTTACTTTGTCGTGCTGTTTCCATTCTTACAATTGAAGCTTAATGTTAGAACTTCATGGAATTGTTTTTACTCTTCAGTTTGTCTGAAAGTGCAAATGAGTCCAAGTATGATCATTATGGGTGCTATTCTTTAGAGAAAATGGATCCAGAATAGAAGTGTTTCCTGCTGTGTTGAAAAGTTTAATGTGTGATCAGTGTTTCTACGATTTTAAGAAGAGTTCTGTCCTACGGTAAGAGTCTTTTGTACTGTGTGCAGATGGCACAGAGAAAGCCTTGCAGTCGTAAGCAAACCCTCAAGTGTTACACTCATATTAGCCCTACATTTTCTAATCCTAAGTAGCCCTATCTTTTTAATACCCTAGAGGGATTAAAAGTATTGATGATGGATTTGTGTATGTGTTCATTCATGATGACTTTCAGCATCTTAATCTTCTTTATGTTTTTTTTTTTGTAACTTATTTTCAGCTGCAGTCTTTTCACAAGTATGTTAAACCAAAATTAAATTACTAGGTCTCTGGTGGAAGTAATCTTAAGTTTGTCTTGTGTAATTGTAGGCTTAATTTCTCTTTATATACTGTAATATATAGATGCTGTTATGACTCTGTGGGGAAGGAGAACCAGAGGCCTTGGAAAGAAGAGATTAGATATGGCGTAGGAATGAGCAGGAAATTCCTGTTGAGTAGCTGGTAACTCTTGTATGCTTCTTATGCTAAGTTAATTTGGTATAAAATAGCAAAGCCACCTTTGTCATTAGGATCCCTGAACTTCAGAGTAGATAATGGTATTACAGGAACAAAAGCAATGCTTCACAGAATACTGTTCCCCATTTTTTATATGAATGTGTACTCTTGAAATTTTGACTTTCTCAAGCAATAAATTTCATGTGTTTTCTTGATACTGATTATAAACTCTGGTTTGTTGTTTTTGTTTTTTTTTCCTACCTATCCTTCATAACCAGGGGTTTTACACATGTGATGAAGCTTGAATCTTATTTCACCATCCGCAACACACAGAAGTTGTGAATTGTTTTCTTCCTACTGTATCTCTAGCCCTATGTTTGGTTCCCTCCTTTTTTTCATGGAGAGGACCAGAATTTTCTTTCTCAAATGAATACAGCCATTTAAAGATAGTGTCCTAGAGCAGATAAGGCATATTGTTAAAATTACCGTTCTCTGAAAGCCTTCCATGCTTTCAGTAAAATAGGGCATGTCTGGGCTGGGAGGAGCTCCGTTATTATAGGACAACTTTGCATTCAATACTGCGTTAAACTTGTATTTACAGTGTAACAGTGGATCAACTAACAGATATTATGGGAAAGAGCTTATCACCATGGGCTAGGGGATGAAGGGAGTGTGACCCGTGTGTTTCTTCTTTACCTACAGATGAGAATCAGCTAACCAGACTGCTCTAAAGGAGTCACATTTTAGCCTAAGTGTAAACGGGGCAGACGTACTTATACAGACAGTTGGTACCATTTAAAAATAAAACTCACACCTCTCATATCTGAAAAAGTCTAACCCAGAACCTTGAGTTTTGATGTGTCTGTATTCTTTAGGTTAGCTGATGTCCTGTGGATTGTCTCTTAGTTTGTCTCCCCAGACAAGTTAGAGAATTATACAACAAGACAATTGTGGAATTGTCTTCTTTTGTCCAAATATATGGATTTTTTTATGGTGGCGCAGGACCTTGAGTATGGGTTTGAAGAATCTAATATAGAAAACAAATTACATTAGTGAAGTGCAGAAATGTTGTTCTCCATAGGCGTTCTGCTTGTGGAGGGAAGCCTAAAGTCTTTTGACTCCTTCCTGTACCAATGGGATGAATTCTGAAAGTCTTGCAGATGATTCATTGTGAGTTTCTACAGACTGAACTCCTTTGTTCTGATTTCCCAGTGCTTTTGAGACACCAGTGTTAAGGGTTTTGCTGTTTTGAATCATGGTTTTCTTCAATAAAAACAGGAAGCAGAATCAAAACACAACATATTTATTTTAAAGGGGTTTCTTTTATTTATGAACACTTCCTTAAAATATTAATATGGGGACAATGTTGGAGAACATTTAAAAAAAGCAGAATAATACTGAAGCTAACATTTTCTGCATGATTAGATAAATAATGTTTAGGTTTCTGAGATGCTGGCTATAAATATGCAATTTATTTCAAGGAAAGCAGACAGTAATAACATTTAATGATTCCTTGTCTAAGTTCAGGTAATAAAAAGCCTTTCTAATCTTGCTGTAAGACCAAATACTGCCTCTGAAGTTAAAGACTGGTAGCTCTTAGTCTTCCTCAGGAATTCCTGTGTATTCTCTTACCATTTTTCTGTCATTGTTAATTACCCAAAGTTTGAGATAAATGTGACAGAAATTGGTTAGAAAGCTTTGGAAACCACATATTAAATAAAAATCAGCTATTTAAATGCTGTGAGATCTGAGAATATGTGTAACAGTTTTCCTAAAGATCTTTAAATGTAATTTCAACTTAAGTACCATTGTGTACAGACTGTTCTGAGTGGTAGGGTTAACTGTGAGAGTTCTCCAAATTAGGGATTGCTGGATTAGAGGTTTAAGAGAATTCAGTGGAAATACCAGATCCCCCAATACTACTGAAATAAATTTTAAGAGTCTGTCCTGCAGGTTCATGACATATGTCTTTCTTCTTGAGTGTCTCAATATCACTAAATTAGAAATGACAGAAAATGATAAATCAGAAGTGCCAAAACATGAAGAGGCCAAGGCAGTCATAAACTTTCTGCCCCAAAATCTGCATCGACCAAGAGACACTATCAAAGGCTAAAATAGGGTAATATTCTAGTTGCCATGAAAAGCCAAAGACTTTTGGAAGGCTAATTACCTTGTAAACTCTGCATTGCACATTTTGGCTTAGATCAGCTGAAAATGGAGCATGTGCTTTTCAGGGCAGAAGTTACTGAATCAGAGAATCACATTGGCATGTGTCCTGGTTTGAGGTAAAGCAGGACCAATTTTGTTCAGTAA
>RSEF01000004.1:12867969-12879160 GCA_003993805.1 Himantopus leucocephalus | reverse complement strand
AAAAAAAAAAAAAAAAAAAACGAAAATCCTGCTGAATGAAGTAACCTGAAAAAAGAAAACCAGTAGTGTGAAAGATTCCAGTTATTTGGGAAGGAAAAAAGGAATGCGTCCATCAGCAAGAAAAGTATCACAAAGAAAAACTATTTCCAGTAACACTATAAAATTGAAAGATTGTAGCAGACACTAAAATCTGAATTGTGCCCAAAAGCCTGGATTTTTGCAACTATAAACCAGTTTAAATAATGAAAAATATTCCAAATATTCTGTGTCTTTTTAAAAGCATCTCGTTCTGTTTTCTTTTATTACATCAGTTATGTTACTGATTATCATGCCAAAAGTTCTGAAACCACAAAATAGTTTTAAAGGTCTGCAAAATTATTTTTAAATCTTTTGAAAATTACCTTAACATATTCTGCTTCTACAAACATTCAAACACCTTATATAATATCGCATTACCATATGAGAATCTCCATCTGTGTTTTCATGGTACATTGTGTTATTATTCCCTATAACGAATGAGCAAATTTTATCCTCACTTAAATGAAGACTTCTTCCTTGGTTATTCCTGCCAAATAGGGGAAGAAAGTCTACACTAAAAGCCAAACGTAGATTATGAATTCATCCTGTAGTTTCAAAAAGCTCTATGCCTGTGAGGCTTGCAGACTTAAATCTGTCCCAAGTTTACCAACAGCAGACTTATTCTCTACCTCTCCACCCACCATTATCACACGGGATACCTCCCTGCATTAGTCACAAATAGCTCAAAAATTACTTCTCTGATGTTATACAAACTAATTGCATGTTTACTTGTTTCTGTTTGTGTAATGGTCATGTTTTTGTGCTTAGAAAGACTCATGTACTACCAGCTGGTGCTTCTATTCCTACTTTGGGAAACTGTGCTTGCTGCTTGGCAGAGATATGGTCATTATATGAAAGTCATCACTACAAGGAAAACCATGCAATAAGGAATTCTGATTTTTTTTATTCCATACTTAGAGATCCTGAACTTTAGCACCTTCAGACAACTTCATTTTGATTACAGATATCAGATGAGAAACTTAGTATGTTCACAATAATTCCTAACGATCTTGAAAGCACACGACTGCACAGCCCAGCTGTTTTCTCATAAATCTGCAGTCTTAAAACTACGAGGAAACATTATTTGAACAGGATAAAATATGAGCATCTAATTCCAAACTGCCCTCTGTCCAATCTTGCCACTACTACATCAGGAAAGTCACAAAAAATATTGAAGCTAATGGCAACATTCCTTACAAAGGAAGAAATTACTATATTAAAGAAAACAAAGCCCCGACTGTCTTCTATAGTCATCAAATATAGCAGAACTAAAAAGAGGCATTGCTTCATTTGACTTCAGTGTTAGATGTAGAAAGTTTTACATTGCTCCAGAATTCTGTCTCCCCAGTGAAGGAGTGTAAACTACAGTAAACCATGACCACCAGTTTCTTCCATTTTTTCAGTGGCCAATACTCATCCAAAGGCTTCTGTTAACATTATAAAAACATATTGCTAGAATCCAACATCTCAGTATTGCACACAAATTAATCTATAAAAGATCATTTGGATTATTTTTGGTATATTTCTACGTCATGTCTCTGAAACTTCATTTTTTTTTCCTCCAAAACTCCAAATTTCTTCCCAAATTAGAAACGTAAGGCATCCTATCAAACCATCACAGAATTAAGTTTTATCTGTATAGGAAGTAGTTGTGTTTTCTAGTTTAAATAAGGAAGTTGAGTGAAGATGTATATACTGGAATTAGCCGTTGGGTGTTACACACTGTAAAAGACGGCTTATGTTCCCTTTTAACTGGAAAAGCAAGACAGAAATCCTCCAGAATTTTTTCTGCTGCTTTCTCTGATTAATAAATGCTTTGAAACTCTGAGTGAGCGCTCTGAGCAGATGACTGAAGCACTAAGACCAAATGCTATGGCATTCTGTAGTGTTACCTTTCAACCAGCCAAGAAAAATAAGAAAATAAGCACCTCTGAGGGTTTTCATAATGTAGCAAAAACTTAAGACAAACCTATATTAACCACACAAGCATAGTAACATCTGTCATCTAGACTGGTGCATTTTCAAATGCAACGTGTGTGAAATTGCGGTCATCCTGAGTTTGAGTTCTCAGTCTTCATCATAACCTACTCTTGTGTACACTGCACAGTGGGAAAGTCTATCACCTGTGCAGACACTAATGAACGTGGCTTCAGATTGCTTTTATGAAATCCAGAGAACTTAAAGACATTGCTAGAGGTGTTCAGTTCTTCCACAGGCTTTGTGACTCAGTGCAAAGAGTCATTCAATGCTACACCATGTATACCAGCTACAGAATTATGTTGATTATCCTCAGGTGTGGAACTGTAAGTTTGAGTGTGAAAGTTAATTTCAAATAATGTTTCTTCCCAGCAGGAGGTTTCTAAACACTTACACATTTACAAAAAATAAGATACCTCGTGAAAGCCACTATCAGGGTGCTTGACAACTAGGGACCTAATTCTGTAATGCTTACTCAACGAATACACACTTTGACTCAGTGCTGGTTTGAGACCCACCAGATAAAGGACCCAACCTTTCACAGTAGGGCCACTGTCAATTTCTGCAGTGGCAACCTGCTCTCAGGTGACCTTCTCTCTGTCTCTTCAGTGACAAAGAGCCTGTTAAGCCTCTATACTGAGCCACATAGCGAACTGGTGGGTCGTCCCAACCCAGCTGAGGACAACTGGACTAACACCTCTGTCTTCACACCTGTACCTTGATTTCTGCCCACTATTGTCCCATCTCTTGTTCATGCTCCTGACTTCTTACAGGCCTTACTCCATCCGCAGCTATTTTCTAGATTAGGTTCTGATGGTCTTAGGCTGTCTGCTCCTCTCCTTGCCTTCTCTCCTTTCATATACTCATATCTTTGGCTTCTCAGGTTCCTGAGTTCAGCTCAAGTTCAGATTATCCTAACCATGTTTTCTGGCTCCAAACTTATTCCTCCTTAAGCCAAAGAGATGGCCTCAACTGCCGTTGGATTCTCCAAGTGGTCACAGTTCCCTGACAGTTTTCAAGAGTTACCTTCTCTCTCTGCCTTCCCCGCTGTAACAGGATTTCATCAGGATTTATACCCAGAAATGTACTGATGGAACAGAATTTTCACAAATCAATCAAGCCCTTACCCCAAGCTATTCCTAATTACCATTGCCTACTTTATCAGTGAATACTTTCTGGAAAGTTTTCCTTAAAATCACATTTCAACCAGTGCAGCATGCTAGGCTTATTATAGCCAGTAACAGTAAAATCTTCCACTCCATTCCTTAGAAAGGTACAATCTGTAAGCGTTCACGGCCAAAGAAATGCCATCTATACTAACCCTAATATACTGACTTATCAATACCAAGAAAATATATATACCGTGTTTGTCCATGCATACATCGCAGCCACCTCTTTTTCATATGATACATTCTTATTAAGATGTTCAAGTATCTAGCACGGAAATTTTAGCAGGAACACAAATAATTCATGGAAGACATCTACATCTAGAAATAATGAAAGTGAATTATGTTACAAATTTTTAAATGGAAGGTCTTAGACTCAGTAAGCCAGAAGGAGTCAGCTGGCCTCTAATGGCGTCATTTCAAAGACCACTAAAATTTGTGGAAATTATAGCAGGGATTTTGTCACAAATAATATAGAACTGTCCAGAAATTGTAAAAATTCATTTCTGCTTCATGGATGCATTCCCTCTCAGGAAAATTAAAATCAACTTAAACTTTGGATCTCACACTGAAATAAATTATATCTCTTTGCCTCTTGCTTCCTTTCTCTTTGATGCCCAGATAGATCACATCTGTTTAATCGAAGAGGAAATGGACGTGACAGTAATGAACCAATTGGGCAGTGAGGCATACCTTGGGAAGACACCATTAAAGAGTAGTTGGGAAGAGAAGCTGTTAAAGAGTAACTCAATCACTTCAAGTTATGTTCATTTTGAAGATGATTAGCAGAAGATACATCACAAGAATAATATTGTTTGCATTCAAAAAGATAATTTCAAAGATAAATTTATTCTATCGCATACATATTAAGGCTACACTGAAAAGATTATTTTTTTTTTTTCAAAGTAGTTACCGACAGCTTCTATCAGCTTCAGTGAAATTTCATGGATTTTCTATCCCTGACTTTTCTCCTCAAAGCAATTGACCCCAAATATTTATTTTCTTGATTTAAATTACATATCTTTATCCTTCTACAGGTTCCAAACTAAATATTACCTTAGGCGAAGTTATTGTGAATCAAACATTTCCATCAAAACCTTGACAATGTTGCAATTAAAGAAAAGCAAAACCACCCCCAAAACTCAAACTAGAAAGGCTAGACGTGCCAAGTGACCACTATGTTCAAACTTTGGATTACAATACACTTCAGACCTCCCTGTGAATGGACGCTTGCATGCCATAGCTAAGACCATGAAGCTATATTCATGTCTGAAGAACTCAGCCTAACCTCTAGGCACACGTGATGAAGATTGCCAGGAGGGAAGCTCGTAGGAAATAATTGAGTCAGCTGGTCAAAAACTCACACCAGCTCCCAAAGTCTACGCATCTAATTTGGCACTTAACTTTAACCACTTTTTAAAAGCGCGTGCAACCCAGCACCATCCAACCGAATCACCCCATTTGAAAAATTCTGTCTGTTTCTTGCCAGAATTCAATCGTGCATCATCTGTCCTGGCACTGCACGGCCATATCCTACCTTAAGGGTGTCACAGAGGAGGAGAAGTAGGGCTTCAAACTGTGTTTACACTTCAGGCTGCATATAACTGAAATAATACCTTGACGGTATTGCAGAAAAATATGGGAGAAGTCAAATTGCTGTCTCACAGACAACAAAATATAAAAAGAACCCCTGCTTAGTTAAACTTCTTCCTGTAATGCCATAACTCTCCACCAAGCAGAAACGCACAATGTGGGAACACAAGAGCATCCCACGGCAATGCCACTACCAACAAGTAACAGGCAACTTATCATTGTTACTTTTGACCTGCACTAACTTACTGGCTTCACAACAAGGCGCGAAAAAAAAATCAATTTTAAAAAAAATATCAATAATCAGTTAAGCATTCTGGAGTTGGATTTCACCAACTCCACACAGTAACCACTGTATCACCTTTGGGGTCTGCCTCCCCAACCACAGATTTCCATCATGAATGACTGGTTCCTGCACCAGCCACCGGACTGCCATAAACAGATGCTTCCCAGTGAACCACACAGGCAGAGAAAAGATTTGGTTCATGTCATGCCTTACGTTTAACTTTCATTCAGCATGCAAATTCTAGCATTGGATGTTATATTTCACTCGCGAATAGATAAAGAAACCACAGTTAAAACAACCCTTGGGTCATTAATGACAATTTCCAAACTCTTGGAAGGCTAAAGATGGAGGAGAAAGATTCTCAGTAACTGTAATGGGATGTCTGTGGGTCTAGTCAAAAACATTGTTAGTGAACGGTGGGAAGAGAAGCCGGTGCATACCTGAGCTTTTATGTCCTGATGTCAAGCATAAGGAATAGTTTTTAACACACCTCATTACCGCAGGGTAGCTCTTTACACTTTACAAAAATTACTTCCTCGTCTCTTAAAACAGACGAACAGAAGGTCAATACCTTGGTGATAGCTTAGTATCATAATACTTTCTCATTTAGTTGCCCAGCTGGCACCCATTTGAGATGCTAATCTTTAAAAATGAAGTTGGTCAAAATATGCTGTACTCATTTTTTTAATTCTAAAACTAATTTAGCTGTTTAATCAGAGAGTAAATCAATAGTAATCTTCCAGCTCGATCATTGTGCTTCCTTATTCAGAAATGCCATAATGAACAGAAGACACAGCTATAGCAAAAGACAACTACAGCAAAAGAGACACACTTATAGATGAATTGTTTGGAATGCTGTCTTCTTGAATTACTTCCTATGAAAGGTCAGTAAACAACTTTAACCACATAGTCTAAGCATCAGTGTTTATTGTATAGTGAAAAATCTGTGACCAATACCTTGCCACTTCGATACGCTACATCCCTTCATCTCTGATTTGCCTGGAAAAATTAGATGTATTATCACAAAGAGCTAGTTTCACACAGTAGCACAGAGGCTGGCAAGTTCTTAAAGTAAAAACAGATCAAGTGGCATTTCTTTCCCACTGAACAAATCTAGTCCCTAATGCCAGAATTTATAGGAGTAAATGACTCCTATCCATTTATTTACCCAAAGTGGCAGCAGCGTTAACGTTACATGCTCTACTCTTTTCTTATGAGTTCTTCCAATAAAACATGTTTTGGGTGCTACATGACTGAGCAGTGAAGTGAAGGCGAACTGATCCTGTAAATTATTTTGGTTGAATTTATCTGAGACGTCACTGTTTCCTACTATTTCACACGAGTTTTAAAGCCCATCCGTATGAAAGAGCACCTTGGAAAACGTTGAAAGGTGGGGGAGAAAAGGCAGAAGGGTAGAGTGAGTTGTCACAGACCTCTGGAAAGCTTTCCTTTGGGAAAGCAAATGTGCAAAATCATGTAATTAGCAGAGATCATTTTCAACATGCTAAATTTACAATACATATTCCTCCATTTTGGAAAGGCACTCTGGAGCAGGTCCTTGGATTTGCACATGCTTCCTGAACCCCGCAACAGAAACCAGACGTCTCCTCTTCTTCTGGGCATTATAAAAACTTCTCATTGTTTTGATACAGATATATATACACACACACATATCTGTGGAATCATCTATATACCTAATACAAATCAATGTAAAAAATTTGTTTAGAATAGAGATAAAATTCTATACAGGCAAACTCCTTTCTAACAATTTAGTGCAGCGTATGTGAAAGAGTTTTAATTCCACCTGCATTACAGACTCTAATGAAAGGATAATCTTCCTTAAAAAAAGTTTCCTTAAATTTTCCTCCCAAGCTAAAAAATATAAGTTTAGTCATAACTAAAATATTACCAGTTACTTTCAAAGTTTAAAACATCCTTAACAAGCACCTCAGATATTCATTAAACACCGCACCAATAAAATAGCTATCACTGAAGAACGGGACTTGCAAAATGGAGAGGAAATAATCAAACCAGAAAAGGTCCCTTCATTTATGGAGAAGACCACAGGGTCCTCCACGTTCCTTCAAGTAAAAAAGCTTTATGATTCTAACAAAGTAATTTAGGGAAAAAGAGCCCACAGACAGTAAGCTGCACACAGTTGCACATATTGTTCTGTTTCTGGAAACATAGGATGGTTTAGGTTGGAAGGGACCTTGAAGATCCATTGAGTTCCAACCCCCCTGCCACGGGCAGGGACACCTCCCACTAGGACCAGGTTGCTCAAAGCCCCATCCAGCCTGGCCTTGAACACCTCCAGGGATGGAGCTGCCACAGCTTCTCTGGGCAACCTGTTCCAGTGTCTCACCACCCTCATAGTAAAGAACATCTTCCTAATATCTAATCTAAATCTACCTTCTTCCATTTTGAAGCCATTCCCCCTCGTCCTATCAAGATGAAAACTGAAGTCAAGTTCTGTGAAATCTGAACTTCAGGTTCCTGTGATTCTGGGTTTCTAGCTGCTTCTCCCTCGCAACCTTCATGATTAGTCTTTCATTATAAGCCCTGATCTGTTCAGCTAACTCCTTCTCAGGTCTGACAAGCATGATATACATTTATAACAGCAGCACTGATTTGAGTTTTACTTAGGCATGTTGTTTGCAGTGTGTGTATAACCAAGCACAAAAAGAGAACTCTAAAAGGAAGATGATCTCACAGTGTTGTCAGTGCTGACGGTGAAATTGTTTTAATCAAACATACCTCAAAGAGTAAGTACTTCAAACTTACTTTCTCCTCCTTGAGGATGCCTATGTGAAATACTGAACAAGTGCCAAACATTGCAATAAGACTTTATCACATTTCAATCATCCTCACATTATGAGCCATTCTAATAATCTTCACTCATCAGAGTGAGTTCAAGTCAACTTTAAAGGATTTATCTGTAGGCAGCTCAAAGTAAAACAAAGTTTGGATTTTTCAGCTTCACTGGAGCCCTGTGAATCCTGCACTGTAAGAGTTGTTCGTTTTTTCTTATAAAACAGCCCAATTTAATTCCAAATTTATGTTATTTGCTTAAATATGCTCATCCATGATACAGATTTGTCACATCTGAAGAATTAAAACATGGAAAAAGGATGCTCACTGAAAGATTATTGCTCTACGACATGGGTGGGCCATGCTGTCACGCAGGCTTTATGTATTTAAAAACAGCATTCATCCAGACACTGTTTAAGGGTCCAACCTCACAGAACATTGAATCTACTCAGAGTAATCAACAATACACTTGAAAGAGGGATCTGCAGAACAAAATGCTATGTATTTGGCTAAAACAAACATGCAAGGGCATTGCATTCCTTGTAGACTAATGAATGTGTGTAAAATATATGATGATGCATGAACTCACTCTTTATGAGTGTGGCCAGAGGGAACTGCTTCTTAGCTGAAATAGCTTAGAGGGGATGGGGTGGGAAGAGAAGACTGAACGTACAGTGGGCCCTGCTAGAGGTCCGTTATTAACTGCTCTCCACCGTATTCCCATTTATGGGCTTGCTCTTGCTCTTTCAGCACGCCGTTGCTTACCTTTGACTCTAAGGGTCTTTGTTTCCAAGTAATAAATACTTCGGGCTCCAGGGAGCAGACAGGAAGATCATACATGACTCCAAAAAAACCTTTACTGTTGATAGATTATTGTAAGTGCTTATTCATTATTAGCTGAAATGCTATTGACTGCACACTTAATAAATAGCCTATTTGTTCTTTTCAACTGAAGCAATAGTGTAACAGGACTTCTGAAGAGAAGACCATTAAAAATATAAAGACATCACACAGAAGGTAATTTGGGGAATGTGGTTTCAGTTTTCTGTTCATCGCAGTACAATCAACAAATGCTGCATCAATTAAAATTTCTGCTACTTGAATAAAAATTTAGTGCAGGCTACTCATATACCTCAGGAATGATCTAGATGTTTTCAAGAAATGAGGCATTGAGGTAAACTATAACTATATTAGTGTAGCTTTATAACAACACAGTGTAATCATTTTCCTCTTCTCTGGGCAAAAATGGCAGCCTTGGCCCTGCCAGGGAATAAATGCTGCCCTGAAGCATAAGACAATGAACCAGGTGAAAAGCCCGTTTTGCTACAAACCACTAGCAAGTTGTCAGAGCAAAAGCCATACAGCGGAACATTGCCCTGCCCTCCCCCCCCCCCCCNNCCCCCCCCCCCCAATTTGTTTTTAAAAGGAGCCTAGTTTAATTTAGAAGAAGGAAATATTCTAATTTTAAAGTTCTTTTGCTCTAAGTCAGTCTGTTTAAATAGTTTCAGCTACTCACTAAATCATTGTTAATTAATGCACTGCTTTTAAGACCACAATAAACTATGTGCTAGATAACTGTCTCGTAATGACTACAAGAAGGAAAAAGGAAAACCATCACAATTTCAATTGCTTAAAAGAATTCTACACAAATAAGAAGTAGACTAGAAGCGTATTGTACAGGAGGAAGAGATTAACTGGTAAGGAAGACACAGGAAGAGAAATATTCAAAACATATGATTGGAGAGTTAAATAAAAAAAAAAGTAACAATCATGCACAGCAGTTAACAAAAGCTAATTTGCAAGACTGCCAATAAGAAAAAGCAGTATGTATATCACAGCTAATACTTAAGTGATCCATTCCCATGATAAAAACTACTATATCATATAGGTAATCTCCTATTGACAGATAAAAAAATCCTTGTACAGTAGGATATCCAAAAGTTTGTGATGTCTTTGTGTTTTTAGGATGCTTCTGAAAAAACCTTACACAGAGCTTGTACTCAAGCACAGTAAAACAATACTTGTAAGAACTGATGAAGGCAAAAACATCTATAATAACACTTATTGAGGAATATCTGTTTCTTTATGGCTTTGTATGGTAGTGTCACTGTAGCACAAATGAGCACAAATTAACAACATCACAGACAATGTTTGAGTTTATTTAGGTTCTGCAGTCAGTACATCTTAATTTTCTAACTTTGTTAAAAACAAGTATAACAAACAGCAAAAAAGGACAAAAAGCAGCATGTATTTCAGTTATAATTATTTTACACGTGCAATCATTTTTTAACTTCACAATTAGGCAGCTAACAGGCTCACGTGCTGATAGTTCGTTTTCAATGGCAAAGGATCAGTATAATCTGTAAGAGTAAATGATTCTACTTCTTTACAAACACATCTCTCATAGGTGCCTCATTTTATTTCTGATGTTGGCCTTCCCCAAACAGCTGCATGCCTGCATTCACAGCTGGATGCAAGCTGCTGGACAGCTACACTACTCATGGCAGAAGGAAAAACAGAGGTAATGATATGCAGTGAATTGGGCTTGTTTGAAACAGACTAAATATTTGGATTAGAGTCAAATTCCTTCTAATATACATATTGCAGACATATGTATGACAGTCAGAAGATGAGTTCATTGGAGGAGAAATATAAAATAAAGAAATTAGACAGACTCCAATGCATGGGAAAGGCAAACCAACTCCCTAACTGTTTCTCAGACAAACGTAATTGATTTCTTGCAATCCTGTAAGAATTAGTTTTCTAGTACAGGTAGTTATTTGGTGTCCTCATTTCTTCAGTTATACTTTCTCATGCATTTTCCTTTTCTTCACATGATGAATGCAATAATCTAAACATCATTGCAACACATTCTAAAGTAACATAGTCTCCTGATTTAACATTTAGTGCTACTGGGACAGATGTTATCTTTGGTTATATCAGCAGAAATCTCACACGGACTCTGCTACTGATGACAGCTATAGAACCACACAGAATTTACACTAAGCTAACAGCAACTTTTTCTATTACCTTGCAGTGAATCATGTCAACAGCACCGCAACTTCATGGCAAGTTTTGATCCTTCCATGCTGCCAAGCTTCCTTCCTCTGAAAAGCCAAGATACCAAACACAGGAGGAACAGGAGGCATTATGGGTCTATTCTTGACATGAAATCTGAATGGGGTCTGAGATGTGGAGTCTCACCTGGGACTCCTTAGAATCATAAAATTGTTGAAGTTAGAAGGGACCTTTAAGGTCATCAAGTCCAACCATTAACCTAACC
>RSEF01000004.1:12834109-12844258 GCA_003993805.1 Himantopus leucocephalus | reverse complement strand
TATCTGTGGGAACTAAGGCCATCATATTGAGTCTAAGCAGTATTTCCTTTATTTTCAAAATGTATGACATAGAAAGTCCGTCATGAAACTAGAGTGGCACACATCATGACATACAGTTGTCATAGCACATCATCATCATTCAGTGTCTACTCATTATTCAATACCATGGTGTAACTGTATGCTTCAGAAAACAATCCTAAAGAGATGACAAAACTCAACTACAGAAAGAGTTATATATTCCATGAAAACATACATGAAAGAAATTGTACTTGGAGATTTGCTAGAGACTGATAAGACAAGCGGATTCATGGCAACTTCGTCACTAGAAATCTACACACACCATAACATGACTCTTGTCTTTCTAACTGTCAAGATAAAGAATATTCTTCCATTCTGTGAAATACTCTGGATATGAAGTAGAGTTTGGACTTTTGACTCAAAACATATCAGTTTTATGGTTTCTACATGTCGTTTTCCAAAAGTCCTGATTTGTTCTCACATGTATCACTGATATTTCTTCCCTTGTCCCCATCTTGATTTTTATCTGGCTAAAGTGATACAACTAGAAGAGATTGCATTAGCTGTGCTGGCATCTCTGAGCAGGGACCAAACATTTCCATAGCAACTTGATACTGCTACACCTCCTTGGTAACCAATTCAGTGTAATTATTCATGATATTTACCTATATTAATGCTCTAAGGCAGAATATTTTAGGAGTCTAGCATTCTTAAATGTATTTGCTAGTTTCACAAATAAATCACCTTATGACTAGGCACAAACCCCTTCCCAGATATACAATTAAGCTTCTTCAATCAGTATATCCTCAAACTGCCTAAAAGCCCTAAAAAAACCCCACCCCAACAGTCAAGCAGAATAGGTTTGTAAGGGTGGGGGATCAATTTTCATTAATGACCAATATTTAAAGGAATTTAAAAATAATTTTGTTTTTTTGCACAATACTTCAGTTTGANAATTTTATTTTTTTGCACAATACTTCAGTTTGAGCCTGGAAGGTATTCTCAAAAACCTGACTCAAAATCTGTACACTTTGGTTCAGATCTAACTTAACCGCATATAAAGTATATCTAACTTTTAAGAAGCAGCAATAACGAAGTAAATAGTGTAATCAACACACCAGATCCAACCCTTTTGAACTTCAGACATGCTTTTCTAATAGCTGCGTCCAAGACAAGTTCAACCTGTGTGCTAGCACCCATTACAGTACTACAAATTAAACTGTGAAGAACTACTCACAGAAGTTACAGGGTCCTCCTCTTCATCATCCTTGACAATGGTTTTTTTTTTAAATTTTAAAAGTCTTTTCCTCTTAATAAGTTGTGGTTAAACAGAAAATTATTATACCTTATTCACCTTTAAGTATTCAGCTTCTTTGGGTTCAAGCTGTAAGCGCACTATGAAAAACACAACAGCAAAAAGAAAACAATGCACAACCAAATGTATAAGAGATGCATAAGAAGTTTTAATACATTATGTCACTGCAAGAGCAGGAACTGTGGTGATATGCACTTCTGAGACTGTGTGAAATAGTTAAAAACCCTCTTTTTTTATAAGGTAAAAACGTGTCTTAATGAGTTAGTTTTAGGGTTACAATAAGTCAGTAGGAAATTGGACTGTTACAAAACAATAATCATACATCTCTTAGTTTTTCTTAAAGATACTTTACACACTCCAAACAGTGTTATGTCTCTCTGCACGGAAGTACTTGAGAGACAGTGAATACATGTATACCTACGCTCATAACTACAAACATTTAGTATCTTGAAAAGCACCAGAAAAGCATCACAATGACAAGATAACAATCACTTAATGGCATTGATTTCTTCTAAAACATTCTGCACTAAGGAAGGGGCAATTATTTTTTCACTGACTGTTGAATGCAGAAAACAGAGGCCTCAGAAAACAGTGAAAACAAGAGAATTTGACTTCTAAAGTTGCAGTCTAACAATACATTATAGACACTGTATTTGTATGGTCTTTGTTGTATGATCAAAGCCTAAGTCATCAGTTCAATACAAGGATATCTAGCAATAAGCAGCATGCCAGCTCTCCTACTTCTGAAAGCTCAGGTTCAAAGTTTGTTAGCAAGCTATCTGAAAATCACCTATCTCGCAGATCTATCTGAAATAAGGTAGAGGAATGCTGGCAAAATGGAAAAGATGAGTTGTCTACTTCTTTAAGCTTGTCCCTGGAAGTACCTGCAGTGGGAACAGGCTGGCAGAAGAAAGGGACAGACAGAAAAACACATGAGGAAAAGGCAGACACGGAGCAAAAGATAAAGCAGTAGGAACATAACAGTGCAAAATCTAGAAGGCAGAAATCAGGAATATGATTTAAGGATGAATGAAGAATGTCTGATAAATGGTTTAATCCAAAAGTCATTGAAGACAATGGGAAGACTTTCAAAATGGTTTGATATAAGGCTTGTAATCTCAAATGACTGCATTTAGAATCACTGCTTGACCAGCATATCAAAAAAGTGAGCACTGCTTAATAAGTGACTTTGTAAAGCCTCTCCTGAGACGAAGATGCCACTACTTCTTTGAAGATACAGTCATTAAAGGATGAAGCATGTGAACAGTCAGTATGAGGCCTCTGAAGTTTAACTATAATCTCCTTATTATTTCTACTGTTTCTGAAATCTTCTCCGGTAAAAAGGGGAAAGAAAACGGAGGCCAACAGCTTCATCTGGAAGTTACCTGTAGACTAATTTTATTCTCAACATTTTTTGTATGTGTATGAGCATGTTCATGTATGTATGCACAATTCTAACAACATCTAAGCTTTTTACTGTTGCATTTACCTGAACAAACACTGAAATGCAGTGTAACTTCCTGCCTTACATTAGCTGTTTGTTATATCTGCTTGTTACCCAGTGATAGATATACATTTGCTTTTTAAATTCATGATTCAATTAAGTACAGTTAGGAGATGCTCCTGTAAGGAAAGAATTCCTCTATCACAGGCTAATTTTTTTTTTTTTAAATCTTTATTGAAGCAAAGTGATTCTTTTGTGATTCAGAAAAGAAGATAATGCCACTAATGTAAAACAAGTTCAGTCTTAGTGAATTCTGAAGCAAAAACAAATATGTAGACAAGTACATTCAAATACATTCACAGACACAATGTCTTGAAGTAGACATTAGACACTGAATGAGGCATTCTTGTCCCAGTGCAGAAAATTCATTCGTATTTATGTGGTAGGTTTCTGAACAGAAGCAGGGCTGAAAAGTGATGCATTTGTATTTACAACTGATACTCAGTTGTAGAAAGCTCTATTCTCTTTACGTAGAAGGCTAAATAATATAGGCTGTGTGGTCTTAAGTATAACCAATGTTTTGTTTGGGTTTTTTTACTTTAATAATTGCAGTTGAATAATTGTGTAAAACAAGACATTACTATGTTAGAGAAATGACAAATAAAAAATACAGTAAGAGTATGAGCACCAGTAGAGAAAAATGTTTGTAAAACAGTTATCCAACTTGTAGATATGGAAGACAAGCAAATAAGGTACAGATTTCATAGGTGTTTTGCCTGACTATAAACCAGTCAGTCAAGATCAAATTCATTTCCAAGGGGACATATTCTATACTGTCTCATAGTGCTTTACTCTGCAAATGAGTACAATCAAATCACTGAGCAGTTCCAGGAATGGTGCCAACCTTTTATGCAGAAGTGTATCAGCCAATCATTCAGTCTCACAGAACAGGCATTCAGTTTACATATTTCACAACCTAATAGAAGCCAGGTTGTTCATGTATTTGCCAGTCTGAAAATAAGTCAATGAATGGAAGTAAAAGAAATAACATGCCCCAAAGAGCGTTAGGTGAAAAATTAATAAAGAAGGCAGGAAATTCCAGGCAGGACCAAGTTTAAACTAAGTTTTAAGTTTTCAAATATTTGTTTGTAAAAATAACTGTGGGGTGGGTTTTTTTTGTTTTTGGTGGTGTTGTTTTTTTGGGGGAGAGGTCGGGATGGGTGTGGGTGGGGCTTGTTGTTTGGTTGTTTTTGTGGTTTTGGGTTTTTTTGTTCGTTTGTTTTTTAATGCAGATACTCTATTCATGGAATACTGTTTGCACTTTCTTTATATGTAATAAGCTACAAAAATCTACATTCTTTTTCCTGATGCCTCAAACACTTCTCTGCTTTGATATCACTTCCAACATTATGCCTTGGTAGTCAAAAAATTACCTGTGAAAGTACTGAACACAGTCTTAAAACCAGTTAAATGCTTTGGTAATGGACTTGATGGAATAACAGCCCTGATCACGCAGATCATAGCTTATGAGCTCTAAAGGCAGCAAAACTCCACGTGTATTTGTGATACATCAAGACATAAACAGAGTTATCAGCACAAAATCTAATGGGAAGAAGCAGAATTGACACTTCTCAAACTGAAGTTTTGGAAGACACGCAGGAAAATACCTACAAGCCTTGCTTACAGTCTCATATGAGAAAACGTTTAGCACATTAGAACTCTGAGGCCAAAACAAGTCATGCATCAGCACAGATTCAACTGAAATCAACAGGTACCAATTCTCCATTTAAAACACTTGAGATTCTCCCCTGATGGCCAAATGCTGCAACAGTCACCTATAGCATAGGCTGTTTTTTAACTTTCTGCCAGAAACCATTACCGAAATGAAGAAAGGGGGACACCTAGGGTCGTGTTTAATGAAGGACAACAAACAGAAAGGGTGGTTCTGGCTGAATACTGAAGCTGATGGAAGGCAAAACCATAAGAGTAATGAAAGGATTGCCTATAGCCAATTCACCTGTACTGTCTGGTTGTTAATTACTACCTCTTTAATCTAACAGTAGAAGTGATTAATACTTGTTGCAATGTGTGGCCATAGAGCAGCCAAAGTAAACAAAGAACACAAGAGGGTTCTGTGCAAAAACGACAGTCATCCTCCTACAAATGAAACAAAAGTATTCCAAATCTGAGAATGAACTTTAAAACCTTTTACTCTTATGTGTCTTAGCTGCATCTCTTGCATCAGTAAGCCCATAGTGCAAAGAAACAAAGCACTATTAAGCTAACAGAAACAAAGAATATAATCTTCCAAGAGTGAAAACTCCAAAAAGGGAAACTATATATTGGTTGCATCACTCCTGTTCTGAGATAAACATTGCAATCTACATTGATGTGTGACAACAGCGTACTCTGAGTACAATGCCTCAGTATATAAACCATTACTTTTCCAGATTATGGATGCAGTGGTTTCATCCAAACCACTGATTTCAGGCACATAAAGGCAGAAAATAAAATAATGGTGTTCGCCCAATTCTTTATGGAAAGGGTGAAAAATACACTGACCTTTTTTTGCACTCACATGTGACCAGTCCAAACTCTGTATTGCTCCATGGACCAAATGAAATACTGAAACAAGCAAGAAAAAAAAACCCACCAAAAAACCCCACACACTGAACACATAAATAGGTTAAAAAAAAAAAAATCTATCTGTTGTGGTATTTATTCTGCATCTGAACTGCAACAGCAGAATTAGTGTAGGTTCATAGGCAGAAAACTGAAAAGAACTAAAAGCCAACTTTAGAAGTCAACTTCACATTTCTTAATTTTACCAGAAAAAGAGACACTTAATATTTATCATCTTCCAAACCACTAATGAGAATGTGAGAATTACCACATTTCCATATTTTCCTTAAATTATCATCCCATTAGCAAAGAACTGTTGTTATTTACATTACAGAAGCAATAGCTTCTGTAATGTAAATAACAATAAGCAAAGTTCTTATTTGGGTATGTGCTAGAATAATCCATCACCAGAGAATTCGTATCCTGAAAAGAAATGAGGGGGACAGGCACACATTTCTGAAGTTCCCAATCTTGTAAAAATATCTATGCTGAACTTTGCTTACTGCAATAGCCCTATTGAAAAAGAACAGGTCTATATCTCTGCATAAAATTAACGATTTCCCCAAATCTTTTCAGGACTGACGAAAGACACATTCTTCTGCATTCACAGTTTAATGGCTTGCATTAGGCGTAAGGAGAAGGAGCATGGAGCACAACTTGAAAGTGGAATGACAGATCACAACTTAGAACAAACACAAGAGTTCCGAGTCAATCATTTAAATATTTAATCATCCTATTAGGACAAGGTAATATTATCATAATTTACTGTAAGTTATCCCAAGAGACAATTTTTCCCTAGAATCTCTATCAAAGCAAACTTCTAACGTCAATTAATTATACGATTTATAATATTGCAGAAGTGCTATATTTTCCTTTGCTATTTTTAGTTATAACAGGCAAAAAAATAAACTTTTGCAAATTCTGAATCCTCAGTTAATACGTAAGGTTTGTTTCAGTCTTCCTTTAAATAATAACAAAAACACCATCACTTCCAAGGTGCTGCTAAAACCAGAAGGGCCTGAAATTCTCCTTCTTTCAGCTAGTCTAAAGTAAAACAAGTTGTTATCCGGAAAAGAAAACTTGATGTATGTTGAGATTTCTTAATAGTTTATCTATGCATTTTTAAATTCTGCTGGCAGTTTGTTATCTTCCAAATTTGAGGGCTTTAATACCTTCTGAAAATATAGAAGAACCACCAGCAGCTACAATATGGTTGTTATGGTAGTGACGTTCACAGGGGTTTGATTGTTGAGGGAGTGATATTAGTATTTTGAAAGCACAGTACAGAAAAAAATGTTTTTTTCTAAGAGATTTTGTTGGAAACTGAAATTTCTCTTGAATTTACTTAACCCAAAGGACAATATGACCTCGGGGAAAAGGCAGCTTATGAAAACATGAGAAAGTACAGGTAAAAATAGTGACTGAACCCTGTACGCTCATCATGTAATGAGAAAATATACAAAACTTTATAGAATGTAGTCTTATTTAACATCTGTTAAGCAAAACAAGGTAGGAGTCCCAATACATTGCAATGATTTTGAACATTTATGTTACACAAAGGCAATTGTGAGCTGTAAAAAAGTTCCATGGTGAAAAGTTTGATAGCTATTGAACATAAAATGGTTGGTAAAGTCTTTTCATTCAACTTTCAAAACATACCTCTGGGGCTTTTTTTAAAAGAACATTATAAAATACAATTATTAATCTCTTATTTCTCCCATAAATTCATTCCAGATTGTCTAGGTTACAAGAGATCAGACTGCAAATCCCTTCATCCTATCAACGTTCATATGAATAACTTCAACTTCATAGTTTAATTGCATGAACTACCAATTACTACACGTGGTCAAGTTCATACTCTAGTCCAGTTACTAATTCTCACAAAAATAAGTTCACAAAAGATGCTCTTAACGTGACAAAAACTTTTCCACAAGACATCTGATATTTCACGCTAAATTTTTGCATCATAATGACAACTGATCGATTATGAAATACTGGCAAGAACAACTGTTGCAATCCATTAACTTTTTAATGGTTAACTACCATTTTGCTAATCAGTGGAAACAGAAAATACAACTTTTATAATACTGTTATTGAAGAATTAATTCTAGCAATCACAACTATTCCACTTCTAGATTCTTCATGCAGTTACTCCACTTGCATGGGTAAATGCTTGAAATCAATACCAGGAACAATTAATTACAAAGGTAAATTGCCTATTCTAAACCCAAGAAACAATTATTCCCCACCTTTGCCAAAAAGCACCTGTTGTGCCTCCAAATGAAATAGGCACAGAGCTCTCTCTTTCTGAAAGCATAAGTAAAAAATAGATAAACTAGCTATGAAAAACTATTTCTATCAACACATGTCCCCAGAAGTGTGTTTAAGGTGCAGTAACAATGTATTTTCCATGCTGAAAGGTGGACAGAATTCAGCTTTTCAGTGAAAATTATATAAATTAACATAACACCTTATAGTGCCATCTACTGCTAAAGCTACTGATTATTCTAATTTATATGCAATCAGCAATGTTTTAGTACAAAAAACCTTGGGAAATATAATTCAAAAGTAAAGAAAGAGATGGCATAGCATGGCTAATTATGTGATGTAACAGAAATTATTGCCAAATCAATAGCTACATGGATTAGACAAAATTAATCCAAGAAGGTAATTATCAAACTTGGGTAAAGTATGAACAGTTTAATCTTCTCCCCCTTCCCTTATTTCCTCTTCCTGGAATTTAATTCTGAGGAATCACACTTATGTCTTATTGCACGTGTGTGCACACTAATCAGGGGCAATCCTTGGAGACTAACCTCTTTGCAATGACAGTGCTCAGGGTGAAAACGCTGACAGAGTATTTCACCATTCTAAAAAGAGATACCTATGCTCTAGGTTAAACAATATTTTCCCCCTTCTGGGACTCCAGTCTTAGAAACAGTTTTGCAAATAAATATCTGAACTTTCATAATGTACCACGAGTCCTGGGGCAATTATTAGGCTTGTACTATGAAGCCCAGCATCTAGAGAACAGGAAGGTTGAGTGTGTGTAACCCTTGCCAGAACCATGTTAGTCCTAAATGTAACCACACAGTTAGTGATTTATTTTTTTTTATTGATCTCAAAATACAGAACCAAGACCAGTGCCCAGACACCTTGAGAAATAATGCACCTCTCAAGGGAAGAACTGGACATTCTGTAGATGACACCACTCCTAAATCAACATAGAACCAGAAGAGGAAACGAGAGGGACAAGGGACATTGAAACAACAAAGAAGCCATTTTCCAAAGCTGCTATAAAATTGCCATCTTTTGATACTCACACTTCTGTTAAGACTGTCATCCACTAGTTCTAATGCCGTGTTCTAAACACAAGTTGTAACATGAGTGGAAGCATGTCTTTAGCACTGTACTAGACTTTGTGTGTTTTTTGATGTCACGCCAACAGAAAACCTCCACATCAAAATTTTGGTCATGTCTATACAACATTTAGGTACACATTTTTAATTTGATCATTTAGAAAGAAACACAACTTACAGAACCAGTTCTGGACTCTCCTGCCAGCAATGTTGCATATAATGTCTTCCGAATTTATTCATCCATATTGCTGCACAAAATTCTAAAATAAACAAAGACCTTGTCTGTAACAATAGAGTAGGGAATCTGCAAATTCTTAGTGTTCTGGGTATTCATCAAGAAACTACATGTAACAACAACAAAAAAACTAAGTGTCACATACTTCAAGTAAAGTGGAAAACTGAAGTGAAGAGGAACCTCAACATTTTGAGTGTTTTCAACATCACAACGTATTTCTCAAATTGAGGAACCTTAAAATTTGTGTCATACACATATACCCTACATCCACTGGAATTTAGGGTTTGACAAAAATTCAGCTACCAAAAGTGAACTAATCTGTATTCAAAGTATATTAATTTTCATGTGTGTTCAGTTGCCAGGCACTTCATCTGAGACTCATTGTTCTTCCCATAAGTACATTTTATTACTTCATTTAAAGGTTACAAAGATTATTTCCAAAATATATTGATTTGCTATTCACCTGATCTTCCTCAGCTATGAGAACTGTTTCTCCCCTGGAGCTGACAATAACGTTAAACACCTGATAACATCAGCATCATTTTTTCTGGCATGATTTAGCGCTGCTACTTGTGACTATTTATGAATTTCATTATTGCCAAAGTGCAAATTATTAAATGAATGATTACCATGTCAAGACTGCAACTCTTGGCACATTTATATATTTAATTTACATGTTTCTTTTTATAGTTTTATAATTTTATTTATTATTATCTCCAACACTGCAGCAGAAAACATAAAACAAATTAAAAGAAAGAGGAGCTATGATTGCTACTACGATAAAAAGGGAGAGAATTTCACAGCTTTGTTATGGTTACAAAATGACAATTAATCCATCACTGGGTAATCTTTGCAGGTTTGGTTTTGGTAGAGTTTAAAATGTGTTTAATGCTCTGATGATTCATGCACCAGACTGACAGTATTTTTCAGCACTAACCACTGTTTTGGATGCAATAATCACTTATGCTAAATATAATCTTCTTTCTCATCGAAAGGAAATGTTCATACCACTTATCTTCAGAAAATGAATATTTGCAGAGCTGGATTGCAACTTTGTGGTTTTTCAACTGACCCCTTAGGATAGAATAACACTTTCACATTTTGTGACACAGTTCTCAATTGCATCATCTTTAACAGAACAATGCCACTGAAGACT
>RSEF01000004.1:12799274-12825013 GCA_003993805.1 Himantopus leucocephalus | reverse complement strand
TTTAAGCTACTGCCTTCAGCCTGGCAGGGGGAGGATACAGGATGCCCTTGATTTGTTTTTTTTTCTGGTGGCTGTTTCTGTTTCTGTCTCACGGAGGGCAGAGCACGGTTCCAACAGTCTATGTCTTTCTCAGACTCCCCGAAGCTGCTTAACCTTTTTGCTTCCTCATCCACCTGATCACACCTTACATAGCTGTTCTCACTACTGTCATCTGTCACCAGTGAAATGCTCTGGCAGTCCCTGCCACCCGATACCTGGACAGCTGCATGTTTTTGTAGAAGCTCTGTCTGGGTTGCCATGTCCATTCTGTGAGTGCAGGTGACATGGCTTTCCGCTGGGTGGATACCATAGTTAAACTCCTTCTGAGAGGGTGACGACCACTAATTGAACTTTCCCCTCCAGCTGGTAGGGTCACTACACCCTTCCTGTGCAAACATTCATTTCTCTACTTCTGCAATTTCTATTATCTATTTTTCTATTACTTCTCCATTTAATAGAATCTGCAATTCAGTCACTATTAAAATAAACTTATTACTTCAGGGCCAGGAGGTCCCTGCAGTGTCACACACAGTGAAATGATCCCATGGGTGGTAATAACACATCTTGTGATTTGCAGAATAAAGTGGGTATCTCCCTCTCCTCCCACTCTTACATTTACCTATCTGCATCTTGAGCATAAACCATATTATTTTTTGGAAGTTTACATTAGTTTAGCTTCTTTGAAGAAACTACTTACCTTACTCAACCCTCTTTAAACTAGTTAGCAATAGGTAAAAAATACTCAAGAGTGCAAAGAAGTCCCACGCATACACAAGCAAGAGAATCCAGCTCATCTGAGGCTCTTTGTATGTTCACCAATACTTGCCATACACATGTACGCTACGCATATACAGAGAGAATTCTGAGGAGGGGATTCTACTCTCTGGCTTACCTGTTATAGTCCTTTAAGACCCCGCCATCGCAGTCATTGGAGTCTAGACTCACTAATGAAATGCAGATGTCCCTTTCAAAATCAACTGAACAGCACTGCAGATCTCACTGAACATTCACCACATTTTCATTTACTATAGTAAGTTCATAGACAACTAGCTTTCACGAGGACACCTCAAGTTAGGCAAGATGAATCCTACCATTTTTCCCAATCAAATCAGAGATAATTACATGGCTGCACAAAAGACATTGGACTTGACAATCTGGCAAGTCCTGGTGAATAATTGCTTATCAGCTTAGACTAGAACAATATTGTTCTCTGATTCCACACATGCATCAGCTGTGGTGCCTTTGTGTAGAAAATTAGTTGGTTTTTCTGATTTCCCCCTTGTTTCTGTCTTTTATGAAAACAGAGAGAAAATATCAGTAAAACCAGACAAAATAAAGTAATTCTAGGATGCAGTTTGATCATATCTTTCTATTAGATACAAGCAGAGCACCAACAAACTGAATATCCTCCTGTGCAAAGACTCAAACACTTTTTGCTCCCTTTTTGACAGCAGGAGACAGTCCTTAGCTGGGCATGGAATAAGCACAACTGCCAATGACTTCTCATCAGTCATAGCAAAAGAAAAGTCAATAAGTAAGAAATAATGTCTATTACTAATCTTCTACTGACCATATTAACAAGCTATGTTTACCTATATCAGAGAGAAAAGATCAGTTTTCAGTCATACACATTCATCTTACAATTTCAAAAATATGCAAATGTCAGAGGAAATCATGTGTATTGTACTTAATTCATATAGTGCATACATTTTGACTTATGGATTTAATTTAAGAAAGAGTAAGAGAAAAAAGCAGTGAAGATTGTAGTAGTTTTTGTGAAACTGTGGAAGTTCCAACATCCACACTCCATACTGGATATGCAAAAGTTATAGGCTTATAGCCTATAAAGACAATGTGCTTAGTTTTTCCTTAAAAGTATTAGACAAGCTGAGAAAGTCTTGAAGTGTATTTTCTTGCAAACTACATTGCAACACGTGTAGAGGATGAAAAAATCCAAGATGAAAAAAGGAAATCTAAGTATGTCTAGAGAAATATATATATAACGTAAATATTTTACTTTTAAATTGGTTATTTGAATCAGCTTAGCTGCTGACCTTGGCTGTTCAATGCCCACCCACCACTCCCTCGCTCTCCCTCCTCAACCGGACAAGGGAAGAAAATAACATGATGAATCTCATCAGTTGATAAGGACAAAGAAACCATTTACCAATTACCATCATAGGCAAAACAGACTTGACTTGAGAAAAAATAATTTAAGTTATTGCCAATTAGAAATACATTTTTGGACAGTGAAAAACAGACAAAACCTAAAACCACCTCCCCCTCCCCTTCTTCCCAGAATCAACTTCATTTCTCCATTCCTAACTCTTCCACCTCCTCCTTTCACCGTGAGCAGTGCAGGCTGGGTGGGGAATGGGCATTGCAGTCAGTTCATAACAGCTCCTCTCTGTTGCTCCTTCCTCCTCATACTTTTCCTCTGCTCCAGTGTTGGTCTTCTCCATGGACTGCAGTCCTGCAGGGTAAGACTGATCCTACATGGGCTCCTCTCCATGGGCCACAAGTCTTGCCTGGAGCCTGCTCCTGTGTGGGCACTCCGTGGGCTGCATTCTTTCAGGGCATATCCACATGCTCTGGTGTGGTGTCCTCCATGTGCTACAGTGCAGATATCTTCTCTGGCATGGTCCTCTCTGTGGACTACAGGGAAACACCTGCTCCACCATGGTTCTCTCCAGGGCAATCGCTGCTCCAGTGCTGGAATACCTCCTCCACCTCCTTCTTCACTGACCTTAGCATCTGATGGGTTGCTTCTCACGCTGTTTTCCTCTCTCTACTGAGCAAGGGCTTTTTTTACCCTTTCTTAAATATGTTTCCTCGGAGGTGCCACTGTCTTGGGTGAGGGGCTCAGCTGTGTCCTGTGGTGGGTCGTTAGAGCTGACTAGAACCAGCTGTGTCCAGCACGCACTGCATCTGGCCTGCTCTCACAGAGGCCACCCCGCACCCCTTCCTCTAGACACAAGCTTGGGACTTATGCCCAATGAAGTTGTATAAACCTTAATACAAAGTACCTTCAAGTGAAGAAAACATTGAAGTATATTTACCTAGATTAATTCCCGATTGTTTTTTTTTAAAACAAAGGAACTGGCTGATGTTAATCTAGAGCAAAACAATTATAAAGCATGAGCCTACCATGATTATCCAGATGTGCACACCCCTACACAGTAAGAAAGCCTTGTTGATCGCTCTAAGACTTGCAGAGGCATGATGTATGTCTGAGCAGGATGAATGCAGTGTTAGAGCCTTAAAAATATGACACCTGCAGCACAGTCTAATCTGGGAATCACATTGCATGCAAATAGAATGAATATCAAAAAATGAAGCCATCATTCTGACAGACTTATCTGTCAAATGTATATGTATATTGTTTCTTTCTGTGAATTTCTAATCTATGCATTTTCAAACACCTCAGTATGAAATGTGGTTATCTTTTGAATATGACTTTATGCAGTTGTCTACAGGTCATTTAATCTCTCATTCTCTTAAAATGGAGAAAAGTGTAAATCATGGATGTTGCTAGAGAAAATATTACCCAAAGGTATTCTGTATTAGCATTGGCAACAGCCGATAATCATACAGATTTGCAATATCATATCATCATGCACACTGTGTTGGGCTGAATTACTTATTTTCTGACTTTTTCTTTCTGTAAAAGAAGTTAGAAGATAATATTCCAGCTAGATTTACTCCTTGTGGGAGACTGTCATGCATTTTCAACAGAAAAGTTATAAGCCATACTTTCTTTATGTAATATGAGGTATTTTTAGTTATCTAGTACTTTTAGCTATATATAAAAAAAACATGAAAGGTCCCTACATGCATACATAAGTCAAAAAGAAGTTTGGATAACATTTTGGATGTATTCTTGACAATTCAGAAGCACAATATTAGAAGCCAGATAGTTCAAAGGGGCAGATCTCATGCCAGACTTTCTCATGAGACCAAATTTAAAAAGATCATAACCCAAGATCTGATTAAACTCTGTTTGGCACAAAACCTAAAAAAGTCTAAACCAATTCAAAACTTTCTCCAAAGCGTGGCCAACATTGTGAGGACTGTTCATTAATATGCCAGATGTAGTCATCTTCTACAAATTGCTGACCATGGGAATCTTCATGGCACAGACTCACATATGCCTTCTTATCCACAGCCATTCCCCATCATAATGCAAAAATATTCTTGAACTTAAGAGGAGGAATTGGGCAGCGTATTTGGTACACCGCAATTCTATATTGTAGCATTCTACAATTACCTGGATTTTCAAATTTTAAACACAAGTCAAGCTTACTTACAGTGTAGAACATTGCATCTTGAGGTTTACTATTCAAATACACAGTTAAGCTACAGTAAATGGAGCTCACAATGCAAATTAGGTAGTTATGTCATCCATGCTGAATTGAGTGATAAATGATTTTCAGGTAATGTTGGCTTAGCTTGCTGTGGCTTTTCAGATTTATCATTCACACTTCACCTTTAAAGTTCTTTAGACATTTTCTCAATGGTCTTTTTTAATGCAGTTTCATGTAAGTAACAAATAATGAGCTTTTCAGAATGAATTTGAAACAACTGAATTTCCGTCATGCATTTTCAATAAACCTACACGTTCAGAAGTTACTTAAATAAAAATGAGT
This sequence comes from Himantopus leucocephalus, assembly GCA_003993805.1. Lineage (NCBI taxonomy): Eukaryota > Metazoa > Chordata > Aves > Charadriiformes > Recurvirostridae > Himantopus > Himantopus leucocephalus. The sequence continues at coordinate 12,820,328 of RSEF01000004.1, read as the reverse complement.
TTCAAGTGGCATATTACCCTTTCCCCTATAATTAAAATAAAATTTGAAGACTTACATTAATATTTATCTCACATCTTGAGCTGGTCCATCCTGACTCACAAGAGCATTGATATCCATCAATGAGATCTATACATCTGAAATACAAAATAGTGTTATTTAGATGAAGCTATGTAACTCTAGATTCAGCACTAGTAGTACTGTTCCATACATTTCAAAATAGTGGTCTCATGTAACCTACTGAAATCCATACCACTTTTAATTAGTTTTAATAATGGGTTTCAAATGTGTATATTATGGGTGCTGAGGGGTTTTATAAAGATACAGATTCTCATATTAAAAGACATCTTCCCATTTCAACCTGTTGGCATGAACCAGCTAAAGATTCACTTTTAAGTATATTAAACTCTAATTAATGCACGTGTACTGAAAACTGCTTTATGCTAATGAACAAAAATGAAAGAGAAACTGAGATAATGTAACAGTATATTACATTAGCTTAAGCAGGCAACATCTGTCATCTTTAAGTGTGCTTGTACTCTTACTTTATGGAAGAACATAATTAAAAGTGTATTTATCAAACTCCCCATATCATTAAATCTTAAATATTGCTAGTTAGGTACATTATCTTGGAGATAATAATAGTTAAATAAAAATAGCCACCTTCCATGAAGACAAGGATCTGGCAAGCATTCATTAACATTTATCTCGCAGTTTGTTCCGATAAAACCTCTCCTACAGTGACACTTATAGGAACTGATGTCATCAATGCAACTTCCATTGTTGAGGCAAGGAGTAGACATACATTCATCTATATTTTCCTCGCATCTATCACCTGTGTGAAGAACAGAAGATACCACTAAGCTTTAAATTCTAATCTCAAACCAACTAACAATTTATTTATTTATATTAATAAATCCAGATAAACTGTTTTTTATTAACGTACATTGTTTATATAGTTCATTATATTCATCAATAAAGAATATCCCCCTGGAATTACCTATAGGTGCAAATGCCCAAAAGAACAGTTATATTGCAATATATTACAACAATAACATCTGTAATTGTGGCAAGGCAAGAAGGCTTTGGGTGTTAACTTGCAAGCAAAATAGTTTAATGGAGAAATTGAAATTTCAGAAGGAATATTTTTACACAGTTATTAGAAAGATGAATAGCACAGGTTTCCTATAAGAAGAATAGAGAATTAAAATGATACAGGTATTGGTGGTGATCTAACTGTGATACTTAGTTTCTCAAAATGAGATTTTGAGAAAAGCAGGGGCTCTTGGTAAATGATGCAAGACGTGAAATTCTTTAAAATCTTTTTGAAGACATTCATTATGAGAGATCTAGTGATGCAGTTTTCTACTTGTAATTTTCCTGCAAATTAGTGCCACACATCTTCCATCTAAACATCTCAAAATACTTTACGAATTACTAATTGACAACCAAGATGTACCAGGTGTCTATAGGCAGCTACTGCCCACTGCCTGGTAGGCAGCTAAGCCCCATACAGCTGCTCGCTCACTTCCCCAGACTGGGATGGGGGAGAGAAATGAAAGAGTAAAAGTGAGAAAACTCATAAGTCAAGATAAAGACAGTTTAATAGGTAAAACTAAATCTACAAACACAATCAAAGCAAAATAAGGAATTCATTCACTGCTTCCCATTGTTCAGCCATCTGCAGGAAATCAGGGCTTCATCCCATGTCACAGTTACTTGGGAAGACAAACACCCACAACACGAAAGGTTGCCCAGTCCTTCTTCTTCCCCACAGCTTTTATTGCTGAGCACAATGGCATATGGTTTGGGATATCCCTTTGGTCAGTTGGGGTCAGCTGTCCCAGCTGTGTCCCCTCTCAAATTCTCATGCACCCCCAGCCTACTCACTGGTGAGGCTGTGTGAGAAGCAGAAAAGTCCTTGACACTGTGCCAGCACTGCTCAGCAATAACTAAAACACTGTTGTGTTACCAACACTGTTTTGGTCACAAATCCAAAACACAGCCCTGTAGTAGCTACTATGAAGAAATTTAGTTCTATCCCAGCCAAAACCAGTTCACTAGGGCTAATGCAAGAACATTCTCCTGATTTTTCAGGTGTGTGGGCCAAGGGAGGCATAGATGAGAAAAAAAGAATGCTTAAGACAAAAGGTCCTCCTCTGGAGCAGAGAAAGTGTCCAGAAGCCAGAAGGTACATCAGTTCCTCTGGCCCTCCATTTCACAACAAAAATGAAAGGCATTTTTTTGGCTTTCTGTAATGAGGTATTTACTTAAGTATCTCAGTGTCAACTCAAAACCAGCTATTTTATACACAAATGTGAAGAGTAAATGAAAAGTTCCTACAGCCTTTTATCATTGCTATGCACCCAGCCACTGGCAGCTTTTAAAACAACGAATTCATAGCAAGGAAGAAGTAGAGAGATACTCCAACCTTTGTCTAGTCAATGTGTGAGTATACAGCCAAAGATCAAAATCAGGCATTTGCAATAAATCTATTAACATGCTATAAATAGAGAGTTGTTTTAAGATCATGAGGAGTGTTTTTACCTAGCTAAGACCAATAGTGCAATAATCAAATTAAAATGAATGTTAGGTGTGTAAAAATATTGTATACATTTGAGGAAATTGCTTTTTTTGCAATATATTCTCAGCCTCCTAATTGAGTCAAAGAGAAAACAACATCCTGGCTTCTGTTTTGAAGTCTGTGGCCTCAACCCCAGCAGCCCTAGACCACTGGTGTCACACTCTAGTAGAAAGTGCACGACAGGAGCTTGGACTTGGCAGGTACCCCCAGGAAAATGAGCTGAGAGGGGCTGCTGTGCAATTCTGTATTTGACCACGTCTTGGCACAGTGGTACTTGCACTATGCTAAGCTATATATTAATGAAACGGGTAGTATTAATGTACACAGACGGCTGTTGCTTTTTGTACTATGTACTCTTACCAAAACAGTACAACTTACATTTAAAAACTCACTTTCCTAGTTACTCACATGTTACTTAGGAAGTGTAAATCTGTATTTTAAGAGTTAAAGGTTCTCAATTCAAATTTAGTAATTTGCTTTTGATAATGGGATATATGTGAAAGCAATAATAATTAAAAAAATAGTTCTAGTGTTTTATTAAATTTTAAGGCAGATATTTCTGATCTTGAAGAAAGCAAACACTAGAATACCTCTGTTCAGGTTTTTTATATTATTTAAAATAGTTTGCTTTATTGATAATCCAATGCCATTCATTCCTACTGCTATCTTTCACTGCTGCTGTTTCTATCGTCTGCATAGATGTAATACATCCACTAAAGCAAATAAACCTGAAATAAAGCTACATTGTATTTTAAAAAATAGTATATTGCTAGTAAGATATTTAAATATTAGCTGAGCAATATACCAGTAGCAGATTCCAAAATAACATAATGAAATTTGATTTGATTATAATCAATGCATTAGAAGGTTGGCTGTGATACCTCAGTGGCTGAAGCCTTTCATTGGAAGAGGCTGACACATATTGATATATTGATTCTGAAAGACAGATTAAGGGTTAAAGTAACCATTGATAAATACTCCATATTCACATGTGCTTCCATTACTGCATAATCTATTGAGAAAGGAAAAACTATAGTTCCTTTAGATGAGTAACATCTTGTAATTAAATAGATTCTGATTTACATTCCTGACCTATTCTTATTTATGCTACATTGATCCACTATTTCAATGCCATTGAATAAATTTTTGCCTGAATAGCTCAATGAATGCAATGGCAATGCAGTGAAAATCCATTACTTGATTGTGGAAAAAGAAGACTCAGTGCATAAATTTAATGTGTCAATAAATAATTTAAAAAATTACATTTCAAAAGACAAGACGTATTGGGAGAAACAAACTTTATATCTTCCTTTTACTCCTAGGAAAAAAAACCTTACTATTATAACCTTGGAGAGTTTTAAAAAGAGGAATCATTGCAGTATTTCTTTTGTTAAAAAAAAAAAAAAAAAANCTCAGAATTACTTACTCAGAATTACCAAATTGTGGAGAAATATTCAATGCATACATTATATAAAGAGATTTTCCTTTTCTGTAACTTGAAGACTTAAACTAGCTATGATTTAATATATTTCATAGTCACAATAAAAGAGAATATGTCAGTAAAATGACACAGAATGGCAATCAAATCTGCAACAGCCCTTAAAAAAACTCAAAATGAGTAAGTTATTTCCCTTGAAGTGCCCAAACATTTACTTGGTTGATTTGGAAAAAGGCAGTAATGAATTTGATAAAACTCCAATCAAATTGCCAAATTAGAAGTAGTCATACGTATTGCTAATGAAAAGAAATGGTTCTTTCTTGTATGGTCTCGTGTCTTTTGTAAAGTCCTGCATACCTCCTCTTGGACAATACAATAAAATATTCATAATGAATTAATGAAAAAATAAACCCTCAGAATAACTACATAAATTGCAGAAAGGAACTATTTTTAGTATTCGAGACAGCATGTGCTTATGCAAGATTAAAACCTTGTAAAATTATTTTTCTACAAATATGTAATTTTGTGGAAATGATAGTGGGCAGAATGTATTTGCCCATTCCTCAGCTTCTTTGTGGCAGTGAAGAGTGCAGAATTCAGATAAAATTGTGTTAGGGAAGTCGAAGTGTAATACATCCCACCTAATCTTAACTATTGTAAAATTAAACCGCTAGTCTAAGATAGGTGTCTAAACTCACTTTAAAATAGATAAAGAGAGAAGCATCTTCAAAGGGTGACCTGTAGTATGTCTTACCTTGAATGTCCTAGTGATGGCAATGACTGCAGGAGGAAATCAAATGAGTAATTTTGACTAGCTGCCTATCTTTTAGAGGACTAAAATTAGGTGAAATTAAGCCTATTCCTAGCATCAGCTGTAAACACGATTATCCATGTAATGCAGCTTGATCCACATTTTCTAAAACTGCAATTTCTTTTTTTGTGGTGTGTATAGGAGTTTTTGGAACACCAGCATGAGTCCTTAAATATCATTTCCTTAAATAAAATTTTTCCTCTCAGCCTCAATTCTCCCGCTCCTTAGAGTTCAGTGAGAATGTATCATAGTAGTCTTCCTTCATTTCTGTCCAAGTACTGTGAAATACCATGCATCACCTTTCATGGTGATCTTTGCTTAAGAGAATGCTTAATGTCACAACATGTCTTAATCTCCAAGTGTATCTGAAATACTGGAACCAAAACTCATGAAGTAATGTTCAGTCAAGGAATAACATGGGAAGCTAGAGAAATGCAACTTTGTGCTTAGTTTCTTCAAAAAACAGGTACCATGAGATGTAATTAAGATTAGATTCTGCCAAGAAAGACTGAATCTGATGGAAAGAAAAGAAATGCCTTGTAGTGAAATTCCCATATTCTGCCTTTACTAGGCAAATAGGCAAAATGGACTTTTAGTCCTCCCAGTGTTAAAGTTTCAGACATATGTAGAGAGTAAAAGTCCATTTTGTCATTCCCACCCTAAAAGGAATTTGAGAGATTTGCTGTGAATACAGGCTATAATTATTACAGTAATTACTGATACAATAGGCTTACAGATGAACATGAATACATGTAACACACAAAAAATAATTACATAAAAAAGAACTAAATAAAAATAATGTAATTTTGAAGTATTAGTTCTAATAGAAAATAAATTCGTTAATAGTAGGACCTAGTTCAAATGTTCTTGCCAAGATGCACTAACTCAAAACATTTTTGATAGTTTTTTTTTTTTTAATTATTAAATAATTTCCAAGAGCAAAATGTACTAAATTTGTAATTTATCACATTGTGGACACAAAAAGGCTGGCAATCTTTCATGACTGTAACCTAGACAGTCTGTCATTCTCTTCCAATGTGACTGTCATTTAATTTGAAACCCGCCTTCTTTTTCAATCCTTGTTCAAAGTATGAAAACTTTTAATAAAAATAATCTTGCTGCATTATAAATATTATAATAAAACAAAACATTCTGCAAAGTTGATGTGACAGAATGACTATAATACCACAGAACAAGCACTTAAAACATTGCCTGTAAATTGTTTCATGGCTCTGACTTTGCCAGGTGTGTTACTCGGCTGAAGACACCTCTTGGAGATCTGCTTTAGAGATTGTACTGACCATGCCAGAAATAATAAGTCCAAGCGTCAAAGAAAAGGGAAAAGTGCCTCACACATACCATGTTTGGGGGATTATTGATATTGATGGTAACCTGAGGGCTTCCCTGTGTATTGGAGTGCTGCAGAAGGCAAGGAAATGCCATAGAAGTGAGAAGAAAAGAGTATGGAGTAATAACAATTACACTAAGATGAAAAGGAGATGACTATTCTCCTACTCCTTCAAATCATCCATTCATGGGAAGGATCAGTCTTTCTCATACCTTAATAAAGAAAATTCAGCAGCCTTTTCCAATGTGCTTTTTATGTTCCACCTACTCCATTAATTGAGGATGCCTCAGCCTTTCTTGGAGACCATTTCCACACCTAGATCCTAATCTAGAGATTGTCACATCTTCCATCAAGACTTTAATCTTTTCAACTGTAAACCCAAATAAGAAATTACTCTTCCCTGCCTTCAAGGATTTTTCACACCAACTTCAGATCCAACCTAGAATGTCTCCCTCTTCTGATCACTGAGCATTTTTCTCAGCCTTCTGTTAAGAACATGATTGTTTTTGCATTTCTTCCCTCAGAAACACATCCCCCCACAACATCCAACTGAGTTTTTACTAGCTGTAGTGTACCTAACAAGACGAAAAATCAGACACTAGACTTTATCCTGTTTTTTGGCACATGAAAGGAGGAAGGCTGAAATGGCAGTGGGCCCTAGAAATATTTTTTTTTCCTCAAATTCTCCTAGTCACAAAACTTGAGCTTTTTCCTTTCAACAGATAAGGGTTGAAAGCATATACTATGAACATAAGAATGGACCATACAACAACCACCTCTGACTTATGTCAGAGCTATGTATGTCATCTGTCTGGACTTCTGTGAGGCTTTTGACACAGTCCCCCACAACATCCTTCTCTCTAAATTGCAGAGATATGGATTTGATGGGTGGATGAGGAATTGGTTGGATGGTGGCATCCAGAAGGTAGTGGTCAATGGCTCAAGGTCCAGATGGAGATCGGTGACAAGTGGTGTTCCTCAGGCATCTGTTCTGGGACCAGTACGGTCTAATACCTGCATCAATGACATAGACAGTGGGATCGAGTGGATGCTTAACAAGTTTGCAGATGACACCAAGCTGGCTGGTTCAGTTGACATGCCTGAGGGAAGGGATGCCATCCAGAAGGACCCAGAAAGCTCAAGAAGTGGGCCAGTGTGAATCTCAGGAGGTCCAACAAGGCCAAGTGCAGGGGCCTGCGCTTGCGTCGAGGCAACCCTCGGTATCAGTACAGGCTGGGGGATGAAGGGATTGAGAGCAGCTCTGCTGAGAAAGACTTGGGAGTACTGGTGGATGAAGAGCTGCATGTGACCTGACAATGCGCGCGCAGCCCAGGTGGCCAACCATATCCTGGGCTGCATCAAAAGAAGTGTGGCCAACAGGTCGAGGGAGGTGATTCTGCACCTCTGCTCCACTCTGGTAAGACCCCACCTGGAGTACTGTGCCCAGCTCTGGAGCCCTCAGCACAGGAAAGACACAGACCTGTTGGAGCGGGTCCAGAGGAGGGCCAAAAAAATGATGAGAGGGCTGGAGCACCTCTCCTATGAAGACAGTCTGAGAGAGTTGTGGTTTGTTCAGCCTGGAGAAGGGAAGGCTCCAGGGAGACCTTACAGTGGCCTTCCAGTATGTAAAGGGGGCCTACAAGAAAGATGGGAACAAACCTTTTAGCAGGGCCTGTTGCGACAGAGCAAGGGGTAATGGTTTTAAAGTAAAGAAGGGTAGATTTAGATAAGAAGGAAGGTATTTTTTACAATGAGGTTGGTGAAACACTGGAACAAGTTGCCCAGAGAGGTGGTAGATGCCCCATCCCTGGAAACATTCCAGGTCAGGTTGGACGGGGCTCTGAGCAACCTGATCTAGTTGAAGGTGTTCCTATTTATTGCAGGGGGATTGGACTAGATGACCTTGAAATGTCCCTTCCAACCCAAACTATTCTATGATTCTATGTGTGATCTCTGAGATGCACAAGCATCCTTAGCTATGCTCTCTCTTTAAGTTTTTATCCTGCTACTAATAACTCTGAAGTTTTTCTATACATTTTTGCATTTTGCGTATGACTGATGTGCTCATACCAATTTCTGTAGTCTATGGAATGTACCTAATGATTAATTTATCTTAAAATCATTCAGGTATTCAGTTTCATTACCTTAAGACACTTTTTTGGTTGGTTTCTTTATACTGCATGCACATAACTTTGCAAAATTTTAGTTTTTTAGACAGTAAATATTATGATTTTTTTTTTTTTTAACAACAAATTTCTGTGATAATCTCAAGATCCTCCCCTTTTGGTAAGCAAGCTTGACATTTTCATGACATTTTGTATTTGGATGTTTTTCTGATTATGTGTTACATTTCTGGGAGTAAAAATACTTTGATTTTTGAAAAGACAGTATATATTCTATTTTCTTTTCTTATTAGACTTAGAAGAAGACATATTAGAACCTATATATACATTTTTAAAAAAATATATAAACCTCTATAGAGGAAATAAAAAATTATTTGATTGTTAGGGCTGAAGTCTGAGGAAGATGATAATTTATAGATCTCTTCAGATCTTTTTCTAGGAGACAATAAAGAGATTTAAGTGATGTTTCAGGAGATTAAAGATTCAGGATATTAATTTATGTTAAGCATCTAGTATGAAAAGAGAGGAAAAGGAAGAAACACAGAATTTTGTGTAAGCAAAAAATCAAAGACGTACTACCCAGAAAAGAAAAATAAATGCATGATAAAAACCAATTGGTTCTGAGGGAAACTGGTTCTGGTATATGCAAAAATAATGTAATAGCATCTTATAATTAAAGGAAAAAAAGTCTGGGATAAGTACTAGATGAAAAATCAGGCATTTTACCTATTACAGGCACATGCGGAAGACACATCTTGAAAAAATATGGTATGACATCGAATAATCTGTAATAATTTCTATCAGCTATAAATTTATTTCCATGGCTTTTGAAATACTTTCTATGATAAATGCATTTTCTGAATACACATATGTACAAAATCACATTATAAATAAATGCTTTAGTCTCCTGAGAAGACGTTTTTCAGCAGAATGTATCTTTCATCTGCGATAAATTAACTTTGATACAATACACTCCAATCATCATATTCTAAAACAACCATCTTACAAATCTAGAAATATGTTGCCTCTTAAAATTAGTAACTGACTGCAAAGAACTAGTACTCATTTTGTCACAGTGACATTAATCTTGTGAACAGCATAATGTCCTTTTTACATCATTTTAGTATTGCCTCATTCAGCCTGTTATCAGTAAATAAGCTGTAACAAAAGCTTTCTAAGTATGCTGCATGAAAAACTAGGGTTGACAAGGTTGCTGAGCTTGTTTTTGCTGATTTCTTCCTAAGAAAGATTTATTATAGCACAGTGACCAATACCATAGATGTAGTTTTTCTATTTCTATTGTATTTTGTGTTAGTAATAGATTTATTTCAGGCAGTTATTTCACCTTCCTTATATTAAGTCAAGTCAAGCTGATTGGACTGCGGAAAATGTGAGTGGTTGCAAACTATTCTGAAGTATTTTTTTCTTTGTTTAGACAAGGTTTGGTTTCCACTCTGGGCAGGAAAGCAAAGAGGACTTTACCAGATAAGATTAGACAAGAGGGAACAAAGTAATTAAGACAAATACAGATTAATTTGCTTTGTCTAAAACTTTTAAGATATTTGTTTTCAGTAAATATCAATTTTGGATCTTAGATATGCATGCATGGCTTTTGAGAACCATATCTGCCCGTTTAATTTAAAAGTGAATGCAAGAACCAGAAGGATTAAATACAAAACCATCACCTTTAGCTTGCACTGTCTGTTATTTAAATATTTGAACTCTAGACTGTTGCACAATTCATCGGAAGCAGTAATCTACCTAAGCAAATTACTTCTTGGCCTATTGCTGTGTCTAGTCATAAAGAGCATCAGATCAAGCATCAGATGTTAGTGATTTGAACACTTTCTGCTCAAAATAATAGAAATTTAAAAATTCACAATGTTGTTGCAGGTCAAAAGGAACACACCATATAGAGAGTCTAGAATTTAATGACAGACCTATTAATGTTTTAATAGTCTGATGGTCAAAACTATCAGTACTAAAAAGCATTGATATTAAAATGGTTAAAACAGTTATACCAAAATTTCCCTTCAAACCTTGCCACTATCTAACCCTTTCCACTGGTGGTGTGCTCAGGCTTGAAATGTCCCTGCGGGTCTAAAGTGTGACACTACAGTTTTTTCCCGAAAATTGTACGTGGGGGTGGACAGAGGGGCATTGCAAGGATTTGCCAGCATCATGACATCTTTGCCAGGTGGACTGTGGTGTGCCTGGTAGGGGATTTCTTTCTTCTCTTTGTTTGAAGGAACATGATGTTGATACTTTTTTATTTCCCTAGTCTTGGACTCTGCTTGGGTTTCCCTTTACACCTTTCCCTGTCACTGCCCCTTTCCCTCTCCCAGGCTGCCAGCTACTGCCTGGCTGTGGCCCTCAACAGCCCCAGGCACAAAAAGGACTATGGTTTGTTAGGCAGTGATGAAACGGGGGTGTCACCCTTCCCCAGAGGGGCCACCCCCAGAGCTGAAGCTGGAGCAGGGGATGCAGCAGTCACTGGCCCCAGCACAGGGGTTAAACCAGTGACACCCAGCTCAGGCCATGGAGAGGCTGAGCCTGTGCACTGCTGGGTCAGCGCACAGCCGAGCCTGCCCCTAGGAAGGGCAGAAATCATATTTACTGGATTACAAAATGGTAAAATCAAGCCATACCTAAAGATACCACAGTTTAGAATTATGATTCAGTTCACAGATGAATAAACTTACAAAAAGCTATGGAAAACAAGATAAATCTGAAGACAGTGCACGTAAAATCTATTAATTCATGTCTGAATATTGGAAACATCATGACAAAAATGTCATAGTTGTCAATATTGCCAGAGGAGGTCTCATTGTAGCTGGGCAAGCTGCAAATATCAATTCAATATTTACGACATTTTAACTTTGATTTTAAGAATGTAACATTTAGTATGAGCAACTACTTTATTAACATTGAGGAAAAACTTTAAAAACTAAAAGATACTGAAAACTGGTAACTGAAAAACTAATTTCTAAGAAGCAAAGTATCTTTCATTTGAACTAATATAGTTCAATACAGAGAAAAAAACTATTGGTATGTTGTATTTTAGATGTAATGTATATATTTTATATATTGCATATATATATTAATATAAACACACAAATACAGTCTTACAGAGAAACACCCATTTTTTCAGTATAGTCACTGTTTATTAGCCATTTTAATTTTAACACTGTAATATAAAACGGAGTGTAAAAATAAAATTAAAATAAGGGCAAATCAGAGAGCTGCACTATGTGGTAAAGGCACCAAGAAAAAGACGTTATAGCGTCATTCTAAAATAATGTAAGTATAGCTTTGTGTAAAAAAAATATTCACATTTCCCTCCTTATCATTCTGTAGCCTGAATTCCTCCAGAATATACTAATACTATGATGATTATTATTATAGCTTTTGATTTTCTTCTCTATTTGGCATCTTTTATGTAGTCTGTAATAGTCTTATTTAAAATTGAAGCACTTATGCATTTTTACAGTCAAATGATACTAAAAGTCAAAGTTTACTGTGTAGCTAAAATCTCGTCTTTCTCTTCTTGTGACACAAGAAATCATACTTACTACTAATAAAGTAACCTATTGTTCACATTACAGTTTAAATGTCCCATCAGAAATGAGAAACATACCATCCTTGGAGGTTTTCCAGACCCAAATGGACAAAGCCCTGAGCAGCCTGGTCTGACCCCATAGCTAACGCTGCTTTCAGCAAGAGGTTGGACGAGAGATCTCACAAGGCCCCTTCCAACCTGAATTATTCTGATTCAATAATGAAATTTCCCCTGGTAGCTTGACCTGGTAGCCTGGTTAATGGCGAAATGCGTGGGATCAAAAGTATGCCATGGGTGCACGGAAGCAGACAACAAGATAACAAGAATTTAATCATGGTTAAATGCAAAATTATTTGTGAATAGCATGTATTTTATTATAGCCTCATAATTTTCAAAATTTTTATGCTATTTAATAACACTCTGGTCAAATTCAACGTACCTCAAAAAAATCCAAAAAGAAAGTATGCAAAAAAAGTAGGCTGCTTTTTTTTCCATTTAGATTGATGCTAATCACACACTGAGACTCCATGCAGGCAAGCAGAAAGTACAAACACTTGGAAATAATCTTAATAACTGGAAACAATCCTAATTACTGATGAGCAAATGTATTAGTTAGAATGCAGGTATGCCTTGAGTAGTATATTTAGGCACCAATGTTCGGTTCATTTAATTACTATAGCACACCACCTTCACTATTTGTTTCAAATGAGAACTTGGCAATTTACAATAGTAGTACTTCAGGCTGACTGGGGGGAGATAAACCAAGTCATGTAATCAGTGAGATCCAGAGACTTGCCCCATACATTTTTCCACTACAAATTAGGAAAAAAAAACATTGGAATTGCTAAGAAAACAACTAGATTCTTAGCACGAAAGTTTAACCCATTCTATTTCAGTGAACAAAATACTCTTACTGAAGTCATCTACTTCTCTGAATTCTGTTGAGGATAAAAGACAGAGATTTCTGGCAGAGATAGCTACAGAGAACCAAAAAAATCCATGATGCTACCATGACCATGCTTTTCAGAAATAAGAAACACAACTTTACAGTAACTGTTCTAACACAGCATGTTGAGTTCTGCAAAGTGAAACCATCACTCAGCAGTCATTGCTTTACATATTTATTGCTGTGACTGCCTGAAACATCCACAGGTTTTTCAGTAATGAATTGCATGTTTTTATCTAACTAGTTCCCAGTCATGAACATAGCAAAAAAACACGCCATCAGAAATAGCTTCTAAAATATTCTTATTTCATTTGTAACATTATCTTTTAGAAATACTACAATAATTTAATATAAAAGATTTAGACATTAAGTACATTTACAACTTACACAAAGCTCAAAGAAATATCGCAGAATCACAGAAGAATAGACTGGCATTATGATGCATAATGTTCCTCTGTGGTGTTCTAGCATTAAAGCTGCTTAAAAGTTCCTTTGTCACAGTATTTGTAGCAGAGCAATTTGTGTGGAAATTGAGATTTCGATCCCCTGGGCCTTGGTAACTCTTACAGAATAGAAACTCCTTTAAAGCATGCACAGTGGCATACTTGAATACATTCAAAGACCCCTCCAAAGTTACACTTGCAGAAAAGTACAGAGACTTTCCTAGCTAGCAGTTACAGCTAGGAAACAGCTCTAACAGATGCACCAGGGCTTTCTTGAATTTGTTATAGGTATAATGTGAAGCACTGATTTTGGCTTTAGAAGCCCTAGATAATTTAAATTCTCACCTACTAGCTTACCATAACAGATAAGATCTATATATAATCACTTGTCCACAAGCTCTTAAATGTTCTTACCGGATAGTTCTATCCCCTGAATTCTGCATTTCAAGCAGCTCAACAAATCTTCAGGGAAGGATTCTACATCTGCTTTACCCTAAAACACTGATCTGATAGATTATATTTATGAGAAGTTAAATTAGGATGTTATCAATTTCAGTTACTACCTGTTTAGCCGGGGATTGTCTCAGTTTTATTAAATGTTCCTGTTCTGTAAAATAGTACGTGTATGTCCTAAGAAAGATACTTATGTGGTATATATAGTACCATGATCAAAAACATAAAGCAAACCGCAGAACTTCACAGTAGCACTTCCATAATTAAGATACAATGTTTAACAGTGATTCTATTTGTGTGAGGCATGGGTTCTTGGAGGAAGGGATTATGATGATGATGATGATGATGATGATGATAATGATTACTACTACTACTACCACTACTACTATAATTACTTTGATTGCCACTTTGTGGCAACAAGACAGAAATAACAAGAATGGTCCCATTATTCTTGGAAACCTCAGCAAAATCTGTTCCTTTGAGAGAGGCAACCAGCCTTTCCACGAAATCCACAAGGGAAGTCAGGTACTGGAGGACTTTAGAAACTAGAAAACTGAGGAAAGAACTATCAGCACATGTCTAGCTAACATAAGGCAGTAGAGTGTTAGAGTCTCTAAGAAAGATGTGTGAAGCAGTAGCTCTGGAAGGCCAAAAGCACTTTAGCCATGTTAGTATGGCATTGTATCTGGCTTTACCACCATGCCTCTAAGGACAACTAATTAGCCTGCAGCTGACACCATTCTGTGGCAGCTAAATTATTTTTTTGGGCCATTCAATCTGCCTTGCAAATTTTGAACTGTGATATATAGTATGCTTACTGCTGTCAGCTGCATGAGTCTAGTGGATCACTTTCCTCCATTTTCACTAACAAATTAAAAAACTGTTCTCAAACGTTTCCAAATCTGCTTCATATGGAGCAAGAATGTTTCACATAAGCTGACAGAATGCATGCATGGCCCACCTACTGGATATTTTATATTGAAAATATTTATTCTGGGTTTTTTTTCCTCTTAGTACAAATGAGTAATATTAAACAGATCAGCTACAGAAAGAGAGAGAATGTGGGAAAGGATGCATCACCACAATCTTACATTATGTGCAAGAATTGGATTCCAGACTTTGGTCTGATCAATATGGAGTGACGCATGCAAAAAGAAGCAGAAGTTATTCAAAACTGCATTGCATTTAGTTGCATCAATGCTGCATTTAGTTGCATCAATGTTGCATTTAGTAACCTCTATGAAGGTGCAGGAAACTTGGAGGAAAGTCTGTGAGAATCAAACTGAGATTTTCTCCCAACCCATGATACCACTGTAGGCAACTGGTGTAAGTCCTAACATGTCATGACTGCATGAACAGTGTCCTTTTTATCATTATAAAGCGGTGTCTTCTATATTGATGCTATTCATAAATAACATGCTGCTTCTTTTCAGCAGTCAAAAATAAGAAGCAGAGCTAGTTCTATTCCTCTTTTACTGACTCCTATAAATGCAGAAAAAGAAGCTGGTTTGTTTGAAGATAAATAGTAATTAACTGTACAACACATTGGTGAAATCACCTTAGAACTGCTGTGCTAAATACATTCAAATTAGACAGTAATGAGCATGAAGAACAAACACTTCACTTTTAGATATTCTTTGCCAAAAGACAAGGATTTTCCTCCCTAAAGGCACAGATCTGTAACCCAAAACAATTATATTTTACTAAACAAGGGGACTGTACTGTCATCCAAGTTCCTAATCACCAGATTTAATTTGTATACACAGTGAGAGTTGCTGTTGCCAAACACTCATTATGAATGGACTGTAGCATAGCACAGTTTGAGCATAATCTGTACAAAAAATTAGGTAGTTATTGACTTTGTCTCCTTAAGGACCAGAGACTTTGCATACACTATAGAGACCTTCCTTTCTTACAAATAGGATTCTTAGTTGTTCAATAACTTCACTGCTTTGAAATTACAAATACATTTCTCAAGCTTTCTAGTTAGAGGTCACTGCTATATGGTATAGTAACCTTTACAAACCACATAAAATAAATGTTTCTTCAAAGAAGAAAATAAGTACTGGACTATCTTCTCCTGTTACTGAAGCTGTAAATACAAGATTTGAAATAAAATCATCAAAAGGTCACATCCAAATGGTGAACTTGGGTAACAAAGGTTAGACACAATAATCTAAGTTGGTTTCTGTTGTGGCATACAGAACCCTGGGCCAAACATAAATTCTTGTATTCAATTCTTGTATTCATTTCCTGTCATTCCGTATCCCATGGGCTGCGTCTGAGAGAGCTGAGAAAGGTGGCTTACATCCTTGGAAGGCTGCTTTCTATCATGCCATGGAAATTGGGGAAGGCAAACATTGCATTTATCCCCCTCAAAAAGACAAAAGGATGATGTGGGGAACTACAGGCCAGTAAGCCTCACTTTAGCCCCTGGGAAGATCATGCAGTGAATCCTCTTAGAAGCCACTTCTAGGCAATAGAAGGAGAAGAATGTGACTAGGAACAACCAACAAGGGTTGAGAGCAGCCCTGCGGAGAAGGACTTGGGGTACTTGTGGATGAAAAGCTGCATGTGACCTCACAACATGTGCTCGCAGCCCAGAAGGCCAACCGCATCCTGGGCTGCATCAAAAGAAGTGGGGCCAGCAGGTCGAGGGAGGTGATTCTGCACCTCTGCTCCACTCTCATGAGACCCCACCTGGAGTACTGCATCCAGCTCTGAAGCCCTCAGCACAAGAAAGACATGGACCTGTTGGACCGGATCCAGAGGATGGTCACAAAAATGATGAGAGGGCTGGAGCACCTCTCCTATGAAGACAGTCTGAGAGAGTTGTGATTGTTCAGCCTGGAGAAGGGAAGGCTCCGGGGAGACCTTATAGTGGCCTTTCAGAAATTAAAGGGGTCTTATGAGAAAGATGGGGACAGACTTTTCAGCAGAGCCTGTGGGTTAGGGCAAGGGGTAATGGTTTTAAACTAAAAGAAGGTAGGTTTAGACTAGATATAAGGAAGATATTTTGTACAATGAGGGTGGTGAAACCCTGGAACAAGTTGCGCAGAGAGGTGGTAGATGCAACATCCCTGGAAACATTCAAGGCCAGGTTGGACAGGGCTTTAAGCAACTTGATCTAGTTGAAGATGCCCCTGTTCATTGCAGGGGGGTTGGACTAGATAATCTTGAATGGTCCCTTCCAGCCCAAACTATTCTATGATTCTATAGGTTAATCAAGGAAAAATCATGCCTGAACAACCTGATTGCCTTTTATGATGAAATGACTAAGTTTCTGGAAAAGGACAGTGGATGTCACTTACCTTGATTTTATCATGGCTTTGACACTATCTCTCACAACGTTCCTGTACCCAAGTTAGGATGTTAGAATCTGGAAGGGTGGACAACTGGATGGCTAAAAAGCTGGCTGGCTGGTTGGGCTCAGAGGGTTGTGGTTTATGGATCATACTCTACCAGGAGGCTCGTTAAAAGAGAACCCTCAATTCTGCCACTAGGCTCAGAAACCTGAGAAGCTTGAGACTGGACTTTAGTAGTAAACCCTGAAAAAAAGACAACTTTGAGTGTCTCAGACTCTTCCATGTCTTTTGCCACTAGGTCCCCCTCCCCACTGAGAACTAAGTCCACTCTTTTATTGGCCTTCCTTTTGCTGCCAATGTACATTTAGAAGGCCTTCTTGTGACTTTGTACATCCTCCTCTATTCTCAGCTTTAGCTGAGCTTTTCCTTTCTTAATTTCAACTTTGCATACCTGGGCAATGGTTTCATATTCCTCCTAAGTAGCCCATCCCTGCTTCTTCCACCAAATGTGTGCTTCTTTTCTGCATCTGAGCTCAGTCAGATGTTTCCTATTCATCCTTGCTGGCCTTCTGCCATGCCTTCTTGAGCACCCTCTTCCTTGAACAAGGATGGGCAGTCACTGGAACAAAGCTGCTACCAGACTAAAATTTAATTGGGTAAAGTATGGCTCAAGGCTCTAGTTAGTAGACAGTAAGTCACTCTGAGAGGAAAAAGAATGTCTATGTCCTGACCTTGGCTCTCTGGAGAGGGAAAGGGAACTAGCAGTGTAGACTTGGCACTTCAAGCCAAATAACTCAACGAGGTTACACATTACAGTTCTATGTTCTTTCTGGCCCAGGAAATCTTTCCTGAATAGTGTTGAAGCTTAACAAGTACAGCAAAAGTTCCCCCTCTTTTCCTTAGAGATCAGCCTAATTTATAGCATGCACATTATAGCACTTCTCAGGAACGTGCATAAAGTAAATTTGCCCCTTCATGTTGGTGTGATCACTGAACCTAAAATTCCCAAAACTTATGTGAATGCTCTGATCATTAAACTAAATGGCAGATACCACTACCTCCACATTAAGTACAGAAACCCAGTTCTGCCAGTACACGTTAAATTTGTTCTTGGCATGCCAATCAGTTTTGGCCTCTCTTGATGTGTAAACTGCATCTTGCTTTGACAGCTCAGGGAGCGTACCATGAGGTTCCTCCCCTCTGACTCTAAACAAATAGTCACTTCAGTTAGCAGTGTAGTTGTTCTTCTTCCTCTGGATGTCAACAGCAAGGAATACAGACAGAGGTCTGAGGAGTGCAAATGCAATCACTGCCAGAGTCAGCTGGCAGTATGAAGCTGCAGAAGTAGATGGGAAGGTCAAAAAGATAAAGAAAACTTCTCTCCCTTTTCATTGATTAGATCCTGTGGGTCTTTTTTGTTAGGTCAGCCCACTGTATAAAAAGCAGAGCAGAGTTTTCATTGTCACGTAGCCAAGATGAATAGCAGGTTATGAGGCCCAGGATAGGGAAGGCTGGGGCTCAGAGCTGGCATTAAAGATAAAATACAAGATGAGTTATTTAAGCCAAGGTTTTGACTTGGTTTAACATACAACTTAAGTGCACCCTTAGTCACTTCCAAATGTCAGTTTGTACTGATCTCATAGAGAAGATAAGACTTTAAGGGTAGATCTGAGATTAAGAGAACAGCTATTTAGAATTCAGGAATAATTACTGCTCTGCAAAAATGATGACTGAACCTTCACAGCAAAAAGTGATTTCATGGTACTTAGTCACTTTTAGGCATCTTTTGGATCAGATGTCCAATAATAGGCAGTTTGAATTAGAATTTTGAATTTATATACCTCAGTTTAATACACACCCTGTTTTAGCCAATTTTGAGTATCGGGTGGAGGTGTGAAGGCGGGGGGGGAGAGGGGGAGTGGGGAAGGGCGGGGAGCTGCAAGGCAGATTCTGCAAGAAGAGACTGGGGGGCTGCCTCATGCTGGACATAGACAGTTCCAGCTGGCTCCAACAGACCCACTGTAAGACACAGCTGAGCCCCTCAGCCAAGATGGTGGTGCTTCTGTGAAAATGCATTTAAGAAAGGGCAAAACACCGTGCAGGCAGGGTGAAGAGGGGGAAAGTGAGAAACAATCCTGTGAGCACCAAGGTCAGAGAAGGAGGGAGGGGAGGTGCTCCAGGTGGTGGAGCAGAGATTCCCCTGCAGCCCCTGGAGGAGACCACAGTGGAGCAGGTATTCACCTGCAGCCTGTGGAAAGCACTCCCGACACAAGCAGGATATCCACACTGCAGCCCATGGAGGACCCCAAGCCGGAGCAGGTGGTTATTTCCTGAAGGAACTGTGGCTTGTGGAGAGCCCATGCTGAAGCGGGTATATCTTGAAGGGAGAGGACCTACGCAGGAGCAGAGGGAAAGTGTGAGGTGGAAGGAGCAGCAGAGAGGAGCTGTTATGGACTGACCACAACTTCCCATTCCTCATCTCCCTGTGCCACTTGGGGAGGGAAGGCAGAGGAGCTGGGAATGAAGTTGAGCCGGTGAAGGAGCAGGGCGGGGGGGGGAAGGAAGGAGGGAAAGTGTTGCTTTATTTTGTCTTTGTTTCTTACCGTCCAAAAATCTATTTTAATTGGCAATAAAATATAATAATTTTCCCCAAGTTGAGTCTGCTTTGTCTGTGATAATAACTAGTAAGTCATCTCCATGTCTTTATTTTGACCCATGATTTTTTTCATCTCTATTTTCGTCTCCTGTCCTGTTGATGAGGGGGGACTGAGAGAGTGGCTGGGTGAGTATCTGGCAGCTGACCAAGGTCAACCCAAAGCATTTCACAAAAAACCCTTTAGTCTTTGCAAGAGATCTTAGAATTATTTAGTTGACCTCAAAGAGAGGAAATCAGAAAATAAAGACTTAAGAATTACCAGGTCTGTCAATGAAGGCAGTAATGACTTGTTAATCGAATCCTTTCAAATGAAGCAATTAGGAATTATCAAGCAAAATTCTACCATAAAAAAACTTGTATTCTTATAAAACCAATTTCACAGCAGACTTGGTGACCCAGACACTTATGGTTTATATCTGAATATAAAATACATTTTTCATGAACATGAAAAATATTTAACTTGAGGCATGTTTGTATCATCTGCATTATACTTTACCGTAACATTGTTCAGATGGTAAGATTTATAAAGAAGAAATGATTACACCTCAGTCATGAAAACGACCTTGAGGGTAAGTGATCGTAATACATTATGCTTAATTAATTATTCCTTTTAAGGTGTTATATTGCACAGCTGAAGAGAAAGTAATATTAGTGTTTAAATTAGCAGTTTTTTAATATCAAACTCAGTGGAATATATATATATACTTATTTTTTTTCTTGTTTTACTCTTTACATAACTATGTACCAGCGCAGATTCAGAATGCAACATCACATTGATTTGTGATAATGAAGATATAGCTATAGCCACTGCTTATACTTCCTTATTTTACTTTTAATTTTAAATTGCTGATTATGTTCTATTTAATTTATCATTCCACAGTCATAAGAATTCCACTCATTTGCACTCTAACTTCAGATTTTCTAACAAAGGTTTAGTAACCTACCAGCCATAATTAAATCTGACAGAGACTTTGATTCTCCTTTGATTTCCCTAGATTATGAGCAAATTTCCTGTCTTTATAGTAACATACATGATATAAAAGTATTCTGGAATCACATAGAGAAAAACAGTCCCTGAGTAAAATATATTTAAAAGGGTATCTTAGTGTTAAAAGATGACCATGTAAGCATGGTGTTTTCATACTCAAAATATCTATCTTCTATGTACGTGAAGTCTCATATTGGGTACATTACAAAGCATAATGTTTAGAGTTGCTTATTTCTTTACAACATTTGCAGTACAAATTCAACAGTTCATGTTACAACCCTTAATATTCATCACTCCAGCCAACAAATCGATGACCGTTTAGACAAAACAGGTTTTAGATTCAGTAACTCAGGAGGTATCTTTCAGTTTTATGTTGTTATATCTAACACTCAGGTACCACCAA
>RSEF01000004.1:12745414-12773379 GCA_003993805.1 Himantopus leucocephalus | reverse complement strand
TTTTTTAAATTGTGTAAGGGACTTAAATTTTCTGAGATTGATATGAGTTCGGATGATGTGTATATATGTCCTAAGGAGGGAGTGGAATTTGGAGAACTAAATCATACCAATTCCTAGTAAGATGCCATCTAATGCTCAGTTTTCCCAACAACTAACAATCCAGCACATACACAGACACATATTTTTCAGTTGCATATATCTGTCCTATGTTTAACATTTGTCTCTTTCAGTCTCATTTCGTGTTCTTCCCCTTTGAAATACACTGTTTCCACAGTAACCAATATCATCAGTTCACCAACAATAGGTTACCCTGCTACAAGTGTACTGTCAGCTTGTTGAATGGGTTTTAAATATATAAACGGATTTGTGAACTTACCATGAAGCTAAAGTAAGCATTTTAATGATACTTCTCTTATTAATGAAGCATATAATTCTGTTTATTGTACAAAAAGGTTCTGAGAGCTATGACCATCATGCTGGTGCCTTCCAAGGCTTTTTAATAAACTGAGATTGAAATCAAGGCTGTGAAAGTAGCTCTTAGTCAAAATAGACTCTGAAGAAAAATTAGTAACTTTTGTTGCTTTATGGATGTTCTGTCCTTCCTCTTAGCAAAATGTTGGAAAAGTCCTAGATTTGTCTGTTTTCAAAAAGAATGCGACACAGGAATAATCCTTCTACTAATTTTAAGGCTGTGAATATTCTGGGTCATTGCTGAGATATCATCATGACTGCAAAAACAGTAGAAAATTGCTCACAGGCAAATGACATCTAAAGAAGAATCTTTGCATTTAGAGGAAGGAGACTTAGAAAACAATTATTTAATTAATTCCTATGGTTTTTATAAATGACTAAATAACTAAATAACTAAATGACTAAATGACTAAATAAATTTTAGGATTTCCATCTGAAAGNTTTAGGATTTCCACCTGAAAGTGTTGTTAGTTGTGCTTTCTTAAGCTTTGAAGGTCAGGAATTTTAATAGTTTTGTCTAATATAATAGTCTAATTTCCTTTTGTAGGATGTGGGGAGACTCAGTTTCTGAGATGACAACAAAAAATTTTAGTTTTAATAAAGCATTAATATCCATAAGAAGATTTGTGTATCTGATACACGAGTCAACTTTCTAGAAAAACTGATAATCAGATAAATGTCAGTTGATATACTGACTTAAGATAGATTCTAATTTTAAGTAATCAATGGGGACATCTTATTTTTGTATAAGTTTTTCCAGTTATGAGCCTTTTTTTTTGTGCATGTATTTTTTTCTGTTCAGTACATTTTTCACATTGTACTCTTCTTCGCAGTAACTTCTTAGAAGTACGCAAAAAAAATTTGTTTTCATCCAAATTTCATACTTTTTACACTTGGGAAAACACTGATTTTTCCACTCTCTCTCAGAAACTGAAATGAATGGGGCTTTTATTTCAGCTTCCTTTCCTAAGAAAATTAAGCTTATGATTGTTTCCCTGGCTTCACAAGCCAGACAGAGAGAGACATCTTAAAAGTAATTAAGTTCCTAAAGAATTTGTGGAAAATAATTAGAAATACAGAATTTGTTTTCTCACAAAGGAAGACCTTTCAATGCAGGTGTCAATCAGGACATACGCACTTGGAGGTACCACAGGTAGCTGATGCTATAGTGAATGTGAGAAAGGGAATTTGGCATATTGTGGTGGAACTTTATGGCACACAAATTCACACAAATTTTGACTTAATTACTTTCACGGTTTTCTGAAACTCTCCCTTGATTCTAAAGCAATGAACCAAATGAACGAAGAGATATCCCCAGATAAGTAAAATAGGACTAGAATTCAAGCCAATGGTTAAGTATCTGACTCGCTATGAGGTTGTTAGAAGAAAAGGTAAAAGCAGAAAATGCTCTCGATTCAGCTAAGAGGATGATTCGTGTTTTCTAATGTTTTGGGGTTTTTTGCAGTCATAGTGCAGTAAAAAATTAATATTCAAAGGACCTCATTCTTTCCCGTTTGATTAAAAAAGCTACACTTCTTTATTGCTGCTTAAAGTAATTGGCTCCTTTCTCTTATTCTCTTTCATCTAGGAAGAGCAGCAACTTCCTTTGGCCTCACTAAAGTGACTTAAGATACAGCCTCCAGCCTTAGGCTCTTGGGAGTCCCCGGCTGAAGCTAAAACACAACTAATCTCTCCTTCATTTGCGCATGAGATGATCTGAGTCATTTAGCTTCCTGACTTTCTCCTCATGTCCTAAGGGCAGGTAATTTCTTGGTTATTGCTCTAACACTGGCTTTTCCTATTCCTTCCCTACTTTTGTCCCCCAAAATACTCCGGCAGTGAAACTTCCAAAGAACTTTGCTGCATTCTTATTTTAGGCCGTGGTTTGTTGTCCTGCGGACTAACATACCTCCTACAGATTTAGACATTTATGTCTAAACTGTAGACAGACTTTCAGCTACTTTCTGCTTTCTTATTTTCAAATATAGCACAATTTGTCTTCCTTTCTTCATGCCTCTCTATTCCTGTCTCTCTGTTTCTTCTTCCCGTCTGCAGAAAGTATAATTCACGTGCTACCATGAAAGACTGTATTTTTACTTTGGTCTTAGACATCTTAAAAGTCCCTAAGTTTAGGACCCCTGAGTTTACTGAGGCCAAAGATTTACCTCCAGGATCCAGACCTACCCCAAAGTCTTTCTTTTCCAAATTTTTTCACTGTACCTCAAGCTTAGTCTCTGCCAGTCAAATCCCAGAGCATAGACTGATGCATTAAGTGAGGATTTTAAGGCGCAAGGGATTGCTGGGTAAAAAGTGAATCATGGATATGAGATTATTTTGAAAGATGACTGAAAAATAAATAAAACCAAGCACAACAGTTTCTGGCAGAAAAGATGTGGGCTGAGGGGGAAGGAGTACATTACCAGGTGTCTGAGAAGTTCCTGCATGTTAACATTCGTACTTACTGCAGCTAATTAGTTCCCTGCTGAAAATATATTTCCTTCTTATAAGAACCCGGGTAATGAACATGAAAGATGAACATGAAAGAAATATAATTCTGCACTGGAAGAAAGCCATTCCTCAAGAAGACAACTCGGGTTGGTGTTCACAAACTAATCTGAGTTACATGGAAATATTTAAAAAAACAGCACATATTTGGTAGCTCTGGTGATCCTTGGTTTTTTATAAACAGTTCCAGAAATCAAGTGCCTGCATTGTACTCTATTCCTAGTTAAACAAATATTTTTTAGAAAAGTTACCAAAACAGCAGACAGCATAGAAAGAAAACAAAAACATACAGGCATGAAACTAAATGTGTTCAAATGTGATTTTGTTCTGAAGAGTTAAAAAGGAAAAAAAGAACTGAGAGGCAAAAGAAATTTTTCATACACTTGCTATTGGGTTATTTCACATCTCATTTTCATTGCTCTTTGAAAGTTTTTTCCTTTTTGGATTTTTTGTAATGTGACAACATTAAGTGTTGTGATTAGTCAGAAGACTTTAAATTTGCAGAGCCATTTGAAAAAGTGAGTGTTGGTAATAGACAGCTGAAAGCAACTTAAACTAATATAGATAATGTATATATTAGCAACAGATTTGGGTAACCCCAAATAATGCCTTATTATGGTGTTGTGAACAACACAGGATTTGAGATTCCTAGTAGATTCCTGATGAAAATAAACATTGGAATAATCTTCCATTCTGAAACTATTTTCCACAATCAAACCTCAGGACAGGACAGTACACACAGCGTTTTAAACATATATATATTTAGATATAGACATGGTTTATAAATTAAATTTGTTTATTCCCTGAGGCTAACTATTTTTATTAGCTGTTTATGTTGCTAAGTATGTTACCCAACTCAAGAAAACATCTTTCAGCTAAGAGAAACTGGAGGGCTTCTAATATGATTCCCCAGGCTTTGCCAGACACGTTTATCAAGTATAGAAATGTTATGCATGAAAAAATGTGTTTTAATACAAAAACTGAGTATCAGAACATGATCTTTGCAATGCTCACCCAACAGCAGTGGAGCTGGTTACACAAAACTCTTTGCCATAATTAGACCCCCTTTATGGACCATGCTTGGTCCCCTGCCTGAAGTAATACTACTGTATCGCTACTGAAATGAGTACTTGTCCTTTAGAATGACCATGGTACTTAGGCACCTGGCCACAAGGGGAATGAGATCTTCCACTTGCTATTCCCTTTATAGTCCTTTCTAAACTGCAGTTGTCAGCATGAGCTTTGGGCTTTGGGCTTTGGGCTGTACACAGGAACATGCCTCTATGTATTTTTTTTAAAACTATTCTTCAACAAGTAAATTTACAGCACCTGCTCAATAGAGATGAGTTAATACTTCATTTATGTCTTTGTGAGGTCTCCGAAGATGTCTCCACTGGGGTGTTGAAACGAGACAGGCTCAGGAAAAAGGTAGTTACTAACAGTCCTTTTCTGAAGGACATGCGACAGCTGTCAGAAGCCATTCTCACTGAGCAGCTGGACTTTTTATTTTTCCTTCTCTGTCCAAGTACTTTCCAAAGTGTCTTGAATTTATGTATCTTGGCATGCTTCCTTGGACACAGCTAGCTATTTTGAATTGTAATGTTAAAGTGAACTTGCAGTTATGAAAGATCCAGCATAAGGAATAAGCATTACAGAGTTGTATGATGCAAAACATCCATGAAATGGGCTGCTCGAGTAGTCAAGAAAGCAGTCTGATGAACATCAGTTCTTGAACTGAAGGACGTAGGTATAATTTAGCCAGCTGTCATAAGTACAGCTAAAATTAACTGGGGGAAACTACAATTACATGAGAGAGTATCTTTAACTCTGTGTTCCTGGAGCACCCATATTGTCATCAATTAGAATCAAAATCATATGCACAAATATAATTGCCAGTGTGAACTGTGAAAACATGGTGACAGTGGCAGATTTTCTGTTGTAATTCTGGATCATTTCCCATTCCCTAATCAAAGAATTTTACTGACCCAGAATTATGTTAAAAACAACCAGTTTTCTATATTTCTTTCCTACACTGTGCTAGATAAGTTAGTGTTTAAACAATTTTATCCTTAGTGTAAAAGCTTGTTTTATGTTTTTCCCTCATTAGATAATCAAAACAGAAGTAGAATCCAAACCTGCAAGCGGAGAGTTTAACTTCTTTCAGAATGAATGTAATGTTCTTGGTGCATGCACTGATGCTATCACATTGTCGTGTTAACACTATTCCTTTTGTCTCATTTATATCAGACCTTGTGAGTAGTCATTGTTTCACTGGTTTCAACGACAAGGTCTTTATGGCAGGGACTCTTACTCAGTAGAGTGCCTAACAAAGGTGTTTAACATAGCTTGACTGTTGAGTACTATCACAATTAGCATGGGTTAATAGCACAGTTAGGTTGTGTGGTGGGTGGAATGGTTCCTAGCCTTATCATAGACAAGATTAATCACCAACATTCAGTCTTTAATCTCCTTTATCACCTCTAACTACCTATTTCATTCTCCTTATAATGCTTTTTCTCACTGTTGTCTTAATCTCATTTTTAGTACCCTGTAAATCACCAGATCTCATTTTGGGTGGATCTTACTCCCTTCTGCTACTTGGTGTTACCTTTGAAGCCTTACTAGAGGGTTTATTGACAGAGGACACAACTGGGTTCAAGAAGCTTGTTTGCAGCTCAGTGAATGTCATTGCTTGCTGCCTCAATCTGCTTAATTGCAAAGTGACAGGAATGATTTTGCCATTCGTTATGATGAGTCTTAATACCTCTTAATGAAATGTGCTAAATGAGAGTTAAATATTATAAATTTATTACTAGAAACTGCAAGGAACATTTGTTTGGATGATGTAATATATTTAGTATTAATTTGCATCTATTCAAAGACTCTTTAAAGTAACAGGGAGATCTTTCTATATGTGCATAGGAATCCTGAAGTAACAAATGTCAACATATGTTGAACCACAGTGTTGCTACAGTACATACAATTCATCTCTGCCATTCAGTTTTCATTCCCTCCATGAAATTAAAAACATGAATTCATCTGAAGGGCTGAAGGAGCTTCAGCATGTAACATCACAGCGATATGCTCTGCACCACATGGTGAGAGAGAAGATTTCAGCACTGTGTATCTCTAGTGAACCGCCAGTAAGAGATTCCTTTTATGCACATGATTTTATATTGCTTCCATCACAAGCATTCTCTCCTTTCCACCCACTCCCATCTGCACCTGAATTAAAAATATTTCACTTCTGTCTATTTTAGTGGCTTATATTTGGAGATCATCAGCTAAATCCGAAGGTAAAAGCATCCTCATGTAATCTGTCACCACTACTACTGGTACTAGTGTCTAAGAATAGTTTCTGGAGAGACCAAGGACTAATAGCGATGCTAAAGAAACTGCCAGTACCTATTTTCTTGCACATGCATTTGTGTACACTTGCAAAGTTTTCATAGGTCTGAGAACACTTCTGAGGCATAGGGAATAATATTCCAGTCCAGTTTTATGTCTGAAGAAACCAAACTGCAATCATAGCTAATGATGCTCCAGATCATTCTGCAGCTAAGGGACAGAACTGGGAACAGTTACCATGAAAGCAGATTGTTTGCTATAAATGTACTACCAGAGACCTGACTGTTGCAATAACAAACTTCTTATAGCAAATCATGTGATAAGATCTTTGAAGGCTGAAGCTCTGTTTTTCGAAAGTGACTCATACATCTATGCTACAATTCATGATATGAGTGTTTCAAAATCACTGATAGTAATG
This sequence comes from Himantopus leucocephalus, assembly GCA_003993805.1. Classification (NCBI taxonomy): domain Eukaryota; kingdom Metazoa; phylum Chordata; class Aves; order Charadriiformes; family Recurvirostridae; genus Himantopus; species Himantopus leucocephalus. The sequence continues at coordinate 12,766,637 of RSEF01000004.1, read as the reverse complement.
TAGTGACAAAAACACAGAGCAGAGTGTGATTTCACATCAGCTACTGGTATACTGCTGTATGCTGTACTTGGTGATTATAATTACATGGGAATATGCATCTGAGTCATATAGGTTTAAACCTGCATTGGTATGTCTCTCAAAATCGAAATCCCCCTCTTAGGTGTACAGGCTTCCCTTTAGGAACTGTGGACATGAAAGGTTTTATTAACTCAATCAATGAACTTAGATTCTTAAATCTCATCATATTTGCCCTTTGACTTTACATCTAATGAGCTTTCCAAGTATCAAAATAGCTGCTTGTGTCTCTTGTACCACCTAAACCAAAAATCTACCAAAATCTAGTCAGTTGCCACCTAGAATGCCTGGAGTTCATGGCATGGACTTTTTTTTTTTTTTCCAGCCTTCTGATATTCTGATCTGGGTAGCCTGGATATCTCATTGTACTTAAGATCAGCTTGGAGTCTTTTGCTAGTCTTGGCAGGATCAACAACCTAGGTCTTTCATATCTATGTCATGCAAGGAGTTTAAATCAGTAGACATGCCCTGAGTGTGAGTTATGGACAAGCCTGTGCAAAATGCAGGGAGAGAGAAAATATTGTATTACTTAACACCTCGGGTATTCACAAACTGATTGGCAGAGCTGTATTCCAGTTCCCCCTCAAATGACTGTTTTGGTAAAACTTGTATAAATGTCTAAATTTGAGAAATCAAACTGTAATATAAATCTAAGAAACTGTAGTCAATAAAATAGAAATGGTTATGTGGTACTTACAAAGTTTAAACAAATGCATTTACCAGAATTGATCAATTTAATCTTATGGACAGTCCTGGATATGTCTGATTTGTTCCCTTGGAAGGGTGACATTTCTCTCTTTTGAGAAAAATCTTGACCCTACAGAGTCAATAGGGCTCTTTGGCTCCTTTCTGTCACCCCTAGTGCAGCCTAGCTACTTCTATTCAAATAGGATATTAAAAGTGTTTTGAAAGAGGACATCCAAATCCAATTATCTTGTGGAATGATTACATTTCCTACAAACTCCCTGCCTCTTCTCTTTTGTTTCTTTCTTGATTTTATATTGAGCCACAAGTAAATTAAGATAATGATGTTATCATATTTGAATTAAATAGAGAAGTTATTTATATCTAGGCATTATTAATATAGTTAGATGAATAAATCAAAGCTGTGTTTACCAGACCAATGATAGCTTTTGTTTTAGGGAGGATTTCTGGTCTAATTGTATTAGGACCCTGTATTCACTAATAAAACGTAACGCTACAAACATAGAAATTATCTGGAAAGCAGTGAACTGCTCTTGTAACTAAGTTATCTGCAAGTAATAATGAAGAAATTGGTTCGCTATACAGTCATTTCAGTGCTTCAGAAAATCAGACCTGCAAATTAGTACATTTTGTATCCTCCTGCAGCATTTTTGTACAAATTCCAGTGGTCTAACTTTCAAAGATATTTTTGGGGACCAGTGCAGCAATGGGAATATTTCATGGTTGGGTCCACAGTTGTTTCCTGGTTTTCAATGTAATGCACACCACGAATTAAAGTAAGCGAATATTATGTAGCAATGTTTTTATAGTTCATTTATGATAGATGTTAATTATATTACTTAATACACAACTAAGAAGTGCTTAGATAATCTGGCAATGAGGGCATGATAGAAAACAATTCAGCGTGATGTCCTTATTATTATTATTAGGTTTTGATACTTAATTCATGATCATACTTGCTTTCCATTTTTTCCAGTTCTGGAAAGTGCTCTGTGGAACTGCTGTAATTTTGGAAGATATCTTGAGTTTCTGTAGCATCTCTTTGATTAGGGTTCTGATCTATCAATTGTGCTCCAAGGCACTGTTGTAGTATAAATAATCAACAGTTTGTTCAGTCTGGAAAAAGACCTCTCCAAATGCTCATCTGTAATTGACTATCGAATTCAAGCAGCACTGCAGTGCTTTGAGCTGGCAATCCAAACATCTTCATTTAGAAACAAAACACCATACGGTAGAATCAACTCACCACAGTAATTTTCTCCACTGCGGTATCATTAAAGTATTGTAGCATCAAGAGGAAACTAAAATATCCCTGGCCAATGAGAAGGCCAACAGCCTTCTGCAGTTGAAGCTATTTTTACTTATTCTGCTACTGTAACATCTGAATTCTTCACAGTCTTAATACATTCTCCTAACACATCCCTGTCTCCCTTTACATTTTAAACCAGATCTGAGTTACAGATACTCATGTCTGGAGAATCAACCATTGCAGACTCTCACCACCATCTCAAAGGGCTGCCTAACTCTCTAGCATCACGTGAGTCTCTGGAGGAGCTTAAAAACTGAATCTGGAAATTCCAGTCGAGTCCAGATAGCCAGAGGACTGCAATCCCTGCTGTGGATTGTCTTCCTGCATGGTACCATCTCGTTTCTGCAATGTTTCTGTTGTGCTAAGATTCAGACCAGAGCCAATCATTAGGATGGTGTACAAGTAGGTAGAAAGTATAGCAGATACTTTTCATTTGGGCTTAAACCTTGAATAAATATCATTTAGTAAATAATTCCATGTTAATGCTTTCAATGTCTCCTTGGTGCTTGGGACTGCTTCCCTTGCAGAACAATCTGAAGAATGGAAGCAGCTGAAACATTTTCTGTGACTTTTTGCTATTTTATATGTTAAGCTATTTGAGGGTAGGGGAATCCTTAAAGCTCAAGCTCAGGATTCAGAATATGGATTTTTTATCTCTTTGTCTTTTATAAAATGTTACTGAATCACCTCAGAAGAAGCTGGGGAGGGACCGTCTTTATAAATTGCTTGATACAGACCAGCACAACCAAAACTGAAATAACTTGGCAAAAGAAACAGCTTTATGTAAGCAGCTGAGTCCAAAGGTGTTAAGAGGTCTTTGCTTTTTCAGCAATACAATAAATCAGCTGTAGTCATGAGTGATTCTCCCTTCATAACACTGTAAGCCAATGTATGAAAAAATGCACAAAACTCATGTAGAGTATTAACATGTCTTTTTAAGCTGTCACCTACTGATGCAAGAAAACGGTAACATTAGAAGCAAAGAAAACAGAATGGTGTTTCTACTTTGGGAAGCTCAGCTGAGATTCTGATGCATAGAAGGTGCAGAAAATACTTTGAGAATTGCATGCTTTTAAATAGTCTGAAAGCTAAATTATTAGGTCGGTTCTGTCCACCTTCCCATTAAAACTGCCATTTATATTTCCTGTCAGACACTCTACAGACAAAGAGAAAACGATCAAAGTCATACTCACTGGTGCTAGACTCTGCTGTCCTTGCCATTAATTGTTTCTCAAGACTAGGCATGTCACTGCTACAGTTAGGGTCAAACTGACAGAAACAAGTGCAATATCAGGATGGAAAACCCCTTTTATTTGTTATTGTTTGTTTAATTTTGGCATCTGGACTGTAGAAGGAAGAAAACTGTTTAAAAGAAAAAACCTGATTAAATGACTATGAATGATGGCTGCAGGACAAATTGAAAATAGCTTTGATGTAATAATGTGCCTTTTACTCAAACACTATAGCACTTTATTGTTTAAAAGTACTTGCTACATATAAACTAGCTCTCAGCCCTACAAGAGGGAAACACTGCATGCTCTTTATACATGAATCAGGAAAACAAAGAGGCAAAGGTATTAATCCTCAAAATACTGAAGCCCAAGACATTTGGTAATCAAACTAAACACCACTGAAATCTGTTTGCAATTAAAAATCCAAGCCCATTATATAAACAGGTATTGAGGAAGAGAGAAAAAACAAGTGGGGTGGAGCTGGATTTTAGGTTTTGTTTTGTTTTGTTTTGTTTTTTTACTGGGGAGTGACAAGTGGGCAGAGATTCTTCTGAATAGTTTAGTCTCTGAATTTGAATTTCAAATTTGAATTATGCCTGTAAATGAACAAAGTTGGAAGTCACTGGTTCCCGGTTCAATATTTAGTCCCACAGTATGAACATGTATTAAAGCACTCTGAAAACATTGATTAGCAAAAAAAATATAAACCAAACATATCCTGTGTGTGATGCAGTGAAGTCTTTGATATGACAGAACAATGTGCTTTCAGCAAACAGAAAGAGAAGTTGCTTTTGCATTCCAGATGCTGATGAAAGAAAAAGATATAGTGATATATTAGTAAAAAATGTAGTTTATATCATGTATTTTCAGACCTACAGTAAGACTGTAGTTGTAAGACTTCACAGGCTTCTCATAATAGCCATGAAGTTAATTTTCACGGGGACACAAGATTGTGTGATGTTGAACCATTGTTAGGTTTGCGTTTGAAATGAAACTGAAGATTTTTGTTTCTTTGGCTAATCCCTGAGAATGCACTAGCAGCATGGGAGAGCCAAAGACACCAAAAAATTGAAGTTATCCCTCCAGAATTGAGTCACATCAAAAAGTTGAAGGTGTGTTATATTTATTTTTATACAAATCTTACACAAATATGACCTGGGTTTTGCAGTAATATGTACCCATTCTAAAACCAGTGGAAAGCCTTTGAAGCCCATTCATTCAAAATAAATTTTGTAGCACATCATGGGACAAGGAAAGATAAGAAAATAAATGGGGATAACTTTTCTGCTCATCCTGTCAGTTTAGTGAATCTATTCCACTTTTCCAGCTTGCAAAAAATGTTACCCCCAAAGTGCTATGTTTTTTCCATCTCAAGAGCATAAAGCCTATGTTTGCGTTATTGATCTATCTAAGATTTCAGGTATGGATATATAATGAATTCATTACATCAAACTGCTCCCAAGTAAATATCACTAATATGCTTCTGAGAATATTTTGCATGAGGTACTTTCTTCTGAAAAAATAACATCCCTTTCATGTCATGTGAACAGCTGAACAATAGTTCTGTAGGGGCATTAATGTTTGGGAAAAATTAATTTCTAAATTATAAGCTTCAAGTGTGGCAAAGCACATCCATATAACTCACCAGTGAGGAACCTGGCACAGCCATGTTGCTTACCTGGCAAATAAAAGAAAGGAAGAATGTATAAGTTTTAAATATCAACTGACATCCACTTAGAAGTAATTCATTATTTGATTCATATAACAAATTGTAGAACAAATTAAAGTGATCATGAATATGTTTGAGAAAATATGACTGCTTACAGGAAAAGCTTTTTCATTATGTAAATGATTCTTTGCAGTTATTCACAAAGATATGCTCATAATATTACCATCCAAACTTGATTCACAAAGCTATGCTTACGGTTCAGCTTTCCACTGAAATGAGAAACGAATCAGATACCACATTTTTATAGTGAATTGTACCTTCTTCTACAATTATTCATCTGCCTTTAGTAAATATATGGAAAATCTGGGAATCTTTTCTTAATGATAGAAAAATCTCCCAGTAGATTGAGGGAGACTTCAAATTAGATCTAAAATTTATGTATGAAACAGCACAGTGCAAGGTCCTAAACACAGGTGTCATTTATGGAAATCAGGAAAATGGAACTGAATGAAAATGTTGGGGTAAATATTTAAAACTACTGAAAATAGTTTCAAGACAGTGCCTGTATAGCTTTGTGTCAAAGATGACAGACTTAATTTGAATAGTGGCTGAAAGGGCATGTTATTTTACATGCAGATTTGTTGAAATGACCGTGAGCCACGTTCCAGCTGGGTGTTATTTGGTACAAATGCAGTCCCACAGTCATTCACATTCAAATTTAAAATCTGGCTCATGATCTTCAACTTTTGAATTTGAAACTGTACTCAGATTCCTTTGTACTGATGAAAAAGGGGCTACAGAGCTCCCAAGCTGCTCACCTGTAAATCCCAAAAGGTTTTATAGTCCTATCCCTTCCAAGAGGAAGGGATAAAAATTGCAGTTAGAGTGAATAATCCTGTGTAATTTCTGGGTAAAACAGCTGGGGTTAATTTTTCACTTCTCACTCCCTTTCAGAAGAAAGGCAGGCAGAAGAGAGGTTCCACAGAGACTGAAATGATCCACAGGTTAAGAGTGATAATAGGGCTCAAGATTGGCTCTTCTAAACAAAAGCAGTTAAAAAGTTGACATCTTCTGGGAGGCTATGCCAGCAAGAGATATCTTCTTCTTTCCTTTTAGACAATGGCTGCCTACAAAATTCGTATTAATCTTAAGTATGAAAGGAAGCATCGCTATCTTACATGAGTAAAAACATTCATGCCCACATGAAGCTCAGCAATTTACTAAAGATTTTGAACCGGGCAGCCCTGGAATGGAAGGAAACAAAAGCTGTATGGCAGTCGTTTAGGCTATGCTAGAGAGAAGATGCGTAATATGTTGACCAGTACAAGATCTTCCTATACAGCTACGTTTCTCTCACAAACAAAGGAAATTGATGAAATAGCTGCTCTCAGACACAAAAGGTAAGATCTCTCCTCTTTCAAATAAAAGGCTGCACTGAAAAATTGCTAGAGTATTTCATTTAAATCTTTCCCCTTTTATTTTGGTGTGCTAGAAACATTTTGTTCATTCATATGTGGCTCACTGGAAGACTGCAGAAGAGTATGATATTCTCACATTGTAGATGTTACATATGCTAGAGGTCTGTGGGGTTATTCCATTTATTACAAATATGTTTCACTTCTGCTTGGACAGATTTTGATGATGTGAAGAACCTGCATTACAGAGATCTGAAATAAGAACTTCAGATGCATGTTCAAATGCCTAGGTTATCAGGACATTTTGTACTGGGGATTTTAGTCTATCCCATTAAAGATGCTTGTTCTAATCCCGCAACCCTTCAGGCATATGTATTTGCTTACTCAAGCAGACTATATTAAATTCCAGTAAATGAAAATACCTGTTAATCTAAATTTATTCATTTGCCCCACTGTTTCCCAGTGTTCAAACTCTAGATTATACATATTTAGCTGTATATTTGCATAGGTTTATTGCCTCAAAGAACTGGGAAGCAGCAAAATTAAGCTGTCGGGTGTTTTACTTTAGTTTTCTTCGTTCGTTTGTTTACAGTGGGAAAAAGAACAAAGCAAGGTAGCAAAAAAGAGTGAATCCATGTAGTAAGGAAAGTACTGCAGGAGCAGGATACTTGCCAACCCATTACTTCTTAAGAGAAAAGAAATGACATTTTTCTTCAGGCTAAAGAGTGCTTCTTTTAACATAATACTTGGAACCAAATTCTCTTTTCAAAATAGGAATAAATTATCTTCCCTGTGGTACAGTTGATGAAAAAACTCCTATTCTAGTTTCTAAAACACTGGATGATAAAATACTTGTAGAATCAGGGTGCAGCATTGCTTAGGAGGACCAAAACCCATAATATCTTGAATACGTGTTTCTCACCAGAAGATACGCTTCATTTTTTTTTCACTTTACAAAACTCTTCCTTTCATGGAAGTACCTAAATCAGTGATGTGGCAGAGAAAAAACCCCGAAATAAACAAAACAGTGTAATGAACAGCCATTCCTAAAGAAGAGCTTCAGATACCTCCTGATTTAGTTCAGTGCTTGGAAAAGCTGAAATATTTGTCTTATTTATCCAGACTCAAGCAACGGTACTGGAACAGACTGTGTGTTGAAAGATATTGTGCTGTATTGAATGTTAGTGGTAAAAGTTTTGTTATTATTATTTAGTTAATGCCTGAGCAGTTAAATAATAGATGATTAAGAGTTATGTATAACAACAGAACGGATATTAACTTCTTGATAATAGTAAAATAAAAACCTTACAGGACAGTGAGACGTAGGTGGGATGGCCAATATGGTCTCTGTTTTTCCATAACTACATCTCCAAACAGTTTCTGGATACAGCCTTCAAAATGGTATAGACAAGGGGAAAATAGTTCATAGCAAATATAATAGATAAATATTCTTCCTTAATTTAAAATGAATGGATGATAATTCATCTTTGTATGGCAGTTTGAAACTAAAATATTTCCTGGCCTATTTTCTACTTGTTAGACGTTTACTACAAGTGGATTATATATAAAATGGTTGCAGTTCAACCAGATATTCTGTTGTGTGAATTGATACCCATAACTGTCAGAATAATTTAGCTTTCTGGCACAAATACTGGCTGTTACTCACTTTAATACCCTTCTTCTGTGAATATTTTCTAAGATCTGCTTAAAATTCCTTCTTTTGGTAACCTTGACCATGCACTGTAACAGTGCTGCAGGCTTTTGATGGTAGGTGGAGCATGGTGGCATAAAAGAAGAATTGGTTGAGGGTGGGAAAAGGTAAGTGGGTCACTTCTGTAGCAGATGTTCTGCCATTGCAGATGTGCTAGGCAGTGCATTTTTTTTTCAGATGATCCCACCCGTTCTGTCCCTCATGAGCTAAATCTGTTTCTCAGAATTGGAGAACCTCTCTAGATTCTGGCGTCCCACTGGCAGGAGCTAGAGTGAGGAGGAAGAGTTAGTGGAAGGATTTAGGATTTCCTCACCCATCCAAAAAGCAGAGGGAAATTTGCCTCTTGTTCACCTCCAGCTCTCTGCCCACAACTTGGCTGAAGTTGGAATGCTTCCCTTACTCGCTCTGTCTTCGCTACTACAATTGTGTACGTATGTTTCTTTTCTTTCTTTTATTATTTTTGCATTGCATATCTTCTTGCAATGTTATCTTTCTTCCTCTGCTTCCTCTTAAATTTATGTTTATCTCTTTTTATGTGTATACACTGACCTTCCACAGTTGTCTGCTGTCCTCCTTTGCTGATAGAATCAGGCGTTTTCAGGCCTAGAACTAGAAACAGGAAAATGAATCTGAAAAACTATTCAGGTACACAGCTGTCCAGTATTTCTGACAGAATTTTTGCACAGGATAATGCTGTTCTAATGAAAGAGGTTAGAGCTACAGTTCTAGAATATCAAAACTCCAGCTCCCTCTGAAATATTTTTTAAAAATGAAATACACATACTGACTAGAAAAAAATGCAGCCTATAATTGAAAGACAGAGTGTGCTCTGTGGAGAGCACTGTATACAACAAGAAGCAAACCCAAGGCAACTCCATGTGCAGTTTCTGATAGTGCAGATGTTTCCCAGTAGTTAGTAATTGCTCAGTTCTTTGATAACAAATAAATGAGACACTTAAACATGATTAAAATATTTTGCTGTTTCCCTAATGCAAATGTTGAAAAATTATGGTTTACAAGTTTCACATCAAAAATGTACAGAATTCAACACTACCATTCAAGTAGAAAGATTTTCTGTCCGTCTGATGCAGTAGTTTGCCATCCAAAGTGAAATTATGAACATTGTCTTAAATGCAGCAACTGAGGCAGTGACTCACCGTTCTTTTTCTTCAGGTTTAAACAGAAACTTGGTGTGTCTGTTATCATTTGAAATTCCCTATAGGCATGCCTAACTGCAGTAAAGAACAAAATACCCTTGTGTCCTTACCTGAAAAGTGGCAAACTCAGTAGTACATGTCTCAGTGAAGCTGAAGTTGCATTAAAGGCCAGGAAACTTCAAGAGGCAGAGCTTTTAGCTTTGGCCACATTCCATGGAGGAAATTTGAATCCGTCATTATCTGTTTGGGTCCCTAAACCACACACATCTTCCTCTGTGGTTTTTAATGCATGTATTGTTTTCTGTGTCATAAAAGTTTTGGAGAATTCCCACTAAGCAGCTGAAGCTCTTGTAAGCCATCTCCCACCTTACTTTAGTTTTTAAAATAAGAAGTTTCTGCCAGAACTTTTTCTTGTCTCTTTAATAAATAAGATTGACTGTTTGTAATAAGTAAGTGCAGACTCCAACAGATCATGTCTGTTTTATAACACACAGAAAATTGTCTGTGGATGCACATTTCCTCAGAGAGCGCTTCTTAACTTCTTGTACATCAGAAATATTTCAGATTTACATTTTCAATATAGACCTGATTTGAGAGAAACCAGATTGCCTTGTTAAGACCTACTTCATCAAGGAATTTATGAATGTGTTTTTACATGCAACAGCATAGGGATTATACCAATGAGCTATTCCAAATCACAAGATCAACTGCTTGCATTTCATGCTTTTGCAGAAACGCATGATTTAAACAGAATTTCATCTCTTGCATTATAATGATGACCAAGTGGAAGACAGGGTCCCATTCTAAAACTTATGAAAAAATACAGGTCTTGTATGCCACTGTGCATCTTGCTAAGGACATAATCCATTTCCTAATGAAATCAGCAAAATCATGCCAGATTTCCAGTGGAACTGAGGGGCTGTCTTTCCATGTAATTCAGTGGGAGTTAGATTAATGACAACAGATGTGGCTGCAAAGCATTATGTTGTCTTATAGCCATATGATTCTAGCAGTTCAGTGCATTAGTCTATTGAATTACATAAATGGTCATGTTGTGATTATGTGTTCATTATTTCTATAAAAGAACCAATCTAGACTGCATTTAGGGTGTTTTAAAGGCTATTTTTTGGCCTCATTAATAAGCAATTTGTGTCATTTAGGAGTAATGACCATATTATTTGTAGTAAAGAAAACATGAAAAACTCTTTATATAAAGACCTTATGTTCCTCAGGCAGATCAGCACAACTTCTAGTTATGCAAATGAATGAGCAACTTCAAAACAAAAATGAGTCACATAAGCCTTAAAAAGGAACGATGTGTATGTATAATGCATATGGACACAAAGTATGATGAAAATGTGACTTTGATCTTTTTCACTTTTAAACGGTGTAAATAACTGATCTACTTTGTTTTGTACAGAGGAAACATGAATGAATGCTTAGCCATATACTAATATAAAATTATGGTATATTTTCCTATATATACATTTTGCATGTGTGTGTATTCGTACATATACAGGATGTGAATGTGCATCTGTATATCATATGCATGTATGTATAACTTTTTTCTAACTGCATAAAGTACACTATGAAGAAAATTTATTGTGAATTGAAAGATTCAGTCCTAGCTTTTTAAAGTCAGAAAAAACATAGCTATTAATTTTTGTCTAAATTATGTGCCTAACTCTCATTGAAAATTATAGAGATTTAAGCATCCACTATCTTTTGAAGAGTTGCCTGGAATCTTTTGTTCTTCATCTGCTGTAAATTCATGGCCACTTCACGTGACCTCTCCTGGCTTAGGGTATATGAAATGTTAGACACGCGCTATCCCTTGCAAGTCGGGTTATTACACAAAGAAACGTTATTTAATGATTGTGTTCTACCAGGTATTGTCACTGCTGTTGACATGATCCCAGTTTGACTTGAGGGTTCAGGAATGGTCTCTGCCGCCTCATTCCATGCCAGGATGTCTGTCTGCTTAACACTGTTCACTGGAGGAGATGTGTCTTTCTCTCATGAATCCTGTGGTACCAGATCTCAAACTTTGCTCAAGTATGTTCTAGGATGAAGGATAGCTGATAAATTCCCTGTTTTGTAAGGGAGTATTATCCCTTGATCTTACAAGTCATACTGAATTTTAACCAGGTTAAGTTAAAAAACAGAGTAAAGCTTTCAACTTGCAGTAGCTGACATAAAAAACACAGCTTAAAATGCAGAGTTATTAAAGTTGTGGTGAGGTCATGAAGGAAACCCGTGTTTAATATGATGTTACCTGAAGGTGTGTCTATCTCAATATGAAGCTGACTGGTAGGGTATTCTGTCTTCCTGCATGACACCCACCTCAGGCTCTCTCCCCGCTCTGACGGTTTGGTGTGCACATTTCAGTGTGCTATGTCTTGTCTCAGTATGGTTTGTGCTTTCACAGTCTTTGCTGATACAGACTCCTCAAAGGTATAAATGCACGTAGCATATTAGTACTTCTTGACTGAACCAGAGATGATGATGATCAAATGGTTTTGGATAACTGCAGATACAAAGTGGTTCATCTCCAAACTCTGACAAGAGCTGCTGTAAGACTTGTACTCAACAATACTTTGGTATTGAGTATATTTGTGAGTCAGCTACTAATAGAAGGAAATACCAAGTGATAGTCTGACAAAGTGCAACACATTAATCAGACTAGCAGCTAGGCAAAAATGATCACAATGAAACAGTTTAGAGAACATTATTTTCTCAGCAGTTCCAAAATGCTTTGGGCAGTTGGAAGCCTGGAAGTTGCAACATCTAGGCTAACACATGATACCAAATGGTGGGAAGGGCTATGTTTGCATTAAATATCTGTATGATGCCTAGCCAAAGACTTTAAATTAAAAAAAAAAAGAAAAAGGGTTCAAAGTGCAAGAACTGGACAGGAGGAAAAAGTCCTAAAGAAACAACTATTCCTCTAGCCTTCTAACAAGCTTATTATCTTAGAATAACCAGCCCCTGAAGCCTCTGGAGACAGTCTTAAATAAATAGATGCAGTGTCTAGTCATTAATTACCTGCCTAGTTTCAAACCAAACTGAGCAATGTTCTAATGCACATTATAGGCTTCTGTTTTGAACTGAAAACAAACATGGGTAAACAATGAAACCACGTGCTTATCAAGTGCCTATTTCCTGGCAATCAAGAGATATTGTAATCGCAGAAGTACAAGGGCTGTTTACCAAGATGCTTCACTCTTGAGTGTTTAACTACACCTCCCCCTAGTCCTTGTTCCCATAAAACACCAGCAGGGCTGGCAACAGTGGGAAAATATCCCTCCTGAGGCCAGCAAGTCAGGGCAATAGTGGGAAAAGGCCAGCAAGTCAATCTGGTTCACAAGGTCTTATTGAAATGAGAGATGATTGGAAAAATGCAGGCAGGTTCAAGGGAAGTGGGTTCAGAAAAAGAAACACAGTAGCGGGAGCAAATTAGCATTTGATGTGTGTTAATAAACACACATCAAGTATCTCCTAATAAGCCAAAATCTATTTAAAGGCCTTCAAAGGACTTATGATTGTATTTTGGTACATACATTCAGGTGTAAGCCACAGTACTGAGAAGGCCCCTACGGTGGATGTTTCAGGAGAATATTTCTAGTCAAATATGCTAAAGCTTGCCAAGATATACTGGGTAGTGATTTTACAGGTAGATAGCTATAGTTAGGGGAGAACGCTCTGTTTTAAAGCTTGGATATTTCAATACCGGAGTTGGAACTTTTCCTGAATGCATCACTGCAGAGGCATTTGCTGAAAGAAGCCAAACACATGATTAAATAACAGGAAAACAATCTTGATTACACAGCAATGCACTCTGATAACTTTAGTGAGTGTGTCAGAAGAAATGACTGTGCATTAAGCTATAGCAGAACTGTGCTGGGTCTTCACTAAGATCCTGTTCCTTTAAGAACTAGACCCTGTGTTAATTAGAGGGTTGCATCATTCAACATCTCTTGTGTAGATAACTATGCTGCTATAAATGTACCCTGTGTTGGCATGCTTGTCTGTGTGCATGAAAAAGGAAATAATTATGCTGGTATGAAATGTCCTTTCAGTGGTTCAATGACATTCAGGAATAATTATTGATCTGACATTGCTTTAAAAATTAAAAAAAAAATCATTTACTCAATAAATATAATTCCACCAATAAATATTTCCCCTCCAGACTAGATATCATTTAGTCATCCACCTGTCCCCTTCCCCCACCCATATGCTTAAAAATATCTAAAATCTCAGTTTCCTGAGATTTTCCAATTAATTTCTTTACATTCTAGCTGTGAAACAACATCTGTTCCTTTTATTTCTTCTCCCATCTCAAGAAATGCAGAGAATTAAAACTGCTTTTAACTTTAAAAGTATCACTCACGAGATCTTTTGATGTCGAATCAGTGGCTTTCATACATGACTGACTGGAAAGCTAGAAAATGGATTGAATTTCTAAATCTCTTAGCCAATCCTCTCTTTTTTGTTTGTTTGTTTTGTCAAATAATTATACAGATCATGAGTTCAACTGATATAAACCCGTAGCATTCAATTCTTCTTCCATGCATCTTCATTGTTTTATATCTAATGAAGATTTAGCCCTGCTGTCCTGGAAGAACAAAAGCTAATCTGATTCTGTTTGTTAACCTGCTTGAGTATGCAGCAACAGTACTGATGATATTAGCAGAAATGAGCACACCTTGGGAATAGCAGTTTTTACTTAATTACTGCTATACAACCATCTGGGGAAATTCAGTTTGTTTTTAATATGCTTCTAAAAGTTCTATGCATTTAAAGAATGCTTAGGTATTTGGTAACATACACAGTGCTAATAGTAGCTTATATAATGTGGAGGAATAAATATACAAACACCAAAGCACACAAAAAAAGGTGAAAACTAGTCTACCAGAACAAATATTATGACACCAAAGCAATGGGGTACCCTATACTTTGTACCCAACTAAGAACAGTTAAATGAATGAACAAAAACTTCCCAGAATAAAGTGAGATAATCCCCTGAGTAACAGCCAGGTACCAATTGGCCATTATCTCTGCCTGAGAGTTGTTTTTGTCAGGATTTCTACAATTTTTGTAGACTGTCTTATAAAATCATAGAATCATAGAATTTTTAAGGTTGGAAGGGACTTTTAAGATCATCTAGTCCAACCATTAACCTAACCTGACAAAACCACTTCTAAACCATATCCCCAAGTACCACGTCTACCCTTTTTTAAAAAATATTCTTCCTTAGAGAATATTTTTTGCAAAGATCCATATTCACCTCTGCCATGTTTACTTACTGTGTGTCCTGGGCAGATCAACTCTACATGGGGCTTCTTGAGTTCATCCAGACATCTCGGGAATGCTACATGCAGGGACAATTTTTCAGGACATTTAAACATCCAGAAGCTTGCCAAAAGTAACCTCCTCGTCTAGCAGTAGCTCTTACAAAGCTGGGGGCGCATATCTGGATGCCTGTACAATCTGTAGGCCCCACAAAAATAGAAATCACGTTTAAATAGAACCAATCCTTTTCTTGTTACTGTGGTCAACTCACATGATCCTAAATGTGCTATTCAGACAAGGGAGTACCACTTTTCCATTGACAAATGGGTGAACAGCTTCTGTTTCAGAGTAAGATGAGCTGAGTTGCAGTGTCGTTAATGTGCAATGTTTACTATTTAATGCCTCCTGAGTCCAACATGACATATACCATAACAGAGTCTGTATTTACAGGTATCTACATTAATTCCTAAAGCTTCACAGTATGTACATTTTATATAAGTATCTATTACTATTATTATCGTCATTATTATCTTTATCCTTTCCATTGGTTTTCTGAAATTTGAGGGGAAAATAAATTTCTGAGATTGAAGCGCAGTCAGTAGCAGTTCGTTTTGGTGACAGACCTGTTAGTCTATCTTTTAAAACCCCGTTGTCTTTCTCCTACGTTCTTCATCAAAACATTTAGTTGTATTTTATTTTCATTTAAGTCCCAGTCTTCAAAAACCTGAATCGGCAACTTACTACAACTGTAATAAGAAAACCAAATCTATTATTTCCTTTCTTACATTCTCTACAAAATTTTGTGAAATATTTTCATGACCAGGATTGATGAAATTCAAAAGCAATCTTCCTTGTGGTCTTTCATGTGAAGAACAGTGATCTGTCTCTGCTGATAAAGAAGTTAAATGAATTGAATGTAAAGCAGGCTCAGTTCTGGCCATAACTTACTGTAATTGTTTTCAAACATCCTGATTTAAGATTACTTGCCTGAGACCAGTGCAATATAAATGACATTACTTCATTTTTGCATAGTAAGTTCACTTCATCTTATGACTATCTGAATGAGCTAGATATGGTTTTATATGATGAGCTGAAATATAATGCTTAGGTAAAAGACCATAAACATGAGGAAATATCTAGAGTTAGAAGCAGAGCTATACTGAGGTCAGGGAGTCTCCATTAGCCTGCCAGAGGTCTCACTCTGGATGGCTTTTGCTGTGTGTGAAAAGATTGTAATAGTGTTTGTTTCTATGTTTTGCATAACGTAGCCAGGATTTTTTAAAGATTTCAAAAAACAAGACATAAATTATTCAGATTAATTTCTGGGGCAGAAGGTGAATGACAAGTAACTTTTAATATGACTTAGAAGTGACTTAAAAATTACATTCTGCAGAGGGCAGAAGGAAAGGTTCTAGTGGAGACAGATTATTTCTAGTTTGTTGTCTGAGATTCTGACGAGAAAACTGATTTCATGTACCTTGGGAAGTTGTAAATTCATGAGGCTTATTTACTGTATGAGATTTATTTGGAATGAATTTGTCACTTGCCAATAACGCTAGCTTCTCCAAGGCTCCAACTGCACAGGAGCAATGAAAATATGTCTTATTGTCCACTGTTCCTTCAGAGTAGTTGTAGATGCATCCTGGGACATGGTACAGCTCTCTCAGACAGCTGTTCCTTAACTCAGAGTTTCTGTCTTATATTCAGCTGAGTTGGAGCAAATAGGTCCACAGGTCCAATGGAATAAGTCTATAGGAATACAGATTCAAATCCTTCATTTTCTATTCTTCTTGAATGATGTAAGGTAAAGCAAAGGATTTCATTCATGGACAGTCCTTATTAGACTCTGGCGCATACAAAAGAGGTAGAAAACTTGAAACCTTTGAATTAAAATTGTGTTGGTTTTGCTTGCAAAATAAGTGAATAAATTAATCTGGAATTTGTTAAGGCATAACAGTATGTGGAACAATAACATGATCACCTTTTAAAAGAACTGTGGTCCACCTTATAGAAGGAAATACTAAAATGGTACTTTATTATATCAGTGGCTAACTGATATATTGTTTCTTTGTTAATCAGTACAATTATTTTTCAGTACAAAAATACATTGATCCCACTGGAAAAAAAATGTGCCTAAGTTCCCATAAAACTCTTTTGGCTGGATTCTGTTATCTTTTCAAAACTTCAATAAGCACAAACAACATTTGCAAGGTGAAATTAGTAATGTTCCTTCCACAAGCCCACTCTAATCAGTAAAGAGAACTAATCAATTAATGCATTAATACAAAGTTGTATCTTGTAGTGATGATCAAACATTGGAACAGGCTTCCCAGGGAAGTGGTGGATTTGCCATTCCTGGAGGTATTTAAAAGATGGGTAGACGTGGTGCTGAGGGACATGGTTTAGTGGTGGTTTTGGCAGTGTTAGGTTCATGGTTGGACTCAATGATCTTAAAGGTCCCTTCCAACCTAGACGATTCTATGATAGTTACCAAATTTTGCTACAGCTTCATAATATCTAATTGTTAAAAATGAGAGTTTATTTCATGATATTGAGAATCTAAGAAACTCTTGGGTGCCTGTTCTTCAGTCTTCTCTGTGTAGACAAGTGTAAGTGCAGAATCTCTTTTATTTACAGCTTTTTAAAAGAAGAAATTGTAGGATTTGCACTAATGTTGTATGCAGACTTTGTGCTCTTATAGCACAAGCCCTATGGTACTTTTAGATATAAGTGCTCAGAGGTTTTCAGAACTCCCTCTTGTTGGCATTTTCACTGTTGGCATTTTAAAATGCACTTTAAGAATATTACTACTTTGACAAATCAGGTATTTCAACTGTTGTTTTAAAGCAGCGTTAGAAGGATTCTTCATTAAAAAAAGACAGCAACAAAGTTTCTTGCTTACTTTTACATTCTGAAGTTTGTGATCAATTATGGGATCTGAAAAGTTAAATTTGCCTTCAAACCAAGACTGGTTTGGGTGTTCACTGATCTGAGTAGTGAGCAACATGTTCCACATTTGTTATTGCCATCAAGAAAATGTTCTCTTGTAATATTTTACAATACAAGATGAAGTCAGGAACAGTTAAAAGTGCCAAGTTTATTAGTTGACTATATGGAAAAAACAAAGTTACCACTATGTCAAAATTATTAATAGAATTACACATACCTCCATGCATCTGGTTCAGGTAGAACAGTGGCAGAATGAATAATTGAGGTTTTGTCTACCATAAAAGTTCAATATATTTAAACTGCTGACTCTTCATTTTCCTGCCCACATCACGTTTCATCTTAGGTGATGTAATTTGTCATTAAAAAAAAAAGAAATGTGAACCACAAAAAAGACATGATCTATTTCTGCTATTCTAGGTCTGGCTCATACACAGCTTTGAAAGGATTAATATTTTTGTTTTGAGTGGAGTGCCACCCTTGGCTATTTAAACAAAAGATAAAGATTAACAGAATCAGAGCCTCAGAAAAATACATTTGTAATATTTTGAACCACTTTTAAAAATTATTTTTGCATAGTTACAGTATGAAACAGTGTTAATCTTGACTGTTCTTATTGACTGAGGTTTATTTATGACTTATATACTTGGGTACTCTTTATTTCTGTCTGTCTCTAAGCACTTTGTACATCTTAAGCACTTTACACAGCTTAAAATGTGCATCCCTGCCTCCTCAAAGTATAAATTGGAAGAGGAAACTGTTCTTTGTGAATTTAACTAAGCTGCTACTTCACACTGAATTACTTCTTCTTGATCTGGCATTTATGTTTTATTACATATATTCAACCTGGTACATTCTGAGGATGAAATTGTTGGAGAGTAATAAATGTGTTTACTTACTTATTGCAATGTGCTCTACTAACTCTGAAAGTCTTCTAAAACTTTACATATCTTTATTTTTGTTATTGCTGAAATCCTGATAATTACTTTCATAGATTCTTAGAAGTTATAAAAACAGTATTGGTTTAAGTGTCTCAATCACTGTGCTCTTTTAAACCCGGCACTTCAAAACTCTTACTTGGCCGTGTTAAGTTTTGGGCTGGTTATTTTTTTCTTATTATTTCTATTACTCCTTTTTTAAAAATAACCATTTCTACTACTTGCTAGCATTACTGCCCATATGGTTAAGCCATCAAAGTATGATTTTGCTCTTGGAAGAGCTTTCTGACATTTGCAGGTTGGAATGTTGAACTGGTTTTGATGCTGAGCATGTTCTGAAAAGCAATCACAAGAAGAGTATTTGCCGAATGGTGCGTTGGAACTACAAATCTTAAGGCACCTTGTGTCTGTGAGGAGTTGCCAAAACCTTTCTGATTAATCTAATTTGCTGAAGCACTTTGTTCCTGCTATCTCAGCAAATACTTACCTTCTTGCAGAACTTCTCTGGTATTCTTGTATGGCTGTCAGGGATCACTGTGAAGTTTGAATCTCTTTCCATTTTTTTCCTCTTTGCAAATGCTGCAGCGTGAGCAGACCCTTAGATATGTTCTAAGGCTATGTGGTTTTGAATGGTCTTCCCTGTTTCTGTTTTGTAAGGCTTGTTGTTCAGGTCATGCATAAACTGGTTTCAAGTTCAGTTTTGCACTAGCAGAGGAGCTGAACTCCTTATTCAGTATGGTTCCATACTCCCCGAGTGGTGGTACTTTAAAAATTGATTATTAAGAATGGCCATTTACAATAGTGGTACCTAGTAACATGTTATTAATTGTTGGTTGACCTTTACTTCTGAGAAAGTTTGCTTATCTCTTGTTCTCACCTTAAAAAAGAATAGCCTGGGTGGGGAAATGAAATTACCTAACAACAACTAGCTCTTCCATGGAATAAACTAAGCATTGTAATTGATTGCTTGAATTCCCTTAAACAGTTTAGCATACTGAGGTACGTATTCTGTACGCAGTTTGGCACAGGTATGTGATTAGCATTCTTACTAGTGTGTGAACTGTGTTCAGTTCCATGGGCGTTGTATTTCCATTGTATACTGTGCCCCACTGCCCTGAGGGCTTAATTGCATAGTGACGCTCCTTGTATCTTGTAATAACACATAAGCCATTGTTTATTAACAACAAAGTATCATAGGAATAATTGAACAAGTAGCATGGCAGTGTCTTTCTTACTCTCCTTTGACACTACACATTCACAAAGAACATTGGGAAGCTGATTGTTATGAACCAGGAATGACATAACAGCTGGCCAAATTCCGTCTAAGATTTCCCTTTAGATTTTGGAAAACAAGTAAAGAACCCCATATTGCAACATAATCTAGAGGAAGTATCACAAGATGTCCTTCAAAAAACAAAACAGCAAACGGGTTTTTATTACATACTTTCAAAAATAATTTTTTTAAGAGGGGAATAATTTTTAAAATCAGGACTTCCTACTTTGGCCAGACTATCTCAGAAGACCTCAGCATTGCAGTGCTCTTCTTTTATTAACAAAATCTGAACGCTTATGAAAATCCTACTCTTAAAGGGCAAAGAAATGCTTCAGAACGTGACTCCACATGTATCTCTGACACGACAATCTACCTTTGGTTCCACAGAACAATGCCATCTTTGAAGGTATTTTATTCAAGTATACATATAATTATAATTATATATGAAACTGCAAAAATTTTCAATTAGCATTCATTAGTATATTGCCTACTGTTGTATTGCCTTTCCTTGATAGTACGAGAGTTTTTTATGCTGTTTTCATCACCTTTATGTTGTGTAGCCTTTCTGCTGAGTTAAAGGGCAGCTGTGTGTTTGATCCATGTGCTGTAGCTTCAGGATGTATAAAATAATGGCTGTGTGTAGTATAGTGTACCAGAATTAAACTAGAGTTAAAGCTATGTAGATGCTTAAAAAAATTTTTTTTTAGAACTAACTTTGTGTCTGTGTGTGCATACATACAAATTCACATGGCCTAACTACAATCCAGTTAAAAAGAATGGAATTTTGAGGGATTAAGCTCCTTGAGACAGTAGCCAGCATGTGAAATATTGAGCACTCTGACTACATTAATGATAAGATCGAGGTCTGAAATGAGATCACAGTCAAAAACATCTTAGTGCTTTGACGTTTTTACTAGGTTATTCAGTAGTTTGCAGGTTTCATCCCTAAAGTCATAAAATTGTTTTCTGAGTTTCTTCTTGCCTAAACATAGGTAAGAAGTTCTAATTACAGGCTGGGATCTCTACCTTCTTACTTTAATGGCTGCGATTGTGACATAACTTTAAGATTAATTTTATGTCAAGACTTTTAATCTTTTTCAATGTGGTGAGCCCCCAAGTAAAAATTCCCATTGATTTTAACTGGCAAAACACCACAATGAGAGTACAGTTTAAGTATTTTAGGGTCTTTTGAACTATGTTTAATATATTTTGTGGAAAGACACTTTGCAGCATCTTCTCTGACTTTAGCAAATTATTCCTATTCCATTTTTTAAAGGATTGGAGAGAGTTGTGGTACTGTGATGTTATATGATTTCTCAAAGTCATACAAAATGTCAGAACTCAGTTTCCATATTTCTACAATTTTGCAGAGATAAGACTTTTCTTGTCTGTGTGCTGGATGTGTAAATGAGCCATGAAGTAGATTCATGCTTTTTCTTAATTCACACAAAAATGAAACACACAGTTCTGTGTGCTAAGCACTAGAGAGTAAAGCCTTCCC
>RSEF01000004.1:12717760-12736523 GCA_003993805.1 Himantopus leucocephalus | reverse complement strand
AGAAAACCATAATTACTTTAATGAAATATTAATAATAAAAGTAATAATATCAATAAGAAAATAATGAAATACAGACAAGATATAAAAAAACCAGTATCAAGCCCCCAGGATGATGATCACATCACCCTCAAGCACTGGGAAAGTCCCAAACTGGACTCAGTGATGGACAGGAACTGGATTCCGGATCTGGATTCAGGAATGCACGGATCAGGATCAAAGGCAGATGAACAGAGAGAGTCCTCCTCAGATGCTGAGCATTGAATAAAGAGCCTGACCCTTTGATCCCTCAGCTTTTATACTGCACGTGAGGCAGATGGGATGGAATACCCTGTGGGTCAGTTTTGGGTCACCTGTCCTGTCCGCTCCTCCCCGCAGGTGCGACCCTTCTACACTCTACTGCTTCCAGCCCTCCAACTTGATACATAACAAAGCTGGCTGACCTTGGTTGTTATAGAAAGAAGTATAAGCAAGAGCCTCCCTGCATCCCTTTCCTTGGTATTGACTATAAACATCAGCTGCTATCTGCCAGAATCTGTCTGAAAAATACACCATTACTTTCAGAGTGACATTATTTAGAAGAGACTTAACTGAAAAGTAAAATTACTGAACAGAAAATTGGTTCTGTTCTATCTCAAACCAGGACAAGACTTTACAGCACAGGTCTCACAGTACTTGAACAGGATTGGGTTCCTCAGGCCCTTCTGCGGAGACAGGTTGTAAACATACCTTCCGTACGGCAGGATCTGGCCTCATGCTATGAAATGTAGGGACACCGACACACCACGCTGACTTTCTTCATTGCGTGCCCCGTAAAACTTAAAAATATTGACAGCTAAAGATTGACCTTTCTTGTTATATGTTTATTGATTGTGCTTTTTATTATCTAATGGTTGCATTCATGGTGGGACTGTGTTATAGAAAATCAATTTTACATGTCAACCTTGCCTTCGATAATTTTTTTAGCTACAAAGCAAGACTGCTACAATGATACTTCTGTGGATTAAACAAATCGATAAAAAAGTTTGAAATAGTTTTCATATTCATAAATCTTAAAGAAAAATCTAGTGGAAATAAGTGCAAACTATACTGAAATGGATGGAATAGGTTCTTTTAAAAAACCATGAACTTTAATTTAAAAAATAATATTTCTATTGATTTTTAATTTATCCTTTAATTATTCCCATCTTTATAATGCTCAAGATTCTTTTAAAATATCACCATTGTGTACAATGTTATATTCTATATTCTATATTCTACAGTGCTTTTCTTGCACCACTTGAAAAAAAGAACTTAGGTGGAAATTGTTATTGTTAAAGAACTTATCAGGAAATTGTTTCTTTATGACATTAGCCTTTTTAAGATTTTTTGAGGGAAAAAGTCATGTAAAATTACAATAGAATTTTGAACTCCAAAGCATTCGTAGGTGGAAAAACAACTCCCCCTGAAACCTCATCTGTTACACTCGAAATAACTATACATTTTAATTCTGAAATGTTTCATTATAATATGTACAATTTTTTCTTATCTATGCTTGTTTCTCAGTTCAAAATAAAAATAATTTCAAACACTAAAACATGGGAGTTGCCTTTTCAAAAATATAAAAATAAAATATGTTCATATCTTCAAACATTTGCCATTTAGATACACTGAAAATCGTGTATTTCCGAGCTTTTTATGAGCCAATTTTTTCTGAAGGCAAAATTCCCAACTATGTTTCTGATGATTCAATTTATAAGATCATATTTAAATATGATTTATCCTTTGCAGGTTTCCTGAAAGAAATCCCAAGAGTATAGTGCAGTAATGTTGCTTTTAAAACCTATTTTTTTTGGTATCTAGAAGAAAAATATCTCACTCAGTAATGTAAATGGCCTGCAAATAGCTGTAAATTAGACCAAGATATATAGCAAGGTGACATTTATCAGTAATGCTTTACCCTGCAAATGACTGAGCATACTGGCCTCAGGCCAGCTAAACAGGCAATGGGCTATTCCCTGTAAGAAGTTTAATCCATGCATAAATTCTTTAGGATATTAGAGAACAGTACTCAGCGTCTAGCAGATAGACTGAGTAAAAAGTATGTTAGGAAATGTACAGTGGACTTAAAATTTTGTTCTGAAGTGTGCATAAATGCAGCAATGGGAGCCCTTAACTCATAATCGTATAGGAGATAAATGTCAGACAAAATGTCAGTATGATTCAATGAAGTACCAGAGAAATGCTCAAGCTGTGCCGCCAGCACACGCGCTGTCTTACCTGAACTCACTCATTCAGTGCTCTCTCAGGCAACTTTACGATGTTCTTTACCGGGCAGTGTAGATATATCTGAGATTTAAACAAAGGAACTTGGTCTTGGTGAAGCTTAAACTAGACAGTCACCAAGGGTGAGAGTAATTAAAACAAATGACCAAAGAACCATTATCGACTATATGGGTTTCAACAGTAAAGACTATATTTATTTTAAAGGGTGTTTTTCCAGTTCAGCACATTGGCCTAGATGAATGAATGTGGACAAAGTCCGTGTTTTGCAGTAGGTTCTGTTGTAACAATAATTCTGTCTAGCTCTCCAATTATTCATCTATGAATATTGGCTGCATTACAAAGAGTAAATTCAAAGGCCACAGTCAACTAGGTTTGCTACCAGGTGCAAATACAGAATAAATACATTGAGTTCACAGGACTTTATTCATTGAAAAAATGAAGAGAAAGAGGAATTTAACCCAAGTTACCTTGGCTGAATGGATGTCAGAGTGCTTATAGAAAAGAACATGTATGAGGCAAATTGATGGACAGTCCGTCCAGGTCCCAGCGCTGAGGACCTAGCCAAACCACACACTGGATGGGACAGGGCGGGATGGGGCAGGGTGGCTTTGCTCGTGGGGCTACGCCACCCGCTGGGAATCGCTGCACTTTGGTGACTATCAAGTAGGAGAGCAAACAATCTAAAACAGCAAGACAATTTGAGTACACGTCTGCTATCTACTGTCTCATTCCAATTAATTCGTTTAGAAGAAAAGCGCAACATTTTCCTGAAAAAAATAAAATGAAATAAAACAAATCCATGGTAACACTTCTTTATTTTTTCTGTTGTATTACCTGAATATTATCTTTCAAATTTTGAACTTAAAAAAAAAAAAAGGAAACTAGTAGATATATATTTTTGTGGATTTGTAGACAGATTTTATTTTTTTTTAATCCAAAACTCTGTGTCGATTATCTCATTTATGGGTTGGTTTTGACTGACATACATACTTCTTTGTACTTACTTTTCAATGGAAAGAGGCATTTCTAGGTAATTTCATATTAATCACTGATTGCTCGCCATCATTACATGAAACAGTTCAAGGAAACTAAAGGTTAGCATTTTGAAATGAGAATGCTTAAAAATACAGTGTGAAATAACTTTTAGGAACCTAAAATAATCTACTGTTTCCAAAGCTGCTGAACGCTTCCATGCCATTTTGGGGAAAAATAACCCCAAACAAATTCAGAGTTGTTTGAAAGCCTAAAAAGCAAATAAACTACCCTAATTTGAAATTGTCAGTTTGGCAACATTTATGAAAACTTTTAACTAATTGAGAAACAAGGTCAGTAGTTCACATAAGTACAATTTATTTTTTAAAATGAAAACACTCTTTTTGTGATAATTGCTTCCTGGTGGGCCACTCAGTCTTTAGATCTGTTCTTTGTACAAGTTAAAAAGCATTCCATTAATAATGCTTGACTGAGTAACTGTCACTTTACAGCACCAACATCCATCAGACAAAATGTGTACATCTACTTCAGTTACAGACACGCAAGAATAGACATTACAAAAATAAAACATTTAAGAGACAACACAATATTTTCATTGAAAAGATCTCTATAATAGGCCATACACTCTCCAGGTGAGGCAGACTTCTTGTCCTTTTGAATTGTGATCTACACTTTTTATAAAGTAGAGGCTAAGAACTTAGACAAAAACTCATCAGCAATTCGTCAAGGCACAGCATAAGTACACTTCATGAATTGTTCATTTGCCGTTTAGTTAATGCAGTGACCTGTTGTACTGAGGATAAGTTATTAAGTAATGAAATAGGATGATTGGATTAAGCTAATTACTTGCTTTGAAATGACATTTGTACATAGATTCTTTGGCCTTGCCAGAATGAATTATGTAATCTAAATGGTGTTTTTTGCATTCCACGTCACAACTTCCAAAGCCATTTTTTACCCGATAGATGGGATCACTAAGATTGTGATTAAAAAATAGGTCACATAATACACTACTGCCGTGAAACAGATTGTATACCAGGACTCACATGTTAATCAATCTAGCATGAGGTGCCCAGGCAGAGAATATATTAATAAGTACAATTATAATAATGGGTCTGATCATATTATTTACCAGAACCAATATTCTATGCAGAGGGATATAGAATCTAGGACTGCAAACTGAAAAGTTTTATGCTGAAAATAGTCATACTGACAAGAAGGCTGCAGTATGAAGAAGTGGTTTTTACTTCTGTTGAATTTTACTGGTAAAATCAAAGTTCAGAAAGTAAAAGAAGGCTTTACTACAGCATAGCCGCTGGGGACTCTTTGTGAACAGGCTAGAGATTCCCACCGGTCATGCTCCCCACCTGCTCTTTTTACTTTGTATGCACGATGTGAGCAGTTAACGGCTCTCTGGGTAGGAGAGTACAGGCTGGTAGCTGTTTCAGATTTAATCCCAGAGCAGACACAAGCCAAATGAGAAAATGTTTCTGTGGTACATCTCTACCTGCTTTCTATGCCCCATTTTCTTAATCCACTCTGACAATTCTGCCACTGTTTCTGACAGGTTTTCTGACAAGAGCCGCTGAATGAAGAAGACAGGATCCATAATCAATCTATCATCAACTCAATCATTGCAGCCTCTGGCACAAAAGACAGAGTGGGATTAGGGTCAAGAGAGGCAGAACATGTTGAAGGGGTAGAAAGAAGGGGAGGAGAAGAGATAACATGCTGCAAAGGAAGAGGAAGGAATAAAAGAAATTGATGGAGGAGAAAAAAGACAAAGATGTCTTTGCAATAGTTAAGTACATCTTAACAGCTGCTAGTCCTGCCCTGTTTCCTGGGGTTTCCTTAGGGGAAAGCAGATAACAGGGCACCACTCCACCCACTGCTCCTGCAGAGACCTACCCCTCATCTCAGGAGCTCTCAGGCTCTCTGCTGAGAGTTACTGACTGCTGTACGTGCAGTACGGACATGCAGCTTGTCCTACAGCTTCATGACATGAACTTTCTTCTTTCTGTAGCTCATCAGCCTTCCACAGCAGTTGAGATACCAAGTCGTGACATGGTTTGTTTTAGCACAGACTGGAAGGCTGGCATTTGTGGGAGTAAAACCATGCTACTGAGTTAGAGAGCCCAGCTTCTTAGAAAGGCTCTGTCTTTCTCCTGGGCCACCTGCAGCTTAAGGCTAAATTAACAACCTCTCATATTTTAAATGCTAACATTAGGCACAAAAAATGCAATTATCATGCAGTATTCATTCCCATGTACACATATACTATTCCTTCCTGAGTGTGGCAGCAGAAAACATAGTGAGGATTTTAATGTTTTCACCAAGCTCCAGTTACCTCTGTGTTACACTGATCAAAGTTGTTTGAAATTACACGTGCAAGCAGAATTTATCTTTGAAGGGACTTTCCACAATTTTTTCATTCTAGGGTAGAATGTGAGCTCGTGTACACCCACAAGGCAGCTAAGGGATACTGTTCCTTGTCTCTAAATCTTGGGCTCTTTTCCTCTAAAAAAAGAAAGTAAAGTTAGTGTTATCTATTTTAATTTCTAATCCTTTTCTGAAAGAGAACTCTGTTCTTGTAAAATGACTTGTCCTTTCCTTTGGTGTTAATCACAAATTGCATGTCACCCCAAACATTTATCTTCTTTCATGCCACATATTTGTGCCTCCACTTGCACGCATTTTGGCTCTGTTACATATGCTCTGGAAAGAGTCATACATGAAAGCTAGTGCTCTGCTTCTCTTGTCAGATGTTTGGTTACACGCTAGCTAAAGTGAAAGCAGTTTATCAAATTTGTCAGAGAGACTTTTTGCTATACCTAAACAAGAATAAATCTGCAATGAAATTATGAGCTGGTAATGTTTAACACTACTACATAAACTCAGTGAAAATGAGTACAAAATAGGATCCTGCAGAGCTCAGTCAGAAACAGGGAAAATGCAAAGCAATGAAGTTTGACACAGCTAAAACACTGAAGGTGTTTTGAACGTTAGCCTGTTAGAGTGAATTTCACCTGAAAGGAAAAGGGTCCTCTTTTGTAAATATTATCTTTACAATTTAAGTGAAATCTTGAACTGTGGATAAGGAGTTAGCATGATTTTTCTTGTTCTTCCTAATTATTTTTTATAGCACAGTACCACCTAGCGGCTCTCTTGTGCTCCGTGCCGTTTACCTGAGAAGTGGGAAGCAAAACTTTTGGAACTTTTTACCACTTGCATAGATAAGACAGACACAGCATGAGAACGGAAGCAGAGCCCAAAGGTGGGGAAGATGCAGGTCCTTCAGGGAAAAAAAAAAAAAGCTCAAAGAGAATAGAAGCCAAATTTCCTTAATCATGACATTTCTCCAGTACAAAACAAGTAGCCGCTCAAATTGGTGCAATGATTTTAGATCTAAAATAGATTTGGTCTCCAGTCCTTTTTGTTTGTCTCATGTGATGCCATGTCATACGAAAAAAGTTTGTGCACTATTTCCTACCCCAACTGCATCATGGAATAGGTGCAGATTTTTTCCTCTGGCAGAGTTATATGCTCCCTCACTCTCGTCCTTGCAAGCATTTTCAACACAGAAATAAAAAGCATGATCACTTCTATGACACAATTTTACTTTACTTATGTCAGATAAAGTTTTCCTTTCTGAATCACTAAATGAAACCATTAACATCAGCCATAGAGAACAACCATTCTAAAGACAAGCATGCCATCTTATTGTCCAAGAGTCTAATTCTTTTCACAGGCACCAAAGGTCGCTAGATTAAAAAAATTAAAAATATTTTAATCATTGCCAGCATAATGTTGTGTCTGTCATATTTAGCATGCGTCACGCTGACTGACCATTTATACTATTTGCAGCATGTGAAATCCCCTGAAAGTTACAGTAAAAGGTAAATAGGAGAAGCGTGATTCTACTTAGCAGTCACTGCAGATAATCCAGGAGAACAGGGCCTCAGAAGATTGTTGCCTCCATTAAAGGGAAGTAGGGGCAGTGCTTTTTGCCTCCTCACTTGCAAGGTTTCCACCCACACCCTTTATCTTCTCTCTCTGTAACAGGTAAGAGCATTATTCATGTTAATAGAAGAACTGAAGTGCATTCTTTCAGAGAAGCAGATCCCAATGGAATTAAGCATAATCCCTTTACCTCCTTAACAGAGTACAGACTAAGTAAAACACTGAGTAATCTTTCTTGTGATTATATATTTTATTGATGAGTATGTGATGAATATATTAAAGATAATTTTTCTATTTCTAATGTTATATGAAATTGCTGCTATGAATTTCAGATGAGATATGTGTCTTTTAATAATCAGGGACCAGATTTGTATTTATTGATAAATCTGGTAACAGATTGTCAGGAACATAAAATGGAAGAATTAGTTAACTTGTTATATTTTCTCAATTTTTTGTTAACTCCCCCTTATTTCATTTCAGCAGTCTGTATTTGTCAGGTTCTCTTCAACATGTTCCAGGCAGGAAATCATGTGCATATAGCAATTTCTATGAGCAGGAGACTGCATAAGTAAGTCTCTAATGTAGACAAATAGATTTCTTATAATTCTAGATTGCTTCAAGGGTGGGATTTTAAAAAGCAACTATTAACTCTCCTCCCTTTATGGTCTCACCTGGGACTGACACTCTGAATTTTTCCTAATTCTATAGCCCTTATACTACAGCAGAGACACTTAGTATTTGCAGGTATTGCACATGGTCTTCTGGGTCCTCATCCGCCAAACTGCCAAGGGCTCTTAAGGGAAGCTGATCATTCTCCTTCGCTATTGTAGCTTACAGAGCAGTTTCTGTGATTCAGTTTTGTCTGTTTGAAAGTGACGCTGGCATAAGCACGCAAAACTCACTCCACTGTGGGCTGAAAGTCTCATAAATAGATGGTATAGTCTATTAATATAGAAACAAGAAAGAAGAAAGCAATTCTTTGATGTTACTTCATCAAATTTTTAGCTCATAGAAAACACAATGTTTTCTTGGGGTTTTCACAGAACACTGCATAAAGATAGTGACTGCTTGAAATTGGAATGCCCAATAAATAAAGCCTAAAGTAGCTTAATGCATTCCCAGAGTAACATTTCTATTAGTTATGCAGGAACATAAATGATGCCAAAACCTGTAGCACAGTCAGAGCCAATGTTAACATGATTAACTTATTTGGGATAATTGAAGAGAATAATCTAGTTGTTGTCTTCTGATGCTCCTCTCTACTTCTACCTATGATTTTCTCTGAAGAAATCAAATCATCCAAACAGTTCAAAAAGTTGCAGTTGAGCCTTGGAAAATCAAAGCACATTCAACGGAGCCAAGTACACTTATGAGGGTTATCTTATCCATTCTGTCTCCACAGCCACATAACTTACCATATGTGCTCTCTCAAATTAAAGGAGGTGGTATCGTTTTCTAAATTTAGGTGAGTGTTTAACTTAGGCACTCATACACTATCACCAGCTCTTCCTGTCATATACAGTTGACGTTAGGGCCAAAATTAAGAGGCCTTTCTAGCTGCACAGTGATGTATTTTTGATTATGATGATTATTCACACCAGCATAACTTGTGGAGCTAGCATATAAAACCATACTAATGTTCTTTGTGAAGAAAAATATACTATTGCTAAAGAAAAAATAGATTATACGAAGTTTCTGCTTTCTAAATATTTTTTAAATTATTAGAAATTTTAACAATGTTAAAATGGTTAAGAAAAGTCGTTGCTAAAAATCTTGTCTTTCTCATTAAAAGTATTAAAGTCAAGGTTAAACTGGGTGAGAGAGACAGAGATTTTGTCATTGCATTTTATTGTTTATTCACATAGTTGTGATATAAAAGTTATACCATGTTTGTTAGGTAACATGGTATTTTTTTGAGAATGAAAGCAAAAAGAGGAAATAATATGAAAACAGACACAGAAATTATTCTTCTGAGTACTGATTCAAAATACTGAGTTGGCACATGGGTAATTATAATAAATTCCCATAAATATGCCAGCTAATATTATCTCATGATAATCACATCATGAATCTCACGTAATTTTAAAATTATGCTTCACTGAAGATTGTAAAAATAAAGAAAAAAATCACTCCAAGCACCTCACCTAAAATTGATGGCTTTTTAGGAACAGCTTATGATCTCGTATTCCCAGCAGCTCAGTATTTTTTAAACTTGTAACTGTATTTGAGTTCACTATTATTTATCTGGTTAGCAGAAAATCACATGAAAAGGGTTTGGGTCCAATGGAACTCTTATTATCACCCTCTGTCTATTTCAGGATATTAGCTAAGGATATTAGATAAATACTGAGCAACATCCAACATCATATTCTTAAATTTCAATGACCTGAATATCAAATAAAACCCATTCTTATTTAGCAAAGTGAATTGAAATAATGCCATATGATAAGAAATGCACTAAAAAATTCCACAACTTTGGCCTTTTAACATGTCGAGCAGCATATATGATATATATTAATAAAGATATATAATGTATATAAATGGTAGATACATACGATATATATGTGTGTGTATGTGTGTGCATGTGCGCGCATGTGTGCTATGTACATGTATGTATCATGTACATGTATATATACTTAAACACATTTTCATTACCCTGATAAAAACCTCGTATTACAATCAGAGAAAGAAAATAAGTAGCTTGGGAAAAAACCCTCTTCGAAGGCAACAGATTTAATTGCACATTTTCCTAACCAGATGTCCAACCAAGAAATTAAAACACTGAAAGGATACCCCTGAAGAAGGGTTTTTTAATTGAGTCTGAAGCATTTTGAGAAGCTGGACCAATGCTTCTGAAATGTTGTCTGCATATTAATATTGCCCAGACCAGAACAGCTTTTCTTTGCACAGCAGGTCTCCTTCCTCAAATGCCTTTATAAAAGCTTCTTGAAGATTTAAGTAGAACTGCCTGGTATATTCCTGTGGGTACGTCTGGTTTCCAGGTTCTCTCCATCCAGAAAATGTCATTTCTGTGGTGAAGCTCTAATGAGCAAATTTATCTTGGATACAGAAAGACCTGAGGAACCTATTTTCTACTGCCTTCATCAGTTTTTCCTCAGATAAGTAGCTGTATCAGTTCAGAGATGTTGACTAAAGGTGCTCATTCAGGGGCAGGGATCTGAATTTGGATCTCTCATGTCCTA
The DNA here is from genome assembly GCA_003993805.1 of Himantopus leucocephalus. Lineage (NCBI taxonomy): Eukaryota > Metazoa > Chordata > Aves > Charadriiformes > Recurvirostridae > Himantopus > Himantopus leucocephalus. The sequence goes on along the minus strand of RSEF01000004.1, from coordinate 12,726,105 downwards.
TGCGGGTGCCTGAATAGCAAAACTCCTGGGCAGTGTAAGTTCTTCCTCTTTGATAAGTGCATTATACTTTGGATCTCAGAAGTATGGTCAGTAAAAATACTGTTCTAAAAAGTATATTTCTGCAAAAACCTACCGCTTTGACAAAATTATGTTTGTTACAAAAACCAAAATGACAGTGAAGAAATCCTAAGCACTTATACTAATTTATTTGTTGTGGTAATAATTCGTTTTTATAATAAATATATCCTGGAAATAGAGGAAAAAATGTGTCAGTTCTGCAAAATATCACTAGTAAGCCTTCGATAACAGGTCTTTGCTCTTGTACTAAAGCCATAAGGCAAGGCGCATCATGTAATGACTAAGCGATCTGTAGTCAGTAAGCAGAGAGGGGGCTGCCTCAGCTTTCCTGGCAACTGGATGCCTGTGAGACTGTTACGAGATATTCTGGATTGGACTTGTCAAATAACAACTTCTTGCTTATTAGACAATTTTGCCATCTGGGATTCTTGGTTCAGAAGGACATATCTTCACAGCTGCAGCTGGCTACCGAATAAAGGCAGACTGACATGGGTCGTGTCATCACATTTTAGCACGTTCCCATAGAATTAAAATTCCTTCCCATTTGAGGAATTTCTGTCACACCTTGGAGTTTAGCTCAAGGCCACAGCCATGGCACAGTTCCTTGAAAGGCAGAGAAAATTTCTGGTCTCCTAAGGTGTCTCCTAACATCCTACGGGTGACCCAAAAAGTACAGAGCCATGGAAGGTTTTTGCAGGACCAGTTACCTCATTGCAGAACCTCTAATGTAAATTGAAATAGAATGAGCACTCGTATTTTAATGAACATTGTGATCATCCTGTGGAACCGTGTTTATCACACTATGCATTTAGAAAAGCAAGTTACAATTAATCTTTGCTTGCCAAAGTTTTCTCCCAAGTACCGTATTTCATACTGAACAATTAACATAAAATTACTGATATGATATATGCTTATTCCGTTATGAGATCATTACTTTCTGCATTTATTGTGCTAGTTTCCTTTGTAATTGCAGGTTAAAAAAAAAAGTGTTTTTCTGTGTATGTGAGTGTCTGTGAGTGCCCACATTCTCATGCTTAATTTGCTCTTCTATATTCATACAATATGAACACAGAACATCAGTATTTAAAGATGTCTCGCTGGTAAATTTCTCTCTGTATGGTATTTTTTCCCTGACAAACAAGGTTTATTTATTTATTTTTAATTCTTGTTTATGTTAGAATGAAATGCTGATGGATATTGGTTTGCATAGATTTCATGAGAAGTTGAAAAGGTCATTTAATATTTTCTATTTTCAGTGGAGGAAAAGGCTTGAAGAAAAATGACAACATTCAAGATGTCTTGCCACTGCTAGACTGAAAATCAGTACAGTCTGATGTGTTGTTTTGCTTGCTTTTCTTTGGTTTTGATTTTTGCTTTTTGGATGACCACGGCTGAATTTAAAAATAAACAATTAAGCTAAAACCTCATTAACATAGGCAACATGATTTCTCAGCCTCAGAAGCTAACTTTTAAATTAGTAAAAATTGGACTGTGACAGTCTGCAGTACAGTTGCATATTCTTTCCTTCTGTACTCGGTTTATTGTCACCTTCAAGTGTACCTGTAGGGGGCAATGCATAGTAAGAAATGCCTAATCTCTTATTTTCTTCAAATACCATCAGAAAAGCTGAAGGAAAAGATTGATTTTACCAAGTCAACTAGAAGTCCAGTATGTGAATTATAGCTCTTTATTGTGGATCTTTATGTATGTAAGCTAAGAGTTTATCTGCTATTAATCTAAAAAACAGACTAAATATTGTCCTGATTTTTCAAGCTATTCAGATTTCCATACGTGACTGCTCTCCTTTTGTACTTTTAGGGAACCGCAGTATTTTCTGCATTGCCTAACACAATGATGCGCAGCATGTGCACACACAGACTCACAAAGCACAAAATAAAGGAAGGCTATAGGCACACTAGAGGGAGCAGATAATAAGGGGGAAAAAAAGTTGTCACTTCATTTTACTGTCAGAAAATTCTACATCAAATGAACACACTTCTTTCAAAAGAAACAGGCCCGAAGATTAAGCAGTTTATGTGTAACTGTTGCTTCTACTAAGCATTATATGACGACTGGCTCACAAGAGTGTGCATCTCAGAAAAAGAAGTCATGTGAATAAGACAAAAAGGATGATGAAGAGGAAATTGCTTGAAACAGGATGCAAAAAAAATGCTTGCACTTCACCTTGGCTTTGTCAGTGCTGGTGAATCAAACAGAATTTGGTGAAGAGAGCTTAAATGAAGTAGTAGTAGCAGACATCATGTTGAATAAGAACAGAATGGAAACATATTCAGGAAGGGCAGAGCAGGGAAAGCATCAGTCTCCCTACAGAAGTTTTGTTCAAGAACCTGTTATTTAAATATAGCATCAGAGACCCTCAGAAACTTAATACCTGTGTTCTTAATACAGGTTTTCTGACAGATAACTATCGTCTTAATCATTAACATATTTAGACCAGAAACAAAGATGAAGACTCCATGGTAATATCCCTGAGAGAGTTCAAGGCTACTACCTCACTCATCAGATCTGTAAAATCTCTTTGATAAAGCTTTGAAGCAGGCAGAGCTTTGCAGTGGATCTGCCTAGACCTTCTCCTGTAAGTCTAGGCAGAGGAACTCCCCAGAGGCCAAAAGGCTTTTGCATTAAAAAGAAGCCACAATTTTTATTTGAATATAAACCTGAATAATTAACTTTTTAAATGGACAACAGATGGTTATTGGGGAAGAAAAAATAGAAATAAAAACAGAGTTATATAAAACCCTTCTCCTGCCTACACATCTGTGCAATGCAGATGCTTCAGTCAACTCAGTGACTGCAGCTCTGAGCTGCAGCAAACTGGCTAGTCCCTGTGGCCATTCCTTCCCCTCCCTCCTGGCCTGCTCCCTCCTCCTCCCTCCGGGCGTTGCCAAGGTGCAGGGCCCTGCATTACCTAAGTGCCAGCATTATTTTCCTAAGCATGGAACTCCCTAAACAGCTCCTTCACTCCTTGCTGTTTTTCTTCTTGATCAGCAGGATTGCAGCAACCAACCTTTCTTTAATTAGCAACAGCAATATTGAGGCATTTTGTATTGGAATAGCATTTGACACAATTTAAAACGGACTTCCTACCAAAAAGCTATGCTACTGCATTCTTAACTTTGCTCTTCTGTATGACCTACACAGAATATCATGAAGTGAATCTTCCTCGATCTTTCTCTAAGTCTCACTACACATAGCCAAGAGGATTTTCTCTTTAATGCTTGTGCATGGCATGAAACATGAATATTAATAGGTGAGAAGAGGAAATGAAATTCAGATGCAAGATTTTTCTTATTGGTTTTGATTGTTCCAAGTGAAAATACAAAATGCAAATATGAAGCTACTATAAACAATAACCAATAAAAGATAAAAGTCTATTACTTGCTCATAGTAGCAAAAAAGATATCAACTGCATACATGAATTGAAACATCAGAAGTGACTTCAATTCCCATTCAGGCACAATGATGTCCCCTAGCACAGAAAAAAAAAGAACTAACTAAATTTACAGATTGAAGTAGTTGAGCATTGGTGTCAAGAATATATTTAGAATGCAGTATTCCTTAGAGGCTACTTTTTGTGTCATACAGTATCAGATTCCAGTGTGTTAGATGGGAAACAGTATTTTTCTGTAGGGTTTCAAATGCCAGGATGCTCCTCAGCGGTTTATTAACATAATTTGTTGGCTTTGCCTAAGTTTAATATTCAGTAGCTATTCTACCAAAGATTCTTTGTCACCATCCACATCTCCGCATATGTGTTGACTCCATGTCCTTTTTAAATCATATCCCAGTTTGAGATGAAATTCTGCATACGCAAACCGTATCACTTCAAGTCAGCAGAAGGCAAATGCATTCAGTACTCTGTATTGGTAATTCCTTGAAATAAAAGACGGACATTCAGTAAATGCTGAGATTCCTTAAAAGCCAGTTCTGATATGTTTTGAGTTACTACTCAAATACGTTTTGAGTAAATACGTTACTATTCTAATATGTTTTGAGTTACTACTCTCCGACTACCATGTGGGTGCTTTTTGAAGAATCTTAGAAGTCTTTAGACAATATAATTGTACCCTGCAACAAAGAAAACACGTAATTATTTAAAGCAAGACTATCTAGTATTTAAAAGATAAGACTGGAAACTGGGGTGTTTTGATTCATTTCTTGATTCGCTGCAGACCACCTGTTTAGCTTTGTTGATCTTGCCTTTCCACTGTATGGTAAATCTATGACCTGGGTAGAAGTGTGGAGAAAATAACTCACTCATAGCTGTACCTAGATACTTCAACAGTAAGGCCCACAAAAGCATCTAGTAGATGTGTACTTGAACAACAGACTAGATATATAAAGAGACGACACATTTATAACATTCTGGAAGGGAACTTAAATTTGAAAGAATGTTTTGGATTTTAAGGGAGGTTTAATTGCTTTTAAGCGTAAATCAGAAATTCTTGAGAGCAATTGATTTTCAGTGCTGCCAAAACAGCAAAATTGGAAGATGAATGTTCTATATTTTTAATTTGTAAAATAATTCATGTAAGTTGTAAAAGGATTCAGTGATTACCCAAAGATCTCACATTTTCTTCAAGTTGTTATAAATCTGTTATTGAAGAACAAATGTTTTTGTGGAAGATATTATTTTTAAACACTCTATAATACAAAGACTATAAGTCTTAGCCAAAGGTGAAGGCAGAGTTTCTAAATCACTAGTGAAAGAAACTTATTTAGTCTCCTGTGCGACAGCTAGTGGATCTATTTGGGTCATTCTGTCACTAATGAAATAAACTTGCCTCCAGAAAGCAGCACTGCAGCTGTTTTGCCATATCTGTAACAAAAGTCAGAAGAGTTTAACATAAAATCTCAAATAATACCCTGTGGAAGGGAACAGCTTGAAAATTTGGAAGACAGAATATGAACCTAGAACCATATTCTTCCTTTTGTACAAAAAAGGACAAAAATTCTTTAAGTAATCCAGAATTTGTGTCTCACCTGAGACACAACACTTAGACCAGTAGGATGGCCACTAGCATCCTGCTGGATTATTGATTCCTTGCTGAAAAAGAGGGAAAGAGGCATGTAGCGAAAACACCAGATCTGCTTCCCACGGAAGGGATCACAGCACATTATGAAAGACAGTTATATTAGGACAGATCAGTTCTTCCTATGAAAATTCAGACAGATGTGACTGAAGACATCTGTAATCAACATTTTGGGGGAAAAATCACACTACTATCTGTTCTCTTGCAGATTCCAGCTCCCAGGAATCATGCTAGTACTTTTACCTTGCTGCAGAAGTCACAACAACAACAACAGGATAAAAATACAGTAACACCTACAATTCATAGGCCTGACCTCACCGAACTGAGTTCGGTAGGACAATGTGTAGGCTTGACATAACTTTGTACTTAAGCATAGAGTTGGAGATCAGAATATTGCAGAGCAACTAGAAACAAACCTTACTCATCCAGATCACTTTAAGCTGACAATAATCTGCCACCATGCTCTCAGTGCCTTATTTTCCATATCCTGCCATTCCCTGAATATGCTTATGACACTGTTCCGTTGACTGAAATGTCACGATTTGGAAATAGCCAACAAGTCCTTACTGAATAAGACCAGTCAATAAGGAAGACATTAATAAGTAATCCAGAGTGAATTTTTTTGTTCTTTATATTAACAAATATTTTCATTATTAACTGGTCATACTTATGCTATTCACAAACCAGGAAAATTTGCTCATTCTGCTGTGGGCCCATCACATCAGTGATTCCGGGGTTAGCTTAGTGACAAGTACCAATCACATTTCTTTTGATGTTTTGGGGAGAAGAAAATCAGTGGTCTTGCACAGCATCCTCTGGAAAGGCCTGAGACAGCCTTTCAAGTATTCATCTGTTTCCCTTTGATCTCCAGGAGACAGCGAAACCTCACCCAGAATCCTTAAAATTAATCAGCTCCCCATCTTTCTTAGGCCCATCAGAAGCCATTTTTATACTCTAGTTTTCCCTGTCCACCTTCTTGTGGTGATTGACAAGTTTTTTCCTCTGTGAGCTCTTTCTGACTGGCCTTGAAGAATCTTATTGATTCTGTATGTCTCCTCAGATGAATCCATAAAAACCAAGCACCTTTCTGTGTCTGTGGAAAAGCTGCCTTAAGTGCATCTTGCTAAGAGAGGCAGGAGTCAATTACGGAGAATCTCCTTCCCTTTTAGAAACTACACAGCCTAACCCTACACAATATTAACAAAAAGCACTATGACCACCGCCACACTAATGAAATTAGGAAAGAAAAAAGAAAAGAGAAGAGAAATAATAAAGAAATCTTAGCTACAACCTGGAGAATGATTGAGTCCCACACAGTCTTTAATTTTTAAACCCAAAGGTCATAAGTGATTAGATCTAGTGATCACAGATTACTTCCATGGGAAGCGCTAGCAGCAGAATTCAAACCATGAATCAAATGGCATTGTATTTCAGTTAAGAGGAAATCCAGTGCTTGGTTCAGGTGCCAAAATAGCACCTAAACTACATTTCCACCTAAAAGCATGTGAAAACATATATTCTAAGGGACAGTTGCTATGGTCATTGATCTTATTTTTATATTTAACTCATCAGGAAGGCTATTCAGCTAAGAGACACAGAGTACAGTTTAGAGACTGGAAACACAAAAGTCAATAGATCGATCAGTCAAACTCTCATTTTCTATTCAGATTTCTCTGACTGGTTGTAATTTAGCTGCTTTAATACATCTATGTTAGGAGAGTTTCTCCAGCCATATTTATAAAATGCGGTTATATGAGGTGCTACTTTGGACATACAGTACTTTTTAGATATTAACTAATTCCTTTTTGTTGCTGTATAGTCTGTGCAAGTTTTAGTGCTCTTGTTCCATCACCACTCTATTAGCCTGATACAGGCTGCCATATAATGAAGCCTCCCATTTCATGCCTAACTACTCACACCTCCCCTTTAGGTTCACAGCCAACTTGCTCCGTACAGCACTACGCTATATCCGGGAACAGGCAAGTATTCAGGCTCAATGGAAGAGCAGGAGTGCTATGAGGTCAAGGCAAACAGCACACTATACAATGGTTTGCCAAGATTGCTCAAAGGCCCAAGCTACACAGAATTGGTTTTTGCAATTTCCCCTCTTGACCGCAATTCCATGGGGTATCATGTTGGCACTTTCTTCTAATAATGTTCAAGTTTTATGAAATCAAAGAATTACATTGTGTTTAGATCAACTGTGTCAGCCGGCATTTCTTGGTGCAAAAAGAATATGTTGTCAGAAGCACAGGAAAATACAATCCATTTAACCTGGAGGTGATGTGATCTTTAAAAGCAATGTGTAGGTCAAGGAGAACCAACACAAGATATCCCTGAAATGTGATTGTAATAGAAAATGAAGAGGCACAAAGCACCGACATACCTTAAGTCTAGGAGTCTAAGCTGAGCGATACACCCAGAAAACGTTCAAATCACTGAAATTTTCTACAGTTGTGGTGAATAGCTCTTGTCTTCTGATGACCCTTCATGAAATATATACACTGTTACTACCAGCATCTCTATTTAACGTGATACAAGAGTCAATGTTTTCATCAACATTGCAAGATACAGAATTAGGCTTTTTTCCATAAAGTCTGTAGTGTGGAGAGTCGTGAAACAGGTTTACATCTATGTCTGATTTCAAAACACATTTTCTCATGATTTCCAGAAGCTTTTCTGCTCTTATTGCCCATGATCCTTGAAACTGTTCCTGACAATATGAATTCATTAATCTAACTTATATTTGTTAACTGATGGTTCATGACTCTCACTGTGGCCTCAAAAAAAAGTTGTGCGAGCATGTTATTATGATCTAAGGAAAAGAAAATCTCCTGTCAAAACTCCTTTCACAGCATTTGAGGATGAGAACTTGATCTCTAGATACTTACACACATTCATTAGATAGGACTGTTATCAGGGAAACATTTAAGAATCTGTTGTTAGAAGTAAATATAAGAAGGGACAGGAGAGGGAGGGACCCGAGTCAAGGATTTGTAATTTTTTGTGTTTTTTTTCTATAATGAGTAATGAGCCAAAAGCATTGGAAAGACACCACACTACATTATCAAGATGGGGATCGGCACTTGAGGAAGACAACTATGCAGAGTTGCTGCACACTTTCATTGTTAAAATTCTGAACATTACTGTAGTGCAATGTCAGTGACACTGACAGTGGGATCAAGTGCACCCTCAGCAAGTTTGCCAATGACA
>RSEF01000004.1:12673321-12717660 GCA_003993805.1 Himantopus leucocephalus | reverse complement strand
AAAACCAAAACTGACAAACCTCCCCCATAGTGCCTGCTCTTCTGCTGCTTTTTCCTCTAAAAGTTCAGCTATGACAAAGAGAACAATATACCCTTCACCTCACCTGAAACTAAACGTTGCTTAACAAACATACATCAGAAAAAAATGTATTGCTCTTTCCTCTTATTTCCAGATATCTTAATTTGATTTTTTTTTCCCCCCACATATAAACAAAATTTGGACTTGCAACAAAGTTAGATCAACTGCTGATCAAGGGATGACCAAATTCAGTCACTGAAGTTTGATACTGAGACAGTTGATTTTCCAGAGACAATGTTGAGATAAAAGCAGCTGATGCTTGATGTTATTTGGCTTTCAGAACCACCCTCTTAACAGCATAATCAGTGTTAGATGGTGCTGCCAGACTACTAGCACCATGTGAAAAATATTAAAATCAATTCTTTTCAGGAGCAGATTTGAAAAAGACAAATGAGAACTCTTTTTCAAGTATTAATTGCTAATTAATATTATATTTTAAACAGAAAGTCCATGCAAACTATAAAAAGCATCAGAGATTCTCCTTGTGCTGCCCTCCCCTGTAATTGATGAGACATCTGGAATATCAGAGAAAATCAGACATATCTGGAATATTTGTTTCTTTACAACATCTGGCCAACACTTTCATGGCTTGTCATTTCTTTAAAATTCAGGGATGGCTTCATGGGCAAGGGAAGTTTCTTGGATGAGAAAGCCCATTTCTTCAGGAAGACGTGTAACTGCTACAGACAAGAACCCCTCATGATTATGAAGCAACAAGATGCTGCTTGATCTTGTGTTTGCAATGAAACATACTTGCAGATATCTTATATGCAACTATGTTTTTATACTCTGTTGAACAGGAAAGAAAGCAGCCTTAAGAGAGAAAAATGGCAGCCGGCTGCACTTCCAGGCAGCATGCTGAAGCTCCTACTAATGCATTTTGGTTTCATAAAAAAATGCCAAGTTAGGGTTGCTAACACTCAATACCTTTGTCAAAACTTTTGCAATACTCATCTTCTTTTTCCTCATAGCATCTGGTGGCATTTGCAGACAAATTATTAGGTAACTCAGCTCTCATTTCTTTTATATAAAATCAAGTTGAAAAGGTACAAGTTTCCAGTCTTCATAACAATGGAAAAAAGCTTGAAAATATTATACAAATGTAACATGAAGGCTATATGAATTTCTTAAAATCTCAGGATTACACTGAAAAGTCAAGATTTCTTTTTCTTCTAGATATCCCTCAGAAGATTTTTTTAACTCTCTAAAAATTTCTACTTACTGCTATGCAGTTGAAAAAAAGTTGTAACGGAGTTCACAATATTAGTGCCATTGAATAGATGTTTTCCTAGCAGTGAACTATTGTCATTGAATGCATTAGGGAAGATATTGCAGAAACACTGCCTGTTTTTTTTTATAACAATTCCATTCAGAAGGAAGTACATATCTTTCGAAAAGTTATGCTAAGAAAAATGATGGTCTATGTAGACTGGAAAAGACCAAAAAAACTGGACTCTGGCTGAAGGAGACCAAAAGTAGGCTAGCTGCTTTGATCTAGAGCTCTTTAACTGACTTCAGGGTTTTATAATCTAAAAAGCAACTTGCAGAGGGTGAAAGAGCCAAATATATTTTCTCTCCTAGTTAATCAAATATAGATTCTGTCAACATTATCTAGCCATAATCCACTTTCTATACCCACATTCACTTTCTGTATCAGCCTAGAATATAATAAGTCAGTAATTAGAGGCCAAACTGTGTGATCTTTCATCTTCTGCTAATAGTACTCTTTGCTTTTAACAATGTTGTTCATTATCTTCTTCTGAGTATCAAGTGGTTTTTATTTTTATTTTGTAATTCTCTCAGATAAATTACATGTGTCTGATCCACTTAGATAATTCAAAGATAAGATTTTTCTATTGTTGACCTTTGCAAAGGTCTCTTTGCCATCTGTTTTTATATTTAATTAGTGTTCTTTTCCTTCTTGCAGCTATCTCTCAAAGAATGAAATAAATGACTATAATTATCACTATCAGTGTGCCCTTACTTGATCTCCTGACCATAGTATCACATGCTGGTGATCACACAGTGTTTCCACTGTGGGCCAGTCATTAGGCATCGTACTTGTAACTATTAACCTTGATAAGAAAATAGAAGATAGATTTCCCCCCCCAAGTAAACTCTTAATCCACAGCAGAATCATTTTATTTTTATTCCTTCTCTTTTGCTTGTTCTTTCCTCACATCTTTGGGGCAATCTTATGTTATTAATCAACACAATTTGGAAGTATTTAGATATTGATATAAACAGCTCCGCTGCTGGTGACATACAATTTCTGACAGCTAAATATGATTTAAAGTAATACAAATACAGATTTAATATCAGAGATTAGACTGGGCATTTCAGTCTTCAGAAGCTGACCAACAAAATGGAAATCTGCTCCTGAAAGCTACGTCCCACTTTAAGGCAACTCTCTGCACAACAGTCTAAGCGTAATATATTCTAGACAAAGAACCCTGGGCCTAAAGTGTATTCATCTCGATACCATTATTTCGGGTATGTCAGGCAATGGGAGTTTTTTGTTTTTTGTGTTTTGTTTTTTTTTTTTTTTTTTTTNTGCAGGGTAAGATCATCCATGCCCGGATTTCCAGGACATCACTCAGGCATGCTTTAAGATGGGACAGTTTATAACTGGAGCAGAGTTGTCTGCCATAATAGAAAGCACTTCTCTGTAATCGGTATAAAGTGACCAGAACTGAGGCAAAGACCAAACGAAGGAGCTTATGCATCTGCCCACATTCAGCAGCCAGGGCTCAGTAGCAGAGAGCTACCATTACGCACACCTCAGCTGGGGTTTGCGCAGCTGCAGGGTGGTGCTTCTGTTCCATATTGTCTGAGCTGCCTGTGAAAACTGGATCTCATTCCCTCCAGTTTTTTACAGAAGTGTCTGCATTAAGCCTGATTATTTGCTCATTGTTCAGTAAAGGGGTGAATTTAATCTTTTAGCACATAGCTTTAAAAGATATTTTATTTCTTTTAAAAAGTGTTTAATTTGCTTCCTAAATTTTTCACAAGATCATGCATACAGAATTAGTATTGCCCTAATTAATCAGGCATATGTATTCCTACCTCCTGAAAGAAGATTTCAAAACCTTGTATCAAATATTTCCATTTCATAAGTTGAGATCCTCTGTATTTTAATTTCCAGTGGATGCCTTTGGTCTCCATGGAAACTGCTCCAAGTAGGTTTGAAATGTTACATATTATTTAATATATCTTATATTCACATAAATGTTGCCAGAAGATCTGTCATATCTGTTCAAGTATAAAGTACCAGGGGAGTTAAGCAAAGGAATACATTAAATTGAAACTCATTGTAGCCCATCACTGTTGACACCACTGGCCTTGAAAGATTTTCAATGAGACTCCTGAGAACAATCTTGAAAAATCAATAATCTCAGCAGAAAATGCACCAATTATTATAGTCAACAAGCTAATAATAAAGCATCATAGTCTGTAATCTATGCCACTGAATTTTGCATAGACTTTAAGCAATTAATGCTCTACTTGTCAGTCAAACTTAAAAAGCAATAAAATTTACTGGTATTAATGTAGCAACTCTTTGATATCTAATGTGTTATACACTTAAAATCTATAAAGATACGTTAGTGATTAAGGAAATAAAAATACATGACAGTTAGCTGGTACTCTTATTCCTCAAGTTTTCACAAAGGAGATAATTTCATAACCAAATTGTTTACAACTAGGTTTAAAGAAAAAATAACGTTATAGAACTACATTTACAGTTATGCTAAACAGAATCACTGAAATTTTTCAAAACAGTGCACCATGATTTTTCCTGGATGTAAAACTACTTCTACTGAAATATTCTTACATTTTGGTACAAATTACTACATGCGCCTCAGCTTCTTTGGCAAAAGACAAGCATTTCATAATAAGAATGAGATACTTGAATACATGCAGCCAAATTGTTTGTGGATGGTATTGCCTTTTAAATAGTTTCCAATTTCTGTCCTTTAAGGGAAGTTACCCGTACGCGTGTGCAGCATGTACAGTGACTTGTGATAGCATCAGTGACCCCTGGCCAGTGATCAACCTAGCGTGTGAACTTTTCACTAAACCTCCCTGGGCCTCTGTCAGTGCTGAAGTTTAAAAATGTGTAAATAAGGAGCCTGTCATTGAAAAATCCATTTCTTTTCTCAGTTGAACTATATTTGCGTCAAGCAAATTTTCATGAAAAAACCACACCCTGCTGTCGATGAGAAAGACTCTAAAACAGGTCCTGTCAAACCCTTTATTAAAAGACTGAAGAAATGCAAAAGATCTTGCCATCACTGTAACACAGAAATGGCTGCAAATTGATCTTCTTTTCATGAAAATGAGAAATAGCAATTAAAGTGTTTTGCCTTCCTCATTTTTAAATACTGACAAAAAAGTTAGAAGACTAAACTAACTTGTTTCAAGATCTCCTTTGAGAACATTTCTTCCCAAAGAACCAGAAGTGATGTAAATAGACTACAAATGAAATTTAACCCGGAGTGGGGGTGGGGGGACACTGCAAAAAAAAATTTAAAATATTCCAAAGCAAAGGAGGAGTTATTTAAAGAAATGCATAGTCAGGGAAATGCCTACATAGCGAGTGAGACCGCAGCATGCACAAGCTCAACTGCAGGTAGCACAGAAAACAATAGCAGTGAATACACGGTGCTCTGATCTCTACATGTTCACTGAAGACCCTTGGCAGGTAATTGTGCTGCAGCTGCTGCCTCCTTCCTTTCTTTCTGCTATGTAGGCTATAGGCCTATAGCCTATAAAAAATCTATAGGCCTTTAGCAATAAAAAATCTGCCTGCAATTTCATCCAAAATGAGGGCTTGGGCTTGCCTGGGGTACCTTATTTTCTATTGCTTTATAGTCCTAATTCTAAAAGAGAGAAACAGAGGTGTGGTTCTCTATCAAGGTGTCTGGCATTCTGCGTGTGACACTTTCTCAAGCTGTGGAGACCTGCTGTTGGAAAGGTTGTGCCCCAGAGCATCTTGCTAAAGACACTTGCCTCGTCTGTCTTTAAACCAAGGTAGGAAGTGTGTTCCTGGTGCTTGCAGGGGGGAGGACTGTGAGGCAGGAGAATGTTCCTACCAGGGAACAGCTATTCAGATGAAGTACCTCTCTGGGGAGAGAGACACATTTCCTGTAGCTTTGCTTAGAGCATGGGGACTACAAATATTTCTCATATTTGGATTTCACAAATAGGAAACATTTCTCTCCCTCCCTTTACTGGCTATTACTAGTGTTACAGTGAGAACAGACTAGCTAATATGCACAGTAATTATAGCATGCAATATAACAACAGCAGTATCACCCACTAAAGAGTCAAAATACCTGTGGGATTGATTCTTTGCTTTGTTTTGTGTTTATAATAATAATAATAGTAAAAGGTTCAGCACAGAGGATTTCTCTGGGATTAATGACTGACTGGGTTAATGGCCTGCAACTCAGTTGTTATTGCTTAATAATGATGCTTTACATTCATGTAGTTCCTTTCTTTGAAGGATCTTAAATTTTAAGTGTCAGTTTTCATTCAGTGCATTTATATTCCAAGTATCCCAAAGTGGTAGTGGAAAGATGTGGGCAAGGGCAATAGCTGTTATGTGCTTAGGAATAGAGCAGAGGTTTGAAAATTAGTTTTGTAGCATTGATGAGAGAGCTACTGTCTGCAGAGGAACTACTGCAATGGATTAACAAAACCACATATTTATTTTCACAGCCCACTCAGAAGGGAGGACAAAGTAAACAATAGTTCAAGCACATCAGAGTCCTGAAGATTCTTTTTCGGTATTTCACTGCCAATGCCAGTACCTTTTGATAAGTTTTCCTATGAAATTATGATTGTTTTAAGAAAGCTGTGACAGGAGTGAGCAGATCCTCATCTACTAGACTGCTGTCATCTTCTTTGGCTGAGTGGTAGATATCTTCAACATCAGATTTCTAATAAAGGGCTTGGCAAGAACAGTGAGAAATCATCTAGTCATATCCCTGTACATCTAATGTTTGTAGTAGTAAATGCTTTACCATTACCAGCAAGTATCAAATATTATTAACCAGCCCACATTTTACATCAACTGTGGAATTAGAGTTACTGCGTCAAAGATGATATATGCCAGAAGGGTGTGTTAAATTCATAGTAAAAGATTCATTTTGTTGGGCAGTTCATTGCCAACTGTCCTACAGCTGAACTGTGAAAGGCGGGAATTCAATATTACCATGAGGAAACAATCATTTAGCGATCATGGTAACCCACAGCAGGGAAAAGGTTCGCGTACAAAATATTGTAAAGAAGCTGTATTACATTCTTCACAGAAATGAAACATTTCCTCAGTTCTTGAAGGTCTGGGCATAAGTCTTTGCCATTTGGTATCACATATGTTGAATTTTAATTTTACTTTCATATTGTAATCTTCCATTCAGAAACTAAATAAAACAGAAGGCTGAAGCGAACAGGGGCTTGAGACTGCATAAGAAATCTGAAGTTTCTTGTGAGTAATGGACTCTTAGACCATGAATCTCAGATAAAATGGGAAATAAAGGTCAAATTAATTAGAACATAATGCATCAACACGTAATTTTGTGCTGAATAAAAGTGTACATATTTGCTGACAATCCAAGTTTTCATGACTGTGCTTGTGAAACCTCACTGTGTTTAAGCCTGCATAGTCTAATGAGTGATTTAAAAACAACAACCACCCCAAAACCCTAGGAAAAAAAAAAAACTGGGTCAACGTTAACAACCATGTGAATCATAAATCATTTTTAACTTTTAGAGACATTTTGTGGATTTCTGCCATTTGAACTAATGGAAAAAATGATAGCTGCTGTAGATTGTAGTTCTCTGACTGAATATCAAGAGCTCCATACTGTCACTGTTTTTTGTAACTTCGTGGACAGCAACAGAATTGTCTGAGGAACTGTGAGTTGTGCCCCTAGCTTCCTAAAAAACGGGACTCTCAGACATAGATTACTCTTCTTATTTCCCTCTTCAAACCCTGATCCTCAAGCGTGATCCCCTCTCATCTTGTCATATTCAGCATAGCAGTTTTCTTGATTCCTCTTCCCTGAAACCTTCCCAGACCTAGACTCCATTCCTAATTTTGTTTCCCAACTCTAACATGTCTTGATACAGTTAGTTGCAGTTGCTCAGCCTGAGTCTCTTACATCAGCCAGTGCCAAACATATTTTACATCTAAATGGCTGCCTAGGTCATACTTTCTTCTCAGCTTTCCTTCTAGTGCAATTCTTGTTCACTTTTTTACAATTACTGTCAAAAACAGGGCGGACAAGGTTGGCAGACACCAAAACCACAGGCAAAAATGCCCTTGTTTCATTCCACGACCTTGGCTCCAGCGTGCTCCACAGGACCCCTGTATCATAACTTGAGGCGTTTGAACTGTTGGGTGATGACCTGCAAGAAGCCTCTGATCACCTAAACCTGTGCATTCTTAATAAGAGTATCTTCACCTAATATAGGTAACAAGAGTTTTTAAGGCACTGCTCTGAAACACAGCAGGAAATTTAAATTAGCTGCTAAAGATAAATTACCACAGTTTTTATTTTATTTGAAACAGGCAAAACTGTGTGTTTTGCCTGATCTGACTGGCTATACAATATTAAGGAATTAGCTTGAAGCAGTCACAACCTCAAACAGTTACGTATTGATAGTCATATTTGACTAAGAAGGGTTAATTAAAAAAGTGTTGGAACACTTCGCAAAAGGTATGGCCATAATCAATATGAAGGTGTCTTTTCTGTCTTCAGTGATAGCAATATAAACCATATTAAATTCCGTCATTTCACAGAAGAAAAAAATTGGCATTCTATTCGTTATAAAGACTTTGAGTACAGATCAAGATTTATTAAACAAGCAAAAAACCCTGTTTTCAAAGATGATTTTTCGATGAGAACAATACAGAATGAACTAATTCCCTCAAACAAAACAAAGTTTGCAATATATCATCAATTCCACACATTGGAATTGGGACTTACTTCCCAAGTTCACAATTCATTTATAAGCAGGTACTTGTGGTATAAATTACAAAGTATGAACTAACAAGATTGTTGCGATGACAACATTTCTTTTTTTATTATTTGCCATAACTTGTTAGAGAAAAATGAACACCAAAGACAAGAATATAATCTAATTTAGGAGATACATTCTTAATTAAGAACCTTTAGACTGAAAGGCAGTGGGATGGAATAATCATAATGTGGCACTGAATGGGGTCAAGATAACACTCATATATAGTATTAGATGCTCAATTAGGTCAGTGAGCTCTTGACTAATATGGTAGCTTTTCTTGTTTTGTTTACATCCAGCAGCTTGTTTATCTAATATTCAACAGCATTACAACTAAGCCAGAAATATCAGATGAAATACTTCATAAAACGTTTCTTGGAAATTTAAGTACATCACATTCACTGTATTTACCTCTTCTACAATGGCAGTAATAACTGAAGAATTTCAGCAGTTTCATTAGGCTCAACCTCTCCTATGTTTTCACGCAGTCAAACTGTTCTTATCAGCAGAGGAGTACAAAATAGCATCAAAATAAACAGCAGCAGCTCTCTCCTCTTCACACACCAAAAGCCATTTAAATGCAGTGGTAATTTAACCCATCCTTTACTAACAGCTTCATGCTCACCTTGCTAGGACTAGGAAGAGCATTCCAAGGTATTTTGTCTTCTCATATATTTAGCTTGTATTAAAATAAATCTGTGACCACATATTAAAATCTTTGACATTGTTAATGTACAGAGTTTTATATTCTGGTGGGGTTTTGTTTGGTTTGTTTGTTTGTTGGTGTTTTGGGGTTGTTTTTTTTTCTCTTTTCTGAGTAAAGTAGCAAAGCCAACATTTTAGCCAGAGTAGATAATAATGGACAATAACCCACATGGTTTTCAAATAACAGTGTCTTATAATAAGTATAAAAAGAAAAAAGGAAAAAAAAAGAGAGAAACATGATGGGTGATGTAGTTAAATCTAAACCAGTGGTTTGAGACACCATATTGTCAGATATCTGCCTTCAGAATTTATTTAGACAATAGTAATTTTGTACATTCCCATCATCATATGAATCAGTAATTGTCATAATCCTGCCTAGGGTCCAGTTCTCTGAGGGACTGGTAACTCCCTAAGAACTTGTTGTGTGAAATGTATCTGAGAGGAAAAACACTTTGAATCATATCTTCATTTTTTTTCTATATGGTGAAATCCTATTTAATCCGTGTTCTGTATAAAGTATAATAAATGGTAGATATTTTTTATCTGTCTACAGAAACTGAGGGAAAATCAGTCTTGTTAGTAGGATTGGATGTATAATTATGTTTTTTAATCAAATAGTTATCACAATGTATGCCCTGAAATCACATTGCAAGTGATGTTGAGGAGTGTCTACTGTCCTTTCCAGAAGAACAGAAACCTCTTTAGGAGAAAAGGATTGTGGCCATGAACATATTAGGACAGAATTTTCTAAAGGAAGAAAAGAAAAGATTTGTATTACCTGGTAAAAAAAAAAAAAAGCCTACTGAAGAAGTAGGATTATTTCCAATGAATACTTGTCAACTGCCCCAGTAAAATGAAAGTATAGAGCATCTGAAGACAGCAAGCTTAAGTACAGATGTCCATTTTGTTTATCTAATTATACCCACAAAAATAGTTTCAGAGGAAATAATTAATCTTCCTTTTGTGTTCACTGTGCTTCAGTGTTTTCTAATATCTCTCTCCCACTCACTTCCTTCAAACAACCAATTGCATTTAGAACTACATCATTATTCAGCAGAGACATATCCTTTTTGATACACCCAGAGAAAATGCAGTTCCATACACTTACAGTGTTCCATACAGTGAATACACTTAAAAGAATATTTTACTTTCTTTTTAAAACCTGATTTTAAGGAATGTACTTCAGAATGTGTGTTCTTCTAGGTAGGAAGTTGCTCAATCTGTATGAACTAAAACAATCAAAACAAAACAGGTTTTGCTATTCAAAAGGCAGAAGTTCCACAGCTACTTTGTATTTGAAGTATCTAGTATTTCTGTTACATTCAATGAAAGATCTTCATGATGCACAGTACAAAACCTACAGTAGCTGAGTAGAGAGGGGTTATTTTGGGCTGTACAAGTGAAGCACAAAACCACTGACAACTTGAAATTTTCTTGCCAGATGTAAGCCTGCCATACAGAGAGATGTGATAGCCGCCTAGGCTCTCTGTGACTGTTGCATCAAATCCTGCAGCAAGTAGACAAACACTGATGCTCCATTCCACTCCTAGTTCTGTTTCCATTCACGAATTGGCCAGTACACAGCTGGTATTTCTCCCTTTCCCATTCTGTCACTTTTACCAACACCATGAAGATTACAGTAATACACAAAGGCATTAAATAGAATTCCTTGAATTCCACTGGAAGAAATTTTCTAATTCCTTCAATGCTGAATGTTTAAGAAATATTTTGACAGGGAAAAGTCTCCATCTTCCAAAAAACCACTCAAACTACCTTTAAAAGTGTACTTTTGAAGCTAATATTAACTCCTGAGTGTATTCAGTAAGGTAGCTTTTTATATATGGGAAGATAACAAAGTTAAATAATAACCAATTGTAGAAATCTTCTGGCAAGATCTGATTTCCAAATGTAATTCTCCTAGCCTAGGCTCTATAACTCACTGTATATCATCCCAGATCCCATCCTTAATGACTGAACTGGGAGGCCTGCAGGGTTTGTTAAACTCTATAAAATCTATTTAAAGAGTTTCAGCTTTGGCATTTAGTAGAAGTAACATGACATCAGCTAATCAGAGGTACTTTATCTATGCAAATAAAAAATTCACTGTAGTTCTAGAATGTAAGACAGGAACTTTACATTTTTTAAAAAACTTTTGGCCACATGATAAAATGAAACATATCAACATATTTTCAACATCTGTTTTTCCTCTAAAAGTTTACTCCATAACGTAGTCGCTTCAGTGGCATGACTTTGTGAGTGGATAATCTTTAATCTTGCCAAACATTACTACGGTGTAGCTCCCCAAAAGGTTCACACAAAGAGGAACAGCTGCACTGCCTTTCTAGGAGTGGTTAGTAACAGGTGCATCACAGTTTCCGTGTAATTACCAGTACTACATAGAGTAAAAACAGTTTTATATTTTTGGGCCCTGGTTCGATACTTAAATACAACATGCAAGAATGCTACCTGAGGTGTGATAACTTAAACGCATGCCTAGATCCTGCTGAATAAATGCTCTCTCTATTCCAAATATGTTATTTTATTTTCTTTTAGCTATTTATTTGCTCAAAATATTGACAGAGTTTAGTGTAGCTTCAGATGTCATAATTTTTTATTGATTCCATAACGTATAGGCAGGCAGGCAGGCATAAATGACATCTAAATAATCCAGTCTTTAGTTTCTGATCAAAAAGACTCATCTGTAAACACTAAAAATGTGCAGGTTTCAAAATTCTACCAAGGTTCCCTGGTAAACAGATTTCATATTACAAAAAAGTCCTGCTTGTGCTCAGCCTGTTACATACAGGTATTTTCTTTTCAAAGGAAGTAATCAGGGTAAGAATGAAGCACTAAAATACATCTGCAAGAAGGTACCTTCTCTTCTCTGTTATAAACCATTGTCATTAACCATCATAAACTACATCATCTGCTTTTAAATTTTGCTAACAAAAACTTTGCTCCATATTTATTTGTTAGAGGACTGCTAGGTAGTTTTTCTCCATTTTGTGTTCGGACCCCCTCTCCCTTTGAACTTAAGGTCACAGATGTAAAACCTTTATCAGAATTAAGAATTTGGAAGGGAAGACCTGTCCTTATGACTTTGCTTCTGGAAAGCATTTGATTGAAAGTGTAATCTGAAGACTGGGGTGATATGCAGTTCATTGTATTTTTCTGCTGTGAAATTTGTAGAGGATACCTTTAGTTATTACTGATTGACAAATGAGATGTTACGTATTGGAAGGCAAAGGCTATATCACAAGCTACAATTTATGTCAGAGCAGTGATAGAGTATTTTAATTAAATATATAAAGAAGTGTATGATAAGAGGGGGGAGGAACTGTAACACTGCAGTACGTACAAAGCTATCTAGACATTTTAGCTATGTTTTCCTCAGATACACCCTTTTATTGTGCAATGTTAGGAGCAAAAAGGTTGCAGGGCTAAGAATTAACTTTTTGATCTGACAGCACTGAGAGATTCAAGAGGCTCAGAACAATGCTTTTTCTCTCCTGTGAACCTATGCAAAGGACAAATCACAGTCAGTTTTTGTATGGTCAATAAAGCACCGCAAAATGTCACATCACTCTTCCCTTGTTGGACTGATCTTACTGAGGATGCAAGTATTTGTTTATTTCTTACAAAGCATATGCCAAAAAGATAGCATGGTACCTCGTAAGCATCATATCACACAGACATTTATCAGCAAGCATTCTGCAGAACAAGCAGTATTCAGTGATGACACTCCCAGTCATCATTTGTGGATATTGATTCAGTTGTTGGTACATCAACTGACAGCTAAGGAAAAGGTAGACTAGAAGGTAGGGATTTGCCTTCAGACTTTATTCCGCATGCTGCCATTGGCCTATTGTGCATCTTTGGACAAGAAGCTTCTGAGCCTTTAACTCAAGGATTTTGGCATAACATCGTTCATGTAGGGCCTAATATCGTGCTTCCATTCAGTTGTGTCCTAATGGTTTTCTTTTTGGCCCTGATGTAGCCAAGTGTCATTTTACAGAATTGTAAGTATATCAGAAAAAACCCCAAACCACCAACTTTAAGAGATAGTAACCCATTACAGAAATCTTATCCCACAATTAAATGCTAGGAATTACTGATGACCAAAGACTGAGTGCCTCCCACTAAAAGACAGTTACTGAAATGTGGTTGTGTTATTAACTAAAAGTAGTTCTAATAAAAATATCAATTTCTCATTAACAGCAGTCAGCAATCACTTCTATTTAATTGTATTATTTTGAGCTCAGTGTTTTCCAAACAGTTTTCACCTTCTGCTCTTTTCAAGCTACCATACTCTTCCAGACTTGCAAAAAAAGAACTAAATGTGAGATGTGATCTCACATACAGAAAGAACAAAACAGAATACAAGAGAAGAAAAAAACCCTATTGAGCACTGAATTCTGATGTCTACCTTTGTAATACACGGATGGCAGAAAGACTGGTAACTAATAAAGACTTTCCTTTTGCTGGAAAAGGCAAATCAGTTAAATGGGATCACACAATATGACAACTGTTCTTAAGGAAGCAAGAAATAGTTTTTATAAAGTGGGTACAAACTATATGGACATTCCCACTAGGATTCTTCCGTTTAATTTATCCAGCCCTTGGAAACCAGGAACCATGAATACTGGATTCCTGGACAGAAAAAGCGCAACAGTATTTTTGTGCAGCACCCAGGAAGTGTTTGCCTGCAGGCAGGGTTCAGAGCAGTCCTGCTGGAAGCAAACTCCCCAATTTTGCGCTCTCTTCAACCTGCAAATCAAGTTGGAGAAGATGGAGGGAAGGCATGCAAGAACACATTCTCCTTTACCACTGCCCAGACCCATGCTGGAAGCACCATGTGTTGACAAGAAAAAGGGTGCCAGTCTTATATCCTGGCATCAAAAGACAGAGGATTTAACACAAGAGCACAACTGAAGAACCACAGGAGCCATTGTTTACACTAGTCTGCTCAAAATATGAGTAAACCTAAACATAAAAGGCTCAAAGTACTGTAAGGACAAACAACGATGAAATTTTTCTTTAATTTCTCTCTGCTACCATTTATTTCTTTACACCACCACTAATCTCTATTCCCCCTTATGTGTGTGAGATCAAAAAAAGAGGACAATCATTTATGAAAAATAGGTGATATTTAACTATGAAAGTGAATTAACCCCCTTATGAAGAACAATTTTTCTGGAAGCCATGAAATCCAACAGAGCAATATAACCACCAACATTGCCCAAAGCACATGCCGACTCAGTGAACTGCCTTGGAGAACACAGAATGGAGCCACAACAGAGAGTAGCAGATTTTGGCTTCACTCACTGATCATGAACAGCTAGAGTAAAATTGTTGTTACGGAAGAAGAATGACAAAAGAATCCTAGGACTAAAAGTAATGGCTTCAAGTATCTGGGAAGCAGATTACTGTTCCTGATCCAGTCCCCTTCACAGTACCAGAAGAAATAATGGCAAATGTAAGAATATTTTTAGGAACAGCAGAATGAGAATATATGCAGGGGAGAATGACTCTGATGTTTGTATCAAGCGCCTGAGTATGCATACAGTTCTGAAGGTGCAGAACAGCTATTGGCAGCACATGTTTTATTTTTCCAATTGATTTTCAAGAGAGACACTGCAGCTTTTTTTCTTCCTCCTCTCCTTCTTCCAGAAGGACAGCCTGAGTAAAATGTAATTTGGCATGCAGGAATTCTGGACCCTTGTAAATGTAATTATTTGGGGAGAAGGTGTTGAATGGTTGGGGGTTTGGAGTCTGAACAGAAGCCAGGAAAGGAAATAAGAAATGCCAGAAAAAGTAGCATAGCAAATAGACAGAAATCCTATTAAATACTCAGACCTGAAGAGAAAATAAGCATGAGAAATACACAGCTGGAACAGAGCAGAATAATAGTCGCTTGCATATATTTCTCACAACTAAAACTCCAGTAGATTTCATGGGTTTTAGATCAGGCTTCCAAGAATGGAAGTTATGAATGATAAATCAAGTAAGAAGGTATTGGAAAAAGTTTATCTAATAAGGAAGAAATAAACTCTCAATTTAATAAATGTTAATATTTAGGGACAGAATATATTATTTAAAAAGAAATAGTTTATGCAGCTTAAACTCAATCTATGTTGTACAATATTTTTTTGCAAAGGAGAACTCATTGAAGCTGTGACCAAGCATATAACAAATTTATATTTTAGTTAAATACTAGTTTAAGATAAAAATAACTTGAATTGTGAATAAATATGAATTTTTAAAATTATAAAAAGGAATAAAAATAACCCACCTTGAAAAGTTCTGCCCACACAGTGCTGGCAGGAATTCATATGTCAGTAATAATAAATAAATAAATAAGCAAACAAATAAATAAATAAAACCCAAACCAAAAACCACAAACCACAAAAAAAACCCAAACCAAAAAACCCTGAAAAACCCCAACAAACACAAAACCAAAACCTCAAAATCCAAAACAAAAAAATAACCCTTTATCTGTTATTTTCCATTCAAGTATTTCCTCCATGAAAATACATCACAACAGGGAGCCATGAATTCGTCATTTTACCTATATATACCGCCATCCAAGACAAATATTCCAAAAACGGGAGCAATCTATCTCTTCTGTCTCAGAATCTCATTATGCTTCTTTTGGTCTCTATACAGAATATTTTATCCAAGCAACCTTTTTCTCTTTCTTTTTGACATTTTGTCCCTTCTTATCTGCTCCTTGACTTTTGCTGATTTTACCTGTATTTTACTCTTTGGAACTTGTAACTCCAGCCACAGAAGAAACAATTTTCTTTTCCTCTATTTATTCTTCAGCCCAAATCATACCATCTGTCAAGGTAGTGTAAATTAGCAGCACCACAGAAAAAAAAGCTTTTGATATTTCAGCATGCTGGGACATTACAGGGTTACTGATAATGTCTGTGAGTGCTGATAGAGGCTGAGACATAGTTTTCCAAAAGTGTCCTGCTAAAAGTTATCTGAACATAGTTTTACTGGTGAGGGGGAAAATAAAAAAACCCTAATTTTCCTATCACTTCTGACATTAATGAAAGGAATGAAACATAGTTGTCACACTAAGGTTCCTTTTGACAAACATATTTGACTAAAATCTATGTTTACTAAAGAAACAGCATCTCCATTAAAAGTATATATTTCTGACCATCTCTGTTTTTACTATTCCTTGTATCTTAGGAACTCAGTTCTGCTGATTTATAGAAATTGAGAGGGGGCAGTTTCCATTCTTATTAACAGATTCACTTATCAGTGTCATAATGGACTTGTAGCAATATTTCATATTTTTTGTTTGCATATTGATTGGAAACTGCAAGGAAAACAAAAGAAGACACCATCACCACAATATGGGAACTATTTTTCTCCAGGAAACTGGATTGATAAAGTTTCAGTGTTTTTAATCAATACTATGTTTTATTGCTTCAGGACATTTTTAAAATGTATTACCTTTCTGTTGTTTGCAAAGCTTATAGTTGTGTTTGGCCACTCTTCATTGACCACTTAAAAGAACTTCAATCAGGAGGGCAAGCCAGACACTGACTTCTTAAATCCCTGGCAGCCTGCTTGCTGCTGCACACAGACTGCTGTGGAAGCCAGAATTTGAGAGTGCTGTTTGTTTTCTGTGGCCACTTTGCATGCCTCCAGCAAATGAGTTCTCTACAACAAATGAGTTCTCAGTTCGGAGGTGGTGGTGACGGGTGGTATTATCCATCCGTAACACCAACGCTTGTACCTAACGCCCCACTTCCAAGGTCACTACAAATCAGGACATTTTAAAAACCTTTCAAGATTTATAGCACTTTACTAAAGCAACAAATGTATACAAGTAAACAAAACTAATTTTGCCATAGTGCCGTAGCAGAGTTTGCCCAGCAACAGTCTCTATTCAGATTGAAAAAAGATTTACATATTCTCTTAAATAACCAGGCAGCAGTAGGATAATAATAGGAAACACTTCAGGAGACAAGCCTGGTGTACAGCAAAAGACAATCAGAGCAATGATTAACTCTGAGAAAATCATACAGTGAAATAATAATAACAAGAATAATTACTCCTACTACTACTCCTACTACTACTAGTAATGTTTATAATAATTTTCAGCAAAAGGATTTTCTTACTCTTATCTCTTTTCCAGGGCGTTTTACTGCAAGAGCGCATTGCAAAGAATCATACCAACAAGGCTAGCAACTGAGTGGCAGTTTTATCAACAGTTCAATTAAAATAATGGGGAATGTAATTTTGCTGACTTGTAAAAGTGAGGACGTTTCAGGACTGCAGTTCTCAGGCAGAAAAGTGGGACACCTCAGTAGAATGCAGAGGAGTAATTTTAACCAAAATGCACAGCATGGATAACTGGATCGTAAAGCACAGGTTTTCATGATACAGTGAACAAAACAAGCAAACAAACAAACCGTTGCTTTCCTGAACAATAATTCCACTTCTTTTGTTTCTCAGGGATTCTGATAATAGTTTGGATATAAGCTTCACACTGACTCACATGTTAAGGAAAAGATACAGCAGGTCTGTTCCCCTCATCTACAGCACAGCAGAGTAGCAGAGAAAATTGCTTTCAACGTTGAACCACCCACGACTCTTAGAATAGTTAGATTAACTGATTTCATTGCTGACCACTCATTTGGGGGAAAAAAAATACTGTTGCATACAATGTTGTCATCCACTAAATTTATACAGCTTTCTTCTCTGTTTTGACACATACATGATCTTTGATGTCCTCTCCTTCATCCAAACACAACTTCTAGAAATGAAACCAATCTACCTCACCACTTAGAGTTTAACTAATCAGATTTATCATTAACTTGCTCTTTTTATTCCTTAGAGAGGAACTTGTTTTAGATTCTTGTCTTCTGACAAATCTATTAAAAAGATATTTTTACTCTGAGCTGGTTTCTACCGAAACTTTGTAAGAAGGGTTTTATTTATCTTTTTAAGTTACAGTATATCAGAGGCTTTAAAGCTATTTGCTTTAAATTTCAAATAGCAAATTTAATCTTTGCAAAGGTGCTGAGTTTTGTGAAACTCTGTGCCATTGTTTAAATTTTTGCTGAGGGGTAATAAAAAAAAAAACCTCAGCTTTTTACTAGGATGTGCTGTGGGAGACAGCATAAGAAGATTTCTGGTTAATATGCATTNGATTTCGGTTAATATGCATTAAAAGTAGTATTAGCTCCAGGTTTGTAAATCCTAGTTACATTTCTATATAAGCATCTCTTTTGACCATTTAAAATGCGGTAGTATGGAAAAACTTTTACATTTGTTTGCCACTTTAACGAAAGAGGACTAAATTCTGTTAACTGTTGCATTTAAAATGAGACATTCAGGCTCACAAACCCCTAAAGACATCACTCATGTATTCAGTGTAATTGCTATCTTTGAGCTGTTTGTATATACTTCTTTTGTATCAGATACTACTGTACACAAGTCTATTACAAGTTTGAGTTGGAGAGCCTGGTTCTCTAGTTCAAGCCATAAGGATTTAGACTTCTAGTACCTCCAATTTCATAAAAAAGCTAGTCAGCTAATATGGCAGCAAAGATCTATTGAGCATCCAGGATGGACAGACAGACTCCTGCATGCTTTATAGATCACCAGAAACTCATTTTGAGAAACAAGAATGAAGGCAGAAATATTTAAGCCTTTTCTCTCTTAGATAATGACATCAGGGTAACATTCGACTTTATCCTTCACAAGCAGGCTGTATCCTGTTTCTGTACTTGAGGAGATATTAGAGCCTGTATAGGTGCAGTTTTTATTAGCAATTTTTGTGTTGGTGATGCAAAGAGGGTCTTTAAAAGAAAGATGTGCCATTTGTAAGAAAATTTGACACAGGAAACAGATGTACAATTACCAAACTGTACGGGGACCAGTAGACCTATAATAAAAAAAAAAAAAAAAAAAAAGAAATGCATCCTGTTGGAAGACANACATATCATAAAATCACAGAAAAACACTAGCTCCTGGAGGTACTCAGAGCAGGGCCAGTTTTAATGTTAGATCAGCTTTACATGCAGCAGAAGTAGAACTCGGAAGGTGATCGTCATTGAACAAAATGGTGTATGAAAATGTTTGTCTTAAGAATGACTTTTTCACCTACGATGTTATTTCTTGTCATTCTTTTGGTTCCACAGAGGAAACTCTGAGAAAAAAGCTTCGGTTGGATCTTACGCCCTGTCAGTCTGACTGTCAGGGCTGACGAGTTATTACATCATCAGCTATAACCATTTCCTTTCATTCCTCTTTTTTTTTTTTTATATCTCCTTTTGGCCTAACTAAGGCTAAAAGCCTTCACTTACACACACAAAAAAAATTAAGTGCCCCCAGTAAGGGCTACCAAGTCTGATATCATCACACTACCTCTGACTGTATACATTTTCTACTTTCTGTATACATATTCTACTTGTCCTTTTAGGAAGAAGAAATCTTTTTTTGCCTTTCATGTGTGCAAAACATAGCAAAATGTAGTCTTGATTGGTGAATGGAGTAGGTACTGGTAAAGAGGTCTACACCTCTTTAAATTTTAATTTCCAATTGTATGGCATTCACATTCCTCTTTTGTCTCCTCACAATGCAAGTCACCTTTTTGTTTGAATTGGTATCAAGTATTAACAATTTTCAGTGCAGAATGATTCCATTTTCTTTCATCAAAGGACTTAAACAGGAATAGAGTTAAGTTTGAAGTAAAAACATTTGAAGTAATAATATTTTACTCTTGCATTCAAGCCCTGGAAGCTTTTTAATTCTTCAATAGATCTTTCAGTTTCTACTTTTTCAACAATTTATCCCAGCCCATCCACTAGTAAATTTTTATTTTCACTGTAAGTGAGAAAAAAAACCAACCCAAACTTGAAACTTTGATGGCACATGTGAGTAATCCTAACCAGCTTTTTTTTGTGAATACCAGTTGTGCACCTGCCATTTTGAGTGAAAAGATATCCTCTTTCTGATCAAATCAATTTAGAAACCGTCAACCTAAAATCCCTTGTGATATATGAGCTATATAAAAACCCAACGCTTTTAAGTAATACTCCAGAATATGAGTTGCCATTCTAAAAATGGATAGTCATGATAGTCTTGACAGAAACCTTGAAGGTATGCTGCATATAGAAGCCAATGCAGGAAGGTTTACTAAGCCTGTGGACAGTAAATATGTTGATCTTGAAGTCCAATAATGGGAATAGAGCACTGTTTCACTAAGGTGAGACCAAAAATGCACAAAGATCCATACAAAAATATGCTAGGCAGAGGGTCCTAACAGCATTTTACCTTTTTAAGTTAGTTTGAAATAAAAGTCAACCTAATAAATTTAACTTTCGGTGTGCTTCAGTAGTCAATTCACTTGAATGAACTGTAGGGGGTATTTTAGTGGTTCTGTCTTCTGCATAAACAAGGGAGAGGAAATTCACCTCCTTATCTTTCCCAAACTTTGTGCAAGGTATTAAAGTTCATGACTGACTGAGCAAAGATTTTGTACAGCACAGTGTGTATATGCTGTTATGTACAATCTGCTTAGTTTCCTATAAGAATGTCGTAAAACGAAGCTATCTATGACTTTTAAACAATATTAGAATATTGCTTTAATACTGTTAGAAACACTATAATTTTCTAACCCAACACCCTTTTGAAAAGAAAACTGTGCTTATTACCTTATCTCTAGAAAATGTCAGGACTGTGAACAAGCCTTGGAAATTCAGAGGCAAAATTTAAGAGTCTGGATGGATTTACCATCATGGCTTACCACTGACCTGTGCTGCAGTTGCTCCTACCTGCTTTTAAAGGAGAACAGAGTCTTATTGTCAAGGTAAGGTAATTCAGAACCAACAAAGTTCCGGCACTCCCAAGAACACTTTCAGTGATTATTTGATCAATGTCAAAATATAGATAGATCGCCTATATATACATCAACAGTGCAGGAACAGACAACAACGTGATTAAGTACAACAAACCAAGCACACTCAATGTATCAAGGAATTTGTAGGCATTATGACATGCATCTTTAGGTGACTTCTATATTTTGATGGAGAGTTCCTATGCATGGAAGAAAAAAAACAAGTACTCCAAAGAAAACTGAAATAGCAGGAAAAGAAAGTTGGTACCACTGTCAGAACAATGGTGCAACTGGAAGCTTCGAGAGGTAGAATAGAGTAGATTTTTTAATAGCCTTAAAAATGAAGTATATAGTCTACTTTTAATACACTGGAAAACTGGGGATCAGCATCTGACCTACACTGTCTTCTAGACAGTGCCAAGACTTGCAACAGCATAATTACATTTCTTTCTCATGAGGGAAAACAGTAGGAATCTTTATGACTATAATAAAAAAACATTTTAAGAGAAGGATCAACCAAAGAGCTAGTAGTGAATCCCCAGTTCAGAAGGGTTCCTTGTAATTGTGAGTTGAGAGATGTATGATCTCCTTTGGGAAGAAAACAGAGAAGTCTTCCAAATCACCAATTATCAGGCTCTTTATCCCAAGCCCATCATTCATGTCTTCCACATAGGCTAGGGAAGAACCCGGTGCTGGCGATTGATTGGTGCTGGAATAGCTGTTCCTTTTACAGAAATACCTGGCTATAGTGCCTATGAGTAGATTAATCATTTCAAGGATGATACCGAACATAAGAAACAAGACTTAAGGACTTAGTTACAAATAACTCTAAAAGAAAGAAACTGGCTTTAAGCCACTGACTAGCAAAACTCTTCATCTGAGTATGGATAATTATTTTTCTTCACAAAGCCTTCTATAAAGTATTTGATTTGAGTGGATGTTTTTGTTCTTGGCCTGTGTTACGATTTCTTTAATGGAACAACCTATGATTTTCTGCCTTGTACCTCTGTTTGGCATTTCCCTATTGTGCAAGTATTTAGAGCGATTTTGCAAGAATGCACAATTTTTTTCTGGCAAAGAATCTGTATGCAACCTAAGCACCATACCACCTATTTACTTATTTACTTCCACTAAAGGTCTGACACCTCTTTTTCAAATTAAAGAAAAAAAAGGACTCTGCTGGGAAACAAAGAAGAGTTTCAACATTCATGTGCGTTTGATGTTTGTGCTAATAGCTTGATATTTCTGTGCCCTTCTATTAGCTAATGACCTTAATATATTTATACATGGAAGAGAAGGAAACAGAAGGTAATAAGCAGTGTGTGAATCTCAAAATCACAGCTTTACAAGTATGCCTCTTCTTTTTCCCATTTAATACATTCTTAAGTAGAATTGAGAGGTGTCCAATCTCAAACTGAGGAAAAAAAATACAGTAGTTAAGCATAATTTATACCCCAAAGTTGAGGATACCACTGTGTTGCCATACTTATGTTCCTGAAGATGTGTCTGTGTCAACAAAATACTGCTAAGGTGTTATCGAGGAATCAATGCATGATTCTTAAAAGCTTTCTGCTTCTAACACCGGGAATACTATAGATATTTCTTTAAAAGTATACCCAAGGAAAGGCTATCAATTTAAGGTAACAATAACCATACAAATAAAAGAAGAATTTGACTATTTTGGAGCCATTTCTAATATGCAGCTGTTCCCCCTTAGTTCTTAAGAAATGTATTCCCAATTTTTGTTTGGCCCAAGGATCCAGACAAAAGTCCACTGAAGTCAGTTAAAAGATTTCTATGAACTGAAGAAGAATATTATGCTAGAGAAGGATCTTTTAAATATTATTCACAGAAATATATGTAAATTTTTAAATGTGAGCAGGATTAACAAGATCAAACAGTCTGCTCCTAAAAAGACTTTGCCAGACTATTATATTTACTGGACACTTTTACTCTGCACAAGTACAATAAGAATGACTGTGGCTTTGTGAGTTCTTTTCTCCACATATTTAATTCCTACATACACACCATTTCTATGAAATTTTGCATTGATTTAAGGTTTCAAGATACATTTAAGAAAGGAATTAGTTTTTCAAACATGTTAAATACAATACAAAAAAAGAAGTATGATACTTCATATAGAATCATTTATTACAATCAATGAAACAAAAATATGTAACAGGAAAATATGACAATCTTGTTCATAATATTTGTACAATTTTTTGTTGGAATCGGAAGGTAAGACTTATCAAGTTTAAAGTGTATCAAGGGTTAGATTTCAGTATGGTCATATGGTTAGAAAAAGATCTGAAACAAACAAGATAAAATCTAGAAGCACATGCAGAAAATTATACGTAAGAGTGTGGAGGAAAATGGAAGCTGTAATCAAAGGCACCAAAACAAATTATCTAAATAACCATTTTTTTCACCAAGCAGCAGCACCACCAAGAAGAACTGGAGTTATAACAGACTGAAAACTGAATGCAAGTCAGTCATTCAAACTCTTTTTCAAACTGGCAACCTGTCACAAGTGGGGTCTCCCAGGGATCGATATTGGGCCCAGCATTGTTTAATTTCTTTATAAATGATCTGGATGATGGGATTAACTGTACCCTGATGAATTTGGTGGTGACATCACACTGAGTGGGGAAGTGGACACTTCAGAAGGGAGAGGCACCCTGCAGGAAGACCTGGATAGGCTGGAAGAGTGGGCTAACGAGAACCTTATGAAGTTCAACAAGGGCAAGTGTAAGGTCTTGCAGTTGGGAAAACATAATCCAGGAGTACAGCACAAACTGGGATCTACCTGGCTGGGGAGCAGCTCTGTGGAAAGCGACCTGGGGTCCTGGTGGACAACAAGCTCAAGATGAGTGAACAGTGTGCTGCTGTGGCGAGGAAAGCCAACAGGATGCTGGGTTGCCTCAACAAGGGCATCAACGGCAGACACAAAGAAATCATTATCGTGCTCTACTCAGCGCTTGTCATGCCACACCTGGAATATGGTGTGCAGTTTTGGTCCCTGCATTACAAAAAAGATATGGACAGGCTGGAGAGGGTCCAGAGAAGCGCCACAAGGATGATCAAAGGATGGGGAAGCCTGCCATATGAGGAAAGGCTGAGAGAATTGGGTTTGTTCAGCCTTGAGAAAAGAAGGTTTAAAGGAGACTTTATCACCATGTTCTGGTATTTAAAGGGTGGCTACAAAGAAGATGGAGACTCCCTTTTTACAAGGAATCACATGGAAAAGACAAGGGGTAATGGGTACAGGGTGACTTGTCCTGTCACTAGGCACCTCTGAGAGAAATCTGGGTCTGTGACACAAAGTCGAGAGACGACAAGTTTTTTAAGCGTGCTACCAGATATTTTCTCACTTTCACCTTTAGCCACTTGGAAAGTGTTGCTGTCTTTTCCATTGTCACAGAAGCATTTAATAAATACCTTGGTCATCTTCACATCAGGCTTTTGAAACCTAAGATACCTGGACTTCAAGCAATGAAACAGCCTGGATGCAAATCTGTTCTTATACTGCAGCTACAGCTGGCTTCTACTCGTAACATTTATATTTTTCCTCCATTTTCCAAAACCCATTCTATTTGTTAATAACCAATCCATCTCCCATAATCTGTTGTGTGGAACATTAATATAGCGCTTTTACTATAAAACACCGGACATTTGCTTAACTCAATTTTCTCATTCATTGTGGATTTTAGTAGCAATCAAGATATTATTCAAATGGGTCTTTGCTTACATTTTTTCCTCATCCTAGTACTATTTCATTGAAAGTGTCATGCTGTTGACTACAATATTTCAGTATTTCAGAGACAAAAAAAATCAGAAGTCAGCAATTTCACAGATAATTACTGTACAGTCTCTTGCAGTTATCACCGCTGAAGCTTTTGTATGTAGGTAAGCAGAAAGCTGCCCATTAGAAAAGAAAATAAACAACTCAGAAAACATAAAAATTCAAAATTATGCTATTTTCTCTAAAGATCTAGCAGATACCGCCTTTTAACACTAACAGAGAATTTAATTCAGAGACATTATCTATTATGTTTGCTCCATCCTGTTGCAGTACAATGCATTGAAATATATATTTTTACTTCTTTAAAATCTCTATATACACAAGGATGGCTGTACCCCCATTATTATGGAGGAAAAACTCATATATCCACGAAAATTTCACTCATCAGTTACAAATAAAGAAAAACATTAATTTGAAACTATTTATGCCATGTACATTCAAATAGCTTTTTGTTCATAATTTGTATTGTGGCTGCCTGACAAAACAGACTCAGACCTTAACTAATGCTTTTAGGTGTTCCGACAATGATAGAAAAAAATGCATAAAACCCAACAAAATACCAAATATCTTACCTCTCTCTGCCTCATTTGTTAAGGTTAACATTGTTAGTTCCTAAAGTTTGCATGAGAATGTACAAATGGAACATGTGGAGGTTATTCTGTCCCCATCCCCCATTAGTACACAAGTTGGAACAGTCCATGATTGGGGGTCTCTGAAGGATGCTAATAATGGCTAAGCAGCCTTGTGGATTTCCCCTCCAATTTTGTCGTCACACTCCTAACATTACCTCTAAGGACCGGACAGTAAGGACTTTCTAATGATTTGCTGTTCCAGAACTCTATTACAAGGTAAGACTGAGACAGCTGACTCTATCCTGTCCATTAAGTCTTCAGAGCAGGGTTTGTGTTGGTTTTGATAGCCTCTCTGATCTACAGAGTGTTACAGAATGTGCATTTGGATAGGTATACACACACAGAGTCAATAGACAGAATACCATTACATAGTGCCAAAATTTATGTAGACTCATCCTATTTTTGCCAAACCAATGAAGGTTATTGTGTATATTATAAACAGTTTCATTGGTGCAGCTTTTTTTCTACTTGCTCCATAGGCAGGATGCTTTTAGTAAGTGGTGAGCAATACTGTTAAGTTGGGTTTGTGCTATTGAATATTGTTCACCATATGCTTACTTGTGTACTGACTTGAAAATATGGGGTCAGGGAAACACTGTAAATTGTTTCAATGGATCAGTCCCAAAACTATCTGGATCAGTTTGTGTGAGAGCATGTGTATAAAGAGGAGCTCTTTGGAGATGTATTTCAGCAGCTGGCTGATAGAGGAGTGGCACATGGTTTTAAAAGGATGAAAATTAACTTTGCCTTCTTTTTGAGTCCAAGATAGCTCGATAACTTGGGACTCACTCATACAGGGAAATTTATAGTTTCCAACATCATAGATCTAGAAGGCTATCTCAAATGCAAATATGAACCTTTTGCAATGGGTTCATATTTACTGCTTTCTTATCCTACCAGCTGTTAATGATCTTCAAATCCTGTTGGTTGAATGGGTCTTTAGGCTGCTGAAAATTCTGCAGAATTAGGCTTATTGTTTTTTGACAATGAGCAATACTCAGACAAGTCTATTGTCCCATCATACTCTTTTATGCATTAAAGGCCATCTGCCCATCCTTTTCATATTCCTGGTTCTTGAGCTTTGTCTGAATGTGAGACAGGGCAAACATAGTTCTGCCTTTTAACAATAGCTCTGTGCAAGATGATCACTGAAATGTTTTAAACCTTTTAGATATTAATATTAAGTGGATTTACATTGAATAGGTCTGTCTAATGGATCAGCTTATTGTATTCACTGACAAAGTCATCCGCATGAAGAAAATGCTGTTAGCTGTACAGCTTTCTAACCCTTCTCTGAAGAGGAGCCCTTCTTAGCAGTCTTTTATTCTCCTGATGTCGATTACAAATCATGACTATTCTGACCTCTGTTGTACATTAGCACGGAGAACTTTCTAATGGTTAGCTCATAATTACGCTTCTTTGTTTTCCTTTTATTCTTAGTTAAAAGTTAACATTATTTCAGATGTTCTAATTCCCCAGGTAATCTATAAAGACTTTCATGTGGGAAAATTAATTTAGCAAAAAAAGAAAGGAAATTACATATTTCTAGTATGCGTCTTTCTCCTTCTAAGCACTTTCATCTCTATTACAGTCTCTTTCAATGTTTATTATCTAACTGATTTTATAATATCTCATTATCTCTAATTTTCACTGACTTGAAAAAAGGAAAAATATAAGATATTACAATAGCTTGATATCACCTGGCTTTTACTGTCTGATTTCTAGAAGCTAGTAAGCTGCAGCTGAGATCAGGTTCCTCTATTGGCAGGCCTGTCTCAAAGTCAATGAAAGTTTTGTCCCCAGCACTGGTGGTACCAGATTTCAACAGGCTGCAGGTTTCAAGGCTTTGGGATGTTCCCATACCCACTCACAATGGCCTGTGATTAAGGCCATATTCCACATCCTATACAGTCATGACTCTGTACTCAAGAAGGCAGCTATTTTAATTTTGTTTTCTTGCAATGTTATATCTTTCTCTGAAGTATCAGCCACTGTTTCTATGCTCAGGAAGAGCAATATTTTATAAATATATAATATCCCAGGTTACCTTGGGTACAGACCTTATCAAAACTGAAAGATTATTGAATGTAGAGAACTGTACATACTTCAGATGCAATAATTAAAGTGTCTTTGCCAGAACACTAATCAGTTGAGCAGACCTGCCCTCTTTAACCCATGAAGCTGCTGGTAAATTACTTTGCTGGTAAATTACTTTGAAAATTGAACCAGAACCACTGCTTACTCAGAACTATTTTTGCACCATGAACTGGACTGTTGAAAGGATCTGGATTAAAGAGGAAAAATGACAGCTTCATTTCAGTATGTGTTACAAGGTTGAGGAACACAGTGATAGTTTCAGGGATGCTGCTCAGTGTAATGGCAGAACAGGCATTTTTCTGTCCACAGTCTGCTAAATGGAGTTGATATGAACTTCCTGATATCCTGCCTCTCTTCCTGTGTCTTAAATTATGCACAAACACTTTAAAGCCAGATCATAAAAAAGACCTAAGCACCTCATGAAAATTCATAACCCTGAATGAGGGGCCTAGGTACCTCCATCAGATTTGATTCTCATTTTGAGACATCTTCATTTTCAGCTGACCTGTGAAGCTGAAAAACAACAGAAGTCTTCATGTCCAGAAAATGACTGCATAAGGCAGCCAGCAACTATTTGATGTAAAATGTGGAAATAATCTGCAAAAGCATGTTTCGTTTGAAATATGCAGACTCCAGTTCCATACTTTCTCTCACCATATACGCATCACTCTAAAGAGATCTTGATAGGTTTCTTAAAGAGTTAAACAGTTTTAATGGTGGATACAAGAAGTCCTTTATCCCAAATCAATTCAAAGTATTGTAGCCCTAGCCAGGAATTTTGGAGTTGAGCGTTCGAGTCTCCATATGTAGAGTCAGGTATTGATTCCTACCTTGGGTGAGATATTTGCTATATCTTGGCTAAACATGCTAAACTAATCCATGCAGGAAAAGAAATATACGTGTCACATTCCATTTTCTTAGTGCATCTAGTCACAAAAAGTTCCTGACCTCCAATGCAGATCTTGTTCATAGAAAGAGAGATAGATGGACAGATGGTGACTAAGAATGCGGTATGGTGAATATTAATATTGTTGAAAGATGTACACTTTTTTTTTTCCCCAAAAAAAATTGCAAGAAAATTTGTGAGCTAGGAAATACACCTCCTGTTCAGGTTTACAACCAGCCCTTAAAAAGACTGTTAAAATCCTTATCATCTCTTCAAGATCTATCTTTATTGGGAGGAACCCAGATCCTTCTGGAGTATTTTAATGAAAACTTCAGAGAGAAAATAGCACTTGAAAAAATAGCCCCAAAACTGCTGCTGATTGCATGTACTCCCAGCACAGAGGAAAATTGGTAGAGATGCCACACCTAACACAAATCAAGCAGAAATATTCAACCAAATATCTCTCGTACTGCAGTGAGTCACTTTACCTCAAGAAGTGACTTGATCTCCTCTGCAATGTGAGCAGGAATCAATCCTTATTTGAGACAAGGAAATATTTTCCCACTAAACTTTCATTGAACAAGACAGATACTGTCAAAAAGTTTCACTTTTGACAGATCAGCTTTTATTGACCCTCTGACCTTCCCTATTAATGCCCCCCCCGCCTCCTCAAATAAAACCCAGCATATTCACCATCACCTCTGTTGACTGTAATTTCCAAGTAGCTTCACATGAACTCTTATGATAATGAACAGTAATTAACACATTCTCTTAACTCATCTAAGAATTTAATGTTGAACTCAGATGAGCAGCAAGGACTATTAACTTTTATGAGTGTATAATGACAGAACAAAATCTCCAAATGTAAGTGACCTCCAAGATTTGTTTTGATTCCCAGACATTAAGAAATAAATAACTAGTTCATTATATCATGCAGGGAATTTATTTGGGCAAATAAATCAGGCTATGTTAATTAAAAGTAACATTCCAAGTTCTATAAAATTTGGCCTCAACTATTATCCAATTTGTTTACTAACAATCTGGTAACAAGATTTTAAATTCTGACTTCCCAACAGGAAGTATTCTTACATATACAGAAAACTCCCACTTCTGCATCTCCGTTAACATTCTGTTCTGTTAGTTCTCTTGGACTAATACCTTCTAACTTTGAAATACAGTACGTGGGATTTAATTGTTATAATATTAAAAAGAAAAAAGACACCGGAAGAGCCATTGAAAATTGCTGTTTAAGTCAAAATAGAGAGGGATCATTCAAAATGTTATTTCATCTTTTAAGGGAGAAAATTATTTTTACTTTCTGTTGAGGATTAGTTTTGTGCTGTCATAGCTCCCTGAATCAGTGTGGTGGGCTGACCTTGGCTGGATGTCAGGTGCCCACCAAGCTGCTCTATCACTCCCTTTCCTCAACTGGACAGGGGAGAGGACAATACGGTGAAAGGCCCGTGGGTCAAGATAAGGACAGGGAGATTATCATCATGGCAAAAACTAGACTCAACTTGGGGAAATTAATTTAATTCATTACCAGTCAAATCAGAGTAGGGTAATGGAAAATAAAAACCAAGTCTTAAAAAGAAAAGCACCTTTCCCCCACCCCTCCCTTCTTCCCAGGATCAACTTCACTCCTGATTTCTCTACCTCTTCCCCCCGAGCAGCGAAGGGGTATGGGGAATGGGGGTGCAGCCAGTTCATCACACATTTTCTCTGCTGCTCCTTCCTCCTCAGCCTCTTCGCCTGCTGCAATGTGGGGTCCCTCTCATGGGAGAAAATCCTCCATGAACTTCTCCAACATGGGCCCTTCCCACAGGCTGGAGTTCTTCAGGAACTGCTCCAGTATGGGTCCTTTCCATGTGTCCTTTTAGGCTGCGGTCCTTCAGAAACAGACTGCTCCAGCGTGAGTACCCCACAGGGTCCAGGTCCTGCCAGGAGCCTGCTCCAGTGTGGGCTGTCCATGGCATCACAGCCTCCTTTGGGCACATCCACGTGCTCAGGCATGGGGTCCTCCACTGGCTGCAGGTGGATATCTGCTCCACCATGGACCTCCGTGGGCTGCAGGGAGAAAGACTGCTTCACCATGGTCTTCACCATGGGCTGCAGGGGAACCTCTGCTCCTGTGCCTCTGATCCTCCAGATCCTTCTTCACTGACCTTGGTGTCTGCAGTGTTCTTTCACACATTCTCATTCGTCTCTTCTGGTTGTTGTTGCACAACAGCTTTTTCCCTGTCTTAAACACAGCAGTGCTACCACTGTCACTAATGGGCTTGGGCTTGGCCAGCGGCGGCTCCGTCTTGGAGCTGGCTGGCATTGGCTCTGTTGGACATGGGGGAAGCTTCTAGCAACTTTTTATAGAAGCTACCCCTGCAACCTCACCGGTTACCAAAACCTTACCAGGCAAACCCGATACAATCAGCTTATGACACTGTCAGACAAGTGTGAGAGACAGCAGAGAGGAGGCAGTGGAAATACAAGACTGAGAAACGTGGACAGTTAAAAGTGATGCTCCCTGGAGTGGTAACTCATTATTAAATTAGCATAGGCATAATGCAAAATGTGACTTTTGAGATACATGGGATAAGTAATGTACTGGAGGCATTTACCTGTCTCATTTGACTGTGATAAAGGGGACAGGTAGTTTTGGCTCAGTATCTCACTTTTAGAAGCCTAAAGTTGCAGTTAGGTAAGAGAAATCCTGCCCAGGTTTACTGGACTGTGTCTTGTCAGAAGCACTGATCAGAATCACCTGCTCTATAGCCTATTATATACATATTCAAATTCCATATTGCTACATTTCTTTCAACTAATCTTTTTAATTGCAGCTGAATAATTAAAACTATAGGTTGTAGACTACCTGGAACCACAGCAGAAAACTCTGCAGTATTTTATGACTTCGCTTTTTTTTTGAGTAGGGCTTCTAGTCATCAAGAAAACTTGAAAATACATTATATTTCAGTCACTTAGAATGTGCCTGATCTACAACTATGCCTATGTGCATAAAGTGTGTAATCTTCATTTAAAACATAACTGGTCAGTTGATGTGTGCTTGGATAGTGTTACTCTAGAAATAATTCCTTCAAAATAAAGCGCAGCTTTCTTGTTAGATTTCTTGCCTTTTTCTTGCTTTCTTTTTAGAAAGCTCTGGTGTGGTGGAAATGCCCACATGGGGCTTTTCATTTGCTTTTTTCTCTCTTTCAGTGGAACCATTCATTTCCATTTTCTCCCCAAAAACTCACTTTTGCTAACAGGCTTTTTTTTTTTTTCCTTTTCTTTAAACACGAAACTAAACACTCTGGCCCCAGAAGCCGGCATGCACACGCGTCACTTTACCTCTGCCGTTGGTCCCTTCTTCACCGTCCCAGCAGGCGAGATGGGGGTTCAGGCCGCCCTCACGGTGCCTCAGCACAAGAGGGCGGGAGGAGCAGCGGCCCCTTCACAACTGCCATAAGCAGCTGCAGCACTGCCTTCCTGCCTCTGTGAGGGGTTTTCTGAAGCTATAATGGCGTCTGCACTCTCAGAACTATTTCCCTGTCTCCAACATGTCTGCCGGCAACCAAGACAGGTGTTGTGAGGAGATGGGGACTGTGCAGCTGAGGTGAGGGAGCACACGGATCCCTGTGTCCATGAGGAGGAGAGCACTGGTAATGCCCATCTGCCCAGAGGCTGCGTATTGCTGGAGAGCTTCATAGTGCTCAGGTAAGGGCTTGGACTCTGAGGCTATACGCCTTTCCCTGTGGGCCAGCCATGGTGGCTGGGAGCGAGAGCTGCAGCGCGGGCCTGGCTGTGGCTCCTCAGGTGCTGAGCCTGCATCGAGCCGCTGCTCCCCGGCATGCCGCTAGCCGAGGGGGCTGCAAGTGTGATTTTCACCTCTGCTGGTTTATGAGCTGACTTTTACCCCAGTGTCCGAGATGTATGAAAGCAAGATTATTAAGTCAGTTTCTCTTTGTTTTTGTTTTTGTTCACCCACACCTGTTACGTTCATTCTCTTGTGTTCCTTAATGTGACTTTTCCATCTCATGCTAAGTGTCACTGATGACATGGCATTCACAGCTTCCCTTCTGAGAACAATTTTGTTTAGGATGATGGTTTTGCCATTATAGGTGCATTGCTAATGTAATAAATAAAGTGTGAGCTTTCTAGGCCTTTTACATTTCTACTGGTAATTTCCGCTTGAGAGTTTATTGCAGAGGGAAGCTCCTGCCCCTCTTTCTTCTGCCTCGC
This sequence comes from Himantopus leucocephalus, assembly GCA_003993805.1. Lineage (NCBI taxonomy): Eukaryota > Metazoa > Chordata > Aves > Charadriiformes > Recurvirostridae > Himantopus > Himantopus leucocephalus. Next base: position 12,685,336 of record RSEF01000004.1, on the reverse strand, counting down.
CGTACCATTTCAGACCCTGTCTCTGAAACAATAGCAGACTTGGCTGAAATGTGTTTTGTTCATTGTTGATTTTTTTAGTATAAACCTTTCACTTCTATGGAGTCTTCCCACACAGCAGTGCATCACATTTTTTTGCCACATGGGCTAAAAAATATTCATCCAGCAATTGTTACTGGTTTTGCTTCAGTTCAGGTAAAACTTCTTGAAGTTAGTGGGAGATTTGCATGAGTAAGGACTGACTATAATTGAGCAAGAGCTTGAGAGATTGACCCTTACTGAGATTGAAATAACTGTTCTTTAGCTTTTTCACTACCTTGATAGAGCTCATAGTTTTTGTTGTACTTCTTCCCAGACATAAGAATAATATTCCTGTCTTACTGCTAGGCAATCGTATATAACCTATGGAGTTTCAAAGCAATCTCATACCAAATCCACATGAATCTTATATCTTCCTTAATGTATTCCAGTCTAGTTCCAAGTAATCAAAATCTCCTACTCATATTTACCAGGGATTCTCCTATATTTTATATTTGCTCACCTATTTCACAGTGTAGCTTTTTTTTTCTTGGACAAATCTATGAACGTTATGGTAATTAATTTATTCCTTGTAACTTTTCCAAGTGCAGTCAGTAACAATCACATAAAATCAGTTTCTCTAAAGTCCACTTTTTCTGTGACAACCCTTCTGCAAAGCACACATCTATTGCCAACCCACGTGTAAATGTACTTGGCTATAATTACTACAGCAACATAAAATGGCTAATAAAAAGAAATGACTGAATGAAGCATAATTATACTTAACACACTAACTTGAAGATTTAGTTTGCTCATTAATGAATACACTGAAATTCACTTATACTACATCGTCTTAGGGTTTTCTGGAAAATATCAAGTATCATCTTCTGAAATTATGTGAGAAATCGTGTTTGTTTCCTAGACAGAAATGCAATTTGGCCCCCAAACTATTTCTCGGTCTTTGACGTCAGATGACTGCCTTGAATTTGGATTTTTCCCATTAACTCTTTTACTGCAAATGGAAATATCATTCCCTTGCTGTCAGGCTGTTAATGCCAAGGGCTGTATTCTGGCTAGGGCTGCATGCAGGCAGCTACCGGTAAGGGGAAATTTGCAAGTATAATTCTGTTTTGTCACCACTCAAACCACTGAAAACAATCCGGCTAAGCAAAAAGAAGAACTTTTGGGGAAGAGAGAAGAGGTGAAAAACATCTAATGCATACACATGTGAGCTGAACAACATTCACATGTAGGGTCTAAATTTAATGAATCACATATGGCTTCTTTTTAGGTCAGTTTTTGGCAGCCAATTCATTTAATACACAAACAAGAAAGAACTGAACTTGAGATGGTGTTGCAAAACCTCACTCTTCACTAGGGTTTGTCAATGGTATGCTTTACAAAACAATTCCACAGTACCAAGATCAGTAGTAATCCTGTACTTTTATATAGCTTTCTGTTTGTTTATTTGGCACTGTTAAAAACAGTTTATAAAAGACCTGAAATGCACTGCCCCTTGGAGATCTTTAAGGAGCTGTCTTCTATCTACTAGAATTATTATCACCATTTTACATGATGAGTAAACAGTGATACTGGTCTACTGGGCAATACTTTTCCATCCCTCTATGCAAGCTGAGAAGAGAGCACATGCCTTGGAACAGGGCTCTGCCTCACTGCTGCCTGATGTTGGTGTTCAGTGCCACCATTCATACACAGGCCCCTTTGAGAGACTTGTCACCTTTTTTAGGCCCTAGGGTCTCTGTAAGTGAGAGATAGTAGAACATAGTAGTCATAGTAGTCATTCACTTAGTAGGACTGGAGCTGTGCCACTATACAGGACATGTTTTTTGAGTTTTCAGATTCCAGATCTCCAGAAGCAGATGGGTACTTGACCGTGGTTAATCATGGCAATGTGGCCTCAAAATCTTTCATAAATTCCTGCCTGCTGCTAGGACCTGGAATGTTGGTGATTCCCTTGAAACTTCCTGCTCTGCTATGACACCTTATAGCTGTGTGTTTCGGACATTCAATTTTTAGTTTCTTCCAAGGTGTTGAAAACACTTTCTGCCTGGCAGTATGCAAAGGCATGTAGATATTGATCATGCTAGATTATTCTTTACTTTTAGGGATTGCAAAGGACCGGAGTTTGCAATCCAAGTGGCTGCTTCCTTTTGTCCATTCCTAATGATGTAGCTAGAATAGGGAGGAGAGCTGGGTGTCTAATTACAGATGTAAATTCCGAAATACGTGCAAATAACAGGTTTTTCTCTTCAATCTTTTATTTTCACACCACCACCACCACCACCCCCATTTCATTTTTGTCAGCAAAATAGCTATAGAAAAACTAGGAAAAAATCATATCCTTGGAACTGCATATTTTTTTGTTCAAGAAAATAATATTCCACCTCTTTACAGTGGTGTTGAAAGAATTCTCAAAGGAATTTGTGAGCGATCTTAGAATATTTTATGATCTGACTCAATCCCAGGAGACAGGCTACATTTTGAAAAGTGAATAAGAATATACCTCAAACTGCCTTAGACCAGATATTGGTATTGACAATGTGGCAAGGGCAGCTTCAGGCGTTGGGAATAGGATGCATGGATCCCTTTCCCACATACCTCTGGCGGGTGCTATGGTGTCACCTAATCTGCTTGTAATTCTGTTCCTCTTTCCCTCATGGTCTGTTCTTCTGCAGATTGTACAGGAGACTACCTTTAATTCACATAGAGTCTTCCACACAGCAGGGCCCCAAATGTAGCTGATAACTTTAACCATGGCTGTCATGCAAGTATCGGTTTTAAGGACAATCAGATAGGAAACAAAATTAACTCAAAGACATTTATTGCTTTAAAAAAAGAAGAAAAGATCTCTCTTTATGTAATCTTAGACTCTTGCTTCTCTTTATCCTCTCCAAAATAATAGTTTTCAGCAGCAGGGGGGAACTTTATAATAATTTAAGTTTAGTACTGAAATAAGCGACATCAAGAGTGTCTGGTTACAGGGATCACTGCAAAGAATTGCCCCTTCTTTGTCATTATTACAGATCATTAGATGCCAATGTCTTAGCAGTAACAATGGTTTACAAGTAAGAGACTGCAGCTCTTGGAAATCCTAAAGGTGTCTATCATATTTTCAGCCATGACCCTGATACAGTAGTAAAATGTTAACAGTGTTAGGAATAATTGAATCCTTGCCTTATTACATATGGACTTGTTTGAAAGCTCATTATTTATTTGGCAAGTACTTAGCATAACAAATTAATCTAAAGTGACACATGAGAATAAAGTAGATAACTCAAAATGAAAGCCAAAATCAAGATTAAGGAGGTAAAATCAAGCCTATTTATATCGAACACTAGAAAAATGTTTTGATAAATGGAAGAGTTTCACATGGCTATAGAAAACTAAAGACAAGAGAGAAGATCACAGATAAAGGTGGAGTTAATTGAAATTTGAGAGTTTATTCATGGGAAAAGAGTACAATGTCTAGGGATTCTACAGAATACTTTTGCATATGGCTATTGGTTTAGAAAAGCTACCTGGGAACTTTTCTTTAACTGGACAGATGTCCTAGTTAGAGTATTACAATAACTTTTTCCTGTATTATTATTATCTTTGCTGAAGCATTGTAAAGGAGCCAGAACTTCTTTAATTCTTCACCATGTGCTCTCTCAAGAGTTTCATAGAAGAACAGGCGAAGTGAGCATAGGTGTCTCAAGGTAGATGGCTGTGCAGAGTGAAAGATGCATATGCATATCCTTGGGGAAGGGAAGAGAGAAAAGGAAACAGGTTTGAATGCTTCAGTTTCACTATTATCATGAGCAAATTTGAGTACACTTGCAGCCTGTGGTGGTTGCACCTGCATAGCTGGCGGATGGGGCAGCTTGAAATAGGCTTCAGAGTATTTATTGCATAAGTAAAGTTTATTGCTTCTTTTTCATTGCTTGTTCACTGTATTTGGGTTACAATTCAACAAAGCGTTTAAGCATTTCAAACAGGTGAATGCTTCTATTGAATTTAAAGTTAAGCATGTACTTAAGAACTTTGCTAGTTCAAGGTCTTAATCATAAAACTTCATAAATAGGGCACTGCGGCTATTTGTGTGAATCAGAAAGATTTACCTCTCTGAATACCTTGAACATTGGGGCACAGTTTTCACACAGGGCCTTTGCCTTTGTTATGAGATATAGTCCATTTCAGGGAAGTGCAAAACCATAACCTACTGCTCTGTAGACCACGTGGCAAAAATCCATATGGAAATGAAGCAGATAAACTGGACCTGTTTCTAAAAGTGTAAGACTAATATGTATGCATAGTAATTTGGGAGAATGACGAACCTTTTAATTACTGTTAGTATTTTTGGATATTTAAAAATGTTCTATTTTTAGCTGAAGCATCAGTATTTGAGAGAAAAAATGAGGAAACTGCTGCAACTTAAAGTAAATAAAACAGAATGCAAGACCATATAAACACAGAATAAAAACTGGAAGGAGCCATTTTAAAGACCTCAGCTCAAGCAGTGATTCTAATCAGATATAACTGGTTGTAGCAGACATGCAGCATTGCATTAATAAAGAAAATTAACAAAAGGGCACAACTTTATATGGAGACTCACAACAAACCATCTCAGCAGAACAGCTTTATAAAGCCAGTTTCCTGTGAAGCGCTACAGATGATTTCTTTTTAAATAAAAATATTCAGCCACAAGTTAATTTTGGAAGGAACATGTTTATTTTTTAGGAAAAAAGTAAGAAAAAAACCCACATAGCACTCAGTTGCATAGCTTCAAATAGACAGGGTTCACAGTAGCTGAAATGTTAAATATGTGTTACACTCTAAAATGCAGAATTTCAGACTCATGTTTCAAGGTCTAAGCTGGCCACTGTCAGAATCAAGATGATGCATAAGAATTTCCTTGTCCTCACCAGAATGCAAAATGATGCAGCTGCGTAAGAACGCTGTGTAGTGGAAGCAACAGATTTTCTGGTTTTCATCAGTGTAATATGTGGCGTTCTGAAGTATTTCCAATATATGCGGTAAAAGGAAAATCTAACTTTTGTAACATAAGATTCATACAAAATGTCCATTTTCCTAAATTTCCAGTAACTCAGCAGTTAAATAGGAACAAACCACAAAACTATAGGTTTTGAGTGAGCTAGATTGGGAAACATTAGAATCAGCGACATTCAAACTCTCCTTCTAAAAAGTGAAGCTGTACTCAAGTGTCTTCCTTGACTGATATATATGAAATGTTTTCACTTTATCCTTTTACATAGATATGTGTTCATGGGTTCTTTTGTTATGACTTTTATTCAAAATTTTTTTCTATACATGTCACAAACTTTGGCAAAAGGCTTGCTGTCAGCTTTAGCTAACCAAGACCTCAAATTTTTCTAGTGAATTGGTACTTTCCAAAACTTTATTTTTGGTGACTTAAAATATGTGTTAACATATCTAATATGCTGACTAATATTGTAGAGCATATACACTAATTAATATTTAAGGCTTTCTGTACAAGCTTATATACATTTGAGAAAAAATAGATTTTTCAGTGATTTAGATTTTAGAAAATTAAGATTTTGAAAAGGCAATAGAAACTTTATACTTATCATCGGCAACCTGCAGTATGTAAAAGATATAACAATCATTTTCCTTTCTGTTAGTAACCTTTCCTTCTCCTTGAGTTGTTTATGGAATTCTGTCAAGTGATAGACACACACAGAATGCTTCCTCTGGTACATCCAGCCAAAGCAAGCAGAAAAAGTGTTCCTTTTTGCAATTTCCAAATACTGTAACATATGTATATACACTCTTGTGAAAAATGTTAATTTAGGGAGGGAGGAGAGAGTGAAGAGAAGCATGTACCATAAAGAACTTTGCTCTCTTTCCAGTGAATTGAGCTTTGCTTGTGTGTTCAGAGTAGATTAGTGGAGAAAAAAAGAAGTCTGTGATACTGGTCATAATACAAGAAGACCTGAGTTTTTGGATATTTTTTTTTAAGCTTGCCTAGGAAAGATAAAGTGGCAGAACTGAGGCATAAAGACACTTCCATGGGAGTACACTGCATTGACTTTAATGCCTTAAAATAAAACTGAAGTTGATATAAACCATGATGATCATGATGTACTGAATCTTAGGTAAATGTGAATTAGTACCTTAGGCAACTTAATGATTGTCCACTTTTCATGTGCATCAAACACATGAGTTTACCCATTCTTTATTTGCCAGTATGTGACTGAATCCATATAAGGAGTATCTTTGATGGAACATAGTTAATGTATCAATTATTGGCCAGTAGGAATCAGGAAGAAACCTAATGAACATCCTGACCCTATTTCATACTAATGTGGGGCTGGAATAAACACATATATTCTCCTACAGGTTTTAAAATACATTTTGTTTAGTCTGCAATTCCTTTTCTTTATGTCAGAGCCAGATAATAAACTACCTCAGTTGGAGAGCTGTGAATTCAGTTTTCTGGCCTTGTTATTTTTCAAGACACCAACATCCATCACCAGTTCCAATTGTAAAAGGAAATGGACGTGCTCCATAGCCAGCATGGTTTTCTGCTACTTGCTATGGCTTACATTATGCAAGCTGAAAAGTTAATCGTGCTTTCTGCTTCTTGCATGCAATCTCTGTATATCATACTATGGGGATATTTGAAGCTACTGGAGTTGGAAGAATCTCTGCTTCATCATATTTCTATGAGTGCTGTTTTCATAAGTTATATGGCTGATGCTATACTTACTGGAGAAATTAAATGCTGTAAAACTACTTTCAGTAGTACCTTAGGGTGACATTAGGGAAATAATTGTACCAGCCAGTTTTGAAATCCATAGCCATAATAATCTACACTGTATTTTAATCTGTATTTTAATACTTGTAGTATTTTAGAAGTGTCAAATGCAGAACCAGTACAAATTACATGTGTTCTGCATATTTAGTTAATCATGCATAACTTAAACTTTCCTTTAACATAAAAAAAAAAAAACAAAAAACACCATATGAAAGGTATGGATAGAAAATCCCACAAACGGAAGCCATTACATCTTCTTTAGTATGACATCAGATAAAGGAATAACCTGAATGGGAATTATCAGGTCCTACATTGACAGTGAGAGAACAGTGAAATCCAGTAACAGTGCACCTGACTCCATGTTTACATGCTGATATTTTTAATTAGATGAACCGATTGGGCTGAGAATTCAGGGAGTGAATATCAATGGAAACACAAAACAAAAAAAAAGAAATTGGGAGGAAAAACTAATATGATGATAGGAAGAGATGCAACAAAGGAGGAATAAAAGGGGCTTAAGAAAAGTCAATTTTCTAGCTTAAGGTTGGCAATAAGGAAAGACTACATTTCTTCCTTGATCTTTGTGCAATCCCTTTCCTGACATCTGTGAGGATTCTCTGTGGAAAGTATGTAATTTTAGTTTGTGTCGTACTATGAGACTGCTGTCTGTGACCTGAAGCATGACATTCTGTAGTTATTCTTCACTTCTGGCTTTCTTATTTATATATCTCTCTATATATCTTTGCTATAAAACTTATTTGGGTTCTAGTCAGAGCTGTGCCATCATTGTAGCCCATTTGGATTCTTCTAGAGATGCCAGTCCTCTGAAATTTCTTGGCAGGCAGAGCTAGTTGGAATTCAGTGTGATTTAATTTCACTTTTATTTAAAGAAGATGAATGCTAGCCCTTTAACTGATTCTAGGAAGTGTTTCCAGCAAACTGCAGTTACTTTTCAAGGCCAGGTTATAAAGGGAATCAGTACAGTACATTTTCTAAAAGATGTCACACTGGCTGAAATCCTCTCTGTCTCTGAGGAACGAGTCACGCAGCAATAAAAACATTTTAAAACTGCTTCAACATCATGCCTTTATTGTGAGCTACTGGAAGAGATGGAAGCATCCCAGCCAGTGGCTGGAAACAGTGCCCTCCTAAGTCATGAGCGTAGAGGGTCCAAGTTCAGTTTGATCCAGCAGTGATCGCTAATGCATCCAGACCCTCTGCTATAATATGAGATTTCACATATTTTACCATTAAATCCTGTCTCCCATAAAAAAAGTACGCAAGATGTCATTTATGCTGTATTTTTATAGCCTTTGGTGGCTTTTCCTGGTACTTGGAAGCCTAGACTGTCAGGTGTCCATAAAATGTCTAGTAGTCACATGCAATAAATCATATATGGTGTTGGGATGCATCAGACATGCTATGCAAAAAACCCCATACTTATGCAAAATAACTTTGTTCATGCATAATTTCTCTTACTGGGACCACAGAGGCCCCAAAAAGCGTATGATCTCCCAAATCCTTAGCTAATACATTATTCCAAAACACTTTTTGTGCTGCTGTTTTGCAGCTGTTAAGAGTTGCTCAGTGGGCTGGATAGACAGGCCACGGAACAATTCAGTTCAATTTTGAATTCAGTTCAGTTTCGAAATGTTTAATTTTATTGTCAAGAAGAAACTGCTGTAGTGTGTATGGTCTGTTGACAGATGCTGTAGAGAAAATAGGAACCACTTACGTCAAGGTGTAATTCATAACATTTAAACAAATTGACATGTTTTTAGGACTTTGCCATATGTCCCTTGCATTCAAGAAAGGGTACTGTCAGTCCCTCAGAGGTTTGACATACACAGTTTGGGATGATTCTGGCTGCCTTTTCTGTCAAGGCCCAAACACTGATTGTCATACATTGGAGACAGAAATACCTGTAAAATTAAACACATACACTTTTCAAATCTATGTTTAAAAATATGTGACTTGCCCAACAGATTGTTGAGAGGAAAGCAGGAAAGCATGCCATCCTTACCATCTCCTTGATTCTACTTTATGTGGAGAATTCCTTTCATTCAAGGCTGATAATATAGACACCATTGATATATGTGACACGTGTCTGTCAAGCTTTACGTTAACTAGAATTTGTTCAACCTAAAATGTATTACTTAGCCAGGAGAGGTAATGCTTAATCACTAGTAACAGTATTATCTGTTCTTCTTCGTAAATTCCCTTCCATAAAGATATAAGCTGATTTGGAACTTAGTGTTATTCCTTCACATGTGGCATTTTCTTGTGTGATCTAAACATTCATTTTGTTTCTTGGCTTTAACACAATTATTTCTCACTGAAAGCTGTAGAAGCATATTTATATATCTTTCCTGAGAATATTGGGGATTCTAAAATATTTTTTTTGTAATTTTCAGAACTGTGCATGAAATAAAATGCAATGTAGGATATCTAACCAGTTATCATCCTTTATTTTGGTCACATACAAAAGTATTCCGTTATTACCAACCACTGCTGTCTCCCCGAGCTTTGAACTTGTAAGAAAAACTTGGAGCAATAGCATCAAATGGGAAAAGTCCATACCTGTAAAAGTGCCAACCAGGCAGCGCTCTACTGCATGTTGAACAGCGTCCAGGGGCCAAGTGCCAGCTGTGCTGTTTCAGACAACAAATGCATTACCTGTGCTGGGCAGAGGTGCTTTGAGCTCTTGGCCTCAGGGTGACACGTAAAGGGGAACGTCCATACAGATATACCTCTATTTTCTAAGTGTAGATGAAACTTCTCATGGTGCTGTTTTTCTGTTTTGGTTTGTTTAGGGTTTTTTCTGTTATTGATTTCTCTCTCTCCACAGGAAAAGTAACCAAAGTAATAACCATTAGAAATAGGATAAACAGAGCAGAAAGCGTAAATGAATTATGTAACCTAGAGAAAGTGAAATTCTACAAAATACGTCAAAAAGATGGTTTGTACTGCACACTCCCTGTTTTGGAGACATAAGTTATCTGCGTGTACCGTTGACTCCAGGCTCGGTCCTAGGTATTAAAATTAGGGAAGACGGGGTAATTTCACAACGTTCAGTAAATAGTGATGTTAGTTGACTTCCTGCTTACAGGACATTAATCATATTGATTTGGATTGCTCAGATATGTAACTGTACTGCTAAATCTGAGCAGTTGGAAGCCTAACTATACAGTGTTGCTTAGCAATACAGAATTACCCTTTTGTCCACAACTGTGTCTAATTTGCAGTATTTCTAAACTATTTGTACATGTTAATCATTTCCCAGAGACAATGGATTTTAATCTTGACTACTTTGAAGAGTTTGTATGAAACAAACAACCTCCTTAAAATGGTGGAAGCAGAAAAAACTGTTAGAAAAGTGTTTGAATTTGAAAGGAGTCTTACTTTTTCTGTTTTCACAAATATTTTATTTTAAAATCTTAAAAATTAAGTTTTAAAACCTTGTTTTTAAACCAAGAAAAAGAAACACCCTTCAGTAACCTTGTTCAATGAATTCTTAATTCTAAATGTTTTGGACAACTTTTCTAAATCAGAATTGCCTGGTAACAACAAAAATATTGATTAATTTAGGGTTTTTATTACTTGATATGTTAAAATATGAAGAATATGGAAATTTCTCAGATTCCTAAAAAATTTATTGTATTCCTTTCATTCCAAAAATTAATAAATGCACGTTTATACAAAATATATGCCACATATAGCAAAACACAACCATTACCAGATAAGATGACCTCAAGTTTAATTACCAGCTTTTAATGAACAACATTTAATTAACTATACAACTATCAATTAAATGTCATTTTCTAGTAGAAAATTCTCATGCCCCATCTGCTCATTATCTTAGACTGCTATCTTATATGTCTCACATTTGTAGAAATAGTATCTACTTGGCCTCCCCCCCACCCCATTTCATGCACGGATAAAGCATGGGTAAGATTGTCTTGGTTTTACTGACCTTGGTAGTTATATTTCAAACTTTAGTCTTGAATCCTTGTCTCTTGCTTCTGTTTAAGACCTCTTTTTCCCATTTACAAAGATAATTCCCGCCTGCCCCGCCCCCCCTTACCTAGAAGCTCAAATGTATTTATATTATAGTGATACACATATTTTCTTGTCATCATTACAGTATTTTGGCTAGTTTTTTGGGTAGCTAATTTATCCCAGAAATTACATGATTTGTGATCAGATTAAGGTGAATGTATAACATTAAAATGGAAAATTTATGTAGAACTAAAATGCTTTTCATTGTGCCTTNGGAAAATTTATGTAGAACTAAAATGCTTTTCATTGTGCCTTTGTTTAGCTGTGTTACTCTCTTCATATCCTGTCTATCCTTTCTACTCTTCCTAATGCTCACTCTCCTGACTGTTTAGGTTTATTGTGATTTTTTTTGGTGAAGGATAAAATAATGGCTGAGAAGCCATAATTAGTACTTTGTCAGTGATTTACCCTAATGTCCACTCAGGAGAAGGAGGAATTTCTCAACTAATTGTTTAACAGCTAAATCTGAGGTACATCTGTACTGCTAGTTTATTACAGACTAGCATTAGTCCATAGCTCTCTGACAGCTAATTTATTGGTAAATTACTTCATTGACTCTCTCAATCTTTGAATGAACTCAAGCTCTCTACTTCTTTAATGAATGAAGGTGTGCTCTTTATCCCACGGAAATTCTGGCTGATATTACAACTGAATATAAAAGTCAGAAAGGCTTATAAAGCATTTCTTTAGTAAAATATGGGAATAAATAAGCATGTGTTGAGGATGTTCTTTTATTTTAAGCTGGTTATCATTTTCCTTTTTACGTCCTTGTGGCTTTGTGGTAGAAGTGATTCATCAGGAGGAGTAACGAAGGTGAAAGCTTGATTAGTACTTTTGCAAAGGTCATACGTGACAGAAGGAGCTTTATTAAAGCTGACATCTAGGGCTTGAGCAGGGCAGGTGTATAGGAAGTAAAACTAGTCAGAAATATAGCTAGAGGCTTAACGATGTAGGACCAGATTGTCAGGAAAAATGTAGGCACTAACATCCTTTCGTCACTGGTGAGGCCCCACCTCAAGTACTGTGTTCGCTTTTGGGCCCCTCACTCTAAGAAAGACGTTGGGGTGCTGGAGCGTGTCCAGAGAAGGGCAACAAAGCCGGTGATGGGTCTAGAGCACAAGTCTTATGAAGAGCAGCTGAGG
>RSEF01000004.1:12643333-12673221 GCA_003993805.1 Himantopus leucocephalus | reverse complement strand
CAGGAGAAGAGAAGGCTCTGGGGAGACCTTATTGTGGCCTTCCCGTACCTGAAGGGGGCCCTACAGGAGAGCTGGAGAAGGACTTTTTACAAGGGCTTGTAGTGATACCATGTGGAGGAATGGTTTCAAACTGGAAGAGTATAGATTTAGATTAGATATTATGAAGAAATTTTTCACTTTGAGGGTGGTAAGGCACTGGCACAGGTTGCTCAGAGAAGTTGTGGAAGCCCCATCCCTGGAAGTGTTTAAGGCCAGGCTGGATGGGGCTTTGAGCAATCTGGTCTAGTGGGAGGTGTCTCTGCCCATGGCAGGGGGGTTGGAACTCCATGATCTTCAAGGTCCCTTCCAACCTAAACCATTCTATGATTCTATGAAATATGCATCTTACTCATCTTTAGTAAGATCCTGTGGGTTCACCCCACCAGTATTCGTGCACAAGTAGTACCAATTCAATGCTTTTATTTCCTGTTGCTCTTGGGGTCAGTGATCTTTCTTTGGGAGACCAAATAAAACCACCTTTACAAAAGGGAAAATAGAAGCTGTTGTTGAGGGAGGTTGTGACATAGCTCTTTGCAGTGACTGTCATCCCAGATGCCTCTGGAGTAAATTCACTTTTTGCAGGTTCGAATACGTGTTGCAACCTGAGGGGCTTAAGGCATGTAGCATTAATAGGCACTTTAATTGTTTTTCCTATTATAATCAGATATCTTTGCCAGCTTCACAACCTTTTTCTCCGTGCCAGTGTCCCAGAGGATTATGCAGCAGGCAAAATCTTTTCCTTACTGTTGTGGAGTACCTTAGGTTTGGCCCAGCGCCAGCAAGCTGTAGCTTATAATTTCTGGTTTGTCTCAGTCTAGTCTTTTTTCTACTTTTCTATATCTGTATTAAGATCTCAATGAATGCTCTCTCTCTTGCTCACTACCTCTCTCTGTCGTGCTTTGTCCATTCTCGAGATTTCGCTTGCTTTTTCTCTCTCCTAATGGCAAAAGCCTAGACCACAAACATGTTTAATAGTAAACTATTCTTTTTTTAAAGTAAGGCTTGCTGGAATCAGATAGCTGCTGTGCTGTTGACATGACTGGACCATGGTAATCATTTGGCACTTGGAGCTCATGTCACTGTTAAGCACATTCAGGAGCTGGGTCAAACTCCTTGACAGTGCATTTGGAAAGTGTTGACAACAAAACTTCAATTTTTTTTTTTTTTTTGGCCAAGTCCCCTTTGCAATCTTGTTGATTAGCTATTACATTATCAATAATGCTTAACAAAATTAAGTTCAAGTTAAGCTTAACCGAAGTTTTGTGAAGTTTAACAAAGTGCTACTTGCTGAACACACCTACATGGTGCAGTGATACATGGCAATAATTAGGAGGGGGGAAAGGTATAAGAGAATTCCCCTTACAAGAGAAAGTGTAATGTATATGACAGTAATTGAGAGCAGACATTTATGGAAATTATTTAAAATGTAACTGTATGAAGTTTGCAGTATACTTTTATTCTTAGTCCATGGTCATTTAGAAGATTTCTTGACTCTCATGATATTCTTTTTGTCCTTGTCATATATTGTGAACAACAGAATGGTTGAGGCTGAAAGGGACTTCTGGGTGTCGTCTTGCCCAACCTCCCTGCTCAAGCAGGGCCACCTAGAACAGGCTGTCCAGGACCATGTCCAGGTGGCTTTTGATACTGTAAAATATATTAATAACATTAATATGTTTTAATTTACATTATCTGGAAAAAACTATATAATTATTCCTTTTAAAGCAACTTGGAATTCAATAAACTTTGATTTTATACTGAATTTTGGAATGAAGCAAAGAAAGACAAAATAGAAGCAGACAAATAGAAACAAGAAAAAAGTCTTCTGGACAGTTGGTTGAGCTTTATCTGAGTGTTGAAAAAAGGTTAGTTTCCTTTTTGTCTCTTGAAGATCCAGCTGGACTGTAGTTCTCATGAATATTGGCAGAAGATTTTCATCTTTGGGTTCACTAATATCTGTCTTTACCATCAGTATATTATCAGTTTCATTTTGAAGTGTCTCTGATCCATTAAAATATCCAGGATTATCATTGATAGTGATAAACTTCACACTTATTCCTCTCTCAACATGTTCCAGAATCTATATGCAGAAAGAAATCTTTAATGTCTGTCTTTACAGGGCAGTTTGATTGTTTTGCTTTGATTTGCCTTAACTTTGTTATACAGAAGAATAAAGCTAAGACTGGTTTTGGAGATCAGGTGAAAACTGAAAATCAGTGTGGGAGAGCAGAGACAAGGACATTCCACAACTACTGTGATATATGAGAAAACAGGAACAGCCAAAATCGGTAAAATTCAGGGCCAATAAATCCCAGTGCTCACCAGTTTTTCATTATATGTGTAGACAACATAAGAGGACAAAAAATTCCTACAAAAATATCTTATTTAATAGTCATATATTCTCTGTGCCCAACTACCTTGGAGACTAGCATGTCTCTTTTTATAGGCTTAAAGAAGAAACAGTGTTCTAGGAGACGGTTTATATTTTGGATTAGTGATGACATGAGTGAAACTATTCAAAATGGAATGGAATTTTTTTTTAAATTTAATTTTTATTTGATATAAATGTCTTGTTAGCCTAGAACATTTTAGAACCTTCAAGATAGCAGACTCAGAAATGGAAGTGATATGTAGGACTATTTGGTGGAAATAATTAAAAATTTTGATTCAGCAAAAGGCTTATGAACTAAGGTAATTTAAGCTCCTTGACAGTCCCTTTGAAACCAGTATACTACTTGAAGCACTTGTAAAGAATCTTACTAAGTCTCAAACGAAGTGTTGTTGGAGATATGTTATTCTAAAAGTGGTAGCTTTAGCTGAAAGTATTCCTAAACACTACAGAAATGTGAGTCTTTCAGAAGTATGTCATTGGTTGGAGTCTTCATAGACAACATGGGGGTTCCTTTTATTTTCCTATTTTAATGGTTCATTTTATTATAAATACATCTCATTTTGTGAGGCATATTCTTATTTTAATTGGTATTTAACATGATAATTAAAGCAAGCAAGTTGCTGTGTATTTTATTAGCATAGAATTACTGTACTGTGTGTGTACACACTCCTCCTACTATTATATTTAAGTGATTTTACCCAGCTTTGTGCATTTTGAAATGTTGGCCAGTTCCTCTGTGACCTCAGTCTCCTGAATGTATTTTGTACCTCACTGGTAAGCATCTCATTCCCAGGAAACCTCCTTCCTGCCTTTTGAGTTTCTTTGTTGTTTTCTTTAGACATACTCACGGAATCTGGGACTATTAATTGTATGACTGAAATTATCTTTTAGAGTGGCAGACTGCTGTTTGTTCTTTATTCTGCTTCAAAGAATTTTTTATACTCCAGAAAAGTTAGGCTTTGACTGTTACCTTTAATGGACTTCTCAGTCTTTCTACAATAGAAGCAGACTTGTAGATGATTATATACCCCTGCTAATGAAACTGTGATAAATGATAGTCTTTTGTTTGTACTTTGGCTTCATGAACACATTTTGCTTGTCAACTCATGCATTTGATTTATTTTTTGGTAATGTTTTCGAAGATTACAGACATCTTTCAAAAACACCTAACATAAAATCTTAAAAAAAAAAAAAGAAAAAAAGGAATATCCAAAATTTTAAACAAGTAGCATTCTGTCTTCTAGGAGTAATCAAGAATTACTGGACAAAAAGCTTTTTCATCATCAGATAGTGCTACTGTATCAAAACAAATTTTTAATTTTATTTTTCATATTTTTAGATCTTTTTTCCTCTTTCTAATAAACAGGAAATAGAATATGTTGAATTAAAATATTCTTTTTATTAATGATATACTTTTTCAGTTCAAAGTGTTGTTTTAAAATGAAAAACAAATATAGTTGCAAGAAAAAAGTTCAAAATTAAAACAAAGTAATTGAATGTGAACCAAAGTCAAAGCTTTTTTACAACTGGAAAGTTTTTAAGACTTTTTTCAACTTATTAGGAGAAAAAGTTTATGAAATTCTTGCAAAAGCTAACATTAGGAAAATTTCAACTCTGGTATTTTGATAGTTGACATTTTATATTACAGTCTCTTTCAAAAAATGTAGCACATTAAGTTAGTCACTTTTTGTATTAGGAGAGCATTTTACATAGATTTGTTCACATGGAGAAAATTCTTTAACAAACTTGTCAGGTGCACATTTGTGCCTCCTCCTCCTTCCAATTATTTTCACTCTATCCAGGATTTTCCCTCCTCCTTCCTTATTTTGTTATAAATTGTGTGGCAGTGAGAGCTGAGGAAGTTAAAACAAGCCTCAGTAAATCATTGATTGATTTTTCCATCTGTACTGATTGATTGCCTCTAAACAAACAAACAAAACCTCAAACAAAAAACCAAACCAGTGTGAGCTGAAAAGCCATTTTTATATGTGTTAGAGACATAGTATTTATGAGTGAGAAAAAACTGTCTTTTACTTTCTCAACTGAAAGTATTTTTCCCACAGTCCCCTTGTGGATGCTTATAGGTTTTACCTGTAAAGAAGCAGCTGTTACTCTATTCAGATATGATATATTTTAATACACGCTGCGTTCTGGCATGTACAGGACCTAGGTAGACAATTTGAATGCAAAAGCAATTTGAGATGATGCATTAAGCCTACCAGTCTGGCTGCATCATTTATTATATCTGAAAGTTGGTTGAGGGGGAGGCAAAAAAAGAGCCAGTGAAGTTGGAGGGAAAAGAGGACTTGAGAGGGCACAGAAACAAGGAATGCAAATACATGCCTGGAAAGTCACATAGCAAAGGAAGACTGAAGAAGAGAAGTATCATTTCAGCCATACAGTTTCTGACATTTCAATAGTGAAAATCACAGCACTAAGTCTGTATTTCAGGGACTTCCAGCTCATAATAATGGGAAATGGTAGCAAAGGGGACGGAGGAGATTGAAGATGTTGGGAAGAGTATAATTGGTATCTTAATAATAACATAATAAAAGTGAACTAAGAGAAATAATATTTGAAGGGGGAGTGTTGGACCCATCCAGACACAAAGTAAGCCAATGGATCTTATAGATGGATGTAATCACTCAGGAAAATCCACAACTGAAGTACAACAGAGAGGAGGAAAAACTGTACTTAATAAAGAACTGGTTTATTAGAAAAATCCCTTTTTTACAGTATGTCTGCATGGTATCACCAGAAGTGTAAGGCAGAGATTCACCCCAGGAAAGCTGGGACTGGCTGTAGCTATAGACGCAGTAACGCGGTGGAGCTTGTAACAGGCCCCTTTCCCCTACTGCCAGCAGGGAGGTTTCAGACTACTGTGACAGCACTGCTACCTGAGCATGGGAAATGATGCTAAATATCACCCTTGGTCTCTGTCTAGATTGCTTGGGACCATTATATATACACATACATTATAAAAAAAAAAAAATAAAATCAAAACCCCCAAAACAACAAAAACAAACAAAACCCTGAAAAACGACAAATCAAAACTCCCACAAAAACCAAACACCCACCAAAAACCCCACCTATGCATATTTGGACGCTATTAGTTATGAATTGTCCACGATCCACAGCTATGCATGAGACTGCTAGTAGCAATAAAGGAATGACTCTTCCTTTTGAAAACTTAAGGATTATTTTCTACGATTTCTTCTTACACTGGAATTGGTATCTTTCCTCTTTTCTCAAGTATTGTGTCATGCTTTCTTAAAGAGCAATGTTTTTGAAAGCCTATTTTTTTCATAAGATGCACTGAGATAACATTGCAGCAAAATTGAAAAAACAAATAGCAATATGACAGTTCTCTTCCCTATGCATACTAATTGGATTTCCTGAGCCCTTGCAATGTGGGAGGTTGTTCTTACTGTCCAGTGGCTCTGATCGTTCCTGAATGACTGTGAAATTTGCTTTAATCTGTCACATTGACAGCTGTAACAGCTGACTTGTGTGTCTCCTGATATTTAAATAACAGAAGGATGTTGTCACAAATGGATACAGGCACATAAAAATAGGTCAAGATAATCTTCTGCACCCCTTCCAGAGTGCCAGAGTTTACTATTTCTACTCCCTTTGGAGGGGAGTAAGATGGGGAAGTATTTTTCATTCTTTTCAGGCATAACCTGTTAGTTCATTTAACTTTTGAAGAAATGCTTCAATTAAAATATATCTGGCCTTTGCTCATGGGTTTTTTTTTGGGGGGTGGGGGGCAGCAGCAGTTTTGCCATTATTGTCAGCCCCTCAACAAATGACATGCATTTATTTATATAACCTGTCTTTGTTTCTCTTTAACAGTAACCTATCTCTAGTCATCAGCTTCCCTTCATCGCTATTTATAGCACTGAAAGCAAGAGTCTCCTCAGTGTTTCCCATGCAAATTCCAAATTTATATACTAGATTAGAAAAACCCAAACACCCAAAATAAAACCTCAAAACCCTATGTCAACCTAGTAACAGACACAGAAGTTCTGCATAGAGAAAGGTTGGAAGTAAAGTAGGTGTTTTGCTTTTACATGACCAAACCCAAGACTTAGAAGCTTAAATCTTAACAGACTCTCAAAAGTGTTGTGGGAATAATTGTTTGGGTTTTTTTTTTTATTTTAAAATAATTACTTTTAATACTAAATAAGCCTTTCATTTTGGAAGGAGCAGCTATTGTGCCAGAAGTAACTCTTCAAGAAGACTGTGAGAAATTCTTGTTCATATTGCAGCTATACCATCTAATGGTATAGCTTATGGAGAACTTGTGAGAAGTGCTGTAGAGATTTGGATTATAAAGATATTGGTTTAGTATTTAGTATCTATTTAAGGACTTATCTAGCAGTTTCAGGAATGCGTCTCAGAAAGACTTATAGGGCATGTGTGTTTTCTTATGGAGAAACTGAGGTTCAGAGTAATATTTGTTAATGCCAAAACCAGGAGTTGGAGCACTGGATCAGCACAGTCGCTGTCTGTGACAGCACCACATCTTGAAAGATAAATACGTTAAAAAGTAGGTGAATAAACAAGGAAAGAAAGAGACTGGAAGAGTTGAATGTTATATTTTAGGATGCTTTGAAGTGAACTGTTTCAAACCAGTCAGTAATGCAACACCTCAATCCTAGCATGTCATACATCCTTCTCTCTGGCTAGTCCACGCAGACTGTGAGTTTCTTACGACTCTATTAGATAGTGACTTTGCAGTTTAGTCTGCAGAGCTCTAGTCCTTCAGACCTGGCAGCCTGTGAATCAGTCCCCTCTGTTACAGCCAACATATTGTTGTCACAGTAATTATAATTACAACTTGCCATCAGTTGTCAGAAAAAAATAGTGACGTTAGCAAAGTTTTTCGTAAAGCACATTGAGGTACACAAAGGTTGTGTGAGTGTGGGGAGAGGCAGAGCTTTCCTTTCATCACACTGCATCTGCAGGTGATCCAGTGAGAATCTTGTTTATTTTATTAATCAGTACAAGGGTAGTGCACTGTAAATTCACCTAACCAGAATAAGCAGCATAGCAAATATACTTAATAGAGATAAACTATAGAAAACAATGGTAGAATAATTGAGCCTTGAAGGGGATTACCTTATTGTTAAACCCCATCTCACAAACAAGATTATACTAATTTTGCTAAATAGCTTCTGTTTGTCTAGATTTTTGTGGTGAGGATATGGTGACCGTTTATAAATGCTCATAGAAGCATCTCTTCCACCAACGCTGACAGTTGCAAACTGTTTATTTGTTGCAGCAAGCTGTGATGTTGCGAAATCGCTGAAGTTGGGAAAGTCTTTGTGTGAGTGCTCTATAATGTAGCTGAAAGATTCATTCTCTGGCCTTTTAGAAGTAAACAAGTATGACAGAATATTTTAAGTACTCATTGAAAATGGTTTTATACTGTTACATATGTCCCCTTCCCTGGGGATTCCTATTTGCTGTAACTTGTCAAGTTTTGGTTTAATCAAGTTTAGGTGGAATATCTATGGTACTTGAAGAGCTGAGGAGGTGCTACAGCCAAATATTTCTTATTGTGAGGTTGAAGAGGATGATGCATAGAATTTGTAATGTTAATTTGTAAATAGTGATGTTATTCTATAGTCAGTGACAAATCAGTAGATCTAGCTTGTGTGTAATTAGTTCATAAGACAAACTGATTTTTTTTTAATGAACACTTTTTTGTCATACCTCATACCAATATAAAAAAAACTGAATCAGTCATAACTTTTACCTGAGATGAAGTATGTACACGATCCAAGATAGGGTTTGCATAGATTTGCATAGGTTTTCATATACTATTGAAAAGGAGCTAGTATAAGATTACTGATTTTCCCCCCCTTTTTGGAACTGATCCAAAGCTTACAAAAGCCAGTGAAAAGATGCCACTGTCTTATGGAGTCTTTCTCATCAGGCAACCTTTTCACTGAATCATATCTATCCAACTATAAATAACTTCCAATTTTTTTAATTTTATGTTGCTTGAATTTTCAAACGGCGAAGAGTTGGTACCACATTTCCCATCAAGGAGCCTGATTTGTTGGGCTGACACCAAACCATCGACTCTCTGAAAATCATTGTTGCAAGTTACTGTTGGGGATTTTTCATACATTTTCCTATAGAAGAATACCCTCAGATTTGCCGTGGCAGAATAGCTATCCAGAAGATCCTGTGGCAAGCCACATTTATGCAAGCAGATGCTTTCCTTGATGTTATCGGCAATGTCAGCTGGTAGCCGCTAAGCGCAGAATCCATCCTAAAGTATGCAACAAAGGTGCTAATGATGATAGAGCCAATTTCATCAGCATTTTCAAACCAGAATGTTGTTAATTAAATTATCACTCCTAAAAACTGTAAGTGAGCTTTACTGGATATTTTTAAAGTGTCTTTAAAGTAGGCATATGGTTTGAATGAGCTATAGGATTTAAATTTAATGTTGATGCTAATTTGGCAGTTATCAATCAAATACCCAAATTTCAGTGTTGCCCTTTCCCCTCTCCTTCTCCCCCTCCTTTCTCCCAGGAAGTGAGCTGGGAAAAAACTGGATCACCATTTGTTTACATCACTGTTACAGAATATTAAACAAATGCTTTCAGGCCAGTAAGGAATTATTTTTCACTGTGATACAGAACTTGCCTTCTCAGTTTTTCTTCTTTTCGCCTTCATTGGAAGTTTATAATATGGACTGTAAGTAGGGAAAAAGGGGGCTAATATTAAAAATCTCTGCTGCCTCATTGTTATGTTTTTTCTCATGAAGTCAATGTTAAATTGAGGTGTGGAGTGGGGGTGATGTTTGTGTGAATTACTTTTGAAGATCAGCTAGAAATGCAGCCTGGCATTTTCTAGATTCTTGGCATGAACCGGGATATCTATGTTGTTGATCCCTCCTGTTTCCTTTCTGTGGCATGTTAGTTCTGGCTCCTGTAGTTCCACTGTGTCTGAAGCTTCTGTAAGGGTAAGAGAGGTGGTTTTGGGCTTTGGTGGTGAGTAGTGCAAATGTTTTGCAAACCTTCTGGACTGTTGTGGTTGCATAAAGTTGTAGAAGACCACTTGGTACTCACTTCCAGCACACTAGGATTATGCATGAAATACAGGGATTTATTTGTACCTGATAATATTGCATCTCAGTTGCTGCTTGTTCTTGCATTCCAGCAAGCATTCAGAAACACATACAGCAACCTACTGGCCTGGAAGATAACATGTCATGCCTGTAACTTTCACCTAAGTGTCCTTTGCAGGAATAAACCCTTTAAAATGAGATGAAATTAAACATCATACTCAGTTCATAAAGGTTTCAATCACTGTAGATGTGGGGTCAAGTAAAGTTCAGTCTGAAACAAATTAAGAAAAAAAGAAAGATAAAATCAGCCTTAAAGAAGGGTCAGAGACTAAGCATTTATTTGAAAAGTATGTACTTATCTGAAGAACAATATAACTAATTCATTTACCAAAGCAGGGACAAGGAAAAAGGCAGGAGGGGGTGGGGGGAATATGTCTTTACAATTGATATATACTTTATGGACAGAGTGGGGCTGGTGCAATTGTTCCATTAAGTGCAGGTATTTTTCTGGCTTAAGCTTCTGAAATCAATGCCACTAATCTCATAAATGAAGCAAGATTTGACTTTGAGGGAATTAATGCAACTCAAATGAGACTGGATATAGATTTAATGAAGGAATATATTTATATATCTGAAATGATTTGACAAACTAGTCTAAAAATAATAACATTTCAACCCGGAACAGGAAAAACTGGATTAATGTTAACGGGCTTTATTTAAACTCAATGAAATCCGCAAGAGAGACTTTGTTATGTTGAGGATTATTGCATACAGTAGGAATCTGTAAAAAAATGCAAGATATTTGAAACAAAGTCTTTAACTAGGAGAAAGGTATTCTAAAGGGAAACAGATGAATTTATTACTTACCAAGCTTTTTAGTTAGAGCAAAGAAATGCTGATACAGTTTCACAAATAAGATTGCATTCTGTACAGTGCATAAACAATAACATCATCTTTTTAGGACAAATGACCCTTCATTTCCCTCTTTAGAAGACTCTCTTTTCTCAGTTACTGAAACATACCTACGCTTTAACCATTCTGTTCTAATATCCTTTGGGAAAGGGTAGCACTTGGTCAGGATGAGTCCTGACTAAATATGAGGAATGAGATTTGACGCCCAGTTAATGACAACTGGAACACCTCGGGATAAGAAAAAGTATCATAAGCTATTTTGAAGTAAGTTTTCAACAGTTTGAACCACCTGCAGAGGCAGAGAAAAACCCACAAAATCACTGAGATTGAAATGTATCCTGACTTGAATCAATAATAAATACAACTACCATACTCCTGGAAGACCAGATATTTTTTTAACAGGTCCTTGGCCCAGGTGAGGCTATGGCTCATCATGTCTTTGATGTTGTTTTTGTGGGTGTGGGGTTTTGTTTGGACTAAAGGCAAAGGGTGGCAGACTACTTGGGATCTTTATCAAAAAGGATTAAGTACAGGTTTCAGAGTGTTATTGCAAAATGGCTGCCAGTAATCTGTGAAGGAACAAGCTCTGTATTGCTATCTTGGCAGCTGTTCTCTGAAAAAACGTATGTACCTTTATTACGGTAGTGCTGTAGGCCCACTAGACTGAGCAGGATCTTTCCCGCATCAGAGCCAAAAAGGCGGCCTAAAAGACTGCACTTGACATGGGAAATCTAAGTATTCTTATTGTGACTCCCTTGTACACATGCAAGCTGTTGACAAATCTCACCTCTACTTTCATGCATTCAAAATAATTAACCAGAACTCAGAGAACAGTGACGATTCCTTAATAGTTGTTCAGTTGGTTTAATGAGTAAAAGGTGTTATTCTTATGGACTTTTTTATTATTTAATTCATGGGACTGCCCATATGGAACATTTTTCTAGATGAAATGGTATCATAGCCTAAAAAATAAATATTAAAAATTCATTTAAAGAATCATAGCAGTAAGACTATTTCTGCAACTGAAGCAGAAGTGTTACTCTGAAAGGCAATTGTGTGAATGAGTTTCAAAGTCCTTGTTGTCCTATATTTACATCATAAGTTTTGTAAAGAGAGTCTTCAGTCCCCCGCTGTGTATTGTAAAACTTGATGTTCTGTTCTTTGGGAACAAGAGCAATTAAGATGTAAATCATGCAAAGCATTTCTGGTTGTACAGTCATTAAAAATGATCTCTCTGGCCCTGTCATGGCACTGCTGGGAATGTTCAAGGGCTGCTGCAGTGACACCAGAAAACAATCCTAATGCCGCCCATCTCAGCCACTGTTAGAGGGTTACAAGGTGCTGCTGGTCTATCCAAATTTTCTCCTCCTTGTTGAGAAGACAAAAAGTATTGAATCTACTGTGTTTATTATTGCAGATAATATCATGTTTCATTACTTTAACTTCATTCTATCCTATCTTTTTGTTCCAGATGATTAAAATTTTCAAAATGAAAGTTGTATTTCATGGCCAAATTGTTTTAAAGCATAATGTAGACAAAGCAATGAAATAGTATAAGTGGCTTTAATGTAGTCTGGCACCAGTATGTTTCACATACTTTATAGAGAAGCCTTATGTATAACAGGTACCTACAGTCCCTGTCTCTATAAATACACTTCAAAGTGGTTAAACATGATGTTTTGAGATGAAAGTGAGTTCTTTATTTCATTTTGTTGTTTGCTCATAGATTTGAGGCGCTATGTGAAGTCTGTCTCCTTTTAGTAAAAGTGGTCCCAAAGAAAAATATAGATGAAAGCCAGTCTGAGATTGAAGTTCTGTTCCCCACTTAAACCTGTGAAATCACAGAGCAGAAGACAGAAATTTGTGCTAATGTTTTCAAAGGAACTTTACAGAGCAAGTGCCCTGTTCCATTTTGCTTCCCTCAGCATCTCTACCTGATCAATGAACTTGTTACAACAGAATGGATATTCACACCACCAAATTTAAGGCATCTAATGTGTTCCTAAAGCAGGTGGCCTAGGATGTGAATATAGCAAAGAGGGTTTTGTGTGTTAACTGATTGTACCAGGAAATATACTCCTAGTTCAAGTACCTAGGTTAGAAATTAGTGTGCATAAGTATAGTGTCCTGCTGTATTACTTTCTTACTAAAAATATGGAGCCACATTGCAGTACTCTCTTTTTGGATTTCATGCTGCTTATGTAACATACTCAATGTTTATCAACCCTTTTCCATTGAAAGTGTTTCTCCAAAATGGAAAGAGAAACAAAGGAAGAAAATATTCTATGTAAAAATGGAGGAAAACACAACTTCTGCTTTTCAAAGTCTAGGTATTTTGCCATTTGTCATGTAATATCTCGCAGGTATATTAAAATCCTCTCGCAGAGAATGGAAACCAGAAGCAGGAAAGAAGACATTGCTGGGTTCCAGCCTGACTCTCCAGCTTTTAGGAATCTGCATCTGGCTCAGAGAAATGGTCATAGAATCATTTAGGTTGGAAAAGACCCTTAAGATCATCGAGGTCGACCATAAACCTAACACTGCCAAGTCCACCACTAAACCATGTCCCAAAGTGCCACATCTGCATGTCTCTTAAATACCTCCAGCAATGGTGACTCAACCACTTCCCTGGACAGCCTGTTCCAGTGCTTGATAACCCTACTGGTTGGTGATGAAAATTTTCCTAATATCCAATCTAAACCTCCCCTGGTGCAACTTGAGGCTATTTCATCTTGTCCTTGGGAGAAGAGACCAACCCCCACCTCGCTATGACCTCCTTTCTGGTAATTGTAGAGAGCGATAAGGTGTTCCCTGAGCCTCCTTTTCTCCAGACTAAACAACCCCAGTTCCCTCAACTGCTCCTCATAAGACTTATTCTCAAGACCCTTCAGCAGCTTCACTGCCCTTCTTTGGACATGCTCTAGCACTTCTTTGTCTTTCTTGTAGTAAGAGGTGCAAAGCTGAACACAGTATTCGAGGTGGGGCCTCACCAGTGCTGAGTACAAAGGGACAATCACTTCCCTGGTCCTGCTCTCCACACAACTTCTGATACAAGCAAGGATGCTATTGTCCTTCTTGGCCACCTGGGCACACTGCTGGCTCATACTCAGGCAGCTGTTGACCAATACCCCCAGGTCCTTTTCTGCCGGGCAGCTTTCCAGCCACTCTTCCCCAAGCCTGTGGTGTTGCATGGGGTTGTTGTGACCCAAGTGCAGGACCCGGCACTTGGCCTTGTTGAATCTCACAAAATTTGTTTCAGCCCATCAATCAAACCTGTGTGGACCTCTCTGTAGAGCCTTCTTACCCTCCAGTAGATCAGCACTCACACCCAACCTGGTATTGTCTGCAAACTTACTGAGGGTGCACTTAATCCCCTCATCCAGATCATTGATAAAGATATTAAAAAGAACCAGCCCCAATGCTGAGCCCTGGGGAACACCACTTGTGACCAGCCACCAACTGGATTTAAGTCCATTCACCACAACTCTCAGCCATCCAACCACTTTTTTACCCAGCAAAGTGTACACCCATCCATGGCCACGAGCAGCCACTTTCTCCAGGAGAATGCTGTGGGAAACTGTATCAAAGGCTTTACTGAAGTCCAGGTAAACAACACCCACAGCCTTTCCCTCATCCACTAAGTGGGTCACCTTGCCATAGAAGAAGATCAGGTTAGTCAAATAGGAGCTGCCTTTCATAAACCTATGCTGACTGGGCCTAATCACCTGATTGTCCTGGTTGTCATACTGTATCCCTGGTATCCAACACTCTTTCCTATGTGGTTGCAGTCCTTTCTCTATGGTCAGAATTGTTTCCTACAGAAGCTAAATAAAAGTTTCATTCTCTCTCGTAACTGTTATGTTAGGTATCCTATTCCAGTAGTTTATTATTTTCTATTAGCATATAATTAAAAAAACCCCAAAACTAAGAGTCCAAAACTTGATATAAAAATAGGGTCATAACGAAAGAACATTCAACATTTACATAGCGTCAAATAACAGAGCATGTTTCTTTGCTTTTTATCTTATTTAGATAGAGCCCAAAGCATTTTACATCTCTGTTATGAGGGCAAATAAACATCAAGCCATGATGTAAAAATTGTTGCATCTTTCACATTGGTGGAACAACAGCTGAATTGTGGTTGCTGTGTTGCTACAGAAATAATTTCAAACATTTCTCAGGTGGCAGGCATCTTTTCTGAGCAAATGAATGCTCAGTGAGAAGTTAGAGAGAAGTCTTGGGCATATGCAGGCTTGTGAATAAAAATATGTTGCTGGATATTTTTCATAGGGTGATGGGTTGCTATTCAGAAGACCTACCTCTGCCATGAAGTGTTTATATATATAATGCATGGCCAGTCAATTTGCAGTGGTTTTCTAAAAATCATAGGCACTTTTTTCCTAATATTTCATGACCCCTCCTTTTTTTGGTGGCATCTATGGGACCCATGATTCCCAGACTGAGAAAGGGGACTTTGTGAACTACGTGTTAATGAAAACCATTAGAATGGTGACAAGCAGAGGTTACAGTATTGCACTCTCTTCTGGTGACAACTTTATTTGAGTTCCTTCTCTGGCATTAAAATTTCACTTTTATACTTAGAAAGCTTACAAAATATCTTCGGATTCCATTATCCCTTGATAAACAGAGGAACTCGAATCGATTCTTTAGTGTAGACTTAACCACTAATTGCTATTAGTAACTTACATTTCTAGTAGTGCAACTACTTGTTTGCTAGGCTATTTTCCAAATTTTTTGTGCCATGTGAACTTGTGGTCAAACATATGGATGTCTGTCAGTATCAGCACATTTGGATTTTTTTCATTCATATAGTGTAAATCCATTTTTTTGCTAATACTGTTGAGTTTTGTATAACTAAAGACTTCATGTTAAGAGCTATTCAAAGGCTCTCAGAAGAGGAGTAATTGTGTTTCATTTGATGTTGAGGAAATCAAAAAGACAGCAAAAATATATATTACATGGTTATATTTAAAGTATAATAGTGCTGGGGAAAAAATTACATAGCTATCTACAAAGTAAGACATAAAACAGTGCATGTACCGAAGGTATTTTGACAAATAGATCTACAATTCCAAAAGGCAGTTCATTGAAAGTTCCTTGATGAGTTTATTCACCCTTTAAGTTCCCTAAAAGTTGTTACCATCGTCTTTCATCTGCACACTTAGAATCACAATAGTGGGTCATTTCATAACCGCCTTAAATAAAAGACTTATTACTTTCCCTCTGTGCTATTCACATGTTTAGTTACCTGAATACAGAATCCCTTCTTCCCTACAGAGAACCTGACATACTCTAAGGACTATGTTGTAGACTTCTTCCTAGAAATATTGCAAATATAAAGTACTACATTTGGGAAGGAAACAATAGTCTGTGAATTAGCCTTCAGTTATGTTCCAGTATGATTCCTACCGGAGTTGTCACCCCTGGCTCAGTCCTCTGGGACAGCAACATATGCTGATGCCATAGGCAGGGAGAAATATGGATCTGATACTTGCTTATTGGTATATTATAGAATTAGAAATAACATTTTATCTGACTTATGGGTTTCTCCCCTCCCCAGTTTCTCTTTGATTACCTTAACTTTTCCAGTTTTCTATTCACAAGCCAACTGTATTTTCCACAAATGTTCTTGAAACTAAACCATAGTACGTTATTGTTTTCTTTCAATCAAACTATCTTAACTGCTATAAAAGTTTCAAACCAGTGTCCCTCCCTTCTTCTCTTTAACTCCCATTTACTTCCTGAAAACACTGCTGTTTCTTTTTATGCTTTTGTTTTGTTTTGTTCAGATGCTCTAACTTTCATCTTCGATTTGGATACCGACCCCTTTTTCTCGACTTTGATATTCCTAAAAACATCGTCCCCTCTCTCTGTTTCTCCCAAACGAAATTTGCCAGTCAGATTGCCCTTTACAGTTCTCTCTAATTCTGTTCAACATGTTCATCAAGGTCATCTTATCAAGCCTTTATTTTCCTGTACAGTTTTCATGCATCTTCATATCACAAATGTCATACTTCATTGATCTCTGTCAGCACAAATATTACCAGCTTCTCTTTCCTCCCCTCACCCCCATTTTCAAGCAGTTTTATGAAGTGCAGAATAATTTTCTTAGCCAGCTTGGGTAAGCACGTTCAATCCTTCCTAAAAGCCTGTGTCTTGCACAAGAAATGAGAGAATTATGAGAGCAGGAAATCAAGAAGAGAACTGCAAGGATGAACCATATGCTGTAGTAGGCACAAAAAGTTTGAGAGACAACTTTTCCCAAATTATCCCTTAGATTTCCCAGTGTTGCCTGCTTATTGTGTACTATCTTTTGTTCCACTGCTGGCACTCCAGGGACTTTCTATATTGTACTACAGAGTGCTGGAGTGATCCAGGTACCTGCCCATAGCTGCAAATGGGTGTTTGGTGAGAACAGTGGGACTGTTCCCTTAGCTTCTGCATAAATCTCAGCTGTTGCTTTGTTTCTGAGCATATTACTGAATACTTGCCCAGCACACAGCTCTCTGAGAGAACATCCCATAATGCTGCAAGTAGATGTAGGTGTTTGTTTGCAATTGTGTACGTTCTTTTGCAACTGAAATCTGTACTTCAAATCCATCTGCTAATGAGCAGAGCCTATCTGTGTTGAATTTATATTCTTTCTGACACCCATCATTTCTCTTTTGCTGAGTGCAAAGTTGTTTTGAAACACCACCATCAGAAATGTACTAAATGAACCTGCTGTCATTCATTGTTATAAGGGCCTGTATGAATAAGACAGTTTTCTTCCCAACAGAAATGCGTACTAATGGTCAAACGGCCTGCAAACACAAACCAACTCTCATTAAAGTTAATAGGAATCAGGTTTCAGACTTATCTGACAACTGACAGGACACCACTTAGTAAGAAAGTTTGTTTGGGGAGGAAGAAAGTTATCATCAGCTCTAAGATGTTTTAAATATTTTTTTCCCCTTTCTGTTTTCCCTCCCTCTTATTTTTCCAAAACTCATTAAAAAAGGCCTTCTAAAGAGTAACATTTGAAGAGTTCCCTGTTTCCAAAGCACTTTTTTTAGGTATTCTTTCTCCCTTTCCTCAGCCCCCTGAAACAAACGTAGGCATTTGCTAAGCATCACATTGCAGCTCTTAATTTTTTCCAAGTGAAAAAATAAACTGGTTTAGCAGTTCAGCACAACATTTTGGGTGAGACATAACCAAAAAAACTTCAGGCTTCCATTTTAGGCAATTTTACCATGAAGTTATTCTCCATAGCTCTGGTGCAGAAGATATTGTAATGCTTCTTCCCACCCCCCCCACTTGTTTATTGTTTCTTAGCGTGGTTATGTCCAGTTCAACACTAAATAGGCAATGCTATTAAATTCTAATCACTTGGTTGAACAAAAGCCTGCTTCATAAATCATTCTTTAATAGCCTGTCTAAAATTTCTTTAGGGTGTTGCAGCTGCATTGCAATGTTGCTTAGCCGGTCAGACTCTAATTACAGAAATTATACGTCCAGCAGTTAAACCAGTAAACAAGGCTACACAGATTGGTGCAGTAATCCTATGTCAGTTAGGATCTTTCACGTTGATTCTGGATTTCTGTCACTCTGTAATCCTGCTGTGTCCTGAAATATCTGCTATTGCATATCGCCCCTGTACTACTCGAACTTCACATAGAGAGCTGTTTTAACTGCTGTTTTTAGGCTGCCTCACTAGGTTTACTTCTTTAGAAGTACACGTAAGTGATTTAGCAATTAACTCAAAAAACATAACATAATTAATATTCTGTAGCATGAAGCAGTACCATTGAATACGGTACAGAAGAAAAAATCCTACTCATAATATTTTCTGGGTCATTATTTTAGTCTCCTGGTTATGTTATGTAAAAGCTAAATAATACAAGAAATACTACTAGCACTCTTGCTTTAGAATGAGGAGTAAAATTAGAGGAGCTATAGTGTTCTTGTCAAATGATTTCTGTACTGTCCATCACCTAACCATTCTCCTTTCCCTATTTTTTTTTTAAATAGGATATATTTCTATCACAAAATTTGGCAGCATCACAGTTGCACCCCAGGAACTGGTTGAAATATGAAGGGATCATGTAGTTTACCAAGTGTAATATGCTAATTATTTTCCAACTTCTTATTTTTAATATCAAAATTTCCTTTTAGCAACATAAGACGTACACTAAGACATCGATAGGAAAAAGTTGCAGGACGAGGGGGAGACGTAAGAGAGCAAGAAGGCTTAACCAAGTATTTGCAGTATGAAATTAAAACCATTGATCTTGTTTTCCTCTCTTCTGCTATTTTTAAAATAATTTTTTAGTCAATATTTCTTTATGACATTGTGTTGTGACCTGAACGTTGGGACAAAACTTCAGTTTCAATCCATCATTTATAGCCTACCTACAATAAATCTAATACAATTGTTATCAGTTGTATGGGATGCAAAAGCTATCTAAAAGAATGAGAAGATGGCTGGCAGAAACATGGTTCAGCCTTAGTTTTGCAGAAACTAGCATACTTAGAGATCACCACTATTGTCAATGCATTTAATTTAATAATCCACCTCAGGATATGTATCTGGGGGCTGACAAATGGGAAAACTATCTGCCCCATTCTCCAAGACTTTGAAAGAAAAATGTGGACAGGCTGCTTCCTTGGTAATTTTGTTGAACAACAGAAGAGCATTGCATCTGTCCTTATGGACTGTTACTGAGCTGTATTTTGTAGGATCAAGAACTTTCATGTTTGGGGTTGTCTTTTTTTTTTAACAGTTCTCTGTATGCTGCTTTACCTCAAAGGCAGTAATCAAGTTTGTCTTGAATTAACATCTGTGCCTACCAGAATTTCCTAAGTTGTCGTGTTTATAGTTTAACAGTCTTGAACTGGATGAACTGAAAAGAAGATAGTCGTTATTTGGCAGATAAAATAATGAAATGATTCCCAGTGACAATCCAGTATTACCAGTAAGTGTTAGTTTCAGACACTACATTGACACAAAATTACCTTTATTCAGCCATAAGGCTACAACAATGTTTTACCATCTGGGGTTATTGCACAAAAACACCAAAGGAGCGCCTATGTTTTTGTTTAAACCGCTGAGTGGGAGAAAAGGCTTTTTCTGAGCCTTATTGATGCACCAAGCACTTCCATGCACACATGAGCCTCCCCTGACCCTAGTGAGAAGTAGCAAATCCTAAAGCTGCCAATATTGTCATTGTGTCTGTGGGCTGGAGGCCTCCCACTGCCAATACATTCAACTGGATGGAGATTTAGGGGTGGATGGGGTCTGCTGCCATAGAGGAGGACTCAAACAGATTTGCTGTGCTGGCTGCTCGTCCTGATTTAAGTCCTGATAGAAGAGGAATTACNAAAAGATGTTTGAAGGGTAAAAGCTGGAACCATAGTTAAGAACTTGTCACAGAAGCAGTTCAAGAAAGATAAAGGCAATACTAATTATTTTATAAGTAATTTCACTGAATATGATGGCATGAAAAAGAATCACGGTTAGCAGTCATCTAATTCCCCAGAAAATTGGAGTTAGTCCAGTTTATGCTGGTCTATGAATTTGTTTACTACAAATTTCTGCAGTGCTTGATAGCTCATTCGTTCAAAACTTTGCAGAAAATGATTCAGCTGTTCTTAAAATGTTTTTGAAAACTTAGGTATTGGTTAACTTTTATGAAGCCAGTTAGCAACCCTTACAGCACTCTGATAACAATTAAACAAGGATGATACCACAAGCTGCTTATTAGCAGTATAAGTTTTTCAAAGGAAGGAGTTCTTCCTTCTTACAAGAAGATGAGACCACATCTTTGTTAGGGCCCCTAAGCACTACTGCAGTACCGAGAGACACTGAAGCTCTGTGATTTCTCTGAGCTTTAAATCCATTCCTAAATGTAGATTTCTTGCAAGGACTCAGTAAGGTGTTTACAGAGTAGTTTAGTTCAGCCCAAGTTGCATAATTCAAATCAAGTGCTTCTTTAGTGCTCAGCAGTTTTTCATTGCTCACAGGATCTCTTTTCATAATAACTGCCAGCTTGCCTGTTGTGAGGTAAGCTTTGTCATTTCTGCCTGCTGACTTCTACCACAAGTAGGCAGGGAAAAGGACCACCACCACCTTCACGAACTTACCAGATCACTCAAAAAACATAATTTAAGCACTCGCAAAAGAAAGGAAGGGTTTTAGTTAAATGATTCTTCTTGCCTTTGCTTTGACAGTCTTTGCATTGGCTTACTGATCACTTGGAACCTGTGAATTCATAGGTTGTACTGACATACATGCAAATTTTTATATTTGTATTCATTGCAAGTATTTGCGTAAGAGGCTTCCTTTTGCTGCAAAATTCTACTTGGATTGATGTTATGACAAGTTTATAGTAAGTTAGCAAGTTCATCTGATGAACGCAAAGCACTGGAATACCTTTAAATAACGTAACACTCAATCAGATTTATTTATTTTTTTTAATCTCTGTTACAGGTAGACCAAAACAGATACTGTGTGAAGTCTAATGTATTCCGGTCCAACGAGCATTTGTTTCTTACCACGCATTTTAGAAAATGATGTGTTACTAAATTTCAGTTGAAATATGACCTTGGGTAGAATGGGCATAAAATCCTAGAAATCTACACTAGGTAGACAGAAATCACTGTGGGTTTGGGTTTTTTCTTTCAGCTTGGGCTATTTAACAAGCACAACTAGCACTGTAAGCATTACATCTATTTCTTTAATGTTAAACTACTATTAAACTAATATTTTGCCTGAAGAGTCATGGGAGCATCATACACTGATGTATTTCCACTGAGTGTGGACATCTCTCCATCACACATTTCTATGTCCAGTGCCTGGCTCTCCATGTCTGCTCGTGGGTCCTTGCTGCAAAGTTTTCCAGAGGCTTCCTCTTTTGCTACAATTCCACACACAGAGATCAGGTGTGTTTTCTGTGGAGAAAATGGATCAGTAGTTTTATGTTGTGTTGACACCCAGAAATGAGACGGCTGTGTCTTTTCTGGAGGATGCAGTTTGTATCAGGTCTCCTGACTGCATGCTTCCTCTTGCTCCCCTTCTTCCTTTTCTACTCCACATTCCTGGGGAGAAACTGCAAACACAATAAGGCACAGGCTGCAATCAGCAACGAACAAACACTTCAAGAGCCTTCCATTAATTATCCATTTCAGTAGATTTTCCTGCTTGGTGACTCATTTCCTTTCAGAAGTTTTATGCGGGTGTGATTGACACCTCATTTTATAGCAAGAAGTATAATTTTGCTTGCAGCTCAGTTATGTGGGAATCTGAGAAAGAATTTCTTCCACCCAGTGGTCATTGATCAGCTTATTAATTAGCAAGAGCTGAGAGGTTTGCAGTAGGTGGATGTAAGCAAATGACATGAAAAGGAGATTGTCTTTCTGCTAGTACTCCACAAAGCAACTCAGTCCTGCAGGATTGACACTCCTGCTCTCATGATATGAACTAGAGCAATCCATTCAATGCAATTGTAGTATAGATGAATAGCTGCTTAAAAATCTGGCCAAATGCACTTCCTCCACTACCGACACACTGCTGGCCAATTTTCTAAAATCTTCTACAGGGTTTTCACCTGTCTCCATGAGGGCTTCTTTCACTATGGTATTTTGGTATTTGACAGGTGCTTGTGTATTCAAGTTAAAAGAAAAATGAGGGGGAAATAAAAGACTATTGATTTTTCTAATAACAAGTCAATTATACTTAATACATACTCTTCCTCAGGTGAGTATAAAAGGATAATAAATCCTAATTTAAAAGAGAGTGATTAATTCAACCTTGTTCCATGCTGTCATTTTTGGTACATAAAACAACTGTGAAGTGATCTAATACCAATTTACACCTACTTCTTGTGTGCTCCAAGTGCTAATGCTAGCTATGTTGAACAATACTAGTTATTTTTAAATATCTGATTATTTTTAATAATACAGCTGCTTTTATGTAAAAAGAAATACATAGTAACTCAGATTTTTGCCATTTTTTGTATACAGTTGTACACAGAAGCAAGTATTTTGCATGTACATTGAAAGTGTTGTCTCTTCTTTGTATACATAGTTATATGCGTTTACTAATCCACTGAATAAGAAGTGGAAGTTTAAGCTAAATGAACAGATCAAAGACAGATTTGGAGTAACGTATGATTCATGAGAAACAGAATTATAAGAAGGAAAATAATAAACACTCATGTAATTACAGACATGTATAAACTAAGGGGATACATACTGGGAATATATAAATGCCATATCATCATTTACACTTATTTCCTAATGTGTGCTTCTGTTGGAAAATGTTGATTAATTCATGCAGAAGCTAGAGACTCGGTATTTTTACTGGGGTGGGTTTGGTTCAATTTAACAAAAGCAGCTGATTCATTATCGTATTTGCTTTTAGGTTGGACTTGGGGGGGGACGGGACGGGCTGGGTGGTTTTTTGTCTCCCAATTAAGTTTTTGCTTGCTTCAACAGAAATCTGACTTCCAAAATTATTTTTACCAGTTTCTATGTTAAGATACTTATTAAAGTATATCAAATGTATTCTGGCATTTTGTAAACTTTCCTCATCAATATGGACCAGGTCGACAATCAGCGTGTCTGATCAGAATTGCCAACTAAGTTTTTTATTTATATTTTTTGCATGGCGTATTAGCACCAGCTAAAAAACCTCAAGTATATTTTCTGCCTTTCTAAGAGGTGGTAAAGATGCATGCTTTCTATTTAGTTTAGTTCCTGCTGCACATGAAAGTTTCATTCATTAAATTTTCCCTAATGATGAAAAGAAGGTTGTCTGAGTGATTGCTTTCCAAATGCAGAACATGATTTTTGTGTTCAGTGGCTTTATTTGTTTTAGTGAAGAAGCAAAAGGGTGGGAGAAGGAAGTTAGGTAGGAAATACTTTCAACATCTATGGGAATTAATCTTGACCAGCTGTCCTCCTGAGAAAGTTATGAGCTACAAGAAGCAATTTTCTGTATTTTAGATGATATTAAGATTTATTAGAATACACATTTAATTAGGGATTCTTCAGTGATGGTGAGGGTTACTTATTTTGTTGAGTTTTCAGGGGTTCTAAGAGAATTATGTTTGGATCCCAAGCAGGGAAGGATAGAAAAGAGAAGTTACAAAATGCGTTCCGCTGTCCCTTCCTACTTTTAGTTTTTCTGTTTTAATACACTAGCTTTTTTTTTTTGTCCCTCTTCCATTCTTTCTTTTTTCATTATTCTATATTTTAATCCAAACTTATGTTTCTCAGTTTGTTTGGCTGTTTTTCTTTCCTTCTCCTTTTGTACATATTATGCTGCAGTTTTCCCCCATCTTTTTTTTCCTCTTGTTATATTCCCTGTGCTGCTTCCTCATCCCTCTTCCCTTGTTGTGTCTCTCCATTGCCTTTCTCCAATTCGTCTTTCTCACTTCTGTGTCATTATTGTGCTCACCTTTCTAAGTCAATTGCTTCTCTGTATCCCATATTGATACTTTCAAAAGCAAAAATATTATTTTATGTTAATCAGAGGGGTTCCTTTTTCAAGTATTCATGAAAAATTATTGTAAGTATAAAATATACTACACAAAACAACTCTTCCTCTAATTAATACACTGAATAAGCTTCCCTTGTTCAACTGCGAAACTATTTTCATTATATCAGAAATGGGGGATGTTAGAACATACCCTAAGACATTTCAACTATGCAAAGAAGAAACTATTCGTAATTATTTTAGAAATTCTATGTTTTATTTTTTATTTTTATATCAAAAGATTACATTCATTAGTAATATTAGCAGATAATGCATAATTTAAAAAAAAACACAAACCCTTAACTTTAAAATTTTTCTTCTTTCCCAGGTATGTCAATAAACAATTTTCTTCCTTTCAGCAAAGGAAAAAAAAAATTGATATTTTAAAATGTTTTCCTTCAAAATTAAATTTTGACAGTTGACACAGCTTGCAAAAGATTTCAGTATGAATGAGCATGTGTTCCCAGATTGGAAGCTGTCCTAGCAAAGGTTTTTTGGAAGATATGAACATTTCTGGTGGTAGTTCGACAGTTCTTGGAGTCAGAGTTAACTGGTAATTAGAAATAACTGAATACCTTGTTCACCTGAAATGAAAATGAACATAGTTCTCTTTTGCAACCTAAAATTAATTTGATTGGCTAACCTTAACATTTTCCTAGCGGGACAATTTTTATTTGGGTTTTTTGGTTTTGTTTTGTTTGGGTTTTTTTTGTTTTGTTTTGTTTTTTTTTTAACTTGAGTACCACTATCACGGTTATTATATTCTGGAAGGAATTAAAATGATCACCCCAATACCTCTGAAGTCCTTGAAACATTTTAACAGCTATTATGATGTACTCAAGAGAAAAGTCCTGGTTTACTGCTGCTACAGGAACAAACAATAACAACCGGAGTTGTAAAATATGATAGGTTTTAAGAGATTTTTATTTCCTTTCCTCCTGCTTTTTCTGAACTCTGGAGCTTGTGTGTTATTTCTGAGGCTGCGGAAGAAAGTGAAAGGATTCTGGCGGAATGTAAATCATGAGATCATTAACATTTCAGTCCAATTTCTCTCCAGCAATGTGTAATCTTAGCAGAGATGATTGATGGAAAGGGGATTCACAAGATAGATATTATGGGTCATTCCCCTGTATTTCCTCATTTTCTTTCCCCTTTTGCTAATCCTAGTTTCAGATAACATCATTCAATCAATTTCACTGCTGATCTAGAGCTGTATTCTTCTAATATCAGATATTATATCAGATATATGTCTGGGTAGATATATGTTCTATTTTGCTGCTTTTTGTGCGTGTCCCCTTTATTTTTGTTTATGTTCCATTATAATATGTGGCAGAAATATTTACATTAATATCTCATTGGTTTAGTCCTTGAAACTGTATGGTCTTTTTTCCCCCTGTTTCCTTGGTATAAAATCCCTTCTTAATAGACGCAGCATTTAAACCACAATAAGTATCTATATGCACTGTGTGGAAAATGAAGGGAAAGCAGTGATATCTCTTTCTTCCCCTCCCTGTTGGGGGTCTCATGGGACGTGATAAAAATCTATTCTACTGTAAATTGCTTTTACATTCATTTGTTTGTTTACATGGGCAGCAGGGGGAAGCACAAGGGACTGGGGGATATGGGACATTGGATTGTCATATATTTCTTCCATGCTTATTCAATTCTAAAAAATTAAAACAAAACCAAACAGGATTCTTAAGATACTTTTTTTTAAATTATTTATTTATTTGAAACATAATTTGGAAACAAAATAATTGGTTGACATTGAAAAGTACGTAGTGTGGGCTAGCAGTGGGTCTACGACAGCAAAGTGTATGAAAGGCAGCCTGTAAGAAAGGATTTTGCGAGGTACCAAAGCTGTGTCCATTGGAGACAACTGTTTATGGGCAGAACGCTCCAGTCTGTCTGCTATGGGTGCTACCCCATTTGTCAGACCATTGTAATGGAAGCTTCCTATGGATATATATCAACTGTGCTGTATATGGAGAAAAGAGTTTTTCAGTTATTCCATCATCTTTCCAAAGGTCTGCATGAAAACTAAAGAGGGAAGCTGAAAGAGAATTGGTTTATATGCATGTTAAGCATCTCTGCAGATTGTAGCTGTGAAGGTGCAGAAGTTGTAAAGTATATGGGCCAAATATAGGGTAATCTTAATATACCTTTGATCCACAGTTGACTCTTGACTGTGTTTTAAATCTCAGTTCCTTAGTTTCTCTGCATTTTATTGTAGCACCACATGCTAATTAATTAAAGAAATAATTTATCTAGTAATGTTTTTTAGTATTTAATGATATTCATTGGCTGATAGAAATGCTATTTCAAGGATGCTTCCAAGAACAAAAGAATATATTCACAATATTATGAGAAGAGTTTGTAGATAGGCATATCTTTCCTACAGCTTTTTGTATGCAGCTATGAAACTATCAGTTTAATTTTCAGTGGTTTTGTTTGACAGAAGAAAAATTGGTCATGCAGCTGTGGTTATTATTTTTTTGTTTAAGAGGTGAAAGGTGTATTGAGATGAAGGAAAATGAGATTTGGATTTAATGTTGCATGTAAAGAATGGCATGTCTCAATGAACCAACAGTTCTAGATGGCTAGTATTTAGTGGTGCTTTATTATTGACAGCTACCAGCATCCCAGTCCAAAAGGACAGTATCACATACATACCCTGGCTCTCTTACAAAGCCAGCTTGTTAATCAGTGGTTTAAGGATGGCACTGCTGACTACAAAGTCTACTGTGACTTCATACACAAAGCCATACACTTAGTCTAGATGCCATATTCTGTAAGAGAAATAAAATACCAGCAAACTGCAGAAATTTCTTGACAAACTTAAAGTTCCTGCATTTCCATCCCACTTCATTCAACAAAGTAGTTTTCAAAAGCTGAAGTCTTATGCCAAAGTTTTTTATTGTACCAGACCAGCATATTCTATCAAGCTGCTGAATATTAGGTAGATAAGAGCAGTCTGATACAGACAGTAATAACATATGTCATTATGACATATTATTTATTACTATTATTATTATTATTATTATCATGAAAAATGTTCAAGTATTAGTCGTGTTTAACATACATATGTTTGTATTACAAATACACAGTAATCAAGTAGAAAATACTATAAATTTGTTACTTCCATACCATTCCATTTGTCTCCTCCAATGGATATCTACAACTAGATATGAAACTGGCAAGAAGTCCTTTTTAATTTTTTTTCCCCAGCAGAAGTTTCAGCAAAGGGATTTTATTACCATCAGAACAACCTGCTGCAAGATATCTATGTGTTATGTCATATTTCAGTTGACTGCAATATTAACAGTTTTTTTTAATATCAGTGCAGCAGAATATGCAGAAGAACAATACATCATTCCAAAGAAAGCCATGAAAGGGCATCAAATTGGGGTTTTTCTGCTCTGAGTTTTCTGACTGAGAATAAGGATGGTGTGGNAAAGATATCTATGTATTATGTCATATTTCAGTTGACTGCAATATTAACAGTTTGTTTTAATATCAGTGCAGCAGAATATGCAGATGAACAATACATCATTCCAAGGAAAGCCATGAAAGGGCATCAAATTGGGATTTTTCTGCTCTGAGTTTTCTGACTGAGAATAAGGATGGTGTGGGAAGTTCCTCCCTGTTTGATTTGGGTTTTTGTATTCAGGAGAGGAATTCCCAACTCCTTTAGCTGAAGCAGTGGATCCTCTCAGGCAAGCTGGTAGTTTGTTTGTTAGGAAGAGTCACTTCAGAACTGCTTCAGGCAGCAGCTGGGTTTGATAGATCTTTCTCTTCCACTGAGCTGCCTCCAGACTGAAAAACAGTTGAACAATATCATTCCCTGGTTTTAACAAGTTGTTCCCAAGTCAACTTTATAACTATAGATACCATATAATAGATATATGAAATTTTAACAAAAGTGAAAGAAAATCAGCTTCCCTTTGCGCTCTGCAGCAATGTCTTATTTTAAGCTTTTGGACACTGAGCTCAGATTCTTTCAGAGTTCGATGTGTTTCAGTGTGTATCGGTGCCCCTCACTCAAAAGGCTTTTGTAGTTATAACTATCTTGACAAAGAGGAAATGTATGCTGATGGCTTTAGCTACAAGAAAATGTACAAAGCTACAAGGAAAAAATTGTTTATTGTTAGAAAGTAAAGCATGTACTGATATCAAACTAGAGTTGTGCAAATCAATTCTCTTTCTAGTGAGCTCAGACAGATTAGACTGGAGAAATAGGATGGCCTGAAGCCAAGTTACAAAGAGCAAAGAAGCTAAGAAAGATTGATCTTGCTTTATTTCTGAAAGGATTAGATTTTAATTTAGTAACTAAGAAAGTGCCTTCAACATTTAAGGTTTTTTTAAGTAACATTCCAAGATATTTTGCATTAAATTTTCTACAACGTTAACCTTCTATAGTGCACAGTGGGAGGACAGTTTGTAGACTTTGGGCTGAGAACCAGTATCTGCATTTGATTCCCACCTTAGCCCAGGTGACAAAAATTCCGTTCATTGAAGGAGGGTTGGAGTTGGATGAACGCCCCATAAAGGGAATAGTAACTGTCACGATGCTGTTGCTCTCATCTCCAAGGGACCTTACCCCAGTCACCAGCACAGTGAGAGCTACACTGCTGCAGGTTCGTGACTGTTTATACTTGCTGTTTTTATGGAGCTGGCTTACACAGTGACCCCTCTCCAGTGCAGAGCAGGTTCACTCTTAGGGATAATCTCGGAGTCCTTAGATCAGAGAAGCTGGGATACCATAAAGACTCTGGTTCCAGATTTTCAGAGCCGTCCATATCTTTGGTGTGGTGAACTTGACTTGGGAACTGGCTTTCATCTTTGTGCATATTTGAGGAATCAGCGTGTGCCAAATGTGGTGGTGGTGTGAGGTTTTTTTGTTTTTTATTTTTTCTTCCCTCTGAATTGACTTTTAAAATATGGCTTGTCATATCTCTGAACCTCATTTGTATCTCTGTAAAGTAGGGAAAACATTGCAGCAACACAGCAGGAATAAGATTTGAAAGAGGCCCCTGTAACAGCCTGAATCATACCATTACTTACCAATATTATTAACATTAGAGCTATTATCATCACTTCTGAAAGAAAGACAATGAGAGACTGGATTTGTGTACCNTCCCTGTAACAGGCTGAATCGTACCATTACTTACCAATATTATTAACATTAGAGCTATTACAATCACTTCTGAAAGAAAGACAATGAGAGACTGGATTTGTGTACCTGGTCCTTGCTCCCTAACTTTGGATGAGGTTCTCTAGAAAAGAAGGTTACAGAGGAGTCAAGCCTCACGTGTGCAAAGATATGATCAAAATTCTTAAAAGCTCTGACACTCCATTCTCTCTTTAGCTTGGTTTAGACATGTTCGTCTTTTCTAGTACTCCAAGGTTTAAAACTGACAGCAATACAGCNTGAGTCAAGCCTCACGTGTGTAAAGATGTGATCAAAATTCTTCAAAGCTCTGACACTAT
Source organism: Himantopus leucocephalus (assembly GCA_003993805.1). Lineage (NCBI taxonomy): Eukaryota > Metazoa > Chordata > Aves > Charadriiformes > Recurvirostridae > Himantopus > Himantopus leucocephalus. Next base: position 12,643,761 of record RSEF01000004.1, on the reverse strand, counting down.
ATTCTCTCTTTAGCTTGGTTTAGACATGTTTGTCTTTTCTAGTACTCCAAGGTTTAAAACTGACAGCAATACAGCCTTACAAAAAATAAGAACAATCACGCAGAGGGATGNCCTTACAAAAAATAAGAACAATCACGCAGAGGGATGAAGCAAATACTTTCCAGCACTGGAGCATGCCTGACAGATACCATATAGTTTGGTAATGCTGAAGACTTGTTTAAACAGGATAAGATCTACCTTTTTTAGAGCACTTTCCTTCACCTGAATATGTGATGAGTATTTAATGAAGTGGTATAGTCCTTGCTCTCCCTTTTCCCCTGCTGGGTAGTGTTGCAGAAACTGTAAGATCACGTGCTGGACTTTTCTTTCTGACTGTCTTTCTGGTTTTGTTTTTGTGTTTGTGCAGTTTTGAATCTGATTTTTTTTTT